>JAYESA010000005.1:21505127-22214521 GCA_036927795.1 Iris macrosiphon | reverse complement strand
TGGTCCCATAAGTCATCTAAGTATCCGAACACCTAACATAAAAATTATTAAAAATCTATTTCTCCTATTTAGCCACTAAATACTATATTTAAATTATTAATTAATAATAAAAAAATAATAAATACAGTTTTTAGAAATAGGGGTTTTACACAGCAGACACAGGACTCGGTCGACGCAGGACACAAAGGACGACTCGGACACGACACGAACACGGAGAAATTCAGTTTTCGGAGCCCTGTTCAGGTATTCTTTTCTCTATCCTCGCTGATCCAATTTCTGTTCCGTCAGTTGCGTCGCGTAGACTGAGTGACCCCCTCGATGCCCGTACAACTCTCTCGGTGCGTCGCATCCTGTGGTGATCGCACACCGCGATCCAAAAACAGGAAAAACAATGCCCTATTTCACCCCGGAACTGAGTGCGCCCCGCCAAACGGGATGACTTGGTCGCACGCGGTCTTTACCGAAACGTGCGCGCTGTCGATACGGACGTGTAGGATTTCGCAGAAGTCGATTCGGATGTGCGTGCACACCGGAATCAACGCATATCCACCGACAACGTCCCGTATTCGTCCATTCTGGAACACGCTGTAACTTTGTGTACACACGTCGGATTGAGACGAAACTTACGCCATCGGACTCATAGCAATACGTTGGTCCTGTGACCCAAGTTTGGTCTGATTCTGAGAACGTTGACAGAATCACGTATCGTGGGCCCCATAGGCTCCACTTGACGGGCGATTTTGTTATCGGCTCATCGGAATCCAATTCTGGAAGTTCCGTTGGGTTCGTATCATCGTTTTTGACTTGTAGACACTGAGTTTGAGGAATTTGGAGACCTTTGACCCTGACACACTTTTCGGTGCAAAGTGGCCCACCTGTGGACCCCGCTTTGGCCAGGAAATATCATTTTTGTCCTTGTGTCCAAATTGGACTTAAGGACAGGCATTTCTAGCTATTTAATATTTTCTGAATCTAATGGTGATGTTTATTTCAGCAACCGGAGTAGTACCTGCAGATCACACTGAGACCAGAGCTACAGTTGGAGCCAGGACCCCAGGCAAGTGTACCTTGCCAAACCCTGCAGCTTTGCTACTTATTTTCTTGACTTGTTTATATATCAGTGGGCAAGTATACCTTGCCAACTTGGAGTTCTTGTTGCATATTTTTTTGTTTTATTGATATTGTTCTGCATGCTTAACCTAGGACCGTGTGACGTACTTAGCGTCCGATTATTAGTCGGGTGCCAACACCGTACGCGATGTTGTGTATGTCATCTAGAGATGGACATTCGTGACCCCTTTGCATTCTCGTACTTGTCTTATCATGTACATTATACCCAGGACACTTGACACTATTTATGGACAGGATCTTCCTGAGATATTCGTGGTGATTCTGTATAGGATACAGACTTTATGGCATTGACATTATATTCCTAGATACTGTATAACTTGTTGCATTAGATATGATTGTGCGTGACATGGACATGGTGCATCGTGGACATGAGACGTGTGATTACATTGGGTGGGGAGAGACACACAGGCTACAGGCTGATCATATATATATAAACCCCTATTATTGTGAGGGACAAGACTCTCGAGCAGAGCTTGGCCCATTACGTGTTATTACTGCTACCGGCTCCCCGACACAGAGCTTGTAGTGGCTTCAGCCTGAGTACTCGTGATGCGCTTATCTTGCATTTCATATAGATGGTTATATAGCTTACCCTATTTATTTTATTCTCTGCTGCACTGCATTTATTTTGGCTTGTATTTTCTGTACCTTGCTATGTCCCCTGAGGACCTGGATCCGGATTATGTCCCCAGGATTAGCAGAGGGGTCCACCCAGAGTTATACAGTACAGGAGAATTAGCAGGAGCTGATACAGGAGCTGTACCGACACCCGAGGACGAGATTATACCAGAGGACTTCTCCTGAGTATTGGTTTGAGATACTCAGTTATTTCTGTTTCTAGTTATTTTATTTTCCAGTTTATTGCATTGATGTATCATACTTGTTCTCGGATTGTTCTCCGAGACACTTTTATTGAGATTTGTTAGTTATTTCTATTTGCATTATTCTGGCATTTGATCTGTGATTATCTGTTGTGGATGAGATTAGCATAGACTGTGACTTGTATCATTGGACCTACTTATTGTTGTATTACAGCTTAAGTATGCCCAGATGGATCCATTAAATTGGGTTTGTTCATCGGTGTGTGCTGCTGGCCATTATCACGCATCCGGTCCCTCGGTATTTTGGGACTGGGGCGTGACATGGTTTTTGTGGTGGCCCATGCAGGTCTACGACTAAATTGTTCGGTTTTAACTTAGGGACCGAGCAAGCCTGCAATAAGAATAGGATAAGTTTTTAGGATCTCATCCACTTGCTTGAAACGTTCTTGATATCTATATCGGATTCAAATTAATTTCTTGACTCGTATCCTGCCTTGATTCCTGAGCGCCTCTTATAGTTTATTTTGGTTGCAAAGAAATAAATCCCCAAGCCGACGAAGAGACTCATCCAGGAACACCACAAGGTGCTGTGATAACCAATGGAGATGAAGTGACACCAGTTAGTGAAGGTCCATCATCACAGGAAGCAAGTCAGCATGCCTCGAGAATCCAGGAAGATGACGTTCCACCATCAACGCAGTTGGCTCCACCGATGCCTACCGTTCCATAAGGGCAGGCTATGGACGAACAACAAATGTTTCGAATGTTCTACGCGATGATGCAAGCCCATCAGAAGGTTCAGGAAGAAGCTCAGCAGATCCAAGCGGAAAAGTTCATCGATAGATTCAGCTCAGAGTTACGGAAGTTAATTAGCCCCGCTGCAACTACCTTAGACGAGGATGTTCTTACTGCAGCACAAACTATGGAGTGCAACACAAGGATTGAGTCCAGCCAGAAGCGGCCGTATGCATCAGCACCAGACCAAGCACAACAGAAAAGAGTTACAAAGCGACCACAGATGAATCCACCACCGAGAGCAGCATCAAGAGCCTTAGTTCTTCCTACTTGTCACTACTGTGGCAAAGTAGGCCATTTCGCTAAAGAATACCGACGCAGATTGGGACTATGTTTATCCCGCGGATCCAAAAAGCATTCGGTAAGGGATTGCCCTGAACGTCGAGAGAAAGCATTGATGATTCAACAACCAGCCATATCAGCACCAGTCGGAGTACCACAGGAAGAAATTGCAAGGAAGTCTCACATGCACCAGCCACCAGAAGCACCTCCTCAAGAAATACATGTCTGTCCATATTGTCGCAGGCGAGGCCATATAGAGAACGAGTGCAGACGCAAAAGGAAATTATGCTTAGCTTGCGGATCCAGTCAGCATTTAATAAAGGAATGCCCTGAACATCGAGAAAGAGCGCTAATGTCACCAGCACCAAGGCCAGCCTCTCCAGCATCGGAAGCACCGCAAACGGGAGTTCAAGGAGTCAGATCATCAGCCCCAGGAGGGAATCAGCCGAGGCCACCCTTGGCACCATAAACAACACTCTTCCAGCAGGCTCAACAGCAGCAGAAGAATCAACTGCAAGAACGTGAACAAGCTCCAGCGATGACTTTGGAAGACGCACAGACCCATGGAGTAGCTAATGCGCGTAATTTGTCTTAGTTATCTGTTTATCAATTTTTTTTATCTCGTGCCTATTGGTTCGTGACCTCAGCCTTAACCTATATAGTTTTGAACTGCTAATAATTTATAGCCTAGAATATTTTTATAATTGATAACTGTAGAGATTATAGAGTCTTTTGTTATTATGCTTATTTTGTGTTGTTTTGTGAACTTGAATTAAGTTGTACCTCCTTCCATCCTCATCTAGCGTACTTATATTTCATATACTACCTTGACTTATGCTGCTATATTATAGCCTAGTTTTTGCAAGCCTATTCTTTATCAAGCTTGTTCAGGACATATGTGTTTTGGGGGCCTGATCGACCCCACTAATACAATTGTCTATTCAGAATCAATGTATTACGGTCTAATCAACCTTAGTGCATTCTGGTTCACTCTTCGCACGACTACTTCACGTGGATTGAGATATATAGTTGACTAGTATACTTGCCCTCTAGATATGTTTGAGCATATCGTATCAGTTACATAACTGTACTAATACGAGCATGCGAACAAAGGATTACCATAATAGGATTTTAATCCACAAATGTCTTGACAAATCCTATTGGAATTCGTTAAACGCCTTGATCCTGATACTTCTATTCTATTACCTCACCCTTGAACTCTTTATTATTGATCTTCGTCTTCCCTTATTTCGGAAAGATGAAACCTCGTGCTTGGTATAAGTTTGATATATAGACAATACTAGATATACCCCACAGGCCGGTCGCATTGTTGATGACCCTTTTATATATGATTAAGAAAATATCATAGGTGATATGTTTGGTGTTAAAGACTTGAGGATTCAATACCATGATTAAATAAGTTGGGACATAGCTTTATTAGATGTATAGCCTTAGATGATAGATGGGTAAATTCTAAGTTGGGTAGAGACCGCAATGTTCACTTGAGAGGAATCCTTTAGATTGTAATCAAGTGAGATTGGATAGAGAGAACCCTACCATATTTTAATTTCGAGGACAAAATTTTTATAAGTTGGGTAGATTGTAAGCCCCCTGATTTTCATGAATTTCTAATTTAGTTTTTCACAATTTTTCTGGAATTTTTCCTGGATTTTTCTGTAATTAAAACCTAGGCTTTTAATAATTAAATGATTTTTAATTGCTGTTAATTAATATTAAAATATTATGGAAATAATATTTATGATGTAATATGGAAAACCGGACATAGGGTAATTTTTCGGGAATTTATTGGACTCCGAAATCCTTTTAAAGCCCTAGAAACTATTAAATAATTAAACTGAATTAAACCCGTGCCAAACGTCCGACATCCCCATGAGAGCCGAAGCCAAGCCCAAGGAGCGTTGACCCAGCCCAAATCCTAGGTCAAACCCTAGTCCAATTTCTGCATGTATAAATACATGTTTTCCTAGTTTTCCTCCACAAACAAAAAGAAAAAGAGAATTACTAAAAATCCCTAATCCTAAATAACCCTAATCCCTAATTTCCCAATCCCTAACCCTAACTCAGCCGACCTCTATTGTTCACCTTCATCCCAGCCACTCCTCCCTCCGGCCGACTTCACCGACCCCCGCGGCGGCTCCGGCTGCAGCCCCTCCGACCCGCGCCGGGCACTCCCCCGTCCGGCGGTGCACCCCGCACACGACGTCACCCCCGCGGCTCCAGCACAGCCCCCGCGGTGGCTCCAGCTGTGCGGCTCCCCCTCCGGCGAGACTCCGGCGTCGCTCCGCCCGGCCGCGTCACCCCCTTCTCCGCCCCGCTCACACCCGACGCCGTCAACTCCCTCTCTCCTCTCTCTCTCTCTCATCTCCGCCCCTGCCCTAGATCCGCTGTCGACTCCCTGACCAACGGAACTCAGCCGCCCGCAGCCCTAGCCGACCTCGCCGACCCCGAGCCCGGCTCCCCGACCCGCTGACCTAGGCCTGGACACGGCAGTGCAGGACACAGCGGACACGAGCACTTAACCCTAGGGCAGACACAGCAGACACAGGACTCGATCGACGCAGGACACGAAGGACGACTCGGACACGACACGAACACGGAGAAATTCAGTTTCCGAAGCCCTGTTCAGGTATTCTTTTCTCTATCCTCACTGATCCAATTTCTGTTCCGTCAGTTGCGTCGCGTAGACTGAGTGACCCCCTCGATGCCCGTGCAACTCGCTCGGTGCGTCGCGTCCTGTGGTGATCGCACACCGCGATCCAAAAACAGGAAAAATAATGCCTTGTTTCACCCCGGAATTGAGTGCGCCCCGCCAAACGGGATGACTTGGTCGCACGCGGTCTTTACCGAAATGTGTGCACTGTCGATACAGACGTGTGGGATTTCGCAGAAGTCGATTCGGATGTGTGTGCACGGCAGAATCAACGCGTATCCGCCGACAACGCCCCGTATCCGTCCATTCTGGAACACGTTGTAACTTTGTGTACACACGTCGGATCGAGACAAAACTTGCGTCATCGGACTCGTAGCAATACGTTGGTCCTGTGACCCAAGTTTGGTCTAATTCTGAGAACGTTGACAGAATCACGTATCGTAGGCTCCACAGGCTCCACTTGACGGGCGATTTTGTGATCGGCTCATCGAAATCCAATTCTGGAAGTTCCGTTGGGTTCGTATCATCGTTCCTGACTTGTAGACACTGAGTTTGAGGAATTTGGAGACTTTGACCCTGACATGCTTTTCGGTGCAAAGTGGCCCACCTGTGGACCCCGCTTTGGCCCGGAAATATCATTTTTGCCCTTGTGTCCAAATTGGACTTAAGGACAGGCATTTCTAGCTATTTGATATTTTTTGAATCTAATGGTGATGTTTATTTCAGCAACCGGAGTAGTACCTGCAGATCACACTGAGACCAGAGCTACAGTTGGAGCCAGGACCCCAGGCAAGTGTACCTTGCCAAACCCTGCAGCTTTGCTACTTATTTCCTTGACTTGTTTATATATCAGTGGGCAAGTATACCTTGCCAACTTGGAGTTCTTGTTGCATATTTTCTTGCTTTATTGATATTGTTCTGCATGCTTAACCTAGGACCGTGTGACGTACTTAGCGTCCGATGATTAGTCGGGTGCCAACACCGTACGCGATGTTGTGTATGTCATCTAGAGATGGACATTCGTGACCCATTTGTATTCTCGTACTTGTCTTATCATGTACATTATACCCAGGACACTTGACATTATTCATGGACAGGATCTTCTTGAGATATTCGTGGTAATTCTGTATAGGATACAGACTTTATGGCATTGACATTATATTCCTAGATATTGTATGACTTGTTGCATTAGATATGATTGTGCGTGACATGGACATGGTACATCGTGGACATGAGACGTGTGATTAATTTGGGTGGGGAGAGACACACAGGCTACAGGCTGATCATATATATATAAACCCCTATTATTGTGAGGCACAAGAGTCTCAAGCAGAGCTTGGCCCATTACGTGTTATTACTGCTATCGGCTCCCCGACACAGAGCTTGTAGTGGCTTCAGCCTGAGTACTCGTGATGCTCTCATCTTGTATTTCACATAGATGGTTATATAGCTTATCCTATTTATTTCATTCTCTGCTGCACTACATTTATTTTGGCTTGTATTTTCTGTACCTTGCTATGTCCCCTGAGGACCTGGATCCAGATTATGTCCCCAGGATTAGCAGAGGAGATCCACCCAGAGTTATACAGTACAGGAGCATTAGCAGGAGCTGATACAGGAGCTGTACCGACACCCGAGGACGAGATTATACCAGAGGGCTTCTCCTGAGTATTGGTTTGAGATACTCAGTTATTTCTGTTTCTAGTTATTTTATTTTCCAGTCTATTGCATTGATGTATCATACTTGTTCTCGGATTGTTCTCCGAGACACTTTTATTGAGATTTGTTAGTTATTTCTATTTGCATTATTCTGGCATTTGATCTGTGATTATCTGTTGTGGATGAGATTAGCATAGACTGTGACTTGTATCATTGGACCTACTTATTATTGTATTACAGCTTAAGTATGCCCCGATGGATCCATTAAATTGGGTTTGTTCATCGGTGTGTGCTGCTGGCCATTATCACGCATCCGGCCCCTCGGTATTTTGGGACTGGGGCGTGACAGTCTAAATGCTAAACTTAGAATGCTTAATGTTTAGGATCCGTACATAATTATGGAACCACGATAAAAAATTTCTATCAAACTCTCTAGCAAGATCATCTTCATTAATATTAAGTCTCTTCATTTTTACCTCAGCTCTAAAAGTACTGTGATAATAAGGAGAACAGTTAGAGCAATTATTTTTCAAGTATATACAAAATTGAAATATCTAGTAAAGATGTGTTGCTTACTTCTCAATATCTTGTCTCTTTTATACCACTATTTAACAATATATACTGATGAGCGGCTTCAATTTTATCGTCTCCCAATCAACGTACTTTAATAGCACTTGTAGGCTTTCCTCCCATATTGAAGATAGTGTGGATTACACTATTCGGGGCATCAATCCCACCATCATCATTCCTTGGAGCTCTATTACAATTTTTTCTGACATGAGTATCAAAGTGGATGGAACAAAAGTTTAAAACCTCCTCAATGATATATGCTTCGCATATCAAAGCTTCTACATGATCCTTATTGCTAATATTTTTCTTCAGGTGATGTAGATACCTATAGATAATATATTGAATCTTAGAATTATTTGAATAAAGAAATTATTAGTATAAAGAATTTATACCTCTCAAATGGATACATCTATCGATAATAGATGGAAGCACTGACACTTTTTTCATATGCAAGATGAATCGGCAAATGCTCTATACTATCAAAAAAATTGGGGGAAAACACCATTTCTAACTTACACAATGTCAATACAATCTTCTTCTCAAGTTCTATTATATGTTGCACTGTCAACTTGATTGAACACAAATCTCTAATGAATATAGATAATTCGACCAACGGAGTCCATACTTGATGAGGCAGCATCTCTCTCAGAACAATATGTAGTAACCTCTCCATAAACATATGAAAATCATGACTCTTCATCCTTGTCAGCTTGTATTCGTTAAAATTAACACATCTTGCCAGATTTGACACGTAGCCGTCATAAAATCTCAACTTTGAAATCCAGTTACATATTATCAATTTATCTTCCCTACTCAAAGTAAATGGCGTTGGAGGCTTGATCTAATTGTCGTTGCCACTTCGTTTTAGGTGCAAATCTGAATGCTTGCAAATAATTTCCAAGTCATTTCTTTCTTTGACATTGTCTTTCGTTTTATCCTTGATATTCATCACCGTATTGAAGATGTTGTCGAAAATATTCTTTTCGATATGCATGACATCAAGATTGTGCCTTATGAGATTGTCCTTCCAATAAGGTAAGTCCCAAAAGATACTTTGTTTCGTCCAATTATGCCTACGTCCGAACCCTTCAAAGTGATTGACCGATATTGGATCTTTCATCACAATCGGCAATACGTCTACATATTTCCAAACTTCGTCTTCTGTCAGTCTCAACGGGGGAGGAGATAGTTCATGTTTACCAGCTCTAAAGGCATCTTTGTTCCTTCTCCACAAATGCAATGCATGAAGGAACTGACGGTGACAATAAAAAAGTATGCTTTTCCTCCATTCTAGAGACGGAATGCCTTACTCGTTTATATACATATCGGTAAGACAAATTACCATGAGTACTCCACCCTGATTACATCCTATATGCTAGAAAATTGTTGATAGTCCACATGAGAGATGCTCACATCTGAAAGTTCTGCTCCTTCGATATATCATATGTCCAAACGCCGAATTGCCACAATTGTTTCAACTCATCCACCAACGGCTGCAAGTAGATATCAATGTTCTTCTTTGGATTTTTTGGACCGGGTATGATAAGTGTCAAGAACATGTAAGGAGTCTTCATACACATCCATGGTGGTAGATTGTAAGAAGTCAAAATCACCGGCCAACAAGGGTACTGAGATCCCGACTGTCCGAAAGGAGTGAATCCATCAGAAAATAAATCCAACTGGACATTCCTGGGCTCCGCAGCAAATTCAGGATGATACAGATCAAAATATTTCCATGCCTCTCCATCGAAAGGATGAAATAATTCTCCTTCATCCATCTTTCGTTCCTTGCTATGAAATGTCATGTGTTGTGCTGTATTTGCGGACATATACATCCTCTGCAACCTCTTTGTGATCGACAAAAACTACATGTACTTGTAGGGACGCAACCTTGCTCAGGCAGTTGACATTTCTTTGTCCCGAATAGGCTTGTACCGGTGCGCATGACAGAAAATGCATTTATCTTTATCATTGTTCTCCTTGTAGTACCACATGCAACCCTTTTGACAATAATCTATCTTTTTGTAGCCTAATCCGAGTTTTCATATCATCATCTTCGACTTGTAGAAGTTTTCAGGCAACTCCTTCGATCCTTTTGGCAACAACTCTCTAACAAACTTAATTATCCGATCGTAGCATTCCTGCGGCAAGTTAAAATCAGACTTTAGGTTCAACGGCCGCATCACCACCAACAGGACAGAATGAGAATCATAATCCGGGTATAAAGGAGTATCGACATTCTTGAACATATCATAGAATTTCTTCGCATCAGGATTAGGATCCTCCGGATCAAAACTTGGACCGGCCGTATCAAATAGCAACTTACGTACTAGGTTTCGCGGTCGATATTCAAAGTTATCTCCGAGAGCTGACTCTTCTAACTCCGTATTGAAGGAGGAATGATGATATTATAAAAACAAATGTTCTCCTTGAGCCGTCCACTCATTGTAATTCGGTACAAAATCATTTTTGTAGAGATGCTCCCTCAATCAAGCCTCAATCGTTACACAATACAAACTGAAATAAAATTTAGGATAAGGAGTTGAAGAGTTTGGATGACGAAATTTTGGATTTAAACTTTTTATTTAAGAAGTATATATATATATATATATATATATATATATATATATATATATATATATATATATATATATATATGTCGGGTTTCGGGTTCTTTGAGTAACCCAACACATGAATCAGAGCCCAATCCAATTTTTGATCGGGTTCAAATATTTTGATCCAAACTCGAGTCCGAATCCGATTATCTTCAACCCTAATACAACCCATTAACGGGTGTATCCGATCAGGCTCGGATTTAGCCCGTCCGAGTAGCACCTCTAGTTACAACCATATACGAAAGAAGAAATTCCCAACCATATAGGAAAAGAAATTCCTTTGGTCCAGCCTAGTAAGAAGATCCAAAATTCGACAACAACATAAATTATTTTTATTTTTATTTATTTGTGTGAGAGAGAAATATAAATTATGATTTTGTTTACAATTAATTCATTTTAAATCAGAGTCCATACTTTACGTTGTATAGAAATGAACTTTTCTTTTATTCAGTAAAACGAATTTATGAGTGTTGTTTGATAGTTTTATTTTGTTTGTCCAAGTTATCATGGACCTTATTCACGGTAGTTAAATATGTACTTCCCGTTGTCCATATTAATCTTTATGTTTACTAGTAAATGCACGTTTATCTTTACTAGTAAATGTACGTACATTACATGTAAAAAAAAAAATTCAATATTGTTTAAAATTGTTTAAATATTTATAAATTAAGATTTGTTATATATATATATTATCAAGGAATTTTATAAATCTAATTTATATATATATATATATATATATATATATATATATATATATATATATATATATATATATATTAGTTTAAATATATTTTGAATATTGAATATATTTTTATTTGGATTTGTTATATATATCTTTATATACATTTTAATATATGCTTAGGTAAATATAATGATTTTAAGATATTTCTACGTAAGGGAACTGGTACACGGGTAGTTAATTTTTAAAAAAAATTAATTATTAATTATGTGATGATTAATAATTATTAATTACGTGAACAAAAAAGTGGATTACGGATGATGAGAATGAAGTTGGTTTTAGAATTTTTTTTTTTAATATTCGGTTTTTTTTTTGTTGTTATTTAAATTGCTTAAGTATTTATTAACGATTTGGACAGATAAGATGAAAGTTTGTTTAATGTTTTATTTATCTTCCGTAAGTAATTTTTTAAAATTTAATTGGTTGAGTATTTACTTACGGCTTAGACGGCTCACTTTTGAGCCGTTTAGGAACAGCTTTATATTATGGTTTAAAATTTAATTTGTTGAATATTTACTTACGGTTTAGACGGCTCACTTTTGAGCCGTCTAGAAGCCGCTTTATATTATGGAAGATGGAAGATAAACAAACACCCATTTTACTATATGTGCACCAAGTGCTTTGCTCAAAAATCCTCTTATGATTCTGTGTCAATTTTATGAAATGACCCATTTTGGTGTGTCATATTGACATGGCAAAGATAGGTATGGCAGTTGGGTCGAGTTATTCGAGATGATATTTGACTCAAGTATAGGAGCTTTCCTTTGGTAATAGAGTTCCTATCATATTTGAGGAGATCTGCACTTCTCATTGAGAATGATTGACATTTGATTCGGAAAGCGCTTCTAATCTGCAACTGAGGATACAGCAGCTAAAGTATAACTGCAAAACTCGAGGAATAAAGGGATGTTAAGGTGACAGGAGCACAAGCATTGCAGTTCCACTTTCACCCAACAACATGGCAAACACTTCAATCATTGCATTTTATAGCGCTTTCTTAGCAATAAAGCTCAGAAGAAAACTCGGATATTCTCATAGACCAAACATCGGTCATTAATGTCTAAGGACCAACATCAGGAAGTCCGCTACAAATCGACTCTAAGAGGAAAATGGAAAGATGTTGTTCGATGCTGTCCTAATGATACTGCAATGATATTGTGACGATTTGAGTTAGATATGACCAAAACTAATACAATGGACATGTGTACACATCTTAATTTGGTTACTTGTACCAATTCGCCTTTTGCTTTGCAACTTACAGTATCATTGCAATATTAGATATGACCAAAACTAATACTGCAATAATACTGCAAGTTGCGAAGCAAAAGGCGAATTGGTACAAGTAACCAAATTAAGATGTGTACACATGTTTGTTTTGGAGTCGAGCTGGTTACAGGTTGCTGACAAACTCAACCATCACCGGTGCACATGCGATGCGATCGTCTGATCGTTCCCTCCATACCCATGGTACTAGAGTGGGGATCGAGCTATTGCATGTGGACAGTTCTTGAGGATAGCATCGTGTCCGTATTGTGATGGCAACTTTGCATAGCCATGCCCCCATGCTAGCTATCTAGCTCTTAGCTACTTCTCTTGGAGAAAATCGGGAAAGGATTGATCAGAAATTTATAAGCCAACCAGGCGTCGCACAATTTTGCATAGCCATGCCCCCCATGCTACCTAGCTCTTAGCTACTTCTCTTGGAGAATCGAAAGGAGGTGAAAACGTGATAAACTCTTTTTTTTCTTTTTTTTCTTTTTTTTCCAAGCAATGACTGCAACAAACAAATATGCATCACATTCAAACATCAAGTTCCTACCCGATCGTAGCAACCTAGCTAGTACTAAGGTTTACTTTACAAAGAAAACATATATGATGCATTTATCTAACACCTGGTTTAAATTAGTAAGGTTCAAAGTATCGGTATAGGAATCGGTATCGGACCATTTCTATGAGTATCGGAATCGGCGGTATCGGTAGTATCGGCGGTTTCGGATCGGAGTATCGGATTTTTTTTTGGTATCGGAAAGCAAATAACTATTAGTAAATTATTAACATTTTAGAAAATATATTTTATACATTTATGCATAATTTTAAGTATTTCCAGTGTTGTTTCTTAGTATTTTTAAAATTGAATGAAATAGTTGTCACCCTTGTCGATTGATTTACATGCGATATATAAGTTTTTCTCTTTTATATGCTTTTACAGTCTTATTATGCTTTTACACCATTACTAATTGGTCTTTTTTATTCAATTTTCTTTGTCGAATGAACGGAAACGAGATCTCTAATGTCAGTATCGGTCAGTATCGGATAACGGTCGGTATCGGATCGGGAGATGCCAAACTGTACCGATATCGGCCGTATCAGATCGGTATCGGCCGATACTGCAAACTATGAAATTAACTTGGCTATTTTGATGATAGTGCAGAATGAGTACCTATGGTGCAGGGAAAAACTTCTTTCAGAGTTGAGTTTGCCAAAGAAACTGTGGTCCTGTTGATATCTGAGAGTTCAGTATGTTACACGTAAAGTGGAAACTAGTATTACCTGTATGTGATTAAAGCAACATTTCCAGATTTCAAGTATATGCAACATTGCCACCAAAGGGAGTACACTATTAGTAAGAATAGTAAGGGAGAGGATCAAGCTCATGTGGGTTCGAATTTCATTCCGGACAAAATAAAAATATGAATGGAAGGGGGCTCAGTGCTATTAGCCCATTAATGACTGGCCTCGTCTCAAAAAAGAAGTATAGGCAACATCAATCCAACCAATTGGCACTAAAGCATACCTGGCCTTATTCCTGGCAACCAGGAAAAGACCCTTCGTTGAGCCTCTTAACACTGCTAAAATATATCAGAAGATGGTATATTATTTTCTATATTAGAAGATGGTATATATAGTTGAGCCCAAACCCTCTAAAAGATTGATAAAGATATTTATCAATCTTTGCTTTACTATTAAACTTTAGTTGATCTCAATTTGTGTAATCATTGTATAATTCATATATAGATCATGTTTCTAGTTATTCGACAGATTATATCTAAGCTTGCATTGTTATATACAAGAACTTTCAATTTTACAAGGCAAGAGTTCTTTTTTTTTTGAAGAAAAAAAGGATAGGATCAAGGTGATCCCAGCCAAACTATAAATATATAAAGTAGACCATAACAACAAAATAGCATAACAGAGCCATAGAAGTACCAGAGAGAGGATACATCAAAGAAGGCACAGAAAACCTGTTAATTGGAGTAGAAACAGACTCAAAGGATACTCGGGGTATCGGTCCCTTACGAGAACCAACACTACGCAACGCAATTGAATTTTCAAAAGGTAGATAGGCGCTTGGCATGAAAAAAACAGTTCCGAAATTCAAGAATATTAGACATGATACTCTTGTTCGTATTCCCTTGATTATGAACCAGTAGCCTGTTAGAATTTATAAAGAAGTAATATTTAATTAGCTTTTTGTTATATTTTTGGAGATTTAAGTCGTAGCTTCTTACCTGTTGGGTACATAGGAGTATATGATAATCAGTACTATAGTACCACATGGAAGAAATCATGTCAAAAGAAGCGATTATGGACTGAACTTAGAAACAAGAAAGGTTAGTATATTTTTCGTTTAGACTGTGTTTCTTGAACATTTATATTGTTACATCTTAGCTAGGAATCTAGCACAAAGGACTGATGTTAGGTGACAGCTGGTTGTCAATTATTTTTGGATATTTTCCGTGCTTCATAGCCAACTGCAGTCTGATGAGAGAGCTTGGATGATCAAGAGTAATGATTTATGAATATAAGTTCAATGTGTTGGGAATCGGACACGTCCTGCAAGCGTTTCGATACCGTGTCTGAGAGTGTCCGCGGCGGAAACTTTAGGTCAACTCACCTGAGATAACCAACTCCTGTCTAATGAACACCAAGTACAGATAAAGACAAGTATATGGCGGTGACTACGTCATCTAGACAAATTCCAACCTTTATAACTCAGGTGAAATTACAATATTGACAAAATCAATGTTGAACATTTTTTCCTAATAGGTTCAACCCCCAAACAACACTCAAGAAAAAAAAATTATTGCAATTGAAATTACTCACCAATTTTCCTAACCGAAGTAACGACTCCCCGATTAGATCTCCTTCCTTCTGTCTTAGATGACGAAGTCCTAAGAGCAAAGCACGGACTTTCTCTTATATTTTCTGTGGACGAGCACCCCGAATCTCTACATTGTGATATCTTTTGTGCCTCCACCCTCCTCCTATATTTATAGGATGAGAAATCATATTTAAGGTCATAATATGATTTCCTAAATAGAAAACCTTAAAATAAGAATCATATTCCTCCTAAAATAGTCCAACACCAATTATGGACGTCAAAATATGGTCAAATTAAATATTTGATACAAATTTAAAATATAATCAAATCTTACATTTAATGTAGATTTTTAAATTATATCAAATCAAATCTTTGACCATATTTGGGCTCCAAAATTCACCAAATCCAGACTGGATCCCAACAATCTCCCCCTCCAGTCTGATGAGAGGGTGTTGACCCCATGGCTTCTCAACTGGACTCCATGTCTGTCATCCCGCGACAGAGTTCCTGCTCCCCCATGCCACTGATCTCCGATCCCCCAAGTTGCTTTGCATCTTCCTTCGTCTCTAGCTCCTTGACCGTCACGTCGACCCTAGCTGCCCATGCGTAGCACCTTCTGTACCACTGGAATCCTGCCGACATTAATGACACGGCTGAGACCAAAGTCCCTGAATTTTAGCCTCACCATGAGTCTTGGCTGCATGTCCCCGACTTTCGTCTTCCACCGAAACGTGTTAACGTTCCGACGAGCTTCTTCACCTTGGCTGGCCCAATCAAGCGGACGGTGCGATTCTCCCGAGATTCGGACTCCTGAATCTTTCCACCTTCGTGTCCGAACTTGAAGCTCCCCCATACACATGCGTCCTCGAGTAGAACATCACGCACTGTGCATATCGTCGATGACCCACAGCTCCCCCAGAACTGTGTGAATGGTGACGCTCCCGCCTCATATTGAGTTTGAATAAAACCTTGATATCCTCTCTGACCTCTAACTGCTAAAACTAATGTCGCTTCGTGAAGGTTTGGAAAACCACCCGTCGCCAAAATCGGATCCGTGAAGCAACCCCCACCTGGAGACCGACCAGCTGTCATGGGATCGACATACTGACCCTCAATCTTTGGCTCATCACCATTTGTCGCTTTGTCTCGACGAACCGAATCCTTCGTAGTCCTTAAAGTATCTCGAAGTCCCTCCTCAGCAAGTTCCTGACGATCTAACTCCTATCGAATATCCCTCGAGCCTCCATCCGACGTCTGTGGTCGGCCTACCTGTACAACTCAGCGGCTTGAGCCTGTACATGTCATAATATAAATCTCCTCGAGCAAGCTGTTGAGAACCCTTCGTAAGCATCCAATCTGTGTTCACAAACAAACAGGGACAACCATCATCCGTCAGCCTCCCTACCGAAACCAAGTTGTAGCACAAACTCAGTACATGTCGAACATCCTTGAGAACGAGTTTCTCACCAAGTTCCGTTGTCAAATGCACATCACCGAAGCCTACAACTGCAGTCGTCCCCTTGTTGCCCATCTCCATACGTCCAAACATGTCGCCGTGGTATGACATGAAGATCCTCCTATATGGAGTGGCGTGATACGATACCCCCGTGTCCATGACCCAATCGCTATCATGATACATGCCACAAGGTTTATCTGCGTCAGTTGCTGTGATGATGAGATCTCTCATAGCCGTGAGATCCTTCTGATCATCCTTGCATTTGGCCTTCTCAGCTTTTAGCTTCATGCAGTTTCTCTTGATATGACCCCTTTCGCCACAGTGATAGCAGCCCTCATTGCGGTCCACAGTCGCAAGATCCCAAGAACTCTCCATGTCCTCGCCTGTGACTTGGGTCTTCCCTTCCTGTAGGAAGCCACCATAACGGACTCCTGTGATGATTACACTTGCTTACGCCGGATCTCCTCGTTCAATAAGCTGCTTTTGACTGCCTCCACCGTGACAATTCTACCAGGCGCGGAGTTGCTCACCGACACCATCTACGTCACCTAGCTTTTCGACAGAGAACTCAAAAGAAAAAGGGCCTGAAGCTCATCATGAATTATCATCTTCATCGCAGACAGCTGATTGATAATACCCTGAACCTCGTTCAGATGTTGTGCCACTGAGGCACCCTCCGTGTTCTTCGAGTTGACGAGTTGGCGAATCAGAAATACCTTGTTGTCAGCCGTCTTCCTTTCGTACAACGAATGCAGCTTCTCCCTCAATGCTTTTGCCGAAATCTCCATGGATACGTGGTGAAACATTGAGTCGTCCAGCCATTGGCGGATGAATCTAACGGCCTTTTGATCCAGTAATTTTCAGTCTTCAGCAGCTTTGTCCGATGGCTTAGCGTTGTCGCCCTTCAACGGACCATGCAAGTCCTTGCACCAGAGTAGATCCTCCATCATTGGTTTCCAAATTGCTCAATTTCCCCTGTGAGGGTGATCATACGAGTGTTCATCTGGTTTGAAGACATAGTTGCCAGAACCAAAATCAGTAGCTCTGATACCAGATTTTAGTATCAGACCAAGGCTCTTATATCAGATGTTAGGAATCGGACACGCCTAGCAAGCGTTCCAACATCGTGTCTGAGAGTGCCTGCAGCGAAAACTTTAGGCCAACCCACCTGAGATAACCAACTCCAGTCTAACGAACACCAAGCATAGATTAAGACAAATATATGGTGGTGACTACGTCACCTAGACAAATCCCAACATTTATAACTCAAGTAAAATTACAAGATTGACAAAATCAATATTGAACCCTTTGTCGTAATAGGTTCAACCCCCTCACCACACTCAACAAAAAAAGAGATGTCACGTCCAGTACCGAAATATGGAGAAGGACATGGCCAGCTACCCCGTACAAGGTGCTATACGTCGTACAGCGATCGCGGTTGTATAAGACAAGGGGGTGGATGCTACAATCAAGTCTCTAATGGTCAAAAAATTCTACATCTCAATCATTCAAACAAGAAACAGTAAGCATAGAGCATATATGATAAAGCAATAAGGCGTCACAAACGCTTTCTCAAAATGTTCTAGAGTCTAGCTATGCAAAATAAGGAGCTAGAATAGTAACAAAAGTATATGACAGTAATCATCTGCAGTCTGATTTAATACAATCATGTAAGGAAACTAATATTCAGACGAGCCGGCTAACAGGTGCCGATGGCTAAATGCCAAAAGAAGTAAATGTTCATTGATGAGCAAGGAAGAAGAAAAACCCACTCGCTATCCCCTACAACCATGTTCCTGGTACGCTCCATGAGTTTGGGAAATGTACGCTGGATTCTCGGGTGCTGACTCAAAATCTGGTTATGCAAAACCAGTGGGGTTAGACCCCAAATAGCAAGTACCACAAAGGGAGCACAAAATGGAGAAACAAAAATCCAAGAAAAATATATAATAATTGTAAACCCCCTAATTTTTTTAAAATTTTTAAATTTGGATTTTACACAATTTTTCTGGAATTTCCTGGGAATTTTCTGTAATTTAAAACAAAATTTTAATTATTAAATGATTTTTAATTGATAATAAACAGTATTAAAATATTATGAAAATAATATTTTTTGGTGTAAAATGAAAAACTGGACTTAGGATAATTTTTCTGGATTTTATTGGGCCCCGGACCTATTATAAAACACCTGAAAACTATTTATTGAAATTATTTATTAATTTATTAATTATTTAAATTAATTATTTATTGATTTTTTTAATAAATAAACCCAAACCCATAAAACCGGCCCAGGCCCATTGGGCCGGCCCATCCCGTCGCGCCTAGTGGGTCGGGTCAGATCCCCGCCGCCCGACCCGCATCCGACCCGGTCCCCTCTCCCTGACCTGGCCGCGCTGCCCCCGCATCCTCCGCCGTGCCCGCCGGGCGCTCCGCCCGCCTCGGCCCGCTCCTCCACGCCCCGTCGCAACCCTCGACCACGACCCCCTCCCCCAGCCCTTTAAAAAAAACCCCGGCCGAGGGTGCTCCGGTCAGATCCCCTCCGCCTCCGCAGCACCCCAGCGCCGCCACCACCGGCTCCGCCACCGCCAGCCCGGCCGCCTTGCCGTGCCCCGCCGACGGCAGCCTCCTCCGCCTTCCTCTCTTCCTCCCCTCCTCTCGTCGACGGGCAGCAGCAGCAGTCAGCAGCCACAGCGGCAGCAACTCCGGCCGCCCCGCGCCTCCCCGCGCCGCACCGCGCTGCCCCTGGCCGGCCTCCCCCGCCCTGAGCCGCCGCAGAGCCACCGAAGCTCGGCCTGAAACCCTAACCCTAATTCAATTATATCCGACACGTGTCGGACACGGTGAACCCGGTTTCCGAGGACCCTGTTCAGGTACTCATAACTTCTTCCTCGTAGCTCTGTTTTTGATTCCGTAAATTGCTTTACGAAGCCTGTATGACCCTCTCGGTGCCTGGACAAACCGCTCGGGGCATCGCGTCCTGTGGTGATCGCACATCGCGATCCAAAAACAGGAAAAACAACGCCCCGATTCACCCCGGAACTGGGTACGTCCCGCCAAACGGGACGACTTGGTCGCGCGCGGTCTTCACAGATACGTGCGCGTCGTTGATACGGACGTATGGGATTTTGCAGAGGTCGATTCGGGTGTGCGTGCACACCGGAATCAACGCTTATCCGCGAACACAGTCCCGTATCCGTACTTTCTGGAACGCGCTCTAACTTTGTGTACACACGTCGGATTGAACCAAAACTTGCGCCATCGGAGTCGTAGCGATACGCTGGTCCTGTGACCCAAGTTTGGTTCGATTCTGAGAACGTTGACAAAATCGCGTGTCGTGGGCCCCATAGGCCCCTCTCGACGGGCGATTTTGTGATCGGCTCATCGGAATCCAATTCTGAAAGTTCCGTTGGGTTCGTAGCAGCGTTCCTGACCTGTTGACACTAAGTTTGTGGAATTTGGAGACCTTTGACCCTGACACATTTTTTGGTGCAAAGCGGGCCCACATGTGGACCCCGTTTTGACCTGAAATTGCCGTTTTTGCCCTTGTCTCCAAATTGGACTCAATGACATGCGTTTCTAGCTGATTGATATTTTCTGGATCTAATGATGATGTTTATTTCAGCAACCGGAGTACCGCCTGTAATTCCAACTGAAGTCAGAACCGCAATTGGAACCAGAACCACAGGCAAGTGTACCTCGCCAAAACTTGCAGCTTTGCTACCTATTTCCTGGACTTAGTTATACATCAGTGGGCAAGTGTACCTTGCCAAACCCTGCAGTCTGCTATTTATTTTCTTGGCTTAATTTAGCATCAGTGGGCAAGTAAAGCTTGTCAATTCTCAGTAGTTCCTGTGATAATATTTTGCTGGATTTTTTGTGTAAATTCATATAAACTTGTTTTAACTGCTTAACCTAGGAAACGTGTGACGTACATAGTGTCCGATCATAGTCGGGTGCCAACTCCATACGCGGAGTTGTGTAACGTCACATAGAGATGGTTATCGAGACCCGATAATGCTCGTACTTGTCTTATCAAGTACTTCAGAACCCAGGACACTTGACACTATTCATGAGACAGAGTCTTCCTGAGATATTCATGATGATTCTGTATAGGATACAGGACTTGACAGAGATATTTTATAGAGAGCATGACTTGTTGCATTAGCTATGATCCCGCTGACATGGACATGAGACGTTATGGTCATGATATGCGTGATTATATTGGGTGGGGAGAGACACACAGGCTACAGGTTGATGTTATATTATGCCGGCGTCTTAAGTCTCACTACGAGCTAGACAACTACATGATATCACTGCTACCAGCTCCCCGGCACAGAGCTTGTAGTAGTTTCAGCCTGAGTTCTCGTGCTGCTCTCATGTCGCATATCACTTAGCTGGTTACATAGTTTACCCTATTGTTCATTTATTTTCTGCTCTGCTTATATTTTGGCTTATATTATCTGTACCTTGCTATGTCCCCTGAGGACCTGGAATGGACTGTGTCCCCAGGTATAGCCGAAGAGATCCATCCAGAGATACACCGTACAGGAGCACTTCCAGAAGCTGTACCAGGACCTGAAGACGAGATCGTACCAGAGGACTTCTCCTGAGCATTGGCTGTATATAGTTAGTTATTTCTGTTTCTATTTCCAGTTCCTTTATTTCCTGTCTATTTGCATTTGTTGTACCAGACATATTCTCGAATTGTTTCCCGAGATACTTATTGAGATTTGCTTATTTATTCTATTGCATTATTTTTGGCATTTACTCTGTAATTATCTGTTGTGGATGAGATTAGAATAACCTGGGACTTGTAACAATTGCACTAATTTCTGTTAGACTACAGCTTAAGCATGCCCTGATGGATCCATTAAATTGGGTTGTCCATCGGTGCGTGCTGCTGGCCATCGCCACGTGTCCCGTCCCTCGGCATTTTGGGACTGGGGAGTGACAATAATACATAGGTTCAGTGTCGTAACTTAGGTCCATGGAATATTCTAGCGCAAAGGCCCAACCATACAACCAAACAAGGACAAGGGTTGAACCATCACAATATGATAGTCCATTTTTCTAGGCTACTAACCGAATAATACAATCACAACCAAGTCCATTTCTTATATCGACCAATAATTTGTACTGCTTGTTATTTTATGGAGTCTGAGGTTATCTCAAAAATAATGCATAATAAGTATCCTCAGATCACGCAAGTACCGAACATGAGATAACCGAACCAAATAAATAAAGCAGACACTTGCAGGATGCACCAGTTCCCCGTAGGGCCACTGCGCTAAAAATACGATATTAGCGGTTCCAGTATTCCTATAGTGAAATAGTGGCTCGACATAATAATAGGTCAGATACTGCACTCCACTAAGGCAGATGATATACAGTATCTGTTGTGGCCAGCTAGCCCACAGCGCACTTAGAATAAATCTCTGTGGGAAGGTTCATTGGCATGATCTCGGAATACCATTCCCTCCAATGTTACTACCACTTTTAGTTACCTAATTAGCCCTATGTTGTGTTTGAAATCTCAAGGCGTGGTCGCATGAGAATTTCCCTTAAGATGTCGTACCAAGTACGGGCACGCTAGATACGAATCCATGAAAGTCAAATCTGGATTCACCCGAACTTGTATGCAATATTCAGACAATCAATATCCTAGCCACGCTTTGGTAGTTGACTCGCTTATTATGTCCGTGCTGGAAAAAAAAATATTTATAATATCACGCGTTCAGGAATTTGGAGGCATTCTCGATGCACAACTCAAATATAATCACTTAACACGTGACACGATGTGTCGCACCACGACGCACATTGAATCATGGACAATTATCATGCAATAGTAGTATCCGCACGGATACAGTATTCGAGTCCAATTACCAATTATACATTAAATCACGAAGAACAAGAAATATTCAATCAAAATAAGCTAGGCCGCATGGGTCTCTAGGCCGCATAGAAAGTCGATGCCGCATATGAAGTCAGGGCCGCATGACAAATTCTGGTCGCATATGAAGTCAGGGTCGCATGATAAATCCTGGCCGCATATAAGTCAGGCCGCATGAAAAATCCTGGCCGCATATGGAGTCTAGGTCACATGCTCAGGGTTAAAGTCTACTCCTTGGGACAAGTATTGAAGTGACGGACAATAAATAAAGTGTCAGTGATATGACATAAAGTTATTGATGTGACAAGCCATAAAGTGTGTCAGAGAGAAAAGACAAATATCATAGAAATATGTGCCACGGTTCAGAGTCATGCGTCCAAGGAAATAGTGGTCGCATACTCTCCAATGCCGCATAAGTATCGGCGTCGCATGGAGTTCGATACCGCTTGGAGGTCTCTTGGACTTAGCAAAATTCTACTACCAAAATATGATGAAATAGCGACGGTTTTAACGACGTCATATTAAAACATCGCTAATATTAAAGATTTGAGCGACTCCAAAAATAAGCGTCGTTATACGTCACTATTGGCGACATATAATGACGTTTAGCGACTGTAATTCAGTTTTTTAAAAGAATAGTCGCTATAAGCTTCTTTAAGGTCGCTAAACGTTGCTAAGTTTTTTGATTTAGCGACGTTTAGCAATGTATTTAGTGACGTTAGTTTTTTTAATTTTTAGCGACATTTTTAGCGACGTCTATAATGTCGCAAACTTGATAATTAACGACTTTTAGCAACATCTAGTTATGACGTCGCTATTATTATTAGCGACGTAATAAGTTGACGTCGCTAAACGTCGCTAAAATTTTAATATAGGTTTCGATTCCACCCCTTCTGTCAAAATCTTTTCCAAATTTTTAAAAACTCCCCCCTCTTTCCCCCCCCCCCCTCTCCTGCGAAGTGCCCTTTCCGGCGTCCTCCACAGCCCCCTACTCCGGCGGACCCTCCGAGTGCTCCCCCATAGCCCCCCACCGGCTCTTCGACAGCCCCCTCCGGCGGACCTCGGGCTTCTCCTCCTCCTTCTCTAGGTAAACCCTAACCCGACCTCTCTCTCTCTCTCTCTCTCTCTCTCTCTCTCTCTCAGATGCACACGATATGACACTGACACAGACACGAGACACACTGACACAGACATAGACACAGACACGACACAGACTGACACAGAAGGTGTAAACCCTAACCCTAACCCGATCTCTCTCTCTCTCTCTCTCTCTCTCTCTCTCTCTCTCTCACAGATGTAGACACGACATGACACTGACACAGGCATGACACACACTTACACACACACAACACAGACACTGTCACAGAGGGTGTAAACCCTAACCCTAACCATATCTCTCTCTCTCTCTCTCTCTCTCTCTCTCTCTCTCTCTCTCTCTGATGTCTGATATTCTAACTTGATATCTAACTCAAATAACTAAAATCTAAACTTCACCCTAGCTGATAATTATTAACTAGCATTCACTAACAATGCATCTAACTGATACATTCATCGGTCAGTGATACACACATAGTAGTACATAAACACAGTGGACTGAAAATTATTGTTGCTACTATTGAGATTCCCTATAATATATACATCAATACCTTCCTACTGAACGCACTAAACGAAGCCCCATCAGTGTACTACTGATACCAAGCTATACTGACATCAAGCCCTTAGTTGTTGTATGATCAACTCGAGCTTAGTATATTAAGACCATCCTTAATTTCCACACCTGATATAACCCCCATCCAAATCTGATACTAACTGATATGAATCTTACTCACAACTGATACCTATATCCATTCCTCACCTACACACAACCATAGTTGATACACATAAGATACACAAAGATTTCCCCAATCTTCTAATGTCTGTTGTGAAACTCAAGTTTAAAATGCAACTTCAAATTGCTGCTGCCTAATGTCGCACCCTGCTTTATACGATGGTGTGCACAGACCCTGTGAAGTCTGCCGCAACACTCATGTGCACATCAAATATGAACTGTCGGGTCTGTGGAGATGGTGTGTGCAGCAACTCTCTCCATCTCATTGCTCACTGTGTTGCTCCCCAAGTCTGCTGCCAACATGACATATACTCCTATGGACAGGCACTCCTTATAACTAGATGACTAATACTTAAAGCAGTGCACAAACCCTAACCCTAATCCTAACCCAAATCTGCTCAGTTGGCACTCACTGATACACTGCAATATGAGTATCAGTGCATGTACTATATTCTTGAGTATTCTTATGCATGTGTAGACGAGTAGGTGTATAACATAATTGGGTATTCCTGACTTTATATGCTAGGAGTAAGAGTATCAGTGCATGTACTGTATTTAATGATGAGTATATACTTGAACGATGTCTATTCATCTTTGCAGAAGTATCTAGAAATGGATATGAATTACTATCTGCATCATCGTTTGTGGATGTACAACCGTCATCCTGATGACATGTGCGGTGTGCGGGATGAATTCATTGAGGGTGTACAGCAGTTCCTGCAGTTCGCTAAGGCATTCCCTTAGTACATGGACGGTACCAAAATTAAGTGTCCGTGTGTGAGATATCGCAACTTGAAATATCATCCAGAAGTGAAAGTCACATATCATTTGTACTCGAAGGGTTTCATGCCATTACTATCAGTGGACCGTGCACGAAGAACTTGTGTCTTTAGCATCGGAGTTGGAGCCTTATGTGGAGCCATATATGGATGTCCACGACCACGCTGCTTACAACGACGGGTGGGTGAACATGGTTTTTTATGCGACGGGACCAAGTTTCGATCCGAACAATCAGGATGCGCTGAGGAGGCACCGAATGCCGATGCTGCGAAGTTCATGGAGTTGCTGGAGTATGCAAGGATTCCATTATATCCTGGTTGTGAGGATCATTCACCGTTGGAGGTAGTTACAAGATTGTTGAGCATCAAATTCGATTTTAATATGTCGCAAGAATGCTATAACCGACTGATGGATTTGATTATAGAGATCTTACCAGAGGGTGCAAAGTTCCCTAAAGACTTCTACTGATCTAAGAGGATGGTGAGATCGCTCTAGATGGGATACGAGAAAATTGATACATGTCGCAACGGGTGCATGTTGTACTACAAAGACGACAAGGATGAAGATGCGTGCAGATTCTGTGGTGCTGATCGCTACAAGGCCACTGGAAGAGAAAAGTCTGTCGGTGTAAAGAAGCCTACCGATTCGATGCACTACTTGCCTTTGATGCAGCGGTTGCAGAGGTTGTTTATGGTGAAGGAGACTACAAAAAATATGAGTTGGCACAGGCAGAAACAGATCGAAGGAGTATTGGATTATCCATCCGATGGAGAAGCATGGAAGAACTTTGATCGAGAGTATCCAGATTTTGCTTCGGATCCGCGTAATGTCAAATTAGGGATCTCCTCCGACGGTTTTACCCTATTCAGACTTTCGGGCTTCCAGTATTCGTGTTGGCCTGTGATTGTCACTCTGTATAATCTATCGCCTTGGATGTGCATGAAGACTCCGTATATATTCCTAACTGTTATTATCCTGGGTCTGAATAATCCGAAGAGGAACATCGATATATATTTACATCATTTGATAGATAAATTGAATCAGCTGTGGGAAGTAGATGCCAACATGTACGATATTTCTAGAAAGCAAAATCTTCAGATGAGGGCAGCACTTATGTGGATCATCAACGACTTTTTGCCTATAGAATGTTATCGGGATGGAGCACGCATGGTCGTCTCTCATGTTCGTATTGCATGGACCGCACTAAGGCTTTCTATTTGAAACACGGAGGCAAACCGTGCTTCTTCAATTATCATCGATAATTTCTGCCGAAGGATCATCCGTACCGGAGGAACAGGAATGCTTTTCATGCGGGCATTGTGGAGAAGGCTAATCCACCGCCAAGGTGGCCCTAATACACGATATGGGAAGAGGTAAAAGATTTACCAAGTGATATCGAAGAGCCTGCTAAGGGGTACAAGTATGACGGATTTGGTCGCACCCATAACTGGACGAAGAGGAGTATATTCTGGAATCTGCCATATTGGAGCACCAATCTGATCAGACATAACCTTGATGTCATGCATATCGAGAAAATTGTGTTTGATAACATAATTAATACTGTAATAGAGGTAAGGGGAAGACGAAAGACAATCTGAAGGCCAGGTTGGACTTAGAAGAAATATGTAGACGTCCTGCGTTGCATTTGATAGAAGAGGAGAATGGAAAGTTAAAGCAGTCTAAGTCAATTTTTTCACTGGAGAAGGAGGATAAAGGGAGACTATGTAGGTGGATTCAAGGTCTAAAATTACCAGACGGGTACGTGTCGAACTTGAGAAGATGTGTCGACCTCAAGAAGAACAAACTGGTGGGTATGAAGAGCCACGATTGTCATGTATTCATGGAGAGGTTAATTTTATTGTATTTTAAAAATTCTTATCGCAGGTCGTTTGGGATCCATTGACAGAACTCAGCATATTCTTCAGAGATCTTTGTTCTACTAAGTTGCTCGTCGATCGTCCAGAAAAGTAAGAGAAGGACATTGCGGTAATACTGTGCAAGCTCGAGAAGGTGTTTCCTCCTGGATTCTTTGACTCTATGAAGCATTTGCCAATTCATCTTTCCTATGAGGCACGTGTTGGTGGTCATGTTGGTTATCGGTGGATGTACTCATTCGAGCGGCATATGAATCACCTAAAGAGAAAGGTGAAAAACAAGGCACGGGTTGAGATTTGTGAAGCTTATGTTCTCGAGGAGATTATAAACTTTTGCTCGACGTATTTCAAACCTCATGTTGCTACTAATAGAACGAGAGCTCCGAGAAACGACGATGGATATCAGGAATCTAATGATGCAATACTGAAAGTATTCAATGCATCCGGAAAGCCTTCGGAGAAAATGAAGAAGAGATATTTGAATAACGACGAGTTAAGGGCTGCTCAGTTGTATATATTATTTAATTACGACGAGGAAGAAGTGGAGAAGCTAGAGGGGTAAGTAATTAATACGTCCACGTTTACGTCATCTTAATATAATAGTATAAGCTACTATTATGCTACTAATCAGCGGTTGCTTTGTTGTTTTTTAGCACATATAATAACGAGCTGAGGTCGGTTAGACCCTACATAAGAGACAAAAAAGTAGAACAAGAAATGAGACATCATTTTTTTTCTTGGTTGAGCGCATATATAAGAAGCTCGGTAATTACTTTTTCGGTATGCACTTGCACAATAAATAACTTACTATCGCTACTTTGGTATTTAGGTCGATCGTCTAATAACACCCGAGACTGAATCTATTAGAATTCTAGCCAAAGAACTAATTACTGCCGTCAAAATATGGCCAAGTTACTGTGTGAATGGGTTTAGGTTCAAGTCAACAAATGCTCCGATCAGAGACAGCTTTCTGGATCTTGATTCCACAAAAAATAGTTGTTTGTGTATCAAATCTTTGAACTACAAAGACGTTGATCCAGGCAATAATTCTTTTGGTATCTTACGAGAGATTGTGGAGTTGACATATAATTATGGCACAGAACCTGCTAAGATCGTGCTATTCAAGTGTGAATGGTTCAATCCGATTCAAGATCAAGGTTAGAAAATTGACAAGCATGGTCTTGTGGATATAAACTACAAGCGTAGATATCATGGCTACGAACCATTTTTCTATCAAGTCAGGCTCAGATCATGTACTTCACAACTTATCTTAGATGGGGGACAGCAAGGTCGGATTGGTGGGCAGTATGCAAAACTAAAGCTAAAAATACCTTTGACGTTGACAAAATAGCTTATCAGGAGGACGAGCTACCTCTTGTAACAAATATTGTAGATGTGGACTCAACGAAAGTTACTCATTACATGACTAATAATGTAGAAGAGGTAGAATTATCCGAAGAGGTAGACAAAGACGAAGATGAAGTAGATAAAAGTGAAGATGAGGAGGAAGAGAAAGAGGAGGACGAGGAAGGAGAACAAGATAAATTTTCTGAAAATGATTGAAAATAAAATATTTTGCCTGTAGAATGTACTATATTTTGACTGTAAAATGTACTATTTTGACGAAGATATGTATTATATTTTGACTGTAGAATGTACTATTCATTTAGACTTGTGACACTAGTAGTTATTTACTGTGCAATTCTATTAATGCTGTGAGATATGCATAACATTTTGACTGTAGAAAGTACTATATATTTGTTTATTTGTTCTATCATCATATGTTGTTATCAGGTATGACAGGACAACGTGGAGCATTCGGCAGGTCCCGAGGTAGACGGAGTGCTCCTCCGGTACTGCCTACTATTGGTTCTAGATCCTCGGCGCCTAGTACTCTGGTATATCGACCAGTCACATCTCCGACTGTGACGATGTTACATGGCAGCACTCCTGGGACGAGTAGTTCCAGGCCTGATACTACTCCCTAGTCCAGCATTCCTCCTACTGACGGAACCATGGAGGAAAATGAGCATATGGCGGAGGTTGAGCCGACGCCATCCCAGCATTAGCTAGATCCTCCATGCGCACCTCCGGACGAGACGAGGACGGGGTTTTGGGCCGATGGTACAAAGTAAGTCAATTAGATGGTTTAGCATCATATATATCGTGTATTTCTTTATTCATCATATATTAACTTTTTTGATAAAAATAATTATCTGTGTATATATATTGTCCCTCGTCGGTACAGAGACGTCTGGGCCACTTTCTGAGGTACACAACTATAGTGACCCTTGGATCAACTACTCTGATGCTCCGGATGAGAGGAAGGTGTTCTGGTTTGCGCACTTCAAGGTAAAAGTATATTATATCAATCATCTAATTTATGCATATTATATAACTTACTAAATTACTTATTGTAGCAAACGTATTTCTATCTACCGTACCGGGCCGAGTTAATCGAGCAGATATTTCCTACCGTTGCCGCCAAGATGATCCGTAATGCTCTGGATGACCAGAAGGCTCGTGATAGCGAAGGAAAACCGATCCAAGGTTGGATCACGCCTGAGCAGTGGACTACGATGAGGGCTAGATTCGACGATCCGAGGTACAAGGAAAGATCTGAGAAGGCCAAGGCGGCTAGGCAGAAGGCAGCAAAGTGGTGTGGTGGCTCGATTTCGATGACGGAATATTTTTGTCGTTTGGTATATTTTTTATTTCAGATATATTATTTTAATACAAGTACGATAAAATGGTAGTAGGATAAAATATTTAATTTTAGTACTAAATAATATATTTTTAACAGGTACAGAGGGGTGAGGATGCAAACATGGTGACCATCTTCCTGGCCACCCATCGAAAGGGAGGAAATCTCATTAATGAGAGGGCCTCGCAGACCTATGTTAGTATTACTTTACTTTGTTTTAATTTTAATATAACTTAGGCAATTATCGAGTATCTAAACTTTTCTAGGCCGAGTATCTTAGGCTGTGTGAGCGGGCGACTGCTAGTGCACCTACAGCGGGAGAGGCTGGTACTTCCTCGCAGCTCTCTCCAGCTCCGTCGGCGGACAAGCTGTGGGTGACCGCCGCTGGTGGTCTCCAGAGGGGTACGTACTACGGTACGATATCCTATGGCGTCCTTGTTGCGATACAATTATCTAGGGCCTCCACGGTAAGTGCACATTCTCCACAGCCCTCGCAGTCGTCGACCCGAGTCCATAAGGCCATTGACCGTCAGATTGTCTCTCTTCGTGATGAGTTGCTGCGAAGGATGGAGGAGGAGCCATGTCCCAGCCACAGGCGGACGATGCAACGCTCATCGCACGATTTGATATGCTCGAGCGCAGCATCATGGAGCTCAGGGATATGACAGATGATCTTAGAGCGTCGACAGAGTGCAGCGTTACGGAGCTGCAGGCATCACACCTTTCCATGGGCGAGAGGCTGACGATAATGCAGGATTCAATGGTTCATAGCAGTACGAGTCCATTATCTACCATGGATTCATACAACCATCTACTAGCAGAGTTGGAGCAGATACGTCCTCCTGGTGCACCTTCATCGACACAGACTCCATCGACGTCACTGTCTTCTCCATCGACATCGGTGTCGATTTCACGGGAGCAATATGATCTGTTCTTATCCCTGATGTGCGCCGATGGTCATCCTTCTACAGATTCGCAGTAGTCCTAGTTAGGATAGTTTATTGATTGTTTGTGTTTCAGACCTATGATATTTGGTCATTTATGAATATTCTTTATTTTTGAGGCTTTCAGACTTTATTTATTGTATTCTTTACGACGAGGCTTTCAGACTTAGTTGTGTGGATATTTATTGTATTCTTTACGACGAGATTTCTCCTAACTCGGTTTGTAATCTCAATATTTTGTTTTCTTTAAATTTTACTATATTATTCATATTAAATGTATGTTAATTTACCGGTGTTAAGTGTTCAACCGAAGGGGGTCGGCGAACCCAGCAAATTCAACGGAGGGTTGCTCCGGGTCTATTTGTATAAATTGTGAATTCATAAACTGCAGGAAGATTGGTTTGGAAACAATTCAATATTCATTTTTTTTATTTTTTCATTGAATCTTTAGCGACGTTTTTAGCTACATTTTGCAACATTTAGCGACATTTATATATGTCGCTAGATACGTCGCTAAAAATGTCGCTGATTGTCGCTAACAACGTCGCTAAAAACGTCGCTGAGTACGTCGTTGAACGTCGCTAAACTGCTGACATGACAGTATTGCCAGGTCAATATAACGTCGCTAAATGTGTCGCACAATGTTGCTAAAAAAAATTAGCGACATATAGCGACCAACAACACGTCGCTAATTTAGCAACGTGACGTCGCTAAACATCGCTAATATAGCGACGCATATACGTCTCTAGAAAACGTCGGTATAGCGACGTTTTGCGACGTTTTTTCGGTCAGCGACTAGCTTAAAGGTGACTTCATCGAAACGTTGCTACAGACGTCGCTAAAATTATGTAGCGACATTTTTTTGCCATTTAGCGACGTTTTTAGACGTCGCTAATTTGACTTATTCTGATAGTGTTCTTATTCGTTCAGCGAGTGAAAACACAAGGTGTTCAAGGACACTTGTGTAAATAAGCAGTCATGCGTCCAACAAGATGGACACATATTGTCAGTATGCGGCAAGAGTTCAGGCCGCATAACCCTCTCGGACCGTATAGCACTCTCAGCTACATAACTCGCTGGCCGCATGAAGATTTCCATCAACTATTGCATCTTAGATGAATGGTATCATATGGACTTCCATCAACTATTGCATAGTATTGTATTTATGTATATATGTTTCTGTATAATAGCTTGGAACAACAATCATTACTATTTGTTCTCTACCGGATTTGACAAGGAAAGGTTGTATGCAAGAAGAAGAAGAACTATTATGTGTGCTTCAAGCAACCCATACTTCTCAAACTATAATGCATGCTGGACACATGCACCAAGAAATAACTTCTTCCTATACTAATATATTTCTTCTTACGTGAACAGTAAAGGAAAGGATGGTTTACCTATAATAGCACCGCTGGTTAATGATGATCCTATGTTGTCTTCTTCGACTGTAGAGTCTAGTCTCACGGTGAAGGCGGTTGACGTCCGGAAGACGCGACCCGAGGAAGAAGAAGTGAGGGAGTTATTTGGAGTTGGTGTAATCTTCAGTAATTATAGGTGGTGGTTTGATATGATCCGAGGATCTAAAGGAGATGGGAAGATGGGCTTGCTTGGGCTTACTCTTAGTTGGTTTAGTCTTTATCTCTAGGCGTGGGATATGCGTGATACCTAATTTAATCAAGTTTTAAATTTAAAACCGCTTTATCTTTCATTTAAATTTATTCTATTTTTGTTTAATATATTGTTATTTACTAATTCACTCTTATTAATAAAAAAAAATTCTTTGACTAATATTATGGGATTCTTAGTTATTTAATTTATTCATCATTTTTTTTATATTAAGACTTTTATATTAAAGCTAAATTTAATCACTTATTTCTGGTGAATATTTTAACAACTTTAAAAAATCAAAATCAAAATTATGGGACAGAAGGTTTACATAAAATAATAAAATAAATTACTAATTACTATAATAATCCTATAAAAATCAGGGTCCTCACAGATGACGAGGACTATGCCCCTACCTTTTATGGCCCATATGACGTAGCAGATGATACTATCGAGGAGCATGTTCCTACTCAGGAGTATTTTTGAGGAGTAGTTAGCCAATTAGCTAGTATTTTCTTTCAGCATAGTAATCGGGTTTGTCCCCGATTTATCATTTCTTCTGGTTTGTATTAAACTTTGGATTGGTGGATGTCACAAAATTATATTAAATTTTAGCATTCATATTTCTATCATTATCATTGTCTATTATTTTGTAAGACCCATAATCCTGAAAACCGTATTTCTCTATTTTTTTTATTTATTTATAGTAGTTATGAGCTAAATAGAGAGAATATATTTTATTTTAATCGTTATTTGAGGTGTTGTGCATTAGAGGATTTATGGAGCCATTATTAATTTTTTCTAATTTATTCCATGTAGGCGACCCTTTGGACAGTAGCTAGCTTAACCGTATGCACCAATATAATTTTTAGAATTTTCTATATATATATAAATAATTAGAATAGAATTCCTATTGGATCTCAACCGAAACCCAAACCCAAACTCCTAAACCCATTACCCGCTTGCACCCAAACCCGCGTAAAGTTAGAAATAAACAACAGCAGTAGCAAAACCAACTTTTCTCCCCTCCGCGCATAAACCAATTACACCGCTTAATTTCTTTCACCGCGCGTAAAACAACCTCTTCATATGACTCATCCCCCACCGCCTCTTTATCTATTATTCCTAAAACTCCTCAACCGAAACCTAAACCAATGGAAGAACAACCGAAACTAGAGCCAATGAAAGCAGCAGCAGCAGTAATTCTTAATCCCTAAGTTTCTCCACCGTCTCCTTATCCCTATATATATTACAACTCTCTCCAAACTCTAATCTCACTTCTTTCACCAAAACTTACACACATTATCAGGACGTGCACTATACGAAGTCTTGCTCAGGCAAGTATACCTTGCCAAATTTTTACTGTTTAATAAATTAATTGCATGTTATCATGTTGCAATATACATATAACTGTGCACACCCGAGATTGACTCGGGTGCAGTCAACAAACACGTCGATATGTTGTATAACTGACTTAGACATTAGCTGTCACGACCCGCACCCGGAAATTCGGACACGAGTGCGTGGGTACGTCCAGCCTACGCCGCAGAATCGGCGGTAGTACGCTGTCTGGGTCAATCCATTTATTACTAACTAGCTCATTCACAACAACATAGGCAAGATAATAATGAGAAATAAAACTTAAGACTGCAACTGAAAATAAATGTGACAACAGATTCAAATGTTTTAATACAGGATTCAGAATGAAGTCGGGGACAAACCCGATAAATGAGATAAGAATATAAATGAAAGATAGCTACTACTAGCTACTCTGCAGCAGGGGTCTCCTGGGTGGGTTCTGGCTCCTCATAGGTAACATCAGTCCCCTCATAGGGACCATAATAAGTAGGGGCAAGATCCTCATCATCGCCTAAATCAACAGATCCAGTCAGGAAAGGAGCAAAGTACACAGTGCACAACAAGGTTAAACTAAATATTTATGACAATTAAATATTGAATATCAAGTTAAGAAACTGCATAACAGAACATCATCATCTCAGAGTTAACTGTAAACAGGAATATGAGAAACAGAAATAAATAGAACAGGAAATGAAACTACAATAGCCAGCAAGAAATATAACATGACCAGAACTATCTGTGTGAACTTGTGTTTGTTTTTAGAATACATAGTTGGCATGTAGGGGTTTATAAGGCTAATCCGGCCGTCATAAACGGCTATTAGACAATATAATCGAGATCCGGCTGATGGACAGTCGTGTACCAACAGCTATTAGACAATACAGGGGAAAGGGTAAACTCCATGCCTCCTTAGTATTCTCCCACCCGACATGAAAAACAAGACATGAACTCCAGTATTCAAGACATAAAATTCAACATTTCTAACACTAGGTATAAACATCAAGGGTACATGTATGGCAGGGAATTAATTATCACAATATATAAAGATTAACTTGAAGTGCAGGTACTTGCCTGTTGTTTGGATCTGATTAATTTGGTTCTTGGGGGAAAATTCCAGAGATGAGTCCAAAAGCTGAAATAGACATTACCATCATGCTCATAAGATATCAAATAGCTAGAAACGCCTGTACTTGGGTCCAATTTGGAGACAAGGGCAAAAACGACAGTTTTGGGTCAAAACGGGGTCCGCCGGTGGGCCCGCTTTGCACCGAAAAATGTGTCCGGGTCAAAGGTCTCCAAATTCACCAAACTTAGTGTCAACAGGTCAGGAACGCTGATACGAACCCAACGGAACTTCCAGATTTGGATTCCGATGAGCCGAACACAAAATCGCCCGTCGAGCGGGGCCTATGGGGCCCACGACACGCGATTTCGTCAACGTTCTCAGAATCGAACCAAACTTGACCCACAGGACCAGCGTATCGCTACGAGTCCGATGGTGCAAGTTTTGTCTCGATCCGACGTGTGTGCACGAAGTTAGGGTGAATTGCCGAAAAGGCAGATACGGGGCGATGTCCGCGGATACGCGTTGATTTCGGTGTGCACGCACACCCGAATCAGCTTCCACGAAAACTCACACGTCCGTATCGACGATGCGTACGTATCTGTGAAGACCGCACGCGACCAAGTCGTCCCGTTTGGCGGGGCGCACTCAGTTCCGGGTGAAACAGGGTCTGGTTTTTTTATGTTTTTGGATCGCGGTGTGCGATCACCACAGGATGCGATGCCCCGAACAGTTTATCCGGACACCGAGAGGGTCATACAGGCTTCACAACGCAATTTACGAAATTGAAAACGGAGCTACGAGGCAAAAGTTACACGCACCTGAAGGGGACCCGAAAATCAGGGTCAAACCGTGTCCGACACGTGTCCGACACGTGTCCAATGAATTGGGAAATTAGGGTTTAGGGTTCAGGGGGAATTTCGGCGAGGGGAGCGGCGGTCCGGCAGGAGCTGAGGGCGGCGCCGCTGCGGAGGAGGCCGGCCGGGGGCTGGCGGCTGCGTCGTCGACGGCGGAGGCGCTGGCGGCTCGTCGGCTGCCGGCGGAGCTGCTGGGAAGAAGAGAAGGAGCAGGGGAGAAGGGGACGGCGGCTCACGGTGGTGGCGAGGGCTGGAGGGGAGGAGGACGGTGGCGCTGGAGGCTGGCCGGGGGACTGCGGTGGTGGGGCGAGTCCGGGCGGTGGCGGAGTGGGTGAGGAAGTTAGGGCAACGGCCGGAGAGGGGGAGGTTTATAAGGGGAGGTGGTGGTGGCTCGAAGCCGAGGGAGGCGGAGGGAAGAGGGGGTTGTCGTGGCCGGAGGGAGGGGCGAGCCGGGAGGAGCGGCAACGGCGCGGCGGAGGCGGCGGGAGACTCGGGGTCGGGGACGAATGGTTCAAGCGGGTCTGCGGGGAGCGGGTCGGGCGGGTTCGGTCGGCGGACCCGACCCGACCCGTTAAGGTATTGGGCTGGGCCGCGGGTGAGGGTTTGGGCCGGTTTTGGGTTTGGACCGGGTATTTAATTAATAAATAATAATTAAATGAATAAATAATAATTAATTAGTTAATAAATTAAGTATAATAGTTTTTAGGTATTTTAAAATAGGTCCGGGGCCCAATAAATTCCAGAAAAATTACCCTAAGTCCAGTTTTTCATTTTACACCCAAAAATATTATTTTCATAATATTTTAATGTTATTTATTAACAATTAAAAATCATTTATTAATTAAAAACCTTAATTTTAATTACAGAAAATTCCCAGAAAATTCCAAAAAATTGGAGAAAATCCAAGATTTAAAATTCTTACAAAATCTGGGGGTTTACAATCTACCCAACTTATAAAAATTTCGTCCTCAAAATTTAAAAATTAGCCATAATCTGTTAATCCTTCATGTACATCATTCGCAATTTCCTTGCGATAATTAGAATCCCGATCACATCCACTGCAATCATATATCCCCTAAATTCAAATTGACGATTTTACTTTCATTATTCAAGATTTAAATCATGTATCCAAGATACAACTTATTGGGTCCTCGATATCAATTCATTAATCATTTTAGTCACTCCTCTAAATTTTCAAAATTATAATGGCTTGCTTCTTCCAATCTAACCTTACTCGGTCACAATCCAAAAGATATTCCTCCCGAGTTGACAAATGCATTGCTACCCAACTTAGAATTTATCCATTCATCACAAAAGACTATATACTTTAAGAAAATATTCCTTAATATGGTTACTCATGTCATTCAATCCTCGAAACTTCAACGCCGATCACGTCACATATGATATGTCCTCAATTACGAAGGGTTAATCCTTAAGTTATGTGATCGGCCTATGTGGCATACCTAGCACTATTTATGCCAAACTTATACCAAGCACAGGATTTTGTCTTTCCGAAATAAGGGAAGACGAGAATCAATAATAAAGAGTTCAAGGGCGAGGTGGTAGAACAGAAGTATCGGGATCAAGGCGTTTAAGGAATTCGGGTGGGAATTGTCAAGCGATTGTGGATTGAATCCTATCTTGGTAATTCTTATTCACATGCTCGTATTAATACAGTTAGGTAACCTATATGATATGCTCAGACATATCTAGGGGGCAAGTATACTAGTCAACTATATCTCAATCCACGTAAAATATTAATTCGAAGGGCGAATCAAGCGCACTATGGTTGATCAGACCGTAATACACTGATTCTGAAATGTATCATTGTGGGCCTCCCCAATAATACACTTGTCATGAACAAGCTCGATAAAGAGTAAGCTTGCAAAACTAGGCTATAGAATAGCAGCATAAATTAAGTACGGCAAAATTAAGTGCACTAGATGATGATGAAAAGAGGTACAATTATTTAAGTACACAAAACAACCTACAATAAGCACAGTAGCAAAAGATTCTACAATCTCTACAGTTATCAAATATAAAAGCATACCAGGTTACTAGCAAGTTCAAAATTTTTAGGTTGGGGCTGAGGTCACGAACCAATAGGCACGAGCTAAACAATACTAAAAACGGCAGCAAAAATCACTTACGCGCATTCGCTACTCCATGAGTCTGCGAGTTCTCCACGGTCATGCTGGTAGAGCATCTCGTGGTGATCTTGTAGGAACCTCGTCGCTTGCTGGTAGATCCTTTACTCTGCATCCAAAAATAAACGATAAGGGGCGCACAGGAATCAAGGCAGGATGCAAGTCAATAAAATGATTTGAAACCGATATGAATATCAAGAACGATTCAATCAAGTGGATGAGCTTTTCCTAAAATCCTCAATCTTATTGCAGGCCTGTTCGGTCCCTAAGTTAAAACCGAACAATTTAGTCGTTGACCTGCATGGGCCACCACAAAAACGTGTCACGACCCGCACCCAGAAATTCGGGCACGAGTGCGTGGGTACGTCCAGCCTACGCCGCAGAATCGGCGGTAGTACGCTATCTGGGTTAATCCATTTATTACTAACTAGCTCATTCACAACAACATAGGCAAGATAATAATGAGAAATGAAACTTAAGACTGCAACTGAAAATAAATGTGACAACAGATTCAAATATTTTAATACAGGATTCAGAATAAAGTCGGGGACAAACCCGATAAATGAGATAAGAATATAAATGAAAGATAGCTACTACTAGCTACTCTGCAGCAGGGGTCTCCTGGGTGGGTTCTGGCTCCTCATAGGTAACATCAGTCCCCTCATAGGGACCATAATAAGTAGGGACAAGATCCTCATCATCGCCTAAATCAACAGATCCAGTCAGGAAAGGAGCAAAGTACACAGTGCACAACAAGGTTAAACTAAATATTTATGACAATTAAATATTGAATATCAAGTTAAGAAACTGCATAACAGAACATCATCATCTCAGAGTTAACTGTAAACAGGAATATGAGAAACAGAAATAAATAGAACAGGAAATGAAACTACAATAGCCAGCAAGAAATATAACATGACCAGAACTATCTGTGTGAACTTGTGTTTGTTTTTAGAATACATAGTTGGCATGTAGGGGTTTATAAGGCTAATCCGGCCGTCATAAACGGCTATTAGACAATATAATCGAGATCCGGCTGATGGACAGTCGTGTACCAACAGCTATTAGACAATACAGGGGAAAGGGTAAACTCCATGCCTCCTTAGTATTCTCCCACCCGACATGAAAAACAAGACATGAACTCCAGTATTCAAGACATGAAATTCAACATTTCTAATACTAGGTGTAAACATCAAGGGTACATGTATGGCAGGGAATTAATTATCACAATATATAAAGATTAACTTGAAGTGCAGGTACTTGCATGTTGTTTGGATCTGATTAATTTGGTTCTTGGGGGAAAATTCCAGAGATGAGTCCAAAAGCTGAAATAGACATTACCATCATGCTCAGAAGATGTCAAATAGCTAGAAACGCCTGTACTTGGGTCCAATTTGGAGACAAGGGCAAAAACGGCAGTTTCGGGTCAAAACGGGGTCCGCTTGTGGGCCCGCTTTGCACCGAAAAACGTGTCCGGGTCAAAGGTCTCCAAATTCACCAAACTTAGTGTCAACAGGTCAGGAACGCTGATACGAACCCAACGGAACTTCCAGATTTCGATTCCGATGAGCCGAACACAAAATCGCCCGTCGAGCGGGGCCTATGGGGCCCACGACACGCGATTTCGTCAACGTTCTCAGAATCGAACCAAACTTGACCCACAGGACCAGCGTATCGCTACGAGTCCGATGGCGCAAGTTTCGTCTCGATCCGACGTGTGTGCACGAAGTTAGGGTGAATTGCTGAAAAGGCGGATACGGGGCGATGTCCGCGGATATACGTTGATTCCGGTGTGCACGCACACCTGAATCAGCTTCCACGAAAACTCACACGTCCGTATCGACGATGCGTACATATCTGTGAAGACCGCACGCGACCAAGTCGTCCCGTTTGGCGGGGCGCACTCAGTTCCGTGTGAAACAGGGTCTGGTTTTTTCCTATTTTTGGATCGCGGTGTGCGATCACCACAGGACGCGATGCCCCGAATAGTTTATCCGGACACCGAGAGGGTCATACAGGCTTCACAACGCAATTTACGGAATTGAAAACGGAGCTACGAGGCGAAAGTTACACGCACCTGAAGGGGACCCGAAAATCAGGGTCAAACCGTGTCCGGCACGTGTCCGACACGTGTCCAATGAATTGGGAAATTATGGTTTAGGGTTCAGGGGGAATTCCGGCGAGGGGAGCGGCGGTCCGGCCGGAGCTGAGGGCGGCGCCGCTGCGGGGGAGGCCGGCCGGGGGCTGGCGGCTGCGTCGTCGACGGCGGAGGCGCTGGCGGCTCGTCGGCTGCCGGCGGAGCTGCTGGGAAGAAGAGAAGGAGCAGGGGAGAAGGGGACGGCGGCTCACGGCGGTGGCGAGGGCTGGAGGGGAGGAGGACGGTGGCGCTGGAGGCTGGCCGGGGGACTGCGGTGGTGGGGCGAGTCCGGGCGGTGGCGGAGTGGGTGAGAAAGTTAGGGCAACGGCCGGAGAGGGGGAGGTTTATAAGGGGAGGTGGTGGTGGCTCGAAGCCGAGGGAGGCGGAGGGAAGAGGGGGTTGTCGTGGCCGGAGGGAGGGGCGAGCCGGGCTGAGCGGCAACGGCGCGGCAGAGGCGGCGGGAGACTCGGGGTCGGGGACGAATGGTTCAAGCGGGTCTGCGGGGAGCGGGTCGGGCGGGTTCGGTCGGCGGACCCGACCCGACCCGTTAAGGTATTGGGCTGGGCCGCGGGTGAGGGTTTGGGCCGGTTTTGGGTTTGGGCCGGGTATTTAATTAATAAATAATAATTAAATGAATAAATAATAATTAATTACTTAATAAATTAAATATAATAGTTTTTAGGTATTTTAAAATAGGTCCGGGGCCCAATAAATTCCAGAAAAATTACCCTAAGTCCAGTTTTTCATTTTACACCCAAAAATATTATTTCCATGATATTTTAATATTATTTATTAATAATTAAAAATCATTTATTAATTAAAAACCTTAATTTTAATTACAGAAAATTCCCAGAAAATTCCAGAAAATTGGGGAAAATCCAAGATTTAAAATTCTTACAAAATCTGGGGGTTTACATTAGCAGACTCACCTACAGATGCGAGGGTATTCTGATATCCTCATAGACCCTGATACTTGTACACGCATCACGATTGCAACTCATGTTGGGATGCGGGTTCGCGTACTCGACTAGCTATCGGTGCGTGAGACACACATCACGGTTTAGCATGTAGTCAGGATTATCTAGAAAGTTGTGACTTGGCATATAGCTACGTGGTATGCACGTTGTGTATTCGACTTGTATATCCGCATTGGGCGGGGAAGACAACTAGTAGGCGTATGGGATACACACATTGGATTCCGTAGTATCCGGAGGAGCCACGGTCCAATGACTTCCTTTATTGCAGACATTGCGCTCTTCGGAGTGATACGGACGTATATATATTGCAGATACCTCATTCTTCGGAATGATGACGTTACAGATACCACGCTCTTCGGAGAGTGGACGATATGCCTACGCCTACCCATACGTACCAAGGTTGTCTTCACATTGCTTTCACTTATATGGTTAGCACTCCCTTATTTACTTTATTCAGTATTTATATATGGCATGCTTTTATATATCTTGTTATGTCCCACTAAGGACCTTGTTCCCTTCCAGATTTAGATGAGGCGTACTATCCCACGGTGTACGGACCTGGGCAGGAGACGAGGTACGCATCTGAGGAGGAGCCAGAGGTGCTGCCATCCGAGTTCCTCTGATCTTGGGTAGACTTACCATCTAGAGCTGGAGCCTCTTTATCTAGATAGCCGATGCTCTAGTCATGTTATATTCAGCACTCTTATTTTAGTTTTTGTAGTGGGTTTGTTCCCACCAGACATATCGAGATTGTACTATGACATTTCAGACTTAGCACTTATATTCCAGTACTTATTTCAGTGTTCCTTGATACATTATGGATGAGATTAGATGTTACCTGTTATATGCTAGTACTAGACTTGTTAGTATTTTAGGACAGCGCAGCACGTCTCTTTGGGTCCAATAAATTAGATTTTCCTTCGGAGACGTGTCAGCTGGCCAATGCCACGTGGCCTGGTCCCACATTATTTTGGGACGGGGGCGTGACATGGTTTTAGTGGTGGCCCATGCAGGTCTAGATTATATTGTCTTGGTTACATAATTGTACCAAACAAGCCTGCGTATAGGAATAAAAGCATAAGGATCTCATCCACACTTGACTAAAACCTCTTTCTTTCTTTCAACTATCCTATGTTTGGATAAACCAAGTTTTACGTCAGAAACCCTTTACACTGTGACCAGACCCTTTACCCTTGTTGGCGTAAAAGACAAATGATTGTCTTGTTGGCGTAAAAGGCCAATTGACTGTCTTGATTGGCGTAAAAGCCAAAACAATAAGCCACGAAGGCAACTGTCCAGCATAAACTTGATAATTCCTAAATAATAGACAAACAGCGTAGAGTAGCCGATTAGGCGTAAACTACAAGGATGGTGATGTGAACGTATTAGTCATAGTTTTAGCCTTCCCAGTCTTGGCAAAGGATAAAATCCCGTGCATTAAATACAGAGATATGCCTCGAGCCCTGTGCAAGAAATGGCTTTTAAACGTAGCGGCTGAATTTTGTCTTATCTTGAGCGTAAAAACTCATTTCTGTCTTGAGCATAAAAACTCATTTCGGACTTAAGCGTAAAAGCTCATTTCTATCAATATAGAATAGGCAGCGTATTCAGGAGACTCAAAATTTTCTTCCTTTGAGTGGTGTATCAAATATGTCACTAAACGATAACCTGGGTCTCTGTACAAAATCATCATCGCAGCCACCCTCTCGATCATCGTGCAGTACTTTTGTCAGATGTCAGGTTCACTGATTTATCTGACAAATTCATCTAAAGAAATATAAAGAGTTTCTCGTACTACTTTACGCTGCAACGTATTTTAGACTTTACGCACACAGATTTTACGCACAGACTTTTTACGCAAACTTTACGCAGGAAGAATAGCAATCTTTTACGCGCAAACTTTTTACACGGACAGATCTGAATCCCTACTTTACGCTTCTTGATTTTACGCGGATAGCTCTGAAGCCATATTTTACGCCGACAGTCTCGAATCCCTGATTTACGCCAAACTACCTTGAATCTCTACTTTACGTCAAACAGCTTGAAACTCTGTGTTACACAGACAATTTCAAAATCTCTACTTTACGCCAGACAGCTTGAAACTCTGTGTTACGCAAATAATTTCAAAATCTCTACCTTACGCCAAATTATTTTATCTCTGCTTTACGCAGACAGTCTCGTATCCCTATTTTACACGGACTACCCAGAATCTCTGTTTTACGTGGACGGCTTAGCAACCTATTTTACGCAAACAACCTTGAAGCCTGTGTTACGCAGGAAGGGACTTCATGTATGTTGGGGGTTTGACTATAAAATACGTGAATAGTTCCCCAGCATATTTCATGCTTCCACATTCTATTAAATGCTTGCATCATGTTTATTTCTTTTCTCCCAGAAATATGGATGTACCCAGTGGACACACAGATGATAGGGTTGATCAGGCAACAGACACCTCGCATGATGTCAATAGGACCCCGACTACCCCGAGAGACCAGTCCCCGAAATGGACACTGGTTTATCCATCAACCCTATACCTCCACAATGGTCCTACTCCGGAAGCTGCACTAGCTCAGCAAGAAGGACAGACCTCCCAGGCACCGACACAACAGGCAGATACACCTTTGCCTCCACCCCCACCCTTTCCAGCCCTGATGCCACACCTAGAGGGACAGCCACAAATGTTCCAATTCTTCCAAGCCATGATGCAGACGCAATGGCATCAGACTGAGACCTTGAGGCAGAGCTTGATGACAGCTCTGGAGAGAACATCAACCCCAGCACCTGCACCTGTCCAACCAGCTGGTACTATACGAGGTTTTTGCCAGATGAGCCCGGGAATCTTTTCGGGCAGCGAAACTCCGGAGGAGATCTCAAATTGGGTCTCCAACACGGAGATGCTGCTAGAGGGTTCACAACTACACCCAGACCTTTGGATGACCGCGATGAGGTCCCAACTCAAAGGAAACGCCCATCATTGGTGGGACTCTATAGAACGCGGCGTCGGCAAGACCCAGACGTGGGAGCAATTCTTAGTATACTTCAATACGAAGTATTTCCCGGCTACGGTCAGGAATGCTCTATACTCCCAGTTCCTACACCTGGAACAAGGAACTATGATCGTAGATGCCTACGACACAGAGTTTAGTCGACTTAGTCGATTTGGTGCCTTCCTGATACCTAACGAGCTGGAGAAAGCCAGAAGGTTTCATCACGGCCTTACCTTCGAGCTACAGAGGTATACCACCACACAGTCAAGGATCTCCTATGAGGAGGTTCTTTCAGAGGCAAGAATCCAGGAGAATCTACTTGGGAGCGCGAAGACGACATTCGCAAACGTTTTTCGAACCTATTCGCAGACCAAGGTATGAAATTACCATGTTAATTTATATCTTATACCATACTTGACTTCCTACCGTGACTTTAGTTTTAATTTCGAGGACAAAAATTTTATAAGTTGGGTAGAATGTAAGACCCCTAATCCTGAAAACCGTATTTCTCTTCTTCTTTTTTATTTATAGTAGTTATGAGCTAAATAAAGAGAATAGATTTTATTTAATCGTTATTTGAGGTGTTGTGCATTAGAGGATTTATGGAGCCATTATTAATTTTTTCTAATTTATTCCATGTAGGCGACCCTTTGGACAGTAGCTAGCTTAACCGTATACACCAATATATTTTTTAGAATTTTCTATATATATATATATATATATATATATATATATATATAAATAATTAGAATAGAATTCCTATTGGATCTCAACCGAAACCTAAACTCCTAAACCCATTACCCGCTTGCACCCAAACCCGCGTAAAGTTATAAATAAACAATAGCAGTAGCAAAACCAACTTTTCTCCCCTCCGTGCGTAAACCAATTCTACCGCTTAATTCCTTTCACCGCGCGTAAAACAACCTCCTCATATGACTCTTCCCCCACCGCCCCTTTATCTATTATTCCTAAAACTCCTCAACCGAAACCTAAATCAATGGAAGAACAACCGAAACTAGAGCCAATGAAAGCAGCAACAGCATTAATTCTTAATCCCTAAGTTTCCCCATCGCCTCTTTATCCCTATATATATTACAACTCTCCCCAAACTCTAATCCCACTTCTTTCACCAAAACTTACACACATTATCAGGACGTGCACTATACGAAGTCTTGCTCAGGCAAGTATACATTGCCAATTTTTTACTGTTTAATAAATTGATTGCATGTTATCCTGTTGCAATATACATATAACTGTGCACACCCGAGATTGACTCGGGTGCAGTCGACAAACATGTCGATATGTAGTATAACTGACTTAGACATTAGCAGACTCACCTACAGATGCGAGGGTATTCTGATATCCTCATAGACCCTGACACTTGTACACGCATCACGATTGCAACTCATGTTGGGATACGGGTTCGCGTACTCGACTATCTACCGGTACGTGAGACACACATCACGGTTTAGCACGTAGTCAGGATTATCTAGAAAGTTATGACTTGGTATATAGCTACGTGGTATGCACGTTGTGTATTCGACTTGTATATCCGCATGGGCAGGGAAGACAACTAGTAGACGTATGGGATACACACATTGGATTCCATAGTATCCGGAGGAGCCACGGGTCCAATGACTTCCTTTATTGCAGACACCGCACTCTTCGGAGTGATACGAACGTATATATATTGCAGATACCTCATTCTTCTGAATGATGGACGTTACAGATACCACGCTCTTCGGAGATTGGACGATACGCCTACGCCTACCCATACGTACCAAGGTTATCTTCATATTGCATTCACTTAGATGGTTAGCACACCCTTATTTACTTTATTCAGTATTTATATATGGCATGCTTTTATGTATCTTGTTATGTCCCACTGAGGACCTTGTTCCCTTCCAGATTTAGATGAGGCATACTATCCCACGGTGTACGGACCTGGGCAGGAGACGAGGTACGCATTCGAGGAGGAGCTAGAGGTGCTGCCATCCGAGTTTCTCTGATCTTGGGTAGACTTACCATCTAGAGCTGGAGCCTCTTTATCTAGATAGCCGATGCTCTAGTCATGTTATATTCAGCACTTTTATTTTAGTTTTTGTAGTGGGTTTGTTCCTACCAGATATATCGGGATTGTACTATGATATTTCAGACTTAGCACTTATATTCCAGTACTTATTTCAGTGTTCCTTGATATATTGTGGATGAGATTAGATGTTACCTGTTATATGTTAGTACTAGACTTGTTAGTATTTTAGGACAGCGCAGCACGTCTCTTTGGGTCCAATAAATTGGGTTTTCCTTCGAAGACGTGTCAGCTGGCCAATGCCACGTGGCCTGGTCCCACATTATTTTGGGACTGGGGCATGACATATTTATTGTGAATGAGCTAGATTAAAATTACATATGAATATGATAAATATGAAAAAGGTCTAGACAGCATACTACCGTCGACACTGCGGCGTAGGCTGGACGTACTCGCGAACTCGTGCCTGAATATCTAGATGCGGGTCTGTAGAAGCATAAAAATACTACAGGCCGCATAGAGCTCATGCCGCATAAAACATGATTGATATGGCCAGACAGAAGCCGCATCATAGCCTTCATACGGCCTGAATAATCAAGTCGTAGAGAAGCCACATGCGGCCTGATCAACCAATTTGCAGAGAAGCCGCATAGTATACTATATGCGGCCTGAACTACCACAGAACAGGGAGGCCGCATAAAGACCCCCTGACACAGATTTTGATGTCTGTCAGATGCTCTGACATATCACTCTGAGATGCTTCGAGACTCGTGAAGACGATGCCTCAGAAGAAGACAACGGGTTACATCAGCGCATTAATTTCTTCGACAAAAGTGTCATGCCACGTGTTCCCTCGTATGCGGCTACGCCCTATGCTGCCTCGCCAACATGCGGCCAGAGTGTCCATTCGACCAAGGCCCAAACAAGAGCACGTATGCGGCTACAAGACCTATGCGACTTCGCCAAAATGAGGCCAGAGTGTCCATTCAACCAAGGCCCAAACGAGAGCGCGTATGCGGCTACAAGACCCATGCAGCCTCGCCAAAATGCGGCCAAAGTGTCCATTCGACCAAGGCTCAAACGAGAGCGCGTATACCGCTACAAGACCCATGCGACCTCGTCAAAATACGGCCAAAGTGTCCATTCGACCAAGGCCCAAACAAGAGCACGTATGCGGCTAAACACTACCAAAATATGATAAAATATCGACATTTTTAGCGACATCATAATAAAATATCGCTAATATTAAAGACTTGAGTCACTCCAAAAATAAACGTCAATATACGTCGTTGTTGGCGACACATAGCGACGTTTAACGACTGTACTTCAGTTTTTTAAAAGAATAGTCGCTATAAGCTTCTTTAAGGTCGCTAAACGTCGTCGAGTTTTTTGATTTAGCGACGTTTAGCGACGTTTAGCGACGTATTTAGAGACGTTGATTTTTTTGATTTTTAGTGACATTTTTAGCAACGTCTATAATATCGCAAACTTTTAAATTAGCAACATTTAGCGACGTCTATTTATGACGTCGCTAATTTTTTATTAGAGATGTCATAAATAGACGTCGCTAAACGTCGCTAAATTTTTTAATATAGGGTTCATGATTTTATTTTTCCCCATTATGTCGAACTCCTCCCCAAATTTTTGAAACCCCCCTCTTCCCCCCCACTCCGGTGAAGTACCCCCCTCCGGCGTCCTCCACAGCCCCCCTACTCCGGCGTCCCCCCATCCCTACCCCCTCCCCACCGGCTCCCCCACAACCCCCCTACTCCGGCTCTCCACCCCCCGAGTGCCCCCCTCCCGCACGGCTCCTCCCTTCCGGCATGGCTCCTCCCCTCCGACGACCTCAGGCTTCTCCTCCTCCTCCTCCTCCTCCTCCTCCTCTAGGTAAACCCTAACCCTATCTCTCTCTCTCTCTCTCTCACACACACACACACACACACAGATACAGACACGATATGACACAGACACGACACACACACACTGACACAGACACGACACACACACTGTCACAGACAAACTCTGACACAGACACGACTGTTTGTGGTATTAAACGAAAGAATGAAAATATATTCAGGATAGGGTTTATACGAGACCCGCCTTCTTTGGTTTACAAACAAACTTGTACAATTTGATCCTATACGAGGATATGGGAGTATAATTTATTTAATCTGGATAGATGATTGCTATAGGTGTCTGATCTGCAGTCGATCACTTTAGCCCTTGGACTACACGATGTTGAAGAAGTGCCGTAGAAGACAGGAAGCAGCTTCGAAGGTTGCAGAAGAGGGTGGATACATGATGCCAAAGTCGTCGATCCCTACTCTTTGCCTGAGCTCCGGATTCTTCTCTCTCTCTCTCTCTCTCTCTCTCTCTTGACCTTGGATTTGATATTGGTTTCTTGACCAATTTTCCGACCTTCCAATTTTTCGACCTTGTTCCTCATTGATAGAGGTCTCTATTTATAGAGTTTTAGTGACAGTGACCACTCCGTCGGTGTAAAAATCGAGGAGTAGAAAGTACAGCACCCTTTTACACAACGGTTAAAATAATCAATGCCTGCGTATAGATGATCCTTTGAATGAGCGTGTGAGGCGGGTCCAACTAAGGGACAAAACGCGTATAATCGCTATGAAGATCACGGCGTAGAAGCCACGTAGGTAGGTATCCATTGTGTAGAAGAGATTGGCATAGAAGCCAAATGTCTGTCACCATGGCATAGAAGCCAAATAGTTATCAAACCGGCATAGAAGTCGAATCAGCGTAGAAGCCGAATAGGCGTAGAAGCCGAGTGGTCATAGAGGCCGAGCAGGCGTAGAAGCCGAGTGGTCATAGAGGCCGAGCAGGCGTAGAAGCCGAGTAGGCGTTGAAGCCGAGCGGTCATAGAGGTCGAGCAAGCATAGGAGCTGGATGGGCGTAGAAGCCGCTGCGTATCGTGCCAGAGTGCTGATGTGGACATTTTAGCCGGAATTACGGCTTTTGAAGATATAATCAAATCTCTTGCATTAAATGCCAAGATTTGCCATCATCCTGCGCATTAAATATGGAGGCATATTTTTGAAGGTCTGCAACCCCTTCTGCGCGTCAGTCGCAGAGACGTGCCTTGAGAAACTGTCACCGCTCTGTGCATTTAGACGTAGAGACGTGCCTCAAGCAACTGTCATCGCTCTGTGCATTGGACGCAGAGACGTGCCTCAAACCCCGTACGGAGTGCAGCTTTTGATGTGGCAGGCGGTTTGTCTACTGCAGAACGTAAATAGCTCGTGTCTGCCTGTGTAAAACAGGGCAGCGTATCCCTTCGTGCTTTGTAAAAGCAGTTTACGTAAAGGGGATGGCGGTAAATGACAGCCTGGGTCGCAGTGCTGTGCCATCATTACAGCCGTCGTCTGGGTAGTCGAGCCGTATCCCTTTGTCAGAAGTCCAGACGTCAGGTTCATTGCAGGATCTTCATTGCAGGGTTTGACAGGTTCACTTCGGAGAATACGAAGCGTCTCTTGTACACCTCAATGCTGCATCTGAAAGAGGATAAGTTTTACGCCCTGGAGGCGAGAAAGCACCCCGTTTACGCTGAAGTGGTTTAGACGTACTGCCTTACGCGGATGGCCTTTTGAGCTTTTAATATTTCACGCTAGGTTTAGCAGAAAAAGCTCTGTTGCACGCTTGGTGGCTTTGAAGGCCTCTGCTTATGCTGCTCTGCACCAATATGCTGCATATAGCCATCCGGCGTATTTTTTATGCTTCTACAAGACCCCCTTCAAAGCTTTCAAATTCCTCGGAATTTGGAACACTTTGAATGAAGCATGAACCGCTCCTCGTAACTCGAAACATTTCTGAATGGAGTATTGAAACGGTCGATGCTGACTTTATGGCGGATTTATTGGGGACCGGTGTGACCTCTTTCGCCTATAAAAAGGCTGGGGGAGTTAACCTGTTCTCCCCATATTTCCATCACCACGCAGAGATGATCGCCGGAGTTCGTCGGGTCGATCTGAGGAAGAAGGAGATCATGTTCTTCCAGCGTGTAAGGAGCCAAAAAAGACGGTGTCTTCGAGCAAGTGTCCACTGCAACGATGGATCATGGAAGGATATCTTAGCCTCCCTTGCTCGGGATAATCAGCAACTTTATATGGCTGTTCTTCGGAAGAGGGGAAGGTTCATATTTGACCACATAGCTTGCAAGCTGTATATTTTCTCCTGAGACCTCCGCGAACAAGAGCAGACAAACTGTAACTGTTGTCCTCGATCGAGTTGGGTTTTAAAGAAGCCTCAACTGGATCGGTCATGGCGTACGGAGCATGGGATCTGCATCATTTATGCAGGCCCAATTCTGTATCCTCCCGCCATCGATCTTCTTGTTCATGACTGTGGTGGTCGATGACTGCCATGGAAGAAGAGGAAGACCTGCACCGATGCGAGAACCCGGTAGAACAGATTCTGGGGCGACCTTCCAATGAAGACGAGGAAATCCTTTGTAGATGGGATTTCCCTCATATGGTAACCATGAAAAATGAAGAAAAATCCCTGGTAGACAGGATTTTCCTCATATGTAATCATGATTTTGATTTTAATAAAATCGTCTTTCTTCTCTGCATATGATCGTTTTTGCCATACGTTGCTGTGAAGTCTGAATATGTGTAGCTTCGACACGTCTGATTCTTTACGCCAACTCTGTATAGAAAGAGTGCTAGGTCCTGTCCTTTATGCATAGCGAATAGTCCATAGAACGCTGTTGAGCATTTTGAATATTTAGAATAACTATTCTGCTGCTAAGACTGAGGAACCGCGTAAAGTTTTTACTTCTGATGAACAGAATTTTTGTTCAGACTTCATCTTCAAGAATGACTTCTCAAAAATCCTTTGGAACAGGGTCGAGGAATGGCTGTCGAGCTGAGTTTGTCATTTTGATAGATGAGATATTCTTACTGGAGCCTGGATGAACCTCCAATTGACCCGAGAAGAGTAATTTCTCAATGTTTGAACTCTGTATGTTTTGGGTACTTGGGATATCTTGAGGTCGAGAAGGAGTATCTTCTGTGTGAACTCCTATAATCGACCATCTTAAGAACTGTTCAGACATGCGGAAAGTCAGAGATCCGTAGTGTAGATGAGCTGAAAATCCTTAGTTCGTAGTCTATTGAGCGTAGAAAGCCACCGAGCGTGAGATCGTAGATTCGTAGCTGCTGAGCGTGAAGTCGTAGGTTTGTAGCCTCTCGAGCGTAAAAGCTACTAAGCACAAAGGCATCCGGGCATAAAATCATAGACTGATAGCTTGCGAGCGTAAAACCGTAGATCTGTTGCTGTCGAGCGTAGAAAGCTCCTTAGCGTAGAACTGTAGATTTGTAGCCTGTGAATAAATAAAATCTTCCGAGCGTAAGGTTGCGGATCTGTTGCCTCCGAGCGTAAACTGAATGCCATCGAGCGTGAGATCATTGATTTGGTATCTGCTGAGCGTAAAGTCATAGGTTTGTAGCCTCTCGAGCATAAAAGCTACCGAGCACAAAGGCATCCGGGTATAAAACCATAGACTTATAGCTTGCGAGCGTAAAACCGTAGATCTGTTGCTGTCGAGCGTAGAAAGCTCATTAGCATAGGAACCGCTGACCTGCTTTTGCACGAAAAACTCTTCGAATTTGCTGACTGTCCGTCTTTCGAGAGTAGTGGGCTGACGTAGTACCCAATCATAACCAAATATTTAATTTATGAGATTTGGTTGGGGTTTCGAGGAGCTCGTCCGAGGGTTCGAGGGGTCGGCCCGAACTCTATATATATCCCAAACTTTTGAGAGAAAAACTTTTTATCCGTCTTCTGCGAAAGAGAGCCTTCGATCGTTTGAGTTTTTCCCCTCGTTCTTTCTCCGAGCACTCCGAGTTTTCAGAAATGGCACCGAAACAAACCCCCTCCGCTAAGGGAAAGAGCACAGGCTCTTCTTCTCATTCTTCTGCCCCGGCGAGAGAGTCTTCGGTCAGGCAAGGTGAACTTTCTTCTGAGCGAAGCATCCTACCGACGAGTAGCGCACCCGACCTTAGAGGTATAGCCTTTGGGATGACAAAGAACGACGAAAAATCCTTCACACACGTTGAATGTGACCGCGCTAGGTCGTCTTCTGTGTTGATAGCCTCTTTGAGGAAGATGACGCACGGAGACGTTTTCATCTTTTACGTCCACATTTCTAATGTGCCAGCGTAAAAACTCCATATTTTCGTAGTTTTGAGCGTAAAAGCTCTGACTGCCGAAAACTTGGTGTATACTATATAAAATTTTAGTTTTACGCATGTGGATGGGACCTCCAGCATAATAACTAGAATTTTGACAGTCTGTCGTAAAGCACGGACTGTATACCGCAAATTACGCTTCTGGATGTGACCTCCGACGTAAAATGACCAAATTTTGTACAGTCTTGGCGTAAAGCACAGACTGTCGTCTCTTGGTCTTTATGTTGCAAGATTTGTAATAACGTGTTTTTCTTGCACTTTTGCAGTTAACTTGTATGAGTCTCCACTGGCCGAGGTGATGGGTTCCGCTGCCGGGATGCTGCACTCGAACTATCTGAAGGATCTGTCGCACGTGACATTTCCTATCTCCGGACCCAGTATCCCGAAGGACGAGGGATCTTGATATCGGCTCAGGGCGAGCGGACATTGCTGAACATGATTAATGGAGAGCCCCTGACGTACATAGACGGGGACCAGTACATCAAGCCGGCCTTTCTCTTTGGGGACATGATTGACAAACAGTCCCAAACGAAGCCCAAGAGAGAACCCTGGGTTTTCTCCGCCGAGAGTGTGGTCTTGTATCTGCCTACGATGCCGAGAGATTATCCCATCTCGGCTTTCTTCCATGCCACACACTCCAGGAGGATGTCGTGGACGCTGACTCCCGATCTTCACGGCAAGTCGGGAAAGATCTTTCATCTGAAAGGAGCTGACCATGGGTCGTTTGTCAGCCGTCCCTCTGGCGTCGTGACGTTGTTCAGGGGACTGTGCCTGGGCAGCGTCCCGAGTGAAGACAGTTCAGTGATCCAGCCGGTCCAATTGCCGACTTTCTGCAACGACTTCATGGTGCGAGGGGGGGTATACCCCAAGGAGAATCCTCGGTGCAATGGGTGGATTACCCCAACAAACCTCCGATGGACTTGCCTAGTTGACTGGGCCTTGAAACATTTTCGGAGAGAGCTGGAGGTCATCGGACTGTATGCTGCTGTGAGTGCGACGAGTGTTGGGTTGCCTCCCAACCCTAACCTATTTCTGGTACTGATGGAGCGATACATTTCGCTCACCGGGACCTTTGCCACTCCACTGGGGGAGTTGGGGTTGGCCCTCCACGAAATGGCAGTGATCTCGAGACTGTCGATGGGGGACACCCCATATGAAGAGTATATTTCCACCAACCGGGAGTTGGAGGACTCGGACCCTCGGGTTGTGGAGGTGTATCAGGAGCTGATGTGCCACTACTTCGCGTGCACTGCTTTTTATAATGAGCCTTCTGATTTGGCTCACACCACTAAGTGGATGTCCTACCTCTTCTTCCACCGGGCCAGGGCCGTCAAGTCTGAGAAAGTTTCGGGGGGCAAGAATGAGCCTGTGAACTGCTTGGGCGTGCTCAGTGCCCAGGTCGTCGAGCATCTTATGGAGGAGGCTAAAGCTCCAGATCAGATTCTCAATGACGGGGTAGGAAAGTACCCTGAAGGCACTAAGGCCTATAGTTACTTGAGGCGCTGTCGCAGGCCTTTGTCTGAGAAAGCCCGACTGGCAGGCTTTCTCTCCCTATGGCTACGTCGAGTAGTGGTGCCCGGCATCGCGTCCGCGGACCGCATTCACCGGAACATCCTGTGGCCCGCCGTTCGTCTGATGTTCGGGGCAAGACTGGACTTGCTCCCTGCCATGGTGTACCATATACAGGCTGGCCTGAGGGCCATGACTGACGGACTGCTCGTTGATAAAGCTCGGCGTGATAGCTTTCCACGGGTAGAGTTACCATACCTGTACTTGATGGGATGGTTAATTCTCCATAACCCCCGGGTGATGTCTCCCGGCCCTGGCAGTAGTTCGGGGGGTAGTTTCTTGCTGAACTACAAGGACTCCCTCTGGAACGTGAACACGGTCTTAGACTGTCGGCTGGTGCTGAGCCTTGGTCATTGCTGGAAGCTCCTCTGCACTGTCCCCTCTGTGCATCGCAATCAGTCGAGGATTAGGCTTGAGGATTTAGGTAGAGAGAAGACCAATCTTTCTTCGGAAGCTTTTAATTGGTTGGTCTGCATCAGACCCTCCCATTTGCTGTACAGAAGCGAAGATCATTGCTTCTTCGAGCCTTACTTGCCCAGTCGGTTTGCCAGGCAGTTTGGGTACGATCAGCTGCACGTGGGCAATGCCGTCACCAGCTTCAGGTCCAGGGGCGGACTCATTGATGGAGCCAGAGGATGGCGATATTTTATCATGGGCTGCACGAGAGCAATCTTTATCGTGCCGGTCGTTACACTCTCCACGGAGCTGCGCATCCTCCATTCGTATGCCTAGTTCTACGTGGCGATCAACACCTTCCATCGCGATTTTGACATGCGTGGAAGCTTTAGGGTGCCTTCTCCCAAGTCTGGGGGAAGAGTCAAAGTTCCCTCGATTTCGTTCGACGAGGGTGAGGGGTCCGTCACTCCGGATGAGCCCCTGGTGTCGGTGCCGAGGTGTGAAGTGCCTCCGCCTGCGGGGGCTTTGGTAGTCTCCGGAAAGCGAAGGGCTCCTGCCTCGAAGCAGACTTCCCCTCGCAAGAGGAAGAAGAAGACGGTTGCTCGTTCTCTCCAGATTCCTGGCATCGAGGCTCCTAGAGAGGAACCTGCTGTTTCTCCTGTTGGGGATGTCTCTTTGATTGGAGGTTCCCCGCCTTTTGGAGAGGGACCCTCAGTTTCGGCTGGTGGTGCCGGAGAACTCCCGCTTGAGGCTGTCGTTGCTGCCACTGCCTCCGGTAGTGGAATAAAATTGCCTGCGTGGCCGAGACAAATAGGAGAATCTTTCCCTAGACCAGCAACGGATGAAACTCCTGCCGCGTCCGTGAGCATGACTAGCGAGATTCCAGCTGACAAACCTCGACTGCGTCTTGGTGAAGGCTTTAGAGCTCCTGGAGATGTCGGTTGGCCCACCTCCTTCTCCAGGTATGACAGTTCGTATCGCGTCATTAAGGCGTGATATAGCTACATCGGCTGCAGATGCGGCATATATACCGTTGGCTACGGGTAAAGGTCATCTTTATGTCTCCTCTTAGAAAGATTACTATCATATTGATATCAATTTTCTTGTCCTCTTCTCAGGGGATGGCGTCCACGGGAAGTATAGCGTTGAAGCGCCTTTTGGCTCTGCTCGGGCTCCTGGCGATGATACGGAGGCGTTCGACTTCGAGGAGAAAATACCTTCGGGGGCCAGCTCGCCTGGAGTAGTTTTGTCACCTCAAGAGGAGGACGAACCCGTTATCGTGACCTCGCCTCTTGCGAGTATGTCGATGACTTTGACCGTCGTTGTCGCACCTTCTTCGGTCGCACTACCCGTCGAGGCGGCGGCTTTGGCCACCTCGTCTGCAATCATTCCTGGAGAGGAACTCGCCAATATCGCGACCACTCCTGGCGTTCAACCCGATCTGGTTGCGCTGACCGAGTTGTATACTAGCCTCTTTTATACCAGTTTAAAAACGCTGATATCAATGGTGTTGGCGAAGAATCTGAATTTGAGCGTCTGAAGAAGGCTTTCCAGTTTTCGATTGGGGCGGTCAGGGAGTTCGGCGATTCTGGGGTAGCTGACGCCCTGGAGGCGATGGTTAATGGGTTGGAGCAACCCATTAACGAATACTTGCAGCTGACTCGGGGCAGTTTTGAAGCTGAGGTCCAGGCCAGATACGACTTCATGACTGCGCGGCTTACCAAACAGCTGGAGAGCCTAGATAACTCTATCAAAGCACATAAGCTGGAGATGGATAAAAGAAAAGCTGTCGTAGAGGAGGCTCTTGCTCTTCAGACGAAGTGCCAATCCGAGCATGAAGGGAATGTAGCGAGAGCCCGCAAGTTGAAGGAAAAACTCGCTCAGGCAGAGGAGTGGGCTTCTCAGTCGTTGGCAGGTCTAGATGTAGCGACTGGTCGACTGAGCACAGCACGACGGGATCTGGAGCGTGCAGAAGCTGCCCGAGCTGGCTCTCTTCGGGCAAGGGCCGAACTATCCTTTATGAACAATCTCAAGGCACGGCTGGAACAGGCCCGCGCTGATGCCTTGGTTTCCAGGGATGAGAGGGTAGCTGCACTGGCAAAGCTGATTCGCGATCTGACCGCTCCCCCACAATGATGTACCCTTTCTTCTTTTTGCTTCCCCGATGTAATTCTACTCTTTTCGGGAATAAATAAAGCGAATCTTTTCTGACTTTGTGGGCCCATCATTTCGGAATGTAAATGACAGGTTTGGGCGAGAGTGATATCAGAGGTAGTATGGACGTGATAGACTCTCGATAAACTTCTAGCAGGACATACCTATTCAGAGGTCATACGGACATGATAGAATATGGCCTAACTACTTTCGTTTTGGAAGTAGTTTTGTCAGAATTGAGATTCTCGCTATATTCCACTTGAGTAGAGGAGATTTAAGCATAGTACCTCTTTAGGAATTTACCGTTGATAGGAGCCATAAACAGGTCTTCATTAGGCTGGGCTAACCTGTAAGCGCCGTTCGAGAACGTTGTCTCGATCACATAAGGGCCTTCCCACTTGGGCTAAAATTTTCCTTTACTCCTTTGAGTAAGAATCATCGGCCTTCTTACGGCTAAAACTAGCTCACCGACTTTGAACACTCTTTCCTTTACTTTATGATTGAAAGCTCCGGAAATGTGTGCTTGGTAGAGCGCGATGCGCTGTTGAGCTTGGAGGCGTTTCTCGTCTAATCCCTCTAGCTCTTGAAGCCTTAACAGGTCATTCTTTTCTTGAGTCAGCTCATTAGTCACGGCTATCCTGAGTGACGGGATCTGGATTTCAATGAGGAGAACTGCTTCGCTCCCGTAGACCAGTAAAAATAGGGTACAACATGTTGGTGTTCGTACCGTTGTGCGGTACGCCCAGAGACATTCGCCCAGCTTCTCATCCCAATCTCTTTTGTTTGAAGAGACAAACTTCTTCAAGAGTTTGATAATGGTTTTGTTGAAAGCTTCCGCCAAACCATTAGCAGCTGGATAATATGCCGTAGAGGCAATATTATGTATCCGATTTTTATCGCAAAATCGATAAAATGCTTGGCTGATGAACTGAGGTCCATTGTCATGGATTATCCTTCGGGGAATCCCAAAGCGATAAATGATGTGATGCTTGATGAAGCTGATTATATTAGATGCCTTTACCTCAGCAAAAGGGATCATCTCTGCCCATTTGGAGAAGTAATTCGTGATGGCCAGTATGAACCGGTGACCTCTGGAAGAAGACGGATGAATAGGACCAATGATATCCATACCCCATGCTTCGAAAGGCCAGGACGCAACCGTAGGATGTAGATATTCAGACGGTTGGTATATGAAGTCTGCATGAACCTGACAGGATCTGCATTGTCTTGCATAGTTGATCGCGTCCGTGATCATAGTGGGCCAGTAATAGCCCATTCTCCTGATACGATCCTGTAGCTTAGGACCGGGCTGGTGCGCTCCGCATACGCCGTTGTGAGCCTCCCGGATAATCTGCCGTGCTTCGTCGTTAGAGAGACATCTCAATAGTAGTCCGTCGTAGGTCCGGCGATATAGGCATTGTGAAGATACATCAAAGTAGAAGCGTAATGATCGTCTTTTGACGGATACTGCTTCTTTGGGGTCCTCCGGCAAGATTCTGTATGCGACAAAATCTATGAAGGGACTTCTCCAGTCTCTTCTAGGGGGATCTGTGTTCACAGCGTAGCTGCGTTCTATGTGAAAGTTGTTCTTCACACAGAATAAATCTCTGTTAAGAAGGATTACGGAATCCTGCCTTCTTATAGGAGTGGCTAAATCCGCAGCTAGACTGGCTAGGGCATCAGCTTCTAGATTTTGAGATCGAGGTACATGCTCTAGGAAGAACCCTTTAAATATCATGGCTATCTCGACCGTTGCTTGGTGATAGGGGATGAGGTCTGGATTCTGGACTTCATATATTCCTCTGACTTGATTGACGATAAGCAGAGAATCACCAAAAGCTTCCAGGGAGACGACCCCCAGCTCTTTGGCGACTTGGAGTCCGATTGGCAGAGCGTTGTACTCTGCCACATTGTTGGAGCATGGCTCGCTAAGAGAATATGCTCGGTAGATGACGAGTTTATCAGGAGTGACCAGGACGATTCCTACCCCTGAAACCACGTTTCCCTGGGGACCAGTCCTGGAGGCGCCGTCGAAGAACAGTTGCCATGCGTCACTTTCCATTGTGGAATTACATTCTGCAACTTCATCGGGAATATCCTCGTATAATTTGGAGGCCTCTGGGTTCGGATGAGCAGCTAGGAAGTCAGCCAGCGCTTGGCCTTTGATGGACTTCTGCGGGACGTATACCATGTCATATGGTGTTAACAGCATCGCCCAAGTCGCGAGTCGGGAATTAAGAGCACTTGGCTTGCTCATCAGTACTCGAAGAGGGTTGATCCTGGAGATGATATGAATAGTCTGGCCGGTGACATAGTACCGCATCTTCTAGATAGCGAACATCAGAGCCAAGCATTCTTTCTCCACTGGGTTGTACCGGTGTTCGGCTTCGACCATCATCCTGCTGAGGTAGTAGATAGCCTGTTCATGACCCATATCGTTCTTCTGTGCGAGAAGAGCTCCTAGCGAATGATCCATTGCTCGAACGTACAGCAAGAATGGTCTTCCCATGACGGGAGGCACCAGAACTGGCGGACTGGTGAGATAGCACTTGATATCTCCGAACGCTTGTTGACAGGTTTTGTCCCATACGAAGGATACACCTTTCTTTATGAGATGCGAAAAGGGATGACATCTTCCCGAGAGGTTGGATATGAACCTCCGGATATAAGCCAGACGGCCTTGAAATCCTCGGAGTTCCCTCAGATTACGGGGCGGTCGTATTTCTACGATGGCCTAGACTTTGTCAGGGTCCACTTGGATGCTTTTGGCGGTGATGACAAATCCCAGGAATTTGCCACTAGATACACCTAGAAAGGACTTCGTAGGATTCATCTTGAGTTGATGTTGGCGCATTAACCCGAATACCGTCCTCAAGTCTTGAATATGATCATCTTTGAGGTGGCTCTTGACGGCTATGTCGTCCACGTAACATTCTACTATTTTGCGTAAATGCTCATAGAATATGTTACTCATAGCCCGTTGGTATCTAGCCCCGGCGTTCTTCAATCCGAAGGGCATGACCGTATAGCAATATACTCCCAACGGGGTCCGGAAGGCAGTGTGCTTCTCGTCTCTAGGATGCATCTTGATCTGATTGTATCCTGAGAATCCGTCCATAAAAGACATGCGTTCAAAACCGCAGGTGTTATCGATCATGATTTCCGTGATGGGAAGAGGGAACTCATCCTTGGGGCAGGCTACATTCAGATCTCGGTAATCGATGCAGATACATATTTTCCCATTTTTCTTTATGACTGGGACAACGTTGGCGACCCAGTCGGGATGTTGTTCTTCCCGGATGAAACCGCAGGCTATCAACTTCTTGACTTCAGTTTCAATGGCGTCCATCATATCCAGACGGAACCGACGTTGGTGCTGCTTCATAGGCTTCGAGTCGGTCAATATATTGAGTTTATGAGTAGCCACCTTCGGGTCAAAGCCCGGCATATCCTCATAATTCCACGCAAAGATGTCGATATATTCTTTTATCAGCTGGATAACTTCTTCCCTTTCGGCTGGGGAAAGATTGTTACTGATGAATATCGGCTTTGGCAAAAGTTTACCCCCAACATCAACCTGGATAACTTCATCTTTGGTGGGAGGTTCCTTCTGCTCGAAGCGGAATTCCCACTGCGTATCCATTTGTTGAGCCCAAGAGTCATTCTCAAACGGCTTAGAATCATGTTCGTCTGCTTCAAAGGGATCTGCCACCACCATATTTGCTGATAATGCTTGCTCTAGAGCATCAGGTGAGTCGGAGGGCAACGAGTTTGAGATGACAACCGACGTGATAATCGATAGCCAAAACCAAGAAGGTCTGTTCAGAGGTAATATGAACATGACAAACTTCTGGGATGCAATTCTATCGGGGATGGAAGTGCATATCTGTTCAGAGGTAATATGGACATGGCAGTCTTTGTGGACCTAACACCACTGGCGTACTTAGAGTTAAGTACGGGCGCTAAGTTGAGATGACAACCGATGTGATAATCGATAGCCAAAACCAAGAAGGTTTATTCAGAGGTAATATGAACATGACAAACTTCTGGGATGCAATTCTATCGGGGATGGAAGTGCATATCTGCTCAGAGGTAATATGGACATGGCAGTCTTTGTGGACCTAACACCACTGGCGTACTTAGAGTTAAGTACGGGCGCTAATTTGAGATGACAACCGATGTGATAATCGATAGCCAAAACCAAGAAGGTTTGTTCAGAGGTAATATGAACATGACAAACTTCTGGGATACAATTCTATCGGGGATGGAAGTGCATATCTGCTCAGAGGTAATATGGACATGGCAGTCTTTGTGGACCTAACACCACTGGCGTACTTAGAGTTAAGTACGGGCGCTAAGTTGAGATGACAACCGATGTGATAATCGATAGCCAAAACCAAGAAGGTTTGTTCAGAGGTAATATGAACAAGACAAACTTCTGGGATGCAATTCTATCGGGGATGGAAGTGCATATCTGCTCAGAGGTAATATGGACATGGCAGTCTTTATCTAGAGAGACTTTTTTAGGGACTCTTCCTCGAGTACACATGTTTTTTTGAAAAGAGCAAATTGTTATGTAAGAAAATAATGGAAATCCAATTGGTAAGGAACGTCCCCTTGTTTACAGATTCAAAGTGATAACCTTGGCCTCGATCATCTCCTAAAATTTTCTTTTTAGCACATAGCACGCCTTTGTGGGGTGATGAGTGTACCGGTGGAAGAGACAATAATCTGGGTCATCCACGTTGCCAGCCCTCTCAGGATGTCTGATATTGGGTAGTTGAAGCTTGCGCTCTTTCATTAACATATCGAAGATTTCAATGATGTCGTCTTCGTTGAAGGAGAAAGTTCCTTTTGGTCTTCGGGCTCTTGATGCCTGAATTTTACGGTCTTGCGGGGAGATCGTCGTTGTCGCATCATCTTCGGATCTTGAGGGGATTCTACCCCCGGCCCTGGACGTCACTTTGTTCTGTCGAGGTAAGTTACTCCTAGACATGCCGTGGCCTCTGGCCACAGAAACTGATTTATCAGGAACTGCCTCTGGTTGTACAGGATTAGATTTCGGAATTTTGGGTCTCGTGAGAGACGCAGTATATCCCAACCCGAAACGAGCTTTTTGATGGTGAGAATTACTACGCACCGGCGTTCGTCTACCTTTCCCATAGTTGAGACCTTGTTTCAGTTTCAAGTCGTAACCCATGTTTTGTATAATATTTAATGCTTGTGGGTTATATCTGTGGGTTTGTATCCTGCCAGTTTCAGACTCGCACGATTTCTCCTGTACGATTGGGGTGTTCCACCTGCTACCGAAGATTATCGGACGCTGATCGTCATGGGTTGGTGGAATAATAAAGATGGAGTCTTCCTGTGGTTCACCTGTTATGACGAAATTAGACGTTGACGTATCTTCCCATATGATCTCCCCACGTTTGACTGTTTGGGGAACTGAAGTCCGTTTATGACTCTTGTTTTTGCGTTTCTGGATTAGATAATCCGGCAGGTCAGGAGGAGTAGAGGAAGAAGACGACGGCTTGTTCCTTCTGTTCCCATCAGTGGGCATGCAGAGATTGGGCACCATGGTTTTTCCTATGCCACCTGTGTACAACAGATTGGCCATCTAGGTGGCGGATAATCCCCGGGGAGGGTGTCTTTCCGCAACCTAAGCTTACTTTACGCCGTGGGACTTCGCCTGGCATAATTTGGAGATTTGCTCAGACTGACGTAAAGCTGAAGAGGTCCTCAGTCGGCCGTCGGCTTCCCGCATAATCCGGAGGGTAAGCAGATTGCTCCCTTGCTGGCGTAAAGGCTGAGAAGTTGAGTACTCTGTCGCTTGCTTTCCCTTGCGGAAATCACAGCGCTCATCTGGTTCCCCGTAGAGGTCAGATGTTGTCTTGCGCACGGAGCGTGATTTGTACTTCCGATTTGGCGCCGAGGCATCATCAGAAGTTTGGTCTGTATCGTGCGTAGCAGGAGACTGGTTTCTACGCGTAGAGCACAGTAGATACTTCTGGGTTAGCGCTGAGGCTTTGCCCGAAGTTTTGTCTGTACCGCGCGTAGCGGGAGACTGGTTTCTACGCGTAGAGCGCAGTAGATACTTCTAGGTTAGCGCTGAGGCTTTGCCCGAAGTTTCGTCTGTACCGCGCGTAGCGGGAGACTGAATTTTACGTGCAGGGCACAGAGGGAGCAATGCTACAACCTCATTGGTCGGAGAGATCGGAGAGATCGGAGAGTCCACAGGAATAGTAGAGGATGTCTTGGGCATCCAAACCTTGCGCAGCTTCCTGTTGTCTTAGACGGAGAGAGGGTGAGAGCTACCCCCGGTTCGAAGTATGTCTTCGTAGGCAGACTGGTCGAATTGGACGACCAGTGTCTTCTTCACAGTTCCTATAGATACCGCATCGTGTTGAGCAATCGCTTCCTCGTCAGAAGAGAAAGATGTCCCCAGAAGAGTCGCCATCTTGTTTGTGGTATTAAACGAAAGAATGAAAATGTATTCAGGATAGGGTTTATACGAGACCCGCCTTCTTTGGTTTACAAACAAACTTGTACAATTTGATCCTATACGAGGATATGGGAGTACAATTTATTTAATCTGGGTAGATGATTGCTATAGGTGTCTGATCTGCAGTCGATCACTTTAGCCCTTGGACTATACGATGTTGAAGAAGTGTCGTAGAAGACAGGAAGCAGCTTCGAAGGTTGCAGAAGAGGGTGGATGCACGATGCTAAAGTCGTCGATCCCTACTCTTTGCCTGAGCTCCGGATTCTTCTCTCTCTCTCTCTCTCTCTCTCTTGACCTTGGATCTGATATTGGTTTCTTGACCAATTTTCTGACCTTCTAATTTTTGACCTTGTTCCTCATTGATAGAGGTCTCTATTTATAGAGTTTTAGTGACAGTGACCACTCCGTCGGTGTAGAAACCGAGAAGTAGAAAGTACAGCACTCTTTTACACAACGGTTAAAATAACCAATGCCTGCGTATAGATGATCATTTGAATGAGCGTGTGACGCGGGTCCAACTAAGGGACAAAATGCGTATAATCGCTACGAAGATCACGGCGTAGAAGCCACGTAGGTAGGTATCCATTGTATAGAAGAGGTTGGCATAGAAGCCAAATGTCTATCACCATGGCATAGAAGCCAAATAGTTATCAAACCGGCATAGAAGCCGAATTGGCGTAGAAGCCGAATAGGCGTAGAAGCCGAGTGGTCATAGAGGCCGAGCAGGCGTAGAAGCCGAGTGGTCATAGAGGCCGAGCAGGCGTAGAAGCCGAGTAGGCGTTGAAGCCGAGCGGTCATAGAGGTCGAGCAAGCATAGGAGCTGGATGGGCGTAGAAGCCGCTGCGTACCGTGCCAGAGTGCTGATGTGGACGTTTTAGCCGGAATTACGGCTTTTGAAGATATAATCAAATCTCTTGCATTAAATGCCAAGATTTGCCATCATCCTGCGCATTAAATGTGGAGGCGTGTTTTTGAAGGTCTGCAACCCCTTCTGCACGTCAGTCGCAGAGACGTGCCTTGAGAAACTGTCACCGCTCTGTGCATTTAGACGTAGAGACGTGCCTCGAGCAACTGTCATCGCTTTGTGCATTGGACGCAGAGACGTGCCTCGAACCCCGTACGAAGTGCAGCTTTTGATGTGGCAGGCGGTTTATCTACTGTAGAACATAAACAGCTCATGTCTGCCTGTGTAAAACAGGGCAGCGTATCCCTTCATGCTTTGTAAAAGCAGTTTACGCAAAGGGGATGGCGGTAAATGACAGCCTGGGTCGCAGTGATGTGCCATCATTATAGCCGTCGTCTGGGTAGTCGAGTCGTATCCCTTTGTCAGAAGTCCAGACGTCAGGTTTATTGCAGGATCTTCATTGCAGGGTCTGACAGGTTCACTTCGGAGAATACGAAGCATCTCTTGTACACCTCAATGCTGCGTCTGAAAGATGATGAGTTTTACGCCCTGGAGGCGAGAAAGCACCCCGTTTACGCTGAAGTGGTTTGGACTTACTGCCTTACGCGGATGGCCTTTTGAGCTTTTAATATTTCACGCTGGGTTTAGCGAAAAAACTCTGTTGCACGCTTGGTGGCTTTGAAGGCCTCTGCTTACGCTGCTCTGCACCAATATGCTGCGTATAGCCATCCGGCGTATTTTTTATGCTTCTACAACAACACACACAAACACGACACACAAAGACACTGACACAGACATGTCATACTGTCACAGACAAACACACTGAGATAGACACGATACACATACGCTGACACAGACATGACACGATATATATCCATGTAATTAATTAATTTACCATATTAACACACATTTTTGTTGTAAAATAGTATTGCATATGTGTATTTAACTTAATTGATAAATGATAAGTGTGACCATCCTAAATAAGGTTTCTATATATGTATCGGAGAATTAAGTCAAAGATTTTACTTATACATTAATGTAGTGTACGGGATAAATTCAAAAGGGGTGTAAATCCTAACCCTAACCCTCTCTCTCTCTATCTCTCTCTCACTCTCTCTCTCTCTCTCTCTCTCTCTCTCTCTCTCTCACAGATACGAATACGATATTTGATAGCGGACACGACACATACACAGACAAAACTTAATATTTTCAAAAACTAGTAGTTTCATGTTGATGAGCACTTGATTTCATGCGATTTTGAACTTTACTTTGCTGGATTCAGACTTAAAATGAGGATTTTATGGAAAAAAAATAAGTTTTCGGACTTGGAACTTTTCTATGGATAAAACTTGTTGTTCTGGGATGAAGGAATTCCATGTGGCCCATTGGCATGTGGCCTAGACTTCTCGCTCCAAGTCCGCATGCGGCCATCTCGTTGGACGCATAATTGAATCAGCACATACGCCCCTTGGACAAATGTATGGAACTTGAATGAATAAAAGTTATCTAAGTTCAAAAGATTTCATGCGACCAAATGTGTATGCGGCTAAGAGGAACATACGGCTGAGTCGTCCATGCTGCCCAGAGCTATGTGTTCCTCTTTCCTTGAACGTATGACTTAGCACCGCCTTGGCACGACTTTTCATAATTTTGTCTTTTCCTTCTGACTCCCTTTCTTGGCCGGTCACATTGGTCCCTTCCCTGACTTTGCATTTACTGTATGTCACTCATATTGTCCCAAGGAGTGGACTTTCCATCTTCCATGCGGCCAGTATGCTGCATGCGGCCATCTTATTGCATGCGGCCAGCTTACCCTATGCGCCTATGATACTTGTAGTATCTTAACTTCTTATGATTTGTTCTCTTATAGTTTAAATATTTCTATTGTTTAGCATATTATGTTTAATTGTTATGAATGCAAGCTTTCTCTAAATTGTTTATAACCCAATTTGTGACAACCTGCCAGAACCTGGAATTCCCTGATCATGGATTGTATTAACATTGTTAATCTTGAACTCCTGATACCAGACTTGTACTGATATTTCTGGTAATAGCTCGTCGTATCGAGTTAACCTGACATGTACCGATATTTCTCTTAGTGGCTCGACGAAGCGTACTCCTGACATGCTAGAATTTCTTGAACTTAAATGCTTGAACTGATAAGATAAATTCCCGTGGTTGATTTTCTTGCTCATGTCCTGAATGTACTTATCAAGCTATTGTCCTGTCATATCCGGTCATGTCCTATCCTGCATCATGTCTGAGAAAAAATTTAGAGCACCATGGTCCAAAATTCTTAATAGCTTCCACAGGATAAGAACTACAATAATGTATTAGAGGCATCTAGAGAGATTTCTGACTACATGTAATCTCGGTATCCCAGTAACACCTGATGGATTTGGAGCTCTCCGTCGTGAGGGACACACTTCCAACACACCGTTGAGTGTTACATTTACCTGTAAATTACTATACCTGATATAATCTATTATATGTATCATATGCCTGGATAACCCGGATAGTCTGTAGGGTTGGTGGATGTATGGAATCTCAAACTACATGTGTTAGTAACTAGGACTGTGATAACCCAAGTTAGCTAATAATAGCAAGTTGTAGGGCATGATTGGTCGTGATTGTTTTATTTTCAGTCTAGTATAGTCATGTCCTAATTTATTTAATAACTGATCTGGAAAACTGTAACCTGAGTACTGATTTCAGATATCCTTGTTTAAATACTCCAAAACTGTTTAACTGTTATTTTATCTGCTGCACTTATTTAACTGTTTCTTGTGCTATTTCTTACTGATCTGTCTGCATGCTGATTTTAGTTCCTAAGTTGGCTCCCTTGTGGTACTTACTATGTTGGGGTCTGACCCCACTGGTTTTGTACTGCCATATTTTGGAGCAGGACCGTAGGATCTCCCATACTTTCCTTCTCAAGATGGTGAACACCAGGAGCACCCGAGGACATGAGTGGGTTTCTTCTTTATCACCCACTTGATCTTGTACTTATACTTTTGAGGTGTTTAGCCACCGAGCATGTGTTTAGCTCATATTTTGGAAGTTAATATTCTAGCCTGCAGACCTACATGTAAAGCATACTCTAGACTATAGCTAGAGCTGATCATGTAATATTATACTCTTGCTAGTTCTTCATTTTGTAACTAGCTTCATGATCATCTGTGTATGCATAGTTTGGGATGCCTTACTATTATATGTTTGGTGATCATATATCTTGTAACTTATTGCTAACTTGAGATTGAAATACTTAGGACTCTTAACCCAGGAATGACTGTAGGATTGTAGAGTAAACCGTCACATGTCTAGACAGCCGTGACCGTATCTCGGAGTATTGAGTACTCTGGTGTACGCAGCTAGCTTTGTCTCTAGTATTTTGGTTCTGGGACGTGACACAAATTACGCCCCGATCTTCCGCAGGATTGGCTGTCCCTGCTAGGCACGAATCATCGCTACAGTGCTCCTGCAGGACAATCATTCCCATCAGGACGTGATGCCACGTGAGCACAAGCTGCACCCACACAAGACTATGATCCGAACAGGCAAAGAAATAGCTAAGCCACAGAGTCGCACAGATAGTCTCCAATACAGTAAAAAAAATTGAACGACACGAGTAAACGGCCATTTGATAACTAATTCACAAAGTTATTATAGCAGAAACATTGAATAAACACAAGTATGATACAATAACAAGCTCTTTATTGATAATCAAAAAATATTACAAGCAGTGCTAGGCCGAGATTACAAGTCGCTCAAGCTCTCTCTCTCCAAACAACAAAGACGTGACAAGCGGCTTACAATATGGGATGATACATAGGCGATGTTCTAATATTATGTCATGTATATGTGCTTCAGCTCCGGATGCAACTCTCCAAGGCTCCAGAGCGAACTCCATGCCTTAGCACGAACTAGGGGATACTCCACACCGAACGAGGTTCTCCCGTACCCTGCAAGCAATCTGGTGGGTTATCAGTACATGAATGCACCGGTAGGAAGGCTTCTCACTCCCTCGACAAATCCAAACACATTATATTAGTTTCGTGCATGAACTATTATGTTGTCTTTCTAGTCTTGCCTTAGGATCAGTTTTATGGCATAAGAAATAAAGCCTAACTTGTGTGGCAGGGCGCCATGTGATATAAGAGTAATACAGCAAGACTTACCAACTTACCATTAGCCAGTCCCTATCTAAAGATAAAACCAAGTTAAACCAAGCACGAACATATATAATAAAATCTAAGGAATCTCATAAGCAAACACAAGTGTTACCAATATGTTTCTGACTCAGGTGAACGATATACACAGATATGTGACACTCATGTTACTTTGTTACTTCGATTATTCAAATACATGATACTCAGGTCGTTCAAGTGTGCTATAATCAGATTACTTATTTCAATACGATGACTCACATGGGGATCGCCGCAATCGAGCTTAACTTAATCTATATAAACAGAAGTCATTGGCATACAAGCCATTATGGACAGTAGTCAGGGCGGACCATGGTCGTTGCAGCATGGGTAGAGAGCCCCACTACAAGTGCCCCACTGCCCTGTGCTGATGTTGCTAGCTAACTACCCGGGTTCCATCCTAGGTCAACACGGCCCCGATGTCCCGGCGCACCGTTCGCAGGAACCAAAAACCATAAACCTTGTAAACAAGTTGTCTGTGACGATGCAAGTCTCTTTTATTTATTCTTGTTCACTTATCTTTTCACTTCTTGTTCTTAAACGTCGATGGTGGTAGCAAAACACGAGCCTGCTACGAGCTAACCAGAACGACGATGGTGGTAACGCGGCGTGAGCCCGCTATGAGCCACCCCGAACGGGATGGAGGTAGCGCGATACGAGCCCTCTACGAGCCATCCCAAGCGATTCTTGTTCTCATTTACTTATCAATGCAATTTAGTTCATTTACTTGATAATTCCATTACTTTCTTATCACTTCTTCTAATCTTTTATTATGTATTTTTCGGTACGAGAAACTTTCTTGGTGACCTTATGGTCCCGGAGCCTTTCCATGTTTCTATTACTTGGCTCAGAATGACTATTTTGATAGTCTTACTGCCTTAGGTAAGTGAACCATGTTCTGTGTTGTGCTTCCATACCATGGTATTATCTTTGTGACAAGCATTGCATATAAGATAGATAGCATAAAGACATCAACTCGACTAGTTCTAGATAATAAAGCGGAGTCTACTTGCACGGAGCTAAGGTAGCATGCGAGGGTCTAACTATAAGCCCAGTTTTATTTCTATATTCTAACACAAGCAATACAAAATAGGATTAATCCCTGAGCTAGGTGTTTTGTATTCTTATTAGCATGCAAGGGATAATTTTTCTAGCGACTAGCATGTATCGTCCAAGTTATTAGGTGTGCAGGCTAAACAAAGACGGGTTTATCGTAGCCATCCATCTTAGCCATGATTCGTCTCGGTCGAGCGATACTCTGAGTGCGTCTTTGAAAGTCTAAGTCTGAACTCCTGAAGGGCCAAGTTTGAATCTTTTGCCTCAAGCGAGTCTTCTCGCAGAGCAAGGCGGGTTGGGTCATCACACTTGTGCCGTTTGAATTGGCTATCAGCATTGATGTGGAGCGGGTTGTTACAACTAAAGAGGCAACTTCTTAGGAAGATTTATCACCATAGGTTCTTCGGCCCTCTCTTCCCACATTGGCCTGCGAAGGTTAATAACAAGAGGCGCTGAAGTAGTTGAACGAGTAGTGCGCCCTTTAACCCGGATCATGAGAGGTTCCTCATTAGTGGCGCTCTCGGGCTCGCCTTCAATCTCATTAGCTTCTTCTTTCATGTACTATGGTATATAGAGTATGGAATTAGAGTAATATACTTTAATACCTTTGAACGAATTAATGTCTCTCTATTTTGACCTCTCCCTGACTGTCCACGTACTTAAAGCACTAGTGCAGGGTGGAAGGTACGATTTATGCTCGTGTATCCATGGTCGTCCTAGCAAGACAGTATAGGATACCTATGAATCAATCACATAATATGTGACTTCAGTTTAAAAGGTCGCATATCGGCATTTTAAGGCGTATCTTTTCCAGCGGCCGACTTCTTCCAACATTGAAGCCCAAGATAGTAGTGTCGGTAGCCGACAAGTTATGCGGTGGTATTTTCAGAGCTCGCAGCAAGATTTTAGGGATGATACTCAGTGATGAACCAGGATCGATGTAGATTTGGCTCACTTTAATGGAGTTGACATAGCCGGTATAGTACAATGGCCTGCCATGTTTATTGTCTTTGAGTAGCATGCCATCCTGTATCAATGTTATGTTAGGAATTTTCTCTATCACGCTATGGCATTGAGGACATGCTATAGGTTTTTCGTCAGGGGTTTTGAGTTGAGCCAGCAAGAATCTGCATATATTAGTATTTCACTCAAAGCTTCGCGAGTTTCCTTTGATAGACGAAGTAACTCAAATATGGAAAGCCGGGCCAACTGTGTTAGTATATCAAACTTGTACGACTTCTCAAGTCCCTGAGGTTGATTCTTCTTCAGGGATTTGTAGAAGCGAACCTCTTTTTGTTTTTGTTTTTCAGTTATTGTAGGTTTTGACGGGCCTGGTTCTACAATGACAGACGCTACAAGAGTTGAAGAGGTAGGAGGAGTAGCAAGAGCATCTTCTTGGATAACCTCATAATCTTTTAGATATTCTTTTCTGAACCTAGTGCCGGCCATGGCTTCTTCTTCAAGCATTGGAAAGAGAAGAACCATGTGAGAGGACCTGACCATGTTCATCGTATATCTCTTATTCTTTGTAGATTTAGCACTAGAAGATACTGTCTTGTGCTCTAAATCTGATGAACCCACATGACTTTACCTCGGTATGTAGTAATTGGTACCAACCCTTCTGTTTGACTTCGAGTTGGTGGTAGATTGATTATTTTCATTACTGTTCTAGGTATCGGCACAACACTGTCTGGGACTTCTTGAGCTGAGAAATCTCCAAATTGCAATGACACAAAGTTGGTAGTGATAGTTTTCTCATTATTATGAAGAGTGATTGCTTTAGAGTCTATCAACTGTTGAATTTTTTCTTTAGTATATAACATGCCTTCGTTGGATGTTGTACGCAACGATAAACAAACAGTATTTCATATTATCTGTTTGACCAGCCTCATCTGGCCATTTGATGTCAGGCAACTGAAGTTTGTTGCTTTTTACTAGGTAGTCGAAGATGCTGATGATGTCGTTCTCATCAAAGGAATATTCATCTTTGGGTTTTTGGGACTCCGGAGATTTCTATGTTGGTGGGAAAGTAGGTCGTTTAGAGACATTTATGGCAAGGGACTCCTTTCCATAATTGTTGCGATTGTTCGCATTAGTAAGGGGGTGTTTTCCCTTATCCTCTGTACTAGGCATTTGTAATCCTAACAAACGAGTTTTATTTGCGGTACCTTCAGCGGCCTCAACACCTATGATAAAAGCAGTCCAATCTTGAAACTGGGTGGGACATGTCCAGAGCCTTATTGCAGGTAGCAGATTCTTCTTGTAGGTATTTATTAATGTGGAGTCAGGAATACCAGGAAGTAAATTCATAGTTGCTTGCCTATAACGCTTTATGAATTCACAAGCGGTTCCTTCTCCTTTTGCTTGATGTCAGTGAGTGAAGACATAGTCATGTCCATACCTCCATCATAGAATTGAGTCAAAAAAGACCTTTTTAGATCTTCAAACGATGATATGCAGTTATCAGACAAACTATAGTACCAGTCCTAGGCTACTTCGGCTAAGCATCCAACGAATAATCTAGTGAGGATGGAATCATTCTTTTGCAGATGACCTGTCATCATTTTGAAGTAGTTGATATATTGACGCGGAGATGTCCTCACGTCAAACAAGACTATTGATTGAGGCTTGTATTTGGGAGGGAAGGGAACATTATCCTACTAAGGTGGATAAGATTATTTTACTCCCAATTTTTGGAGTTGGTCTTTGTTCTTCAGAGCTTCAAACTAAGCCCGTAATTCGCAAATGGCTTCGCATGGATCTTCAATTTGTAAGGGTGCAGCTGACTGTAGTAATGTTGGTTGAACTTGTACAGCGACTGGTATAGTTCCACCCCCAGCATTGAGAGGGTCAAGAGTTGGTACGGTCAATTCTTGATTAGGAATCGCATCCGAATTTATATTGCCCTGAGAAAGTGTTACTCCTGGGGTAGGTTGCGTGGCAATTAGCGTAGCCACCTGAATAGGTACTGGCATAGGAGAGTGTTGGACCATCATCAATTGATGCTTGTTCTGCATCATATTGTGCATGTCTTTGAGTGTAGCCTCCAACGAATTGAGACGTTGCTCAATATTCCCTGACTGAGGAATATCTTGTTCTTCGCTAATGGCGTATATACTAGCCTCTCTGTGTACAAGAGAAGGGCTAGTAGATATCATTGTTTAGTTGGAATCCACACTGTCTGTCTCCGATTCAAGGGCATGGTTACCCCCAGCAAGATCTGCTTCAGATTCTGAGGAATAGGGACTCCTCATGAGCAAGATTTCCCGCCTTCGAGAATGAGTGTTCTAGTAAACTCCTTCAAAGGATTCGACAAGATGGTCGAACCTTCTCTAACTGGGCATCCTCGAGGTATGTCGTCTTGAACGTCTTTCATTACGGGGAAGGCACGAGGCCATGTTTACTGGGACAAAAAGAAGTTCATCTTCCTCTTTTTGATCTTCAACTCACTTTTTTGCCTGTTGTCTAAGGGGCATAGTGTAAGTCAACCGGTCAAACACAGATCGTCTTGTTGATGCACAACAACATTTGATTACAACTTTGTGGTCGCTACAACGATGCTCGTTAGGGAGAACCATTGTAGGCAGAGAGGACTCAATTTCTTTATATTTTTGTACAATAACTTGGCGTAGATCAGAAGGAGGGAGGAGAAAAGAAGAGGAAGGCAGACTCTGCCTTATTACATCAATTACAATTGACTTGGGAACTAAGTTATTGGTACCATGTGAATACAGTTCATCACTGAGTTGAGCATCAGGCCTCTGTGGCATACACTGGGGTGTTGTAGTGGAAGAATAAGCGTTCTTCCTTTGTGCATACAACTTTGCACATAGGTCCAAATTTTTGTGGGCACCTGGCACATTTTTCAGATTACAAACATACAATTTTCCACCTGCAGTGCGTTCAATTTAAATACGCGAAAGAGGAGTCTTCACCGACTTCTGTTTCGTGTGCCGATAGAAGTCAGGACATGACAGTTTGGTATTGTTACCACTGGTGAGTACACGTGCACTTTTGTATGGCTGCGAGTTGACAATGACAATATTCTTGCCTCGTATATTATGTTGGACATGCAAAGGTTCGGCAGCTTGGGAATGACCACCCCCTTGGCATCGTAGTGAATTCATCTGCCCAAGAAAGATTGGTCCATCCCTCGCTTGTTGTTGCGAGAGATATATGATTTGCCTCTCTTGGTTGGCACAACGGCATGGACAAAAGAGGTATCCACCAAGTCACAAACTGGGGATAAGGTAGCAAAAGTATCCACCAAGTCACAGCTTGGAAAAGAGGAAACAATGAGTGGGTCCTCGTTGCTAGCATTCTGAACTCCCTTGCACTTGTTAGCAGCAGCATCAGGGTAGGAAGAGCGAGACTTGGGCAGCCACATATTGCGGATCTTCATTATCTTGGGTACGGATGAGGGGCTTGTACTACTCCCAATGTTGAGCATCTATGCATAGGCTTGTTGGTCGAACTTTACGACCAAAGTCTTCTGTGTTTAGCCGATCAACACGATGTCTTATTGAGCTATCACCTTCTTGTCAGAGGAGAAGGTCGTCCCCAGCAGAATCGCCATCTTGGTTGCCACAAACAAAAGTTTATACGAAACTTTGTGTTACAAACTATTAAAGGAAAAGGGGTACAAAAGTTCCTAAACAGAAATATAAGTATAATGAATCTGGGGAAGTATAGCTATGGAGATCTAATCTATGGTCGATTACTTTACTCCTTTAACTACTTGTCACGCCCCAGTCCCAAAATACCGAGGGACCAGACGCGTGATAATGGCCAGCAGTACGCACCGATGGACAAACCCAATTTAATGGATCCATCAGGGCATACTTAAGCTGTAATATACAATAAATAGGTCCAATAATACATAGTCACAGTCTATACTAATCCCATCCACAACAGATAATCACAGATCAAATGCCAGAAAAATGCAAGTAAATATAATCTAGCATATCTCAATCAAGAGTCTCGGAGAACAAATCCGAGAACAAGTCTAATACAATAATGCAATAGACTGGAAGTAAAGTATATAGGAACAGAAGTAAATGAGTATCTCAAACCAATATCCAGGAGAAGTCCTCTAGTACGATCCCGTCCTCTGGTCCTGGTACAGCTCCTGTATCTGCTCCTGTTCCTGCTTCTGCTCCTGATAATGCTCCTGTACTGTATAACTCTAGGGGGATCTCCTCTGCTAGTCCTGGGGACAAAGTCCGGATCCAGGTCCTCAGGGGACAGCAAGGTACAGAAAATACAAGCCAAAATAAATGCAGTGCAGCAAAAATGCAATAAATAGGGTAAGCTATATAACCATCTATGTGAAAATGCAAGTGAGAGCATCACTAGTCTCAGGCTGAAGCCATTACAAGCTCTGTGTCTGGGAGCCGGTAGCGGTAATAAACACGTAATGTGCCTAGCTCTACGACGAGAGTCTGAGGCCTCACAATAGTAGTAGATAGATATACGAAACAGCCTGTAGCCTGTGTGTCTCTCCCCACCCCATGTAATCACACGTCTCATGTCCACGATGCACCATGTCCATGTCACGCACAATCATCTCTTAATGCAACAAGTCATCTAATATCTAAGAATACGATGTCCATGTCCTGTATCCTATACAGAATCACCACGAATATCTCGGGAAGATCCTGTCTCATGAGTAGTGTCAAGTGTCCTGGGTCAAGGTGTACTTGGTAAGACAAGTACGAGAGTATATAGTGTCACGAATGTCCATCTCTAGGTGACCGTACCCAACACCGCGTACGGTGTCGGCACCCGACTGATAATCGGACGCTAAGTACGTCACACGGTCCTAGGTTAAGCATGCACAGCAATATAATGAAGCAAGGAAAATATGTAACAATACTGCAAAGTTTGGCAAGGTACACTTGCCTGGGGTCCTGGCTCCACTGTAGCTCTGGTCTCAGTGTGATCTGCAGGTACTACTCCGGTTGCTGAAATAAACATCACCATTAGATTCAGAAAATATCAAATAGCTAAAAACGCCTGTCCTTGAGTCCAATTTGGACACAAGGGCAAAAATGACATTTTCGGGCCAAAGCAGGGTCCACATGTGGGCCACTTTGCACCGAAAAGCGTGTCAGGGTCAAAGGTCTCCAAATTCCGCAAACTCAGTGTCTACAAGTCAGGAACGATAATACGAACCCAACGGAACTTCCAGAATTGGATTCCGATGAGCCGATCACAAAATCGCCCGTCAAGTGGAGCCTGTGGGGCCCACGACACGCGATTTCGTCAACGTTCTCAGAATCGAACCAAACTTGACCCACAGGACCAGCGTATTGCTACGAGTCCGATGGTGCAAGTTTCGTCTCGATCCGACGTGTGTACACAAAGTTACAGCGTGTTCCAGAAAGGACGGATACGGGGTGTCGTCGGCGGATACGCGTTGATTCCGGGGTGCACGCACCTCCGAATCGACTTCTGCGAAATCCCACACGACCGTATCATCGTCGCGCACAGTTCGGTAAGGACCGCGCGCGACCAAGTCGTCCCGTTTGGCGGGGCGCACTCAGTTCCGGGGTGAAACAGGGCGTTGTTTTTTCCTGTTTTGGATCGCGGGGTGCGATCACCACAGGACGTGATGCACCGAGCGAGTTGCACGGGCACCGAGAGGGTCATACAGTCTACGCAACGCAACTGACGGAAACGAAATCGAAATCACGAGGAGAGAGGAAACGTTACCTGAACAGGGCTCCGTGAAGTCCGATTTCCCGTGTCCGAGACGTGTCCGAGTCGTCTTCTTCGACACGAGCTGTGTCCTCCTAGGGCATCTACTAGCTGGATGTTGCCGGAGTCGGCTTGAGCACGGTGGAGGCGAGTGGCTCAGGGAGGTTCAGGGCGGTGACGTGCTGGTGATCGAGGAAGGGAGGCTGAGGGGAGGCGATCGTCGAGGGGTCGTCGGCTAGGGTTCAGACGAGGGCAGCGTGGCCGATGGGGAGAGGGAAGGTGTCAGCGGAGGGGACGGAGGGCTTAGGGTCGACGGCGGGGCTGTGGATCGGAGGTGGTGACGTGGGTCGGTGAGGGAGGCTGCCGTGGGGGAGGTCGACGGCCAAGTGGAGATGGAGGAGTCGACGGTTGGTCGTCGGCTGCTCGAGGCGGGGCGTCCCGAGGGGAGGGGCGGGAGTTAGGTGGAGCAGTCGGGTCTAGGGCTGGGTCGGCTCTGCTCGCGGAGGAGATAGGCGGAGAGGAGATCCGGGAAGGAGGAAGAGGGAGAGGGGCTCGGGTGCGGGCTGAGCGGCCGGAGGGAGAGGGAGACGAGGGTGGCGGGTCGTCCTAGGGTTCAGGCTGCTGCGGGGGTGTCTGGGTGGAGGAGAGAGCGCTCGAGCGGCGGCGACGTGGCCGGGCGGCGCCGGAAAGGGGTCGACAGAGGGTTAGGGTTAGGGATTTGGTAATTAGGTCATTAGGGATTTGGGAAATTGGGAATTTGGGAATTTGGGAATTTGTTTTCTTCTTCTTTTCTTTTGTGGAGAAAACCTAGGGAAACCTGTATTTATACATGCAGAAATAGGGTTTGACCTAGGATTCGGGCTGGGCCAACGCTCCTCGGGCTTGGCTTCGGCTCTCATGGGGATGTCGGGCTTTGGCACGGATTTAATTCGGTTTAAAATCTACATGGGTCTTCAGGGCTTTAAACGGGTTTCCGGAGTCCAATAAATTCACCAAAAATTACCCTATGTCCGGTTTTCCATTTTACACCATAAAATATTATTTCCATAATATTTTAATATGAATCAACCGCAATTAAAAATTATTAAATTACCAACGCCTAGGGTTTCAATTCCCAAAAATTTTAGATAAATTGGGAAAAATCCGAAGTTCAAATTCTAAAAATCAGGGGGCTTACAATCTACCCAACTTATAAAAATTTCGTCCTCGAAATTAAAAATATGGTAGGGTCTCTCTATCAAATCTCGCTTGGGTACAGTCTAAAGGATTCCTCTAGTGAACATTACGGTCTCTACCCAACTTAGATTTTACCCATCTCTCACCTAAGGCTATACATCTAATAAAGCTATGCCCCAACTTATTTAATCATGTTATTGAATCCTCAAGTCTTTAACACCAAACATATCACCTATGATATTCCCTTAATCATATATAAAAGGGTCATCAATGATGTGACCGGCCTGTGGGGTATATCTAGTACTGTCTATATATCCAACCTATACCAAGCACGAGGTTTCGTCTTTCCGAAATATGGGAAGACAGAGATCAATAGTAAAGAGTTCAAGGGTGAGGTAATAGAATAGAAGTATCAGGATCAAGACGTTTAATGAAGTCCAATGGGAATTGTCAAGTTGTTGTGGATTGAAATCCTATTCCGGTAATCCTTTGTTCGCATGCTCGTATTAGTACAGTCATGTAACTGATACGATATGCTCAGACATATCTAGAGGGCAAGTATACTAGTCAACTATATATCTCAATCCACGTAAAGTAGTCATGCGAAGAGCGAACCAAATTGCACTAAGGTTGATCAGACCGTAATACACTGATTCTGAATAGACAACTGTATTAGTGTACGCGTCCAATAATACAGATGTCATGATCAAGCTCGATAAAAGGATAAGCTTGCAAAACTAGGCTATATTAGCGACATAAGTCAAGGTAGTACACAATTATAAGTACGCTAGATGATGATGAAAGGAGGTACAACTTAATTCAAGTTCTCAAAACAACACAAATAAGCCCAATCACAAAAGACTCTATAATCTCTATTGCTATCAATTATAAGCAAGTTCAAAATTACATATGTTAAGTCTGAGGCCACGAACCAATAGGCACGAGATAAACAAATCTAGAAACAGAAAACTACGAAAAATTACGCGCATTAGCTACTCCATGAATCTGCGCGTCTTCCAAAGTCATCGCTGGAGCTTGTTCACGTCCTTGCAGTTGATTCCTCTGCTGCTGTTGAGCCTGCTGGAAGAGTGTTGCTTGTGGTGCCAAGGGTGGCCTCGGCTGATTCCCTCCTGGGGCTGGTGGTCTGATTCCTTCAATTCTCGTTTGCGGTGCTTCCAACGCTGGAGAGGCTGGCCTTGGTGCTGGTAACGCTTGTTGGTTATTCATTGGTGCTCTGTCTCGACGTTCGGGGCATTCCTTCTTTAAATGCTGACTGGATCCGCAAGCTAAGCATAATTTCCTTTTTCGTCTGCACTCGTCCTCTATATGGCCTCGCCTGTGACAATATGGACAGACAGGTATTGCCGGTGGAGATGCTTCTGGTGGCTGGTGCATGTGAGGTCCCTTTGCAACTTCTTCCTGTGGTGCTCCGGCTGGTGCTGATGTGGATGGTTGATGAATCATCAATGCTTTCCCTCGATGCTGAGAACAGTCCTTAGCTAAGTGTTGGTTGGACGCGCATATCAAGCATAATCCTAACTTGCGTCTGCATTCTCTTTCAGTATGGCCTATCTTGCGACAATGTTGACAAGTAGGAAGGAATGAGGCTCTTGGTGCTGCACTCGGTGGTGGATTCATCTGTAGTCGCTTTGCGACTCTTTCTTGTTGTGCTTGGTCTGGTGCTGAGGCATACGGCCGCTTCTGGCCGGACTCTATCCTTGTGTCACGCTCCATGGGTCTTGCTGTAGTAAGAACATCCTCGTCTAAGGTAGTTGTAGCGGGGCTGATTAACTTCCGTAACTCTGAGCTGAATCTGTCGATGAACTTCTCCACTTGGATTTGCTGAGCTTCTTCCTGAACCTTCTGATGGGCTTGCATCATCGCGTAGAACATGCGAAACATCTGTTGTTCGTCCATAGCCTGCCCTTATGGAATGGTAGGCATCGGTGGAGCCAACTGCGTCGATGGTGGAACGTCATCTTCGTTGGTTACCACAGCATCTTGTGGTGATCTTATAAGAGTCTCATTGTTTGATCGTGAATCCATAACTCTGTAACCAAAATAAACAATAAGAGGCGCACAGAAATCAAGGCAGGATGCGAGTCAAGAATTTAAATTCGAATCTGATATAGATATCAAGAACGTTTCAAGCAAGTGGATGAGATCCTAGAACTTATCCTATTCTTATTGCAGGCTTGCTCGGTCCCTAAGTTGAAACCGAACAATTTAGTCGTTGACCTGCATGGGCCACCACAAAAACCATGTCACGCCCCAGTCCCAAAATACCGAGGGACCAGACGCGTGATAATGGCCAGCAGTACGCACCGATGGACAAACCCAATTTAATGGATCCATCAGGGCATACTTAAGCTGTAATATACAATAAATAGGTCCAATAATACATAGTCACAGTCTATACTAATCCCATCCACAACAGATAATCACAGATCAAATGCCAGAAAAATGCAAGTAAATATAATCTAGCATATCTCAATCAAGAGTCTCGGAGAACAAATCCGAGAACAAGTCTAATACAATAATGCAATAGACTGGAAGTAAAGTATATAGGAACAGAAGTAAATGAGTATCTCAAACCAATATCCAGGAGAAGTCCTCTGGTACGATCCCGTCCTCTGGTCCTGGTACAGCTCCTGTATCTGCTCCTGTTCCTGCTTCTGCTCCTGATAATGCTCCTGTACTGTATAACTCTAGGGGGATCTCCTCTGCTAGTCCTGGGGACAAAGTCCGGATCCAGGTCCTCAGGGGACAGCAAGGTACAGAAAATACAAGCCAAAATAAATGCAGTGCAGCAAAAATGCAATAAATAGGGTAAGCTATATAACCATCTATGTGAAAATGCAAGTGAGAGCATCACTAGTCTCAGGCTGAAGCCACTACAAGCTCTGTGTCTGGGAGCCGGTAGCGGTAATAAACACGTAATGTGCCTAGCTCTACGACGAGAGTCTGAGGCCTCACAATAGTAGTAGATAGATATACGAAACAGCCTGTAGCCTGTGTGTCTCTCCCCACCCCATGTAATCACACGTCTCATGTCCACGATGCACCATGTCCATGTCACGCACAATCATCTCTTAATGCAACAAGTCATCTAATATCTAAGAATACGATGTCCATGTCCTGTATCCTATACAGAATCACCACGAATATCTCGGGAAGATCCTGTCTCATGAGTAGTGTCAAGTGTCCTGGGTCAAGGTGTACTTGGTAAGACAAGTACGAGAGTATATAGTGTCACGAATGTCCATCTCTAGGTGACCGTACCCAACACCGCGTACGGTGTCGGCACCCGACTGATAATCGGACGCTAAGTACGTCACACGGTCCTAGGTTAAGCATGCACAGCAATATAATGAAGCAAGGAAAATATGTAACAATACTGCAAAGTTTGGCAAGGTACACTTGCCTGGGGTCCTGGCTCCACTGTAGCTCTGGTCTCAGTGTGATCTGCAGGTACTACTCCGGTTGCTGAAATAAACATCACCATTAGATTCAGAAAATATCAAATAGCTAAAAACGCCTGTCCTTGAGTCCAATTTGGACACAAGGGCAAAAATGACATTTTCGGGCCAAAGCAGGGTCCACATGTGGGCCACTTTGCACCGAAAAGCGTGTCAGGGTCAAAGGTCTCCAAATTCCGCAAACTCAGTGTCTACAAGTCAGGAACGATAATACGAACCCAACGGAACTTCCAGAATTGGATTCCGATGAGCCGATCACAAAATCGCCCGTCAAGTGGAGCCTGTGGGGCCCACGACACGCGATTTCGTCAACGTTCTCAGAATCGAACCAAACTTGACCCACAGGACCAGCGTATTGCTACGAGTCCGATGGTGCAAGTTTCGTCTCGATCCGACGTGTGTACACAAAGTTACAGCGTGTTCCAGAAAGGACGGATACGGGGTGTCGTCGGCGGATACGCGTTGATTCCGGGGTGCACGCACCTCCGAATCGACTTCTGCGAAATCCCACACGACCGTATCATCGTCGCGCACAGTTCGGTAAGGACCGCGCGCGACCAAGTCGTCCCGTTTGGCGGGGCGCACTCAGTTCCGGGGTGAAACAGGGCGTTGTTTTTTCCTGTTTTGGATCGCGGGGTGCGATCACCACAGGACGCGATGCACCGAGCGAGTTGCACGGGCACCGAGAGGGTCATACAGTCTACGCAACGCAACTGACGGAAACGAAATCGAAATCACGAGGAGAGAGGAAACGTTACCTGAACAGGGCTCCGTGAAGTCCGATTTCCCGTGTCCGAGACGTGTCCGAGTCGTCTTCTTCGACACGAGCTGTGTCCTCCTAGGGCATCTACTAGCTGGATGTTGCCGGAGTCGGCTTGAGCACGGTGGAGGCGAGTGGCTCAGGGAGGTTCAGGGCGGTGACGTGCTGGTGATCGAGGAAGGGAGGCTGAGGGGAGGCGATCGTCGAGGGGTCGTCGGCTAGGGTTCAGACGAGGGCAGCGTGGCCGATGGGGAGAGGGAAGGTGTCAGCGGAGGGGACGGAGGGCTTAGGGTCGACGGCGGGGCTGTGGATCGGAGGTGGTGACGTGGGTCGGTGAGGGAGGCTGCCGTGGGGGAGGTCGACGGCCAAGTGGAGATGGAGGAGTCGACGGTTGGTCGTCGGCTGCTCGAGGCGGGGCGTCCCGAGGGGAGGGGCGGGAGTTAGGTGGAGCAGTCGGGTCTAGGGCTGGGTCGGCTCTGCTCGCGGAGGAGATAGGCGGAGAGGAGATCCGGGAAGGAGGAAGAGGGAGAGGGGCTCGGGTGCGGGCTGAGCGGCCGGAGGGAGAGGGAGACGAGGGTGGCGGGTCGTCCTAGGGTTCAGGCTGCTGCGGGGGTGTCTGGGTGGAGGAGAGAGCGCTCGAGCGGCGGCGACGTGGCCGGGCGGCGCCGGAAAGGGGTCGACAGAGGGTTAGGGTTAGGGATTTGGTAATTAGGTCATTAGGGATTTGGGAAATTGGGAATTTGGGAATTTGGGAATTTGTTTTCTTCTTCTTTTCTTTTGTGGAGAAAACCTAGGGAAACCTGTATTTATACATGCAGAAATAGGGTTTGACCTAGGATTCGGGCTGGGCCAACGCTCCTCGGGCTTGGCTTCGGCTCTCATGGGGATGTCGGGCTTTGGCACGGATTTAATTCGGTTTAAAATCTACATGGGTCTTCAGGGCTTTAAACGGGTTTCCGGAGTCCAATAAATTCACCAAAAATTACCCTATGTCCGGTTTTCCATTTTACACCATAAAATATTATTTCCATAATATTTTAATATGAATCAACCGCAATTAAAAATTATTAAATTACCAACGCCTAGGGTTTCAATTCCCGAAAATTTTAGATAAATTGGGAAAAATCCGAAGTTCAAATTCTGAAAATCAGGGGGCTTACACTACTCGACACAAGGAAGAGATACTGGAATACTTGAAAGATTTGGAGAGTCTGATAATGAGAGAGCTTGGCTATAGGAGCACAAAAAACTTATATTCTTCTTTTTCTCTGTCAGTCCAGGCTGTTGCTTGCTTATGATGGATATGATGATCCACGTATTTATAGTATTTTATGCTAAAAATGGTTACTTGCATCCATGCGTACGCACGAGCAATATATATTCTGTTTGTTGTCGTACGTGTGACCTTTGTAGGCATGCAACCCACATTCTGGAAGATGGGTGCACATATCACTATCTGCTTGACATGTAGCTACCTATGCGAGGAAGGCTCAGGACATGGGGTCAGTTACTTGTACACGTTAGTAAGGGATATAGCATGTATGACACGTCACCGTAACTGCTTTCTGTCAGTTATTTTGAAAGCAATAGCCAAGCTGGCGTATATCTGAAGAAATAACCATTTTGGCATATGCCTGAGGGGATAACCATGCGGGCGTACCCAGCTCGAAGGAGAAATGTTTGCATACTCAGTTAGTGGTAGCACCATTGGCGTAATATTGCTAGAGTATCTTTATCAGCGTATTTAAAAGAGATAGCATCAACGACGTACTTTGTTCGAAGTAGCACTATCGACGTATTATAACAAAGTGTCATTGGTAACATACTTGTATTGAGGTAGCAATCTTGGTCACTAAACAACAACCTGGGTCGGCATGATAGAAATTCTCTGCATTTAATTCCTCGATGTGTTAGGTGTGTCAGGTTGAGGCAGCTTTTGACGTGGCAGCATTGGCGTATTGTGGAAAGGTAAGAACCCTGGTGTACTAAGAGGAAACCAGAAGGTCGGCATATAAAAATATAGTGACAACTCCACTCGATCGCTAGACGACAATCTAGGTCGGCGTGCCAATAATCTTCTGTATTTAATGTCGTGATCTCTTCAACTGTTGTGTCAGACTATCAACTATCAGGTTCGTCTCATTTAATGCTTGGACGAATAGTGGCATTGTATGCCACTGTGTTGTATTGGATAATCAGTGAGCAGAATATGCTGCTAAGTTAGAGCATGTAGAATACGCTGCTGAAGTGAAGGATATTGAGTGTGTCACTGCTTCATTGTCTGGAGTTTGAAAGGTAGTACACCATTGCTTCTGGTGAAATCATCCTTTGGGGAAGGTGTATTTTTTGTGCTTCTACAGTAGTCTGCATCATACTAGATAATTTTATTTTTATGATAAAAATAGAAAAGAGGCACAAAAACTTAGCTTGCAAATCAAAAAATCTCATAAAACTTATTGCCCCCAAATGGGTCATCTACAGATTATGAAGACCCTATGAATTAGAGAAATGAGAAGGAATCCGGTTAGACAACTGTACCTTCCCCATGATGTCTAAGAGTGGTGTCGTTGTTTCATATATAGTCACATCACCTGGAAAAAATTATAAATCTGGTAAGATTTAACCCATGATATATACTGCATCTAGATTGTTATGAAAGATACACGAGGATTACTAGAACTATTCAAAGAACAAGTTAACACAAGATAGATTATCTACTTATAGGCTAGAGAGATATTTAGCAACAAGTGCATAAGAGCACCCTGCTGTTATAAATATCAGATCTTCTACAGGCTTTTAGGAGCCCGACACTGGAGCCTATTAAAAAAGGATTATCGAACTCGAGTGGCTCTTGTAGTTACCGAGGAGAGGTATAAGACCTCGGCTAGGTGGCTGAAGATCAGTGGATCGAGCCACGGGGGCGTATTATTTCTTTCATTTATAAAATGGTAGGAGTTGGGGGGACAGTGGGTCCAAAGGCATACAATGCAGTGTGCACAAAGTTTCGAACGTTACGTCGGGTCCCGAGCGTTATGCCAAAAATTCAAAAAATTCAAAAAATTAAAGATTAAAATCATACTGGTACAATATTCTCATTTTAGTTAGTAAGAAGGAAAGATAATTAAAATAAAACCAAAGAAATAATTTTTTGTAATCTTTTTAGAAAAAAAATGGATCACCTCCAAAAACAATGCTCTTATTTTATTAATATGTTTGCCAATCAACTTAGAGCTTGAGCATCAACTGTAGAGACATCCACATGTCATTATTCAATAACAAGAAATAAGCTTATGTAACAACATAGATTAAGTTATTAACATGGTGCATTGTTAATAAGAAAAAGAAACATAACATCTGCCAAATATGATAAAAATCACAGAAATCATAAAACCATGGGAGCATATACTAAAACATGGTTCCATGTTAATAAAAAAATAACTTCAATTCTCTACAAATTTAAGAAGTTGCCATGAGAACAAATATAAGTACAATTTACTTATCAAGGAGAAGAAGACAACAAATGACATATAGGTATCAGTACCTCATATTTCCTTCGAGGTCATGGCCTCGTCTTCCAATATTGTAATATAGTTCAGAATCCAGCTCCTAAAGTGTTGGCTTACCCCAGTGAGGTTGGAGGTGTCCTAGGAACCTGCATTCTTAAAGGGTCAAACTATTGCAATATGAGTCCCTAATGAAATTAGATTTATAGAAAGAATATATGAGACTGAAAACTTAACTAGCAACCATTCAACTACTTCAAGATCATATGAAGCAAGAAGTAGAATAAGGGCCAATAATCCATTTTGTTGTTCTACCTTTAATAGCCCTTGGGACACATGTTAACATAACCATATGTGTGTTCACATGTCCCCTTATAGGGCACATGTTAACATAACCCTAACCATGTGTGTGTTAACATGTGCCCTTAGGGCACATGTTAACATAACCTACCTTTACCTTAATTTCTCATTTGAATGCAAGTGTTGTAATATTTGTACTAACCTGCTAATATAACTCAACTCTCCTTCATGCTAACTCTCTTTTATAGGTTATAAATACTTGTACTGAACTGCTCGACTCTCCTCCATGCAACTCTCTTTTTTATGGGTTATAGATGAAAGTTGCCCATATATTTCCAATCACGAAGGTTGAAAAGATTATTAATTTAGGAACGTATTAAGACATTGATAAATGTGACTAACATATTTATCAATGCACGTTTTACTTAAAGTGTAATAAATGTAAAATATATATTGATAAATATGATGGTAGAAATATTCATATAAAATATATATTTATCAATGTATCAACATGTGTCCTTAGAATACATGTTAATAAAACCCATTAATTTAAGCACCCTATTAGACCCCTTTGACTTCACGTAAAGTCTGGATAAAAGTTAAGTGTTCACTGTTAACCATATATCTAATTTATTTGTGCCATTGCTAATTATATATATATCTTGTGTTGTGGTTAAAAGTAATTAATAGCTTCCAATAAAACTAGCAAATATCCTAATGAACATATAGAACAACTCTTGAGATCATCAAGAAATAGAAAAGAAAAAAAAACTTTTAGTTTGCCAAATTATTAAGAAAAAGTATATAAGCTACTATATATTATTTACCATAAAATTTTCCATTTAACCATGGATTGGAAGAAAACTTAATACTACTGGATGTCGTTCTAATGTAGGATCTATTGTTGGTGTTGGATGAGATTTTCAACCTATATGGAGAACACACGGAGTGCGACGAGCACCATCTATATGTCGGAGAAACTCTGGAAGTCAAAGGCGACAAAGGTGGTGCATTATAGCGCGTGTCATTGGAAAAACAGTATCAGAGAGGTATACACTCACTGGTATACCCCCCACCGGTATACCAAAGGTATACCCCCACCGGTTGACACAGTTTTGTTCCAGGGCCATTCTGACTTAAAGAGAATATTTTTATATCACCTGTATAATGCTATTGGTATACCAAAGGTATACCGGTGTCGGGGATGAAAACAAAAAATAGATTTTTTCTTAACAACATTCGATCTAAATGAATGGTCCAGATGCTTGCGTGATTAGGGGGCTTTAAATATGTGTTTTCTAACTCTAATCAATTATCACAAGATCATCATCTACTAGAGAGAGATCAAAATAAGAGAGTTCTCAAGTTTACAACTTTCAAAGAAGAGAATGAAGGGATTTGGGGTTATTTTGAAGCGAGATCGTTTCGGAAAGATCATCGGTGATTGGTTCTCGTCATCTTGTCTTCGGTAACATTTTGTAATCCATTTTCATTACTTGGAGTAGTTGCGATAATCCGTTTGGATCGGAGAAAAAATTTGTAGAGAGTGTATCTTCTATTTCACTAGTTGTGATATCTTTTCCAGGGTTGGACAATCGTCTCATGGTTTTTTCGTAAGGATTTTTCATGTTAAAAAGTGATTGCGTTTGTGTTGTATTTTCTTTGTAATTTTGGCAAGTTGGTTTTGTGCATTTTTCTTCGGTTCTCTCCCCGTATCTTGGTTTGGGGGAACGATTTATGTGTGTCATCCCAACATATATAACCTACTGAGAAAAAATTTTGCAGAAGTTCTGTACAAGCCTTTCAAAACTAAAAACCATAGAAGTGATGACAAACTGCGAGTCAACTGTGCAAAAAGAAAGAAATAAAATTATTAAACTAGAGCAGAGCTTTCAAGGCAACCAAGTTGTCTTGATAGAGCAAAGCTCTCAATTACAAAAAAAACTCTACTAGAGTCTTCTTTCTGTCACACTGTTGGGGTGGTGAAAACCATCATACTCAAGAGAGATTTGACCCTCGTCCTCGATCCACTTTCAGGAACCAACAAGTTCAGTAAAAATTCTAGAATGTCCGACTTGTTATCTTAGTCTTAACTTCGATATAAAATGGACCACTCGAAGTACGTTGTTCTTGCTCTAGTGTTGCTGCTGCAACTCTTCTTCTTGAGAATGTTCATAAGAAAAAGAAGCTCTTCTCTTTCCATAGAGTGCAATAACACTTATATAGGGGTAAATTTGCTGTAAATGCCACACAAGCCCACGTGGGGTGATTTGGCCATGGATTATTCCTTAAAAAGTAGGATGGTTACGAACTGCATCACCCTAGCAATAGTACTCCACGGATGAACTGCAGAACTCACGAATCCAGAATGCGAAGACATCGCGGAAGCACTGGAGCAACTACGACAAAACCACATTGCTTCTGTAACGTCACCACGTGGAATCTGCCATTTCTACGCCCGATGCGCAGTGCTTCCACAACCGCAAAAAAATCGTGTTTGATGTCAATGCACAAAATATATCATCTCTATAATGCATACATGCAAAATACGTCGTCAAAGTGCCACTTTGTGCCATGTGTCTGATGCGTATGTGTGAAGTACAAAATGCACCATCAAAGCACCACTTTGCATCCTTTGCAATAGTTCAAGTCGATGGACCCCTTTGGGGCTTAGCTCTAAAAAGTCTTTACAAAGAAATATGTGGCAAAAAGAAATATTTCTTGTGGGATTTGAATGTTTCCCACCAGAAAAAATCTATCATAGTAACCACTTGTGCTAACAGTTCCCATGTGTTCAAGTTAATAAATGATTACCCAAATTAATACTAAAGGACACACACTTTGGTGTTTGCCACACTTGTAGGACTGGGTCAACAGTAAAAATTTTAAAACTGAGCCCTGGCGATCCCCTATATAGTTTAATATGTGAATGAGAATTTCCCACAATGAATGTATATCGTGTATTAGGATAGATATTTCCCTTAACTTGAATCTTTCCTCATGGGTCGACTATAGTACAAATACATGAATGGACTAGGCCTTAAATTCACTACTATATATAACTAAATTCTTTTTTTTCAGATAACTACATTAATTGTGCTTCTGGTTGCACGTTTAAGGCCCTGTCCTGACTTGGTTTATGTGCATTGTCTACAAGTTCACCCTCAAAAAATGCCTACATCTTTATTCATACACATATGTGAGTTCTTCCCTTGGGGAGTCTTAATATCCCAACATGAGGCCTTTTACCCTATTGCAGTATTATGTTGCTGTGACATGGCCCAAAATTGAGGGTTTATAGCCTTATGGTAGTGTCACCCTATTGTAGCATGAGGTCCTACCCTCTTCGTAGTGTTGTATTACAACTCTCACGTTCAATTATTTGCTTACCTTTTCTTATGCGATGCTACACCGTCCTGATATGGCCCGAAGTCACGGTCCAACCTCATATGGTGTAATACCATTGCAGCATGAGGTACTAAGTCTTTTTTGTAATGTTGAGCTACATGTACTTTTTGCAAAATACATTGAGTATCCCAAATACTCAAGAACTCATTAGGGATTTAAACACAACCTCTCATAAAATTTGCTAAAAGATTACACAGTAAACCATAAAGGTTCTGGGATCCAATTCAACCAACATCCTTAAAGGACAAACCTCTGTACCTGACGTATCTCCAGCCAGTGATCCTTCTATGAACAAAAAGTGAGATGCATTATAGATTTCCTTTGAACTAATAGAAAAATACATTATGATAGAATTATAAAGATATTACATCAGAATTCTTTTAAGCCTATTTTTTGTTGTGTATTCGACAAGCTGACGCTTGAGGTCCTTGGGGAACAGATTCACCAGTTTATCCTACCTTCGAACATCCACCATGTAATGTGTAAAGCCCCAGTCCCAAAATATGTAGGACTAAGAATACGTAACATGCCATCTACACATTCGACCAGACTCTGGTCTGACTCGAATACGTATAAGATGTATTATAATGGTCACTATCTAGATAATCCAGTAAATATAAGTATCTATGACTCAATCTACAATGAACAGAATACAACAAGAATAAACTATATGTGCTAAAGTCGGCCGTCCAGTAATACACAAGCTCGAATAGACTCGAGAAAGAAATATGAGTCTATAAAAACTAGGCTACATCAGCAGATGAATCAATAATATAAATAAATATCATAACTCTGGTAGAAATGATATAAGTACCTGGTACCAATGCCCACATGGCAAAGCAACCCAAATTAGCAACTCCAGGCAGACTCCACAATGGTCTATGCTACAAAACTGGCAAGGGACTAGGTCCTTAGAGGGACGTAATAAAGTACAAGAAACAACATGCCAAAGTAAAAGAGTATAATGCCACATACTCAAGGGTAAACTATTGTAACCATCTAAGTGATATGCACATGAGAACATCACTCGTACTCATGCTGAAACCACTACAAGTTATGTGTCGGGGATCCCATAGCAGCAAGTAATATCTCGTAGGGCCAGTAAATGTGCCAAAGGTCTGGGATAGAGTCTAAGGCACCTCCAATAACATAGTATGTATGTATATATATATATATATATATATATATATATATATATATATATATATATATATATATATATATATATATATATATAAACATAATCAGCCTGTAGTATGGTGTGTGTCTCCCCATCCAATGTAACCTCGCGTCTCATGTCCACGATGTCTCATGTCCATAACACGCAAGATCGGGACCTCTATCTAGTACAATGAGTCATAATGATGTATGTATATAATATGCAAGTCTCATATCATGAGTCCTATAATCCTATGCATAATCACCATGAATACCTCAAGAAGGATTCTGTCACATGAAATAGTGTCAAGTGTCCTACGGTCTGACGTGCAAGGATACAAGCACGTGAAATAGGATTGTGGTATTAACTCTCTAAGTGAAATTACTCGACTCCGCATACGGCATCGACACCCGAATCTTATTTGGATGCTAAGCAATGTCTCACGGCCCTAGGGTAAATACACACATCAACCATATCAAATAACTATAATAACTAAATAAGATAATTAAGGCAAGAAATTATGATACATCATGGCAAGGTACACTTGCCTGCTGGCGGTGGCTGTGATGTTGTCTGTCCGACGTCCTCTGCTGGAAGAGTAGCAGATCCAAGATGCCCTGTGAAATATATTCTAATCAATAACCATATACACTAACTACTCTAGAACAACACGAAAGATCGTTGCACAACCTCAACTTTTAGTTGACGTTCTTGTCCAACAATCCAATAGTTGCATAGCATTGAACAACGAGCCAAGATACACGTGCCATGCCACTCTAAAAATACGTTGTGAGGGTGTCTTACATCGACATACCACACGTACTTATAGAAACTTACATGTGTTTGGCTACGCGTAGTCCTATATGTACATATGAACGTATCGATGTCGCAAAACTTGCACCATTGCTATCATATTCATCTAACATGCATGGAACCTCTTAATCATGTATTTTAATATCATTTATTACTGAATTAGTCATAATTAATATTCTAAATTATTTTTAAATAATCAAAAAAATTAAACATTGGCATTTCATGTCATTATTTGCTTCAGACGACAACTAGTCATTCTAACCAACTTTGGCACGTAGCATTGACATACAACCTCCATGTTGGCATCCAAATATGATTAAATAAAAAATTAATACATTAAATATTCTGGAATTAATATACATTAATTTCTGAAATTTATTTACTTCAGTAAAATATACAATTATCAAAGAACTATAACTAGTCTTGATGCGACGTGTCCGTGTCAACGTTGTTCATTGGTTTGGATAGTTTTTGTACATAAAAATATAGATCTAATACATGGAACTAATTCTAAACATCATATATCATTAATATAAATTTATACAAGATTTTATTCATGAAAAAATAGGAAAAGAAATAAAGTTAAAAAACTTACGCGATTGCGATTATAGCGGGACCTTTTTCGCGACTACGGCCAAACGGAGTACCAAACGAACTCCAAACCTCACAAAACTTGATGAGTCTCTTGAGAAATTCAATTATGATGTAAATCTAGGAATTTTAGAATTTTTTTTGATGCTATGGAGGGGTCTGAACTTCTGCTACAACCAGTAGCCAATATTTGGCCAAAAAGGGGTTCAGTTGGAATTTTTGTGGAGTTGTGGCCTGTGGGGAAGGAGAGAGGAAGAGGGAAAGAAGTAGAAGAGGGAGAGAACGTGAGGAAGGAGTTTTTTTTATGAGGGAGAGAAAAAGGGGGGCCGAACCTAATAATTAGGTTTAAGTGTTAGGGAGTTGATAAATATATATAGTTTAAATAGGTAGGTGGTTAGGAATTGATTTAATATTTAAAATATGTTGATAGAATTTTATGTAGTATTAATATGGTAAGGGGCTAAAATTTAAATTAGGACATGATCACAAAAATATTCACTTAGGATTTGGTTTGAAATATGTGGATAGAAATATGCAACAAACTAGGGGTTTCCTAATTTAGAAATGTGGGATTTAAATCTTTAATTGATTTGTTCAGATTTTGTGGATATATTTTATACGTGGGATGTGTTATGGAATAGGAAAAATGTGTGGGGGTTGTTTGTTAAGATTGGGATTTGGTTGGTTAAGATCTTGGGTAGTTAGGTAGTTAGGTGGGATTTAAATCTTTAATTGATTTGTTCAGATTTTATGGATATATTTTATATGTGGGATGTGTTATGGAGTAGGAAAAATGTATGGGGGTTGTTTGTTAGGATTAAGATTTTGTTGGTTAAGATCTTGGGTAGTTAGGTAGTTAGGCCAACTATGATGACACCTATGGTACTTTCTATAAATAAAAATTCTATAAATAAAAATAAATTAGTGCACCCAAATACCCCATGTATATATATATATATATATATATATATATATATATATATATATATATATATATATATATATGGGAGTATTTGGGTGCACTACATGCCTACATGTATTTGGGTTTAGTTTGGGTCAAGTTCTAGTCAAAAGGAAACAGTTTTACAGTAACCGTGGTTTTAGATGTTTGTCAATATTTTTGGAGTATGGAAAAGATCAAACAAATGCAACATCCATATTCCAAATATATTAGGTAAAGATTAGTATATAATTTTTTTTGGAAGAAAAATATTGTGCATTGTTCCAAATATCCAATCCATGGCAAAGTGTCATATATAAAAAAAAGGATTTTATAAATTAATACTTTAAAATATAAAATAAAATAAAATAAATAAATTAAAAAGTACCAAATTACTCTTATTCCAAAATGAGGGGGCTTACAATCTACCCACCTTAAAAGAATTGTGTCATGGTAATTTAAGATTTTTAATAATACACTTTCTTTTTCCAATGGGGTCAAATCCATTATTGTGATTTTACAAAGTACTTAATATTAACTTCATTTTTTATACTTAAAATAAAAATTTTAAGTCCTCAAAATTTAACCCCTTCAAGAATTAAACTCCTCAAATTTTAATTAAATTAAATTCTCACTTTTAAAATTATCATTCTTCTACTCGATCAAATTTTTTTATCTCTTCAACAATTAATCCATGAGATTCCAAGTCCTCAACATTTTCAAAACTTGAGTTTAATTCCAATCTTCAAAAAAAATTATTTAAATACATTTTACATCAATATCTTATTGTCCAAGGACTATAATGTAAATCTTCTTAAATTCTTCAAAATTATAAATTAATAATCCAGTACTCAAAAGTATAAATTAATAATCCAGTACTCAAAATTTTCAATCCAATCCTCAAAATTCTATCTTCCAAATTTGAATTCCAAAGATTTACTCTTCTAGGGTTGACCCTTCAAATCCAAAGAAAATTTAAATCTAGAATATCATGATCTTTCCAAAAATTAATATTTCACTAATTAATATTTTAAACTCAATTCTTAAGATAGTCTTCTCCTTAATCCCTCCAACTATTAAATTATTATTTTTTGAATCCATAATACCTATACTTAATCAATTTACCTTCTATCATTAAACCTAGCAATCATAAATCTATCCAACAAAAATTAGTATATGGCATATTTAATCCTAATCAATCTCTTAAGATCAAATCAAATCCTCAAAATTTATAATTTTTAATACATCTTTATCTCCTCAAAATCTCAAAATTTAATTTAATTCCATCTATTCTTAAAATTTGAATCCAATAATGGACTTTAAAATATTCTCATTTAAAATTTAAATTCAAAAATTTGTTCTTTCAAACTAACTCCTCTATTTTTTTCCCAATTACTAAGATGATAATAATTAACTTTAAAAAAGTATCAAATTTGAATTCACCAACTATTATGTCCCAAAATCCTCTAATTTAAAGTCCAAGTTCAGTCTTATCTTGATCTCCTCATCCTTCTTCAAAAATTTAAATTTTAATTAATACAATAATCAATTCTCTTTATTTACAACTAACAAAAATCTTTCGAGGGCTTCTAGCCATCTTCAATCCAACCAATTTATCTTTTATTTAACCTTAAAATCTAAAAATTGAATTCAATCTTCAAAAAAAAATTAAAAATTTTAATTCACATCTAGTTAAATTTCTCTTATATTAATAAATTGATTATCCTCAACAAATTCAACATTATCATAGTCTGATATTCATTCTTTCTTTTTTAAAATCACATAGAAGTTTAAGCCTTAAAGCACCAGAATTTGACAATTTTTATCTTCATCAATTGTATAACCTCTAAACCAAATTTTCTAGTTGAGAAGTCTACCTACCTTAGATCAAACCATCTCATCAAAACATAATATTATATTCTCACATAAAATGACTCACATTCATCCAAAAGGTTTATCTAATAGTAACCCATCACTTCTAATATATGGCAATTGATAGAATCATTATTATTTTAGGTTTCTACTGCTAATGTCAATTCTCATGTCTTTAATCTATTCTAACTCTAATATCTAAAAATCTTCTACCATAATATTTCTTACTCAAGTACCCCTCTTCTTACAAATATTCTACCAAATATGTCTTCTTCGTCTTGACGAGAATCATCTGGAAAAATTACTGCGCACTAGTATATTCATCTCTCCAAGATAGAAAAAGACGAGAATCAATGAATAAGAGTTCAAAGGAAGCATAAATGAATATAATTTTGAGGTTCAAGGACGAAATTAGAATTCAAAGGAAGTTCCAATAATAATTATTGATTGAGATCCTAACAAACTTATCCTAACACAGGCTCGCTTGGTACAGTAATGCAACCGAACGATTTAGTCAGGACCTGTATGGGCCACCACAAAAATATGTAACACCCCAGCCCCAAAATACGTAGGACTAAGAATACGTAACATGCCAGCTACATATTCGACCAGACTCTGGTCCAACTCGAATACAGAATACAACAAGAATGAGCTACATGTGCTAAAGTCGGTCGTCCAGTAACACACATGCTCGAATAGACTCGAGAAAAAATATGAATTTATAAAAACTATGCTACACTAGCAGATGAATCAATAATATAAAAGAATAGCATAACTCTGGTAGAAATGATATAAGTACCTAGTACCAATGCCCACATGGAAAGCAACCCAAATCAGCAACTCCAGGCAGGCTCCACAATGGTCTATGCTACAAAACTGGCAAGGAACCAGGTCCTCAGAGGGACGTAACAAGATATAACATACCAAAGTAAAATAACATAATGCTATATACTCAAGGGTAAACTACTGTAACCATCTAAGTGATATGCACATGAGAACATCACTCGAACTTAGGCTGAAACCACTACAAGCTCTGTGTTGGGGAGCCCATAGCAGCAAGCAATATCTCGTAGGGCCAGTAAATGTGCCAAAGATCTGGGACAGAGTCTAAGATACCTCCAGTAATATAGTGTATATATATATATATATATATAATCAGCCTGTAGTATGGTGTGTCTCTCCCCACCTAATATAATCTCACGTCTCATGTCCACGATGTCTCATGTCCATAACAAGCAAGATCAGGACCTCTAGCTAGTACAATGAGTCATAATGATATATATATATATATATATATATATATATATATATATATATATATATATATATATATATATATATATATATATATATATATATATAATAAGCAAGTCTCATATCATGAGTCTTGTAATTCTATACAGAATCACCATGAATACCTCAAGAAGGATTCTGTCATATGAAATAGTGTCAAGTGTCCTATGGTCTGACGTGCAAGGATAAAAGCACGTGAAACGGGATTGTGGTATTAACTCTCTAAGTGACGTTACTCGACTCCGTGTACGGCGTCGACACCCGAATATTGTTCGAACACTAAGCAACATCTCATGGCCCTAGGGTAAACACACACATCAACCATATCAAATAACTATAATAACTAAATAAGATAATTAAGGCAAGAAATTATGATACATCATGGCAAGGTACACTTGTCTGATATTGTCTGTCTGACGTCCTCTGTTGAAAGAGTAGTAGATCCAAGATGCCCAGTTAAATATATTCTAATCAATAACCATACACGCTAACTACTCTAGGACAACACGAAAGATCGTTGCACAACCTCAACTTTTGGTTAACGTTCTTGTCCAACAATCTAATAGTTGCGTAGCATTGAACAATGTGCCAAGATACACGTGTCATGCCACTCTCAAAATAAGTTGTGAGGGTGTCTCACATCGACATACCACACGTACTTATAGGAACTTACATGTGTTTGTCTACACATATTCATAAATGTACGTAGGAACGTATCGATGTCGCAAAACTTGCACCATTGCTTTCATATTCATCTAACATGCATGGAACCTCTTAATCATGTATTTAAAATCATTTATTACTGAATTAATCATAATTAATATTCTAAAATTATTTTTAAATAATCAAAAATAACCAAACATCGGTATTGCATGCCAATATTTGCTTCGGACGACAACTAGTCATTCTAACCAACTTTGGCACGTAGCCTTGACATACAACTTTCATGTTGGCATCCAAATATGATTAAATAAGAAATTAATATATTAAATATTCTGGAATTAATATACATTAATTTTTATAATTTATTTACTTTAGTAAAATATAACAACTATCAAAGAACTATAACTAGTCTTGACGCGATGTGTCCGTGTCAAGGTTGTTCATTGGTTTGGGGTAGTTTTTGTACGTAAAAATATAGATCTAATACATGAAAATAATTCTAAACATCATCTATCATTAATATAAATTTACACAAGATTTTATTCATGAAAAAATAGAAAAATAAACAAAGTTGGAAAATTTACGCGATTGCGATTACGGCGGGGGCTTTTTTCGCGACTACGGCCAAACAGAGTAACAAACAAACTCCAAACCTCACGAAACTTGACGAGGATCTTGGAGACTTCATATGTGATGTAAATCTAGGATTTTTATGTTTTTTGCTGTTGTAGAGGGGTCTGAACTGCTACTGCAACCAGCAGCCAATATTTGGCCAAAAGGGGTTCGGTTGGGGTTTTTGTGGAGTTGTGGCGTATGGGAAAGGAGAGAGGAAGAGGGAAAGAAGTAGAAGAGGGATAGAACGTGAGGAAGGAGTTTTTTTCGTGAGGGAGAGAAAAAGAGGGGCCGAACCTAATAATTAGGTTTAAGTGTTGGGGAGTTGATAAATATATGTAATTTAAATAGGTGGGTGGTTAGGATTTAATTTAATATTTAAAAATATGTGGATAAGATTTTGTGGAGTCTTAATATGGTAAGGGTCTAAAATTTAAATTAGAAGATTGCCACAAAAATATTCACTTCGGATTTAGTTTGATCCAAAGATAGGAATATGCAACAAACTAGGGGTTTCCTAATTTAAAAATGTGGGATTTAAATCTTTAATTGATTTGTTCAAATTTTGTGGATATAATTTATATGTGGGATGTGTTATGGAATAGGAAAAATGTGTGGGTATTGTTTGTTAGGATTGTGATTTAGTTGGTTAAGATCTTGGGTAGTTAGGCCAACTATGATGACACCTATGACACTTTCTATAAATATAAATTATATAAATAGAAATTCTATAAATAGAAACAAATTACTTTAAATATAATATATATATATATGGAGGTATTTGGGTGTACTACTTGACTACATGTGTTTGGGTTTGGTTCAAGCCCAGTTCAAGTCAAAAGGAAGCAGTTTTACGATAACCGTGGTTCTAAATGTTTGTCAATATTTTTGGAGTATGGGGGAGATCAAACAAATACAACATCCATATCCCAAATATATTAAGTACAATCAAGATTAGAAATATAAATTTTTTTGGAAGAAAAAATGTTGTGCATTGCTCTAAATATCCAAGCCATGACAAAGTGTCATATATAAAAAAAAGAATTTTATAAACTAATACTTTAAAATATAAAATAAAATAAATAAAATAAAATAAAATTAATTAATTAAATTAAATTAAATTAAAAACTACCAAATTACCCATATCCCAAAATGAGGGGGCTTACATAATGACACTATTTAAGATGTGCTCATTCAGTACCGTGCGATGAAGTCTCACAGTCATCTTTTCCTACTGAAGCAAGCATTTGATGACACCACTGCAGTCGCCTAGTTATCTTAATATATCGGTATAGTTGGAGTCTGCACACCAACCAGAGGAAGATCATACATGATTTTCTGAAGCTATTATGCTTAATATACCACGGTAGATTGTGTAAAGAACTTAGAATCTATTGATAAATATGAGGGTTATTTGTTAGGATTGTGATTTGGTTGGTTAAGATCTTGGGTAGTTAGGTAGTTAGGCCAACTACGATGACACCTATGACACTTTCTATAAATAAAAATTCTATAAATAGAAACAAATTAATTTATATATATATATATATATATATATACATTGAGGTATTTGGGTGCACTACATGCCTACATGTGTTTGGATTTGGTTTGGGTAAAATTATAGTCAAAAGGAAGCAGTTTTACGGTAACCATGGTTCTAGATGTTTGTCAATATTTTTGGAGCATGGGAGAGATCAAACAAATGCAAAATTCATGTCCCAAATATATTAAGTACAATCAAGATTAGTAATATAAATTTTTTTGGAAGAAAAAATGTTGTGCATTGCTCCAAATATCCAAGCCATGACAAAGTGTCATATATACAAAAAAAGATTTTATAAATTAATACTTTAAAATATAAAATAAAATAAAATAAATAAAATAAAATAAAATAAAATAAAATAAATTAAAAACTACCAAATTACCCATATCCCAAAATGAGGGGGCTTACATAATGACACCATTTAAGATGTGCTCATTCAGTACCGTGTGATGAAGTCTCACAGCCATCTTTTTCTACTGAAGCGAGCATTTGATGTGTCACGCCCCAGTCCCAAAATACGTAGGACCAGGAATATGCAACACGCCAGCTACGCATTCGACCAGACTCTGGTCTGACTCGAATACGTATAAGCTGTAAACTAATGGTAACTATCTAAATAATCCAGTAAATATAAACCTCTATGTCTCAATCCACAATGAACAGAAATACACAAGAATGAGCTACATGTGCTAAAGTCGGCCGCCCAATAACACACAAACTCGAATAGACTCGAGAAAAATATGAGTCTATAAAAACTAGGTACAACAGCAGATGAATAAATAATATAAAATAATAACCATATCTCCGGTAGAAATGATATAAGTACCTGGTACCAAAGCCTGCCAAACAAGCAACTCCGTCAGCAACTCCAAAAGGCTCCGTAATCGTCTACGCTGCAAAACTGGCAGGGGACCAGGTCCTCAGAGGGACGTAACACGGTACAAAAATACAGCATGCCATAGTATAACAGAAAGTACAAGTGTAACGACGGTGTAATCTAGCATAACCACCTAAGTGAGACGCAGTTTGAAGACAATATTCGACGCATGGGCTGTCCAAAATAAAACTGTAGCTCCAGACACGGAAACACACGGGACGTACCGCAGCTCCGGGCAAAGAGTCACACGGGTGATACAACTACTCTAGATACAGGAACACTACAGAAATAGTACATATACATACATAAGCATGTACAGAGGAGCCCAAACGTCTAGTAACTGTCTTTCCCTTCCCAAGCGGTCAACGAGTGTGCGCTGAACCTGAACCTCTATCTAGCAGTCTCATCATACTAAAGTAACTATCAACAAACGCGACCCTAAGGTCGTACCAGATTCCAATTATGCTGTCAGTATCAGGATACAGAAAATCTGGCACGATGACAGTGTCTGAATGTGTCCAAGGGTTATGATATAACCAAGTGTATACATCAAGGTATTGCGAGCATCTATCAATCGTCACCAGATGTTACCGACGAACGTCTGCACCCAGTTATGACCCGAACGTGAAGTAACAGTTCTAATCCAAAATATGCACAACGTATATAATAAATAAATAAATATCTGGTAACTGAAATACAGGGTGGCAAGGTACACTTGCCTGGATTTGGCTGCTGAAGATGGGGCTCCGGTACAACGTCCAAGTCCGCGGGTCCCGTAGTACCTAGAGACGAGATACAAGCTCAATCAATAGACTATCACGCGGCTAAAATAAGATATGACACTGTAAACACCCTAAATTTTTAGATTTTTTTTAAAAATCATTTTTGGGAATTAATATGCAATTTTTCAGGAATTTACATAGGTCCTGTGGTGAGTTTGTAATTTTTTAATTGCTAATAACTAACCTTAAAAAGAAATAAAAATATGATTTTATGGTGTAAAATAGAAAACCGGACTTAGGGTAATTTTTCTGGATTTATTTGGACCTCAGACCTATTTTTTTTTAAAAAAGCCTAAAAACTATTTTTAATTAAATTAATTAAATGATGATTATTATTACTATTTTTTTTTTAGTTTTTGGGCCCGGCCCGGCCCAGTGGGCCGAGCCCGTTAGCACCCAACCCAGCCCGGTCGCCTTAGCGGGTCGGCCAAACCCGAACCCGCGCCCGACCCGGCCCATCTACCCGGTCACCCGTACCCGCACGACTCCCTCTTCCCGCTCCTCAGCCGCCGCCGCATTTTCCGGCCGGCCACGTCCTCCTCGCCGCAACCCACGGCCACGTCCTCCTCGTCTCCGACTCCCCCGGCCACGAGCGGCTATCGGCCCCCTATAAAACCCCTCTCCCCCCCCCCCCCCCCGTTCTCCTCCTCCTCCATTCTCCTCAACCCCCAAACCCTAGACGCCTCGCCGCCGCGTTCTCCGGCCGACCTCCCCGCCGTGACCTCGCCGCCACCTCCTCCCACCCAGCTCCTCCAGAGCCGCCCAGCTCCTCCAGCCGCCGGCTGCCCTCTCCCCTTCCTCTTCTTCCTCCTCCTCCCGCGAGCGACCCCCTCCGACGCTGCCTCCGGCCGCCTGCCGAGCGCCTCCACCTCCGGCCAACGTCGCCAGAGCCGCCCGAGCCCCCGGCCTCCTCTGCCTCAGCGCCTCCCCAGCCGCCGTCCCCGCCGCCGGCCAGTGAGCTCTAACCCTAACCCTAGCTTTCGATTTGTGTCGGACACAGCTCGAACCCCGGTTGTTCGGGTCCCCTTCAGGTACTCGTATCTTGCACCCTGTATCTCCGATTTCGATTCTGTAAATTCCTACGCGAAGCCTGTATGACCCTCTCGGTGCCCGGATAAACCGCTCGGGGTATCGCATCCTGTGGTGATCGCACACCGCGATCCAAAAAAGAAAAAACTAGACCCTGTTTCACCCCGGAACTGAGTGCGCCCCGCCAAACGGGATGACTTGGTCATGTGCGGTCTTCACAGATACGTGCGCGTCGTTGATACGGACGTGTGAGATTTCGCGGAAGCAGATTCGGGTATGCGTGCACACCGGAATCAACGCGTATCCGCGGACATCGCCCCGTATCCGACTTTTCTGCTATTCATCCTAACTTCGTGCACACACGTCAGATCGAGACGAAACTTGCGCCATCGAACTCGTAGCGATACGCTGGTCCTGTGGGTCAAGTTTGGTTCGATTCTGAGAACGTTGACGAAATCGCATGTCGTGGGCCCCACAGGCCCCGCTCGACGGGCGATTTTATGATCGGCTCATCGGAATTCAAATCTAAAAGTTCTATTGGGTTCGTATCAGCGTTCCTGACCTGTTGACACTAAGTTTGGTGCATTTAGAGATCGTTGACCCCGACACATTTTTCGGTGCAAAGCGGGCCCATCGGTGGACCCCGTTTTGGCCCAAAATTGTCGTTTTTGCCCTTGTCTCCAAATTGGACCCAAGGACAGGCGTTCCTAGCTGTTTGACACCTTCTGAGTGTGATGATACTATTTATTTCAGCTTTCGGAGGCATCTCTGGAAATTTTCGAATCCAGGACCTTAGTGGAATTCAAACATCAGGCAAGTACACCTTGCCAAACTTGCAGTCTTTATTTTCATATTTCCTGTAATAATACTTTGCTGGATGTCTTGTGTAAATTCATATAAACTATTTAAACTGCTTAACCTAGGAAATGCGTGACGTACCTAGTGTCCGATCATAGTCGGGTGCCAACACCGTACGCGGTGTTGGGTTCGTCATTTAGAGATGGATTTACGATTCCCTTACTTTTGTACTTGACCTATCAAGTACCCTACAACCCAGGACACTTGACACTATCATGGACAGAATTCTCCTGAGATATTCGTGGTGATTCTATATAAGATACAGGACTTGACAGAGTTATGTTATTTATAGGCAGTATGACTTGTTGCATTAGCTATAATCCCGCTGACATGGGCATGAGACGTTATGGTCATGACTTGCATGATTACATTGGGTGGGGAGAGACACACAGGCTACAGGCTGTTTCATATATATATCTACTATTATTGTGAGGTTGTAGACTCTCCAGCAGAGCTAGACCCTTTACGTGTTATTGCTGCTACCGGCTCCCCGACACAGAGCTTGTAGCGGTCTCAGCCTGAGTACTAGTGTTGCTCTCATTTACATATCACATAGATGGTTACTTAGTTTACCCTGTTGTTCATTTATTTATTGCACTGCTTATTCATTTGGCTTGTATTATTTGTGCCTTGCTATGTCCACTGAGGACCTGGAATGGATTATGTCCCCAGGTTTAGCAGAGGAGCAGTACCCCGAGGTATACGGGACCGGAGCTGAAGCTATTGCTGGAATAGAACCAAACACTGAAGACGAGGTGACTGCCGAGGACTTCTCCTGAGTGCCTGTTCCAGTACTCAGTACTATTTCATGTTTACCTCTTTTGTTCCTGGCCTATAGAGCCAGTTATTCAGACTTAAGTCGGATTGTTTCTCCGACTGACTTGCTGTGATTATTGTTGCTACTTATTTCCATTTCATTATGCAGTTATTTCTTTATCTTTATGGATGAGATTAGTGTGACTTGTGGTAGTAGACCTTATTTACAGCTTAGGTATGCCCTGATGGTTCTATTAAATTGGGTTATCCATCGGTGCGTACTGCTGGCCATTGCCACGCATTTCCAGTCCCTCGGCCTTTTGGGACTGGGGCGTGACATGGTTTTTGTGGTGGCCCATGCAGGTCCAAACTGAATTATTCAGTTTCAACTTAGGGACCGGACAGGCCTGCAACAAGATAGGATAGGTTATAGGATCTCATCCATTGATTGAATCATTGTTGAACTCTATGTCGAATTCCATTTAATTGCTTGAATTGCATCCTGTTTTGATTCCTCTGTGCATTCTCATTGTTTCCTTTTGATGCAGAGTTATGGATCCCAGAAGTGGTGATGAGACCCCCTTGGGTACACTGCCTGAAGCGGGGTTTACCTGTGAAGCTGGAACGACGCCAGATACCAGAGGACAATCCTCTCAGAGCAATCAAACTGGCCAGCCAAGTTCCAGGTTCAGGCGTGATGACATCCCGTCTCCTCCCCAGTTCCCTCCTACGATGCCTGTCTTTCCTCCAGGACAGGCAATGGACGGCCAGCAAATGTTCCAGATGTTCTACGCCATGATGTAGGCCCAACAACAGATTCAACAGGAGGCCCAACGCCGAGAGGCCGAGAACCTAAGGAACAGCCTAGTCGCAGCGTTGGAGCATACAAATCCACCAAATAGGCGGCCAGCGACGGGATCGATCACAGATTTCCGTCAACTCAAGCCCCGTACCTTCTCGGGCAAGGAAGGACCAACTGAAGTGCATGAATGGCTTACGAACACGCAGCATCAGTTGGAGGCCGCTGAACTACCAAGGGACAAATGGATGACTGCCGTCAGGATGCAACTGACGGACAACGCACATCATTAGTGGCTGTCCGAAGAAAGAAGGCTCGGACATGATCAGGTTACCTGGGAGGAGTTCTCCAGACTCTTCCAGGAAATGTACATCCCTGCTGTGGCTCGATCAGAACTCCGAGACAGATTCAACCGCCTGATCCAGGGCAACATGACGGTGGAGGAATATAATACCGAATTCATTCGCCTGAGCCGCTTCGCCCCTTCGCTAATTTCTACCGAAGAGGAGAAGGCAGAGAAGTTCTTTGATGGGCTCAGGTTCGAGCTTCAGAAGTTAATCGGATCGGTCGCGCCCACATCTTACTCTGACGTCCTAGCTGCAGCACGTTGGCTGGAGCGCGTTACTCGGAGGGAATCAAGCCTGAAACGTCCCTTCTCCTCAGCACCGTCCAAGTCATCACCAGGGGAATCTGCTAAACGGCCCCAGAAGAGCCCGCCTCCAAGAGCAGCAACTAAGAACCTGCCTACTTGCCATTACTGCAGCAAGGTAGGACATATTGAAAAAGAATGTAGATGCAAGCTGGGGCTCTGCCTGGTTTGCGGATCTGGACAACACTTCTCAAAGGACTGCTCGGAACGTCGAGAGAGAGTTCTGAATCGACCAGCTCCACCTGCAGCTCTTCCAGCTGGGGAAGCAACACAGACAGGGCCTGGAGGAGCCAGGCTACCTCTACCACCTCAGGCAGCATTGTTCTAGCAAGCTCGTCAGCAAAGGGGTCCCGCTCAGGGACGAGGTCAGGCATATGCACTAGCAGTCACAGAAGAAGCTACTGCAGGCGAAGTGATAGCAGGTACCATATTAGTAGCTTCAATTCCTGCTGTAGCATTATTTGATTCTGGAGCCTCGCATTCATTTATTGCTGCTAGCTTCATAGCCACACATAGAATAGCTACCGCGCCTCTCTCGAAGATGAAGAGAATTCTAACGGAAGGTGGAATTATTCCGGTTAGTGATACTTGTAGATCATGTTCGGTAGTAGTCTGTGGCCGAGAGATGCGAGCCCAATTCCTGATCTTTTCTATGCCTGATTACGATGTTGTACTTGGTATGGACTGGTTAAGTCAGTACCATGCGACACTGGATTGCCGGCTTGGAAAAGTAATATTTAGACCCCCTAACCTTCCTGAGTTTGAATTTCTATGAGGAGCTGTAGAACAAGGGGTCCAGCCAACTCTTAGGGTATTGACTATAGAAGAAGATTCAAGTTACCCAAGAGTCATAACGGAATTTGTGGACGTATTTCCCGACGATCTTCCAGGTTTACCACCTGATCGGGAAATAGAATTCACAATAGACCTAACTCCAGGAGCTGAACCTATCACTTCATCGGTATATCGGCTAGCACCTAAGGAGTTAGTGGAGTTGAAAGCACAAGTTGACGACCTTCTGGAGAAAGGATTTATCCGGCCCAGTATTTCACCTTGGGGAGCACCTATACTTTTTGTACCCAAGAAGGATGGATCTGTACGGTTGTACATTGATTACAGAGCCCTTAATGCTGTAACTATTAAGAACCGGTACCCATTACCACGCATTGATGATTTGTTTGACCAATTAAGTGGTGCTAAGGTATTCTCAAAGATTGACCTTAGATCCGGTTATCACCAGATTAGGGTGAAGAAGGAAGATATCCCAAAGACGGCCTTCAGAACTAAGTATGGACATTATGAGTTCCTAGTAATACCGTTTGGTTTAACCAACGCACCCGCCATATTTATGAGTTTGATGAACGGGGTCTTCCATCAGTACTTGGATAAGTTCGTGGTGGTATTCATTGATGATATCCTAGTCTACTCCAAGAACCACGAAGAGCACGAGGAACACCTCAGAGTTGTGCTAGAAACCTTGAGAAGGGAGAAGCTATATGCCAAACTCAACAAATGTGAGTTCTGTATGGACAAGGTGCCATTCTTAGGGCATATTATCTCAGGTGAAGGACTGTCGGTGGACCCAGAAAAGGTCACTTCTATAGAAACCTGGCCTACCCCTACCTCTGTTGCAGAAGTGAGAAGTTTTCTTGGACTTGCTGGGTATTACCGGCGGTTCGTAGAAAATTTTTCAAGGATCGCAGAGCCTATGACTAAGCTAACACGGAAGGATCAGGAGTTCATATGGACGGAAGAATGCCAGAATGCCTTTGAAGAATTGAAGAGGCGTCTAACAACAGCACCAGTCTTGACTCTTCCCTCAGGGTCAGGAGGTTTTGTTGTTTATAGTGATGCGTTTGGTAGTGGACTAGGTTGTGTCTTGATGCAACATGGCAAGGTTATCGCTTATGCATCGAGGCAGCTGAAGGTTCACAAGAAGAATTACCCAACGCACGACCTGGAGCTAGCTGCAGTGATTTTTGCATTGAAGATCTGGAGACATTATCTGTATGGAGAGAAGGTCGAGATATTCACTGATCATAAGAGCTTGAAGTATGTTTATACACAGAAGGAGCTCAACATGAGGCAAAGGCGTTGGCTTGAGTTGATGGTGGACTTTGACATCGATCTGCAGTACCACCCGGGGAAAGCAAATATTGTAGCCGACGCCCTCAGCAGAAAACTCTCGGCTTATTTCTTAACTGAGCAGCCTCAGCAAGACTTGCAAGATCTTCAGATAGAGGTTGTTCTACCTGGACAAAATGGTTTGCTGGCTAACCTCGAAGTGAAGTCATCGCTGGTGGAGAGAATCAAGGAAGCTTTGTCTAATGATGCCAGATTCCGAAGGCTGAAAGAGAGAACCGAAGCAGGCTTGCAAACGGGACTTCGCATCCACGAAGACGGAACATTAAGGTGCGGAAATCGCCTATGTGTTCCAAATGGAGAATTAAGGCAGGAGTTGATGACAGAAGCCCATAGCTCCATATACTCGGTTCATCCAGGAGGAACCAAGATGTACCGGGACTTAAGACAATATTACTGGTGGCATGGAATGAAAAGGGAGATTGCCCGATTCATGGCAAAGTGCTTAGTATGCCAGCAGGTGAAGGCCGAGCACCAAAGGACTGCAGGTATGTTGCAGCCACTTCCCATCCCTGAATGAAAGTGGGAGCATATTACCATGGACTTCGTCACTGGATTTCCAAGAAGCCCTAGTGGAAAGGATGCAGTATGGGTCATTGTGGATCGGCTCACTAAGTCGGCTCACTTCTTGCCGTTCAGAGTCGGACAATCCACGGAAATACTAGCCGACATGTATATACGACAGATCATAAAATTTCATGGAGTGCCAGTTAGTATTATATCAGATCGAGACTCGAGATTTACCTCTCACTTCTGGCGAAGCATGCAAGAGAGTCTCGGTACCAGGCTCAAATTCAGTACTGCCTATCATCCTCAGACAGATGGCCAATCAGAGCGCACAATACAGATCTTGGAAGATATGTTGCCATCATGTATACTGGACTTCGGAGGATCTTGGGAAGATCATCTGCACTTAGTGGAGTTCTCCTACAACAACAGCTATCAGGCGAGCATTCAGATGGCACCTTTCGAGGCATTGTACGGAAGGAAGTGCAGATCACCAGTATGCTGGAGCGACGTTGGCGAACATCAAATACTGGGTCCAGAGTTGGTAACGGAGACAGTGGAGAAAGTAAAACAGATTCAGAACCATCTCCGTGCAGCCCAGGATAGACAGAAGCATTGGGCAGATGCACACAGACGACCCCTGGAGTTCAAGGAAGGAGAGCATATATTTTTGAGGATCTCGCCCACTAGAGGTACTATCAGATTTGGCAGCAGAGGCAAGTTAAGCCCAAGGTACATTGGGTCATTTGATATCTTGGAACGCATTGGTGAGGTGGCTTACAGTCTTGCATTACCTCTATCCTTAGAGGGAGTGCATGACGTATTCCACGTCTCACAACTGAGGAGATACGTGACGGACCCAAGTCATATAGTTGATCATTCTGAGATCTCGGTGGGACCTAGCCTGAGATACGAAGAGCAGCCAGTGGGTATACTCGACACCAGTGAGAAGACACTGCGAGGGCAGACAATCAGACTGGTTCGAGTAGCTTGGAAACAGCACTCTTCTGGCGAATCGACCTGGGAACGAGAAGATGTTATGCGCCAGCGTTATCCACACTTATTTGCAGAATCAGGTAGAACTTCAGTATTCTTTAATTCTGTAAAATCTTGCCTTTATAGTTTACCCTTCGATTGCGAGGACGCAATCCTCTTAAGGGGGGTAGATTGTAAACACCCTAAATTTTTAGATTTTTTTTAAAAATTATTTTTGGGAATTAATATACAATTTTTCAGGAATTTACATAGGTCCTGTGGTGAGTTTATAATTTTTTAATTGCTAATAACTAACCTTAAAAAGAAATGAAAATATGATTTTATGGTGTAAAATAGAAAACCGGACTTAGGATAATTTTTTTGGATTTATTTGGACCTCAGACCTATTTTTAAAAAAAAAGCCTAAAAACTATTTTTAATTAAATTAATTAAATGATGATTATTATTACTATTTATTACTATTTTTTTTTAGTTTTTGGGCCCGGCCCTGCCCAGTGGGCCGAGCCCGTTAGCACCCAACCCAGCCCTGTCGCCTTAGCGGTCGGGCGGGTCGGCCAAACCCGAACCCGCGCCCGACCCGGCCCATCTCCCCGGTCACCCCTACCCGTACGACTCCCTCTCCCCGCTCCTCAGCCGCCGCCGCATTTTCCGGCCGGCCACGTCCTCCTCGCCGCAACCCACGGCCACGTCCTCCTCGTCTCCGACTCCCCCGGCTACGAGCGGCTATCGGCCCCCTATAAAACCCCTCTCCCCCCCCCCCCCCCCGTTCTCCTCCTCCTCCATTCTCCTCAACCCCCAAACCCTAGACGCCTCGCCGCCGCGTTCTCCGGCCGACCTCCCCGCCGTGACCTCGCCGCCACCTCCTCCCACCCAGCTCCTCCAGAGCCGCCCAGCTCCTCCAGCCGCCGGCTGCCCTCTCCCCTTCCTCTTCTTCCTCCTCCTCCCGCGAGCGACCCCCTCCGACGCTGCCTCCGGCCGCCTGTCGAGCGCCTCCACCTCCGGCCAACGTCGCCAGAGCCGCCCGAGCCCCCGGCCTCCTCCGCCTCAGCGCCTCCCCAGCCGCCGTCCCCGCCGCCGGCCAGTGAGCTCTAACCCTAACCCTAGCTTTCGATTTGGTGTCCGACACGTGTCGGACACAGCTCAAACCCCTGTTGTTCGGGTCCCCTTCAGGTACTCGTATCTTGCACCCTGTATCTCCGATTTCGATTCTGTAAATTCCTATGCGAAGCCTGTATGACCCTCTCGGTGCCCGGACAAACCGCTCGGGGCATCGCGTCCTGTGGTGATCGCACACCGCGATCCAAAAACAGGAAAAACCAGACCCTGTTTTACTCCGGAACTGAGTGCGCCCCGCCAAACGGGACGACTTGGTAACGTGCGGTCTTCACAGATACGTGCGCGTCGTTGATACGGACGTGTGAGATTTCGCGAAAGCAGATTCGGGTATGCGTGCACACCGGAATCAACGCGTATCCGCGGACATCGCCCCGTATCCGACTTTTCTGCTATTCATCCTAACTTCGTGCACACACGTCAGATCGAGACAAAACTTGCGCCATCGGACTCGTAGCGATACGCTGGTCCTGTGGGTCAAGTTTGGTTCGATTCTGAGAACGTTGACAAAATTGCGTGTCGTGGGCCCCACAGGTCCCGCTCGACGGGCGATTTTGTGATCGGCTCATCGGAATTCAAATCTGAAAGTTCCGTTGGGTTCGTATCAGCGTTCCTCACCTGTTGACACTAAGTTTGGTGCATTTAGAGACCGTTGACCCTGACACATTTTTTGGTGCAAAGCGGGCCCACCGGTGGACCCCGTTTTGGCCCAAAATTGCCGTTTTTGCCCTTGTCTCCAAATTGGACCCAAGGACAGGTGTTCCTAGCTGTTTGACACCTTCTGAGCATGATGATACTGTTTATTTCAGCTTTCGGAGGCATCTCTAGAAATTTCCGAACCCAGGACCTTAGTGGAATTCAAACATCAGGCAAGTGCACCTTGCCAAACTTGCAGTCTTTATTTTCATATTTCCTGTAATAATACTTTACTGGATGTCTTGTGTAAATTCATATAAACTGTTTAAACTGCTTAACCTAGGAAACGCGTAACGTACCTAGTGTCCGATCATAGTCGGGTGCCAACACCGTACGCGGTGTTGGGTTCGTCATTTAGAGATGGATTTACGATTTCCTTACTTTTGTACTTCACCTATCAAGTACCCTACAACCCAGGACACTTGACACTATCATGGACAGAATCCTCCTGAGATATTCGTGGTGATTCTGTATAGGATACAGGACTTGACAGAGTTATGTTATTTATAGACAGTATGACTTGTTGCATTAGCTATAATCCCGCTGACATGGGCATGAGACATTATGGTCATGACTTGCGTGATTACATTGGGTGGGGAGAGACACACAGGCTACAGGCTGTTCTATATATATATCTACTATTATTGTGAGGTTGTAGACTCTCCAGCAGAGCTAGACCCTTTACGTGTTATTGCTGTTACCGGCTCCCCGACACAGAGCTTGTAGCGGTCTCAGCCTGAGTACTAGTGTTGCTCTTATTTGCATATCACATAGATGGTTACTTAGTTTACCCTGCTGTTCATTTATTTATTGTACTGATTATTCATTTGGCTTGTATTATTTGTGCCTTGCTATGTCCACTGAGGACCTGGAATGGATTATGTCCCCAGGTTTAGCAGAGGAGCAGTACCCCGAGGTATACGGGACCGGAGCTGAAGCTATTGCTGGAATAGAACCAAACGCTGAAGACGAGGTGACTGCCGAGGACTTCTCCTGAGTGCTTGTTCCAGTACTCAGTACTATTTCATGTTTACCTCTTTTGTTCCTGGCCTATAGAGCCAGTTATTCAGACTTAAGTCGGATTGTTTCTCCGACTGACTTGCTGTGATTATTGTTGCTACTTATTTCCATTTCATTATGCAGTTATTTCTTTATCTTTATGGATGAGATTAGTGTGACTTGTGGTAGTAGACCTTATTTACAGCTTAGGTATGCCCTGATGGTTCCATTAAATTGGGTTATCCATCGGTGCGTACTGCTGGCCATTGCCACACATCTCCAGTCCCTCGGCCTTTTGGGACTGGGGCGTGACAGACACATGTCTAGCATATATTCAATCTCTGTTACAACTCTCATAGACACTAAGCTAGAGGGTTGACCAAGGTTGACTAAGGGTTCGTTACATCAAATACGATCAATCACATGTTTAATACCATCAGAACAATCCTCAATCCCCTATTTTTATCATAGTACTTTCCAGTAGTTCATGTATGATCATTCCTCAGATTTTACCTCGGTATTCACAGACGTTAACATGCACATTTAATTATCATCCTCGAAATAAATTATTAATTATTTATTAAACCCTTAAATATATACAATCATTATCGTTTCACAATAAAACTTCTCCTCAATTAAAATTCAATATTACTATCCATCTCTTAATAAATGACCAACATTTTGATATCACGACATATACTCAATCAACCGATCAACAATGCATATAACTTTATGTATAAAACCCTAAATATTTCATATGGCATTTAAACCCTAAATTCATTATACATATCATTTTCAACCATCAATTGTATATATTTTATAACCCCGACCCATGAATATCAATGCATTCAAACCATAAATAATCAACTTAGCATATTTAAACCTCTTAAACCCTAACCCTAATTAACTAAGCTATATATAACAATATACAATATACAACACTAATCATGGAGATGGGGAGTGTTCACCTTAGCGGCGGCACGGTGACATGCCGGGGTGGTTGCTGGCCGGAGTAGGTGGGGTAGCCACGGTGGTGATGGGATGGAAGAGGAGGAGTCGAGGAGAATGGCCGCGGGTGGATGGTGGTTGTGTGTAGGGTGGTCGGTCGACTGGAGGATGGTCGACAGTACGTGGAGCTCGGCCGAGGCGGTGGAGTTCGTTGAGGGTGGCTCAGTCGTATGGAGGAGACTCGGTAGCAGCGGGGGGAGGTTTTGCAGGCCGGTCGAGGTTAGCAGAGGTGGGAGATGGCGGTAGTTCTGGGGATGTTGGAGATCCTCGCCGGAGTGGAGGGAGCTCGGCTGGGGTCGATGCTGGTGATGGTGGCACGGATGGATGTAGGGGCGGGTAGTCGTGGTGGCACATCAGAGAAGGAGGTCGGTAGGTCGACGGCAAGGTGCTGGTGGTGGTAGCAGCCGCGGATGGAGTCGGATAGAAAACTCGGATGGAGAAGAGAAGAAGAAGAAGAAGAAATATGGAGAGGGGTCGGTCGGCTGGGAATGTGTAGTGAAGAGGGAGGAGAGAGAGAAAGGGTAAGGTTTTCAATGTGTTGGGATTAGGGCCGGCATGGCGAGATGGAGAGTGATGGAGATGTTTTATAGGAGGTTGTGTGAGTAATGGGTGGTAAGGATGAGCTCCAAATTTAAATGGATGGCTCAGATTTAATATGGAGGAAATTGCTCATCCAAAGGAGAGAGAGGGGTGGGGTTGAACTGGTCAAGAGGGAGAGGGAGCCTTCTTCATTGGCTTGGACCAATTAGGGGATGGCACCTAATACAACATTTGCAAGTAAGCCCCTTAATTTTGGGTATTTGCACAAACATATAAAATAATGGAAAAATGGTATAGAAAGTGGTGTTTGGTGTTTTGTAGGGTGAGAGGGTATTGTGTGTTTTTCATGGACTTAATTAATGGGGTATTGTGTTAAATTGGGGTTAAGTTGGTATTAGTCAAAGTAGGTATCCAAATTTAATTAAAATAGAATGTCATGTGCTCTTAAATTAATTGGGGGCACATGGGGTCTTCATTTGGAGTGACACAAAGGTCATGCAAGGTGTAGGCTTGGTGTCAGTCTTGGACCCTTTAATTGGTTCGGCTAAACGGGTTGAGTTTGTGTCTCAAAATGGATGGCAATGACACAGGTACGCGACACAGGATTAAAGAATGGGTTTTCGATACAGGAAGTTGTGCAATTAAATTAGAGCACAAGGGATTGCGATTGTGAGTGACGAAAAAGTCCAGCGCCTAGGTTGGCGTGTCAAGTCAAGATTGCAATAATTAGTTGGAAATTATGGGCTATTGTTGGGCTCCGAATATTGCAACAACTGTAGGGTGCACCAAGAGTTTAATTAAAGAATCATACATCTACAACCTTAATTCTAAACCTCAATTATCAGATGCTAAACCAAAAATTTTAACCCCAAACTAGTCTATCTATAAAAAATAAACCAGGGGGTTTACATCCTTCCCAACTTAGAAAAATTTCGTCCCCGAAATTAAATGTAAAGCACAATAATAGCTAAAAGAATTTAAAAGTAAACTGGTAATTGAATGCGGTACATAAAATCGTACCTTGGTCCTCAAATAAATTATAAAATCCCCTAATTCTAAACATTATAATTATTTAATTTATTTATAGTATTTTTTAGTTAATTAGAAAATAGAATTTATTGAATTTTAATTACTAGGTAAACACTCATTTATAATTATTGCACAAAGACTATTATTTTTATTTTAGGAATCGTTGAAGAAGAGGGATAGATATTTAGAATTTATTTTGGGAACAAATATTTTTTTTATATATACCTCAAATATATATGTAAATAATGTATAGTTATTAAATATAATAATAACTATTATAGTAATAATAATAATAACAATCTTAGTAATAATAATAATATTATTATTAGTAATAGTAGTAGTAGTAGTAATAAAAGAAAAAGAAATTAAAACCCTAGTTACTAAAACCATTAACCACTAATCCCTAATTAAACCCTTAACTAACCTAACTAACCCAAGCCCTAAGCTAATCCCTAGCAACTATACCCTCAGCCCAAAACACCCGCCCGCGGCTACAGGAGCCCGACCCTCACCCCGCGGCTTTCCTTCTCACCCTCGCCCTTCTCTCTATATATATGTAATGACTCGAAACCCTAACCTAATCATCTGACACCTACTCCCCGACGCCGACCTGAGACCGTACAGCCGCCCGGAACCAACGCCGCCCGCGTACGCAAACCCGCGCGACCGCGAGCAGTCCGCGACAGATTTGCAGCGACGACCCCTCCTTCAAGCAAAGTTTTCCGCCTCGTCGCTCGACCGATTTCTAATCCGTCTTCACCGGTATGTTTACAACCTATCCCCCTCTCAACTCTGTAAATTAGTTTCCATAAAAAAGCGCTTAAAAGTAGGTAGAAATCGAGGCCAAGTTGAAGAAAAACCACATCTTTTAAACTGCAAAAAACTGTTTCAATGACCTATGTTTAGAGACTAATATCTTCCACCACAGACATCTAAATTTAAATCTACCTTTTTCTATGTGAAGACTATATAACCAAGATTATTTCCTGTTAATTAGATTATTTTATTTTGGGATAAATGCAGAGATAAACTGGGTTGAAAATCATGAAAAACTTGTTTTTAAAACTTTAGAAATTATGATACGGAGCACGCCCCGCCAAACGGGACTGCCCCATAGCATACCAATTGCATTGAAAGGCGCATATGGTATGTTCTAACGTGTGGACTTTCACGAAAACTGATTTGGACGTGTGTGCGCGTCGTAATCAACCCGTATCCGTAAAAGTCCCAGTATCGCAACTTTTATAAACTACCGTACCATTTTGTGTATGCTCGTCGGAATGAGACGAAATTTACGCCATTGGATTCGTGGTATCACGCTGGTCCCGTGACCCAAGTTTTACGCGATTCTGAGACAGTTGACCAAGTCGCTTATTTGCGGGCTCCACAGTTGACTTTAAGAGCAAATTTGTGTTTGGCTCACCGGAATCCAAAATTAGATATACCGTTGAGTTCGTATTGACGTTCAGAATTTGTTTGACCTATAATTTATCCTATTTAGAGACCTTTACCCCCGGCATACATTTCGGTGCAAAGTGGACCACATGTGGACCCCACTTTGACTCAAAATTACTGTTTTGCCCCTGTATCCAAATTGGACGAAAGGGTTGTATTTTTTAGCTATCTCGCTAATTTTGGGAACGTTGGTGATTTTTATTTCAACATCTGAAGACGTTTATTCAGAGGCCTTAGCTTTTGATCCTGTGTACTTGACGTCTGGACGCTTACACTATACAGATTTCTTGCCAGGAAAGTATACCTTGCCATTGTACTGTGATTTATATTTCATATTATGCATGTATTTTATTTCTGTCATTTAGTTCATATATCTTAACTGCTATATAAACTGCGCGTCCAAGGATAACTTGGATGCAACGACGGTGGTGTCGTATTCTGTTTTTATTTATATATATGCATGTTGACCTAGTTTATGAGACCACCCCATTATCATGAGGCATTCTTATGTTTTATTGGCCCTGATACTGTAATTACACGAGTGTGAGTCTTATGTAGGACCTGGACTTGCGTACTCGGCTGGCCACTGGTACGTATAGGACGTATGACGGATAGGGATAACTGCTGATAGAAATTGTATGATAGAAGACCTGGAAGTTATTTAGAGGTATTATCGTGTCATGGATATGACATGCTTAGAGCATGGGGTGGAAAGAACAATAAGTAACGCGTTTGGGCTCCTTTGCACTTTTCTTGTGTAACCCATAAGCTCCGCCGGAGATGTGCGGTCATGATAACCCCTATATTATTACCTGGCATGATAGAATGCCTGATAGAAGATCTGGCAGTTATTTATAGGTATTATCATATCATGGATATGACATACTTAGAGCATGGGGTGTAAGAACAACAAGTAAGGCGTATGGGCTCCTTTGTACTTTTCTTGTGTAACCCATACGCTCCGTCGGAGATGCGCGGTCATGATGACCCCTATATTATTACCTGGCGGCCTTTGAGGTTCAAAAGACATCATGCTTTGTAGGCCCCTGATTCTCCGAGAGAATTATGCCAATCCCATTTTTGCTAGATAGCCCACTTGTTGGAAAGTTGTTCTCAAAGTGCATTCACATAGACGGTTAGGCGAGCCATTGGATATTTACTTTCAGTACTTTATTGGCATGCTTCTATGTATCTTGTTACGTCCCTCTGAGAACCTGGTCCCTTTCTAGGTATAAATGTGCAGGATTATCCACAGGAATACGGACCCGGACCTGACGCTTCATACCAGACTGAGGAGGTCTTACCTTCAGAGTACCTTTGATTCATCGCAGCCGATGGATATTCTAGTTGCTATTTCCTTTATTGACATTATCTTATATTAGAGTTTGATCTCTTTTCTTATTTAGTAGTTTTTAGTATGGTCGATTGGCAGTAGATTTGTTTTCACCCGACTATCATTCATTTATACTTCATATTTGAGATTCAGTTATTTATTCCTATTTCTTTATTTATGCTGTGGATGAGATATAGATTGCGTGTGACTTATGCTAACAGTATATTACCACTTGTGAATTTGATATTCATGTACAGCTTACGTAGGTATTACGATCTTCCAACACATTGGAGTTATCGTATACATACGGCTGGCATGTTGCGTATTCCTAGTCCTACGTATTTTGGGACTGGGACGTGACATATTTTTGTGGTGGCCCATGCAGGTCCCCAAATATATTATCTCAGTTACATTACTGTAAACTCCCTCGACCAGATTCTAAAATTTTAGGATTATTTTTAGCAATTTAGGATTTATGGCAATATTTTAATTTATTTTGCTCACATATCCTATTAATTTGTGCACCTGTCCATCACCAAATTATTTGGAGCTTTACCTTGACTGTTATCCCCGAACAAAGTTTACATACCCCTCATAGACATGCTAGTCTATTTTTCTGAACCTTGTACAACTCCCAGATACTCTGTTTTGTGCCTCGTTTTAGACGCACAAATATCATTACCAACATACGTATTTAAATTTCTAGATCTGTACCCACCTCTGTACCAATAGGGATTTGAGGCCCAAGATGTACTTGTTTTGCCTAAACAAAAATACTTTAATATTCTACACTGAGTATACTACATTTAATATATTGACACCGTATTAAAATTATGACCCTACCTGCCTCTAAATAATTAGAGAATACCGTGCGCAGTATTTATTTATTAATTTATACGATGGCCCGTATCACCCAAGAAAATCAGGCACAGTCCCTGCCTAGACTCACCCCCATCCCCCCAGGGCCCTCACACAGCAATTTCCCTCAGTTCTGTGCATTTTAGAATTTTTAGGAATCGGATGTTTTTCCGAGACAATTTCATAAATTGTGCAATTTCCCAAAATAGGACCTTTATGCAATTTATAAAATTACAGGGACTTTTCTGTAAATTTGCAGTGTGAGGTGTCACCCCCTCATTGGCCGGTGAACCTGCACCGTCCATTTGGAAGCGGGACCCACCCAAAAATATCCACAAAATATCCTGTAAATATCTATAGATATTTTACTTAAAATATCTAATTTAATTTCTATAAAAGAAATAAAAAAGAAAAAGAAAACCAAATCCCTAACCCTGACCCGGCCGTCAGCCGACCCCCCCTCCCTCGCCGGAGCGGCGAGCCGACCCCCTCCCAGCGGCGAGCCGACCCCCTCCCCGCGGCGAGCCGACCTCCCCCTCCCCGCGGCGAGCCAACCCCCCAGAGCACCTCCACCGCCATCCCCCCTCTTCTTCTTCCCTATTTCCTCCTCCACTCCTCCTCTCCTTTCCCTGACCTAGCCGCCTCCCCCGCCGGCCTCGACAGCCACTCCGACTCCTCCTCCTCACCGTGAACCTCCCCCCCTGGCTGAGACCACAGTCACTCCTCCTCCTCCTCAGACTCGACGACCCGAGCAGCACCCGAAGCACCGTGCCCTGCCCGGACGTCCCGCTGACCCACGAGCTCCGCCTGAGCGCCTCCGACGAAGCCCCGGCGAGTCTCCACTGGACTCAGACCGGACACAGCAGCCGGACACAGCCCGGACACGTCCAGGACACAAAACCTGTGTCGAATCGACACACGGACACGCGCAATTCAGTTTCCACGGAGCCCTGTTCAGGTAACCCGTTCTCTCTCCTCGTTGTTCTATTTTTTATTCCGTCAGTTGTGACACATAGGCTATGTAACCCTCTCGATGCCCGTGCAACCCGCTCGGTGCATCTCTTCCTGTGGCGATCGCGAACCGCGATCCAAAAACAGGAAAAACAACGCCCCATTTTTACCCGGAACTGAGTACGCCCCGCCAAACGGGATGACTTGGTCGCACGCGGTCTTCACAAAAATGTGCGTGCCATTGATACGGACGTGCAGGATTTCGTAGAAGTTGATTTGGATGTGCGTGCACACCGAAATCAACGCGTATCCGTCGACAACGTCCCGTATCCGCCTGTTCTGGAACATGCTGTAACTTTGTGTACACACGTCGGATCGAAACGAAACTTGTGCCATCGGACTCGTAGCAATACGCTGGTCCTGTGATCCAAGTTTGGTTCGATTCTGAGAACGTTGACAAAATCCTATATCGTGGGCCCCATAGGCTCCACTTGACGGGCGATTTTGTGATCGGCACAGCGGAATCCAGTTCTGGATATTCCGTTGGGTTCGTATCATTGTTCTGGACTTGTTGACACTAAGTTTGGCGAATTTGGAGACATTTGACTCTGACACGTTTTTCAGTACAAAGTAGCCCACATGTGGACCCCGCTTTGACCAAAAACTGCCATTTTTGCCCTTGTGTCCAAATTAGACTTAAGGACGGGCTTTTCTAGCTATTTGATATTTTCTGAGACTGTTAGTGATATTTATTTCAGTATCCGGAGACGTTCATTCTGAGACCAGAGTTTCTGACACTTGGTATTTGACATATGGACGTTACATTTTTTTCAGCTCTCTTGCCAGGCAAGTATATCTTGTCTTGTTGTACTGTTTAAATTCAGTTATTGTTAGTTATATGTTTATTTATTTTAAATCATATAAATGTGCGCGTCCGAGAAAACTCGGGTGCAGTCAACGAAGGCGTTGACGTTCGGATTATATCTGACCTAGTGTCTAGTAGACCCACCTAAAGTTGTGGAGTTATTGGTATGACTTTCCAGGCCTTGACACGTATCATTACACGTCACAGAGTGAGTTCATGTAGGGATGCGTGCCTCATACTCGACTGGCCATCGGTATGAGCTACACGTGTAACGGTATTTAACTTAGATGATTATTTCTATAGAGACTTCCATCTTAGTTCGAGATGTCCACGTCGTTTTTACGACTTGTATATCTACATTGGGCGGGGAAGATACTAGTAGACGTATGGGACACCCCCTCCTTGAGTCTTTTATCCTTCGTACCATGCTCCTCGGAGATGGTCGATTACATAGTGCCCATGAGTCTGGGGGCATATGACACATATACTAGCCAGTCCCGACGATTGGTGAATTACGTCAGCATATGTCAAGCCTACACATTCCTATGCATACTATAAGGTCTTCAAATTGCATTCACTTAGATGGTTAGCACACCCCATTTATTTATTCAGTATTTACATTATGGCATGTTGTTTTTCTGTATCTTGTTATGTCCCTCTGAGGACCTGGTCCCTTTCCAGGTGTAGATATTTATGAGTATTCGCGGGAGCGCAGATCCGGACAGACTATTTACATTTCGTGGAGGTCTTCTCTTCGAGCCTCGTGATTGTCAGATGTTGTTCTTATATGGTGTGTATATGGTTCATTTTATATTCTATTTCGGCAGTGGATTTGTTTCCATCCGACTGTCATTCTTTAGATACTTATGATTGAGATCTAGTTACATGGTTATTTGGTTATGTATATGTGATTTCTGTGGATGAGATTTAGATATTACCCTGTGACTTGTAATTAGTTTTACCACTTAGGAATTATTGTTCATTATACAGCGTACGCTCGTATATATAGTTTCCATATATTGTAGTTGCCATATATACAGGCGGCTGGCATGCTTACGTATCCTAGTTCTACGTATTTTGGGACTGGAGCTTGACATATTTTTAGTGGTGGCCCATGCAGGTCAGAGCATATTGTCTCGGTTACGTTACTGTACCGAGCAAGCCTGCACCTAGGATTAGAGTATAGGATCTCATCCATAATTGACTATGACTTATCTTCCTTCCAGTCTGTCCTACTTACAAAATTGCATCCTGCTTGATTCATGTGCTTCCCTGATAATTCCTCGAGTATAGCCCCTGCTAGAATATAGGAATCCATGTTGATAGGATGATAATTAGGGTAGTATTCCTATTAAGAACACAACTAGGGCATTGACACATCATTAAGTTCAGACTACTAAATGAACCCTAGTCTTCCATACTACCTAATGAACCCTAGCATCACTACCTATAGATTAACTTACCATTGTTCCTTGACGTATTTATGTATGACTTGAGAGTAGTATAAACACTACTAGGATTAGTTAGAGACTTGACCATAGTGTTGACCCTAGTCTTAAGGAACTAATAGAAATCCAAGGTTGAATACTAAGACTGAAACCTCATCCTATGTTTGGATAAACCCAGTTTTACGCCAGAACCCTTTACCCTTATTGGCGTAAAAGCCAATTGACTCTTGTTTGCGTAAAAGCCAAACAAACTGCCTAGTTGGCGTAAAAGCCAAATGATTTTCTTGTTGGCATAAAAGCCAAATTATGCAGAAGATTGTCTCCTTTATGCTGCAGTTATAACAACTGCTACCCGCATTCCCTTAGTATTCCTTATCCTGCGTATGACACGTCATGAGAGCCACGTAGGTAACTGCCCTGCGTAAACCTGATGATTCATGAATAATAGATAACCAGCGTAGAGTAACCTGATTAGGCGTAAAATATAATGATAGGATATGAGCGTATTTGTTACAGCCTTTAACTTTCCCCAGTCATGACCAAATCTTGTGCATTAAATGCAGAGATACGCCTCGAGCCCTGTGCAAAAAGAAACAGCTTTTTGACGGGATATCTGATTTTGTCTCACCTCAAGCTTAAATGACTTATATCCAATAAAGTCACTAAACGACAACCTGGGACTCCGTGCAAATTCATCATCACAGTCGTCATCTCGATCCTCGTGAAGTACTTTTGTCAGATATCAGGATTCACTAATTTTGACTGACAAACTCATGAGTTTTTCGTACAACTTTATGCTGCAACGTATGCTAGACTTTACGCAGGAGATATTTACGTGCAGATTTCTACGCACAGACTTTTTACGCGGACAGCTCTGAAGCTCTACCTTACGCTTCTCGATTTTATGCGGATAGCTTTGAAGCCATGCGTTACGCCAAATTATTTTATCTCTGCTTTATGCAAACAACCTCGAACCCCTACTTTATGCGGACTTTCTTGAAATCTCTGTTTTAGGCAGACAACCTATAGTGTATATTAATATTGTAGAACTTAGAAGGCCATACCTCTTTTAGGTCAACTAGCGACTTAGACAAGGAGTTAGAATAATAACTGTAGAGATTGTAGAGTCTTGTCTTTTTGTGAATTTGAATTGTTTTGTATTTCTCATATCATAATCTAGCGTACTTATATTTACTATACTACCTTGACTTATACTGCTATTATAGCCTAGTTTTGCAAGGTTATTCTTTATCAAGCTTGTTCATGAATTATGTATTATTGGAGTACTACACTAATACATTTCAGAATCAGTGTATTACGGTCTGATCAACCATAGTGCACTTGGTTCATCCTTCGCATAACTACCTTACGTGGATTGAGATATATAGTAATTAGTAGACGGATGTACTTGCCCTCTAGATATGTCTGAGCATATCGTATCAGCTACCTAGTTATGCTGATACGAATATGTGAATAGGGATTACCAAAAATAGCATTTCAATCCACAACTGCTTTGACAATTCCAATTGAATTCTTTAAACGCCTTGAATCCCCATACTTCTAATATATTACCTCCCCCTTGAACTCTTGATTATTGTTTTTCGTCTTCCCTTATTTCGGAAAGACGAAACCTCGTGCTTAGTATAAATACAAAGTGTACTGTTTCTGTAGCCATTTCTGTTTGTTTCTTAGGTAATTACTAAACTTTATTTTTAGATTAGATTACAGTTTAAAACGGTGCTACCTTTAGAATGACCTTCGCTACCTACCTACGTTTTATTACGTTCCTGATACGTGCATCACTATGACAGCATAAAATTTTTATTTTTGTCTCGTAACTTGGGTCAAGTTCAGAACCCAAGTATTACGATAAAGAAAGTATCATTTTACTGTCAGAGATCTAATAGAATTTTACCTGAATGAGCAATTGACTGACTCCTGAATGAATAGCAGCACCTATGACTAGGTTGACTTGTAAGGATTAAGACTTCCTATGGACCGACTCACCAAGTCAGCATATTTCTTACCTTTAGAGTTGGCCAGTCTGCAGAAGCTTTAGCTAACATATATATGAGACAAATCATAAGATTTCATGGCATACCAGTCAGCATTTTACCATACAAGGATTCGCGTGACCAGAATTGGTGGTCAACACCGTAGAGACAGTTAAGTAAATACAAGGATACTTACAAACAGTGCAAGACAGACAGAAGTAGTGGGCAGACCGTCATCATCGTCCCTTGGAATTCAAAGAGGACGATCATGTCTTCTTGAGGATATCACCTACTAGAGGCACCATTCGATTCGGAGGACGCAGCAAAGTTAAGTCCAAGGTATGTTGGACCATTGACGTGCTAGAAAGAGTATGAGTAGTGGCATATCAACTTGCGCTACCACCTTCACTTGAGGGAGTACTTGAAGTATTCCACGTATCGTAACTCAGGCGATATGTGACAGACAGCAGTCATGTTCTCAACCATTCGGAGATCACCATTAGGCCGAGCTTGTCGTATCAAGAACAACCCGTAGGAATCCTTGATCATCGAGAAAAGGTATTGAGGAATCAGCCTATTCCCTTGGTTCGCGTGGCATGGAAGTATGGCGCGTCAGGAGAATCTACTTGGAAGCGTGTGGACGACATACGTAAATATTTTTTGAACCTATTCGTAAACCAAGAGAAATTACTTTGTTAAATTATAACTTATGCCGTCTTTGACTTCTACCGTGGCCTAGTTTTAATTTTGAGGACAAAATTCTTATAAGTTGGGTAGATTGTAAACTCTCTCGACCAGATTCTAGCATTTTAGGATTATTTTTAGCAATTTAGGATTTATGGCAATATTTTAATTTATTTTGCTCACATATCCTATTAATTTGTGCACCTGTCCATCACCGAATTATTTGGAGCTTTACCTTAACTGTTATCCCCGAACAAAGTTCATATACCCCTCATAGACATGCTAGTCTATTTTTTTGAACCTTGTGCAACTCCCAGATACTATGTTTTGTGCCTCGTTTTAGACGCACAAATATCGTTACCAACGTACGTATTTAAATTCCCAGATCTGTACCCACCTCTGTACCAATAGGGATTTGAGGCCCAACATGCACCTGTTTTGCCCAAACAAAAATACGTTAATATTCTACACTGAGTATACTACATTTAATATATTGACACCGTATTAAAATTATGACCCTACCTGCCTCTAAATAATTAGAGAACACCATGCGCAGTATTTATTTATTAATTTATACGATGGCCCGTATCACCCAAGAAAATCAGGCCCAGTCCCTGCCCAGACTCACCCCCATCCCCCCAGGGCCCTCACACAGCAATTTCCCTCAGTTCTGTGCATTTTAGAATTTTCAGGAATCGGGTGTTTTTTTCAGACAATTTTATAAATTGTACAATTTCCCAAAATAGGACCTTTATGTAATTTATGAAATTACAGGGACTTTTCTGCAAATTTGCAGTGTGAGGTGCCACCCCCTCATTGGCCGGTGAACCTGCACCGTCCATTTGGAAGCGGGACCCACCCAAAAATATCCACAAAATATTCTGTAAATATCTATAGATATTTTACTTAAAATATCTAATTTAATTTCTATAAAAGAAATAAAAAAGAAAAAGAAAACCAAATCCCTAACCCTGACCCGACCGTCAGCCGACCCCCCCCCCCCCTCGCCGGAGCGGCGAGCCGACCCCCTCCCAGCGGCGAGCCGACCCCCTCCCCGCGGCGAGCCGACCTCCCCCTCCCCGCGGCGAGCCAACCCCCAGAGCACCTCCACCGCCATCCCCCCTCTTCTTCTTCTTCCCTATTTCCTCCTCCACTCCTCTCCTTTCCCTGACCTAGCCGCCTCCCCCGCCGGCCTCGACAGCAACTCTGACTCCTCCTCCTTACCGTGAACCTCCCCCCTGGCCGAGACCACAGTCACTCCTCCTCCTCCTCAGACTCGACGACCCGAGCAGCACCCGAAGCACCGTGCCCTGCCCGGACGTCCCGCTGACCGACGAGCTCCGCTTGAGTGCCTCCAGCGAAGCCCCGACGAGTCTCCACTGGACTCAGACCGAACACAGCAGCCGGACACAGCCCGGGCACATCCAGGACACAAATCCTGTGTCGAATCAACACACGGACACGCGCAATTCAGTTTCCACGGAGCCCTGTTCAGGTAACCCGTTCTCTCTCTTCGTTGTTCCGTTTTTCATTCCGTTAGTTGTGACACATAGGCTATGTAACCCTCTCGATGCCCGTGCAACCCGCTCGGTGCATCGCGTCCTGTGGCGATCGCGAACCGCGATCCAAAAACAGGAAAAATAATGCCCCATTTTTACCCGAAACTAAGTACGCCCCGCCAAACGGGACGACTTGGTCACACGCGGTCTTCACCGAAACGTGCGTACCGTTGATACGAACGTGCAAGATTTTGCAGAAGTTGATTTGGATGTGCGTGCACACCGGAATCAACGCGTATCCGTCGACAACGTCCCATATTCGCCTGTTCTGGAATACGCTGTAACTTTGTGTACAGACGTCGGATCGAAACGAAACTTGTGCCATCGGACTCGTAGCAATACGCTGGTCCTGTGATCCAAGTTTGGTTTGATTCTGAGAACGTTAACAAAATCCTGTATCGTGGGCCCCACAGGCTCCACTAGACGGGCAATTTTATGATCGGCACATCGGAATCTAGTTCTGGATATTCCGTTGGGTTCGTATCATCGTTCTGGACTTGTTGACACTAAGTTTGGCGAATTTGGAGACCTTTGACCCTGACACATTTTTTGGTGCAAAGTGGCCCACATATGGACCCCGCTTTGACCGGAAACTGTTATTTTTGCCCCTGTGTCCAAATTGGACTTAAGGACAGGCGTTTCTAGCTATTTGATATTTTCTGAGACTGTTAGTGATGTTTATTTCAGTATCCAGAGACGTTCATTCTGAGACCATAGTTTCTGACACTTGGTATTTGACATATGGACGTTATATTTTTTGCAGCTCTCTTGCCAGGCAAGTATACCCTGCCTTGTTGTACTGTTTAAATTTAGTTATTGTTAGTTACATGTTTATTTATTTTAAATTATATAAATGTGCGCGTCCGAGAAAACTCGGGTGCAGTCAACGAAGGCGCTGACGTTAGGATTATATCTGACCTAGTGTCTAGTAGACCCACCTAAAGTTATGGAGTTATTGGTATGACTTCCCAGGCCTTGACACATATTATACACGTCACAGAGTGAGTTCATGTAGGGACGCATGCCTCATACTCGACTGGCCATCGGTATGAGCTACACGTGTAACGATATTTAGCTTAGATGATTATTTCTGTAGAGACTTGCATCTTAGTTCGAGGTGTCCACGTCGTTTTCACGACTTGTATATCTAAATTGGGCGGGGAAGATACTAGTAGACGTATGGGACACCCCCTCCTTGAGTCTTTTATCCTTCGTACCATGCTCCTCGGAGATGGTCGATTGCAGAGTGCCCATGAGTCTGGGGGCATATGACACATATACTAGCCAGTCCCGACGATTGGTGAATTACGTCAGCATATGTCAAGCCTACACATTCCTATGCGTACTATAAGGTCTTCAAATTGCATTCACTTAGATGGTTAGCACACCCCATTTATTTATTCAGTATTTACATTATGGCATGTTATTTTTCTGTATCTTGTTATGTCCCTCTGAGGACCTGGTCCCTTTCCAGGTGTAGATGTTTATGAGTATTCGCGGGAGCGCAAATCCGGACAGACTATTTATATTTCGTAGAGGTCTTCTCTTCGAGCCTCGTGATTGTCAGATGTTGTTCTTATATGGTGTGTATATGGTTCATTTTATATTCTATTTTGGCAGTGGATTTGTTTCCATCCGACTGTCATTCTTTAGATACTTATGATTAAGATCTAGTTACATGGTTATTTGGTTATGTATATATGATTTCTGTGGATGAGATTTATATATTACCCTGTGACTTGTAATTAGTTTCACCACTTAGGAATTATTGTTTATTATACAGCGTACGCTCGTATATATGGTTTTCATATATTGGAGTTGCCATATATACAGGCGGCTGGCATGCTTACGTGTCCTAGTCTTACGTATTTTGGGACTGGAGCGTGACAATTACTGTACCGAACAAGCCTGCGTATAGGAATAGAGTATAGGATCTCATCCACGCTTGACTAAAACTCATCTTCCCTTTCAACTATCCTATTTAAACGCTTACATCATGTTTGATTCTTGTACTCCTTCTAATCGTTTCGTCCACCACTTGCAGAGAGATGGATTTGCGTAGTGGATGTACTACCACCGGAGGCGACACACCTTCAGGGGTCAACGACCAAACTCGAGGGGAGGCCTCGATGACTCCTAGACTTCCGGGGCCGGATGGACAGACTCACAATCCAGTTCCATCTGATCTTCCCGCTTCACCTAATGGGACCATTCCGGCTTTATCGACCCCACAGGAAGGTCAAACACATCTGTTCCAATTCTTCCAAATGATGATATAGGAACAGAGACAGCAGGCGGTCACACTGGCTGTAGAGCAGAGGCAGCAAGCGGCAGAGCAGAGGCGAGAATTTCTAGCAGCACTTGAGAGAATGGCTGCACAGGCTTCTGTACCAGCTCAGGCACTAGTTCCAGTACCGCGAGATAGAGTTGGTTCAGTCAAGGACTTTGTACAGATGGGTCCCAAGCCGTATAAAGGTACTGAGAGCCCAGAGGAGACCACGAACTGGATTACCCACACCAAGAAGTTATTAGAAGTATCACAGCTGCCAACAGATCTATGGATGACAGGCGTAAGGACGCAGCTAGATGGTAATGCTCATCACTGGTGGGAATCAATGGAGCACCAGTTGGGTATGTGTCAGTCTAGGGAACAATTCTTGGAGTGCTTTGAGAGGAAGTACTTCCCGGACACTGTAAAAAATGCGTTGTACGATCAGTTCCTCCATCTGGAGCAGGGGAATAAGACAGTTGACGAGTATGATGCAGAGTTTAGTCACCTTAGTAAATATGGCGCTGCCCTGATACCGAATAACTTGGAGAAGGCTAAGAGGTTTCACCGCGGACTGGCTCAGGAGCTCCAATACTATACTAGCTCACAGTCCTGGATCTCTTATGTCGAATTATTGACAGAAGCTAGATTACAAAAGACCATCAGAAAGGAAAAAGGAGGTCAACTGAAGATACAGCAGGGACCAACAAGGACACAGCAAGGAGGGCCTATCAGATGTCCTTTGGCACAGCAGCAGCAGCAGCACAGAGCAGGACCGTACCAGATTCTGGAGAAGCCCCACTGCAATTATTATGGGAGACACGGACATATTTTTAGAGACTGTCGGACTCGCTTAGGATAATATATGAGTTATGGTTCCGGACATCATATGGTGAGAGACTGTTCAATGCAGCAGACATTGACACTTCCACCGCTAATACAGAGGCTAGCACTTCCAGCACCGAAGTCAGTTCAACAGATGACTAGACTCGGAGCACCTCGACCCCCAGCAGCCGAAGGATTTCAGCGAGGACAACCGCTACCTACTCAGGAGGATCAGTTCACGAGTGCCAGACGTGGACTACCACAGAGGATTGGACAAGCTTTTGCACTAGAAGTGGATGACATGGAACAGGAGATTGTTGTTATAGCATGTATTACTCTTGCTTGCTGTGACATTATTTGATACGGGAGCCACCCACTCTTTCATATCTTCTAGTTTTATTGCCAAACACAATATTACCACTAAACCTTTACCTAGTTGTGTTAGAATTCTCACCGGAGGAGGAGTTGTACCTTTTAGTCGAATTTGTAGATCGTGTCTGGTAGTGATTCATCGCAGAGAGATGAATGCCCGACTCTTAGTCCTCCCTATGCCAACTTTTGATATTGTAAACCCCCTCGACCAATTTAGGGTTTATTTTGAATTAAAACAAGAGACTAGGGTTTATTTGAATCTAATTAGAATTAACGTGTGACAATTATATGTACCCCTCTAACCATTGTGTAATCTTAGATACCGTCATCTCGTCACATCTGAGCTACGCGATATTCGGTTAAAAAGGACGGCTAGCGCACTACATTTAACCTATTTAAATTGAGGCCAATTTCACCTCAAGCAGAACTTAACCTAGCCCACATACACTCTTTCACATGGACCAGCCCTACCCCAACAAAGCAGGACAGGCCCAAATCCCGAGGCCAGCCCACAAACTCCATCACCATATAAATATACATTATTCTCATTAGAAACCCTAAAAACCCTTTCTCTTCATTGCCTTGAGGAAACCCTAGCCGAACTATTCAAAACCAAGCCCTCACCCCTCCGACTTCACAACCACCCCACCACCACCTAAAGCCGCCACTCCTACTGTCCAAACGCCGCCTGACACCACTAGCCAGCCCCTCCACGACCGGACCACCCTGCCAACCGCCTGCAACCGCGGGCACCGGCGGCAACCATCCACCACCATCACCATCCTTTCACCCCACCAAACCCGACCCCGAACGGCTCCCAGACGAACCACCGCCTCCAGCATCACCAACCACCGCCGCCAGTCCGACCAGCACCACTTCCCCGCCATCCCAGCACCGCTTTCCGCCATCCCAGCGGCAGCGCCGCCGCTGCAGACCGTCGCTGCGACTGCTGCGACTACTGCAGTGTTGTGCTGCCGCTGCCGCTGTCGCTGCTGTCTTGCCGCCATTCGACACTGGAGCTCCGCCACGCCGGAGAACACGTCGACGAGACCCCCTAGTTCTAACGATCAGGTACTCGATCACCAACCCCTCCTTCCTTGTATCCTATCGTTATACCATCGTGTCGGGTATTGTTGATTTGGACACGGGTAATATAAAAGAAAACCCTATATGTTTGCATGTATATTAGATGGTAATTACTTATACTAGATAGTAATTAATAATTAGTAATCACCCCAAGGATATGAGACTGTCATCAAGGACTAATATTTCACCTGAACACCTGTACATAAACCAAGTATGTTTGGACAAGGAAACCAAGGATGTATTCGTAGAAATCAGAAATAGTGGTAACCCCTTAACTTTAGTAAATTACTGCCTCAAGGAGCACGTTAATCGAGGATAGAACATGTGTATACCCTAGCTACGTGCACACGTGGCGCTGTATTCGATCAACTATGAACCTACGACAGTACCCAAGAATAGTGTCGTAATCGTATGTATATATATTGCTTAGTGTCTGATACTAGATTGATATACTATATTCTGTGTTTAGGGTCATTGGATCAGCCAGGAGACACTGCAGGAACCGGCTATTGGCATTCACAGCTTCAGGACCCAGGCAAGATACCTTGCCATATTTACTGTCTAATTCAAATTATGCATATGTTGTATTGTATCCTTGTTGCTTTTATTTTATACAACTGTGTGCGTCTGAGATTGACTCGGGTGCAGTCGACGGATACGTCGATGATTAGTATACTTAACCTAGTCATTAGTAGACTCACCCATTGGAGGATATTTTGATATCTTCCGTGACCTGACACTCTTACACGTTTCACTGAGACATATTCATATTGGGATGCGGGTTTGCGTACTCGACTAGCTATCGGTGCGTGTGACTTACATCATGGTTAGTACGTAATTCAGGTTATATTTTTGGTAGAGACTTGGCATATAGATACGTGGTACACACGTCGAGTATTCGACTTGTGTATCTACATGGGGCGGGGAGGACATTAGTAGGCGTATGGGATACACCCATTGGAGTCTGTAGTTTCTAGAGGATCCACGGATCCAATGACTTCCCTTTACACTGCTGCCACGTTCTTCGGAGCGATATGGACGATATACTGTACTGCTGCCACGCTCTTCGGGGTGTTGGATGTTATACCTACGCCTACCCATACGTACCAAAGTTGTCCTCATATTGTATTCACTTAGATGGTTAGCACACCCTTTATTATATTTATTTTATTCAGTATTTATATATGGCATATTTTTATGTATCTTGTTACGTCCCTCTGAGGACCTGGTACCTTTCCAGATTGGACGAGGCATATTACCCCACAGTGTACGGACCCGGACAGGAGACGAGGTACGCTACCGAGGAGGAGTTAGAGGTGTTACCGTCAGAGTTTTCGTGATCATTTGGTAGGCCTTCTGCCTAGGATTAGGAGCATCATTATCTAGTCAGTCGATACCCTAGTCATTATCTTTTATCTATCATTTCAGTATTTTATTTCGTCATAGTAGTGGGTTTGTCCCCACCAGACATTATTGGTTGTACTATGATATCTTGAGACTGGTGTTTATCTTCCAGCAGTTTATTTAGTACTTCTTGCTGTTTATATTGTGGATGAGATTAGTTTACCTTTTGATTGACTGATATGGGACATGTTAGTATTTTAGGACATCGTAGCACTCTTCGTAGGATCCATTAAATTGGGATATCCTCGGAGATGTGACAGCTGGCTATTGCACGTGGCCTAATTCCATATATTTTGGGATTGGGACGTGACATGGTTTTAGTGGTGGCCCATGCAGGTCTTATTTTTCATTTGTTGTATGGTAACATGCCCAGCGAGCCTGCAATAGGATAGAAATTACTAGGTCTCATCTACTCTGATTACGTCTTTGAACTTCCTTCGTGTTACTTCTAAATATCTGCATCCTTTTTGCTTGATTCTGTACTCTTTTTAATGAAGTCCAATCTCTTGCAGCAAGATGAACTTACGCAGTGGACGAGGAGCACCCAGTACCGCGGTGCCAGGCAACACCACCCAAAGAGAGGAGGTACCCTAAGGGCAACCACCGCTACAGACCCCGCTGATACATTGGCACGAGACGTCACAGGACGATCCTACCCCGCAGCCCGAGGGACAGACTTCCCAAACGACCCCCATGCATCATTTTGAGGGACAGACTTCAGGAGCTACACCGATGCCATAGACCGAGAGGCCAACATCTGAGAAGACACCTACCGCACAGCCAAAGGTTCCATTACCACCACCTCCACCTTATACACCCCAGATGCCATATCTAGATGGACAGCCACAGATGCTTCAGTTCTTTTAGACTATGATGCAAGCACAGTGGCATCAGACCGAGACGTTGAGACAGAGTTTGATGGCAGTACTAGAAAGGACATCTGTCACAATACCAGTACCAGCACCTGCACCAGTCCAGACAGGTGGCACTGTAAGATGGTTCCGACAGATGGGACATGATACTTTCTCGAGCAATGAGACCGTAGAGAAGATCTCCGATTGGGTCGCCAACACGGAGATGTTACTAGAAGATTCACAACTGCACCCAGACCTTTGGATGACCGCAGTGAGGGCCCAACTAAAAGGCAACGCTCATCACTGGTAGGATTCTATTGAGCGCAGTATAGGCAAGAACTAGACTTGGGAACAGTTCTTAGAATACTTCAATACAAAGTATTTTCCAGCCAGAGTTAGGAATGCCCTGTACTCCCAGTTTCTATATCTAGAACAAGAGAATATGAATGTTGATGCATATGATGCAGAGTTTAGCCGCCTTAGCAGATTTGGTGCCGTCCTGATATCCAATGATCTAGAGAAGGCCCAGAGATTCCATCACGGCCTCACCTTCGAGCTACAGAGGTATACCACCGCACAGGCGAGGATTTCTTATGAAGAGGTTCTTTCAGAGGCGAGGGTCCAGGAGGCCATCGGTAGAGGAGCAAGACGTTCCAACACGACCACACCAGCCAGAGCCCAGCCTGGAGTAGGAGGACCGATCCGTCGTCCCGGAGCACAGACACAGCAGAGGACAATGCCATACCAGCAAAAGGAGCTTCCAACTTGCTACTACTGTGGTAAGAGAGGACATTATGAGAAGGACTGTAGAAAGAGACTGAGGACATGCCTGATTTGTGGATCGAACTAGCACCAAGTCCGAGACTGCCCACAACATAGAGAGGCAGCACCGCAGGCAGGACAGAGACCAGCAGCACCAGTTTCGAGGATACTACCCCCGCCAGGAGGTCAACGTCCACCAGTACCTGGAGGATTTCAGAGGGGACCACCTTTGGCCCCGCAGGAGGCGCAGTTTGATCGAGCCCGACAGCAGACTGGAGGACAGAGGCACGGACAGGCCTTTGCATTAGCAGCTACGGAGGAGAAAACAGAAGGGGAAGATATCACAGGTACTATTTTAGTTACATCATTACCTGCGACTGTATTGTTTGATTCTGGAGCTACATTATCGTTCATATCTAGTAGATTTGTAGCAATGCATAGAGTAGCTACCTCTCCCTTACCTAAGAGTTGGAAGATTCTTACCGGAGGAGGCATCGTGCCGGTTACCAGCACTATTAGAACGTGTTCGGTAGTCGTATATGGTAGAGAGATGAGAGCGCGATTCTTGGTATTACCCATGCCATACTTTGACGTTGTGCTAGGCATGGACTGGTTAAGCCAGTATAATGTCGTACTGAACTGCCGGAAGGGTAGCGTCACTTTTAGACCACCAGATCAACTGGAGTTCGAGTACATGCGAGGGACCGTCGAACAAGGAGTAGGACAGATAGCTGGAACTTACATGGCTATGGAAATGGCACCCCCACCAATAGTTGCAGAATTTGAGGATGTGTTTCCTGAAGAATTTCTAGGTTTACCGCCAGATAGAGACGTGGAGTTCACCATCGAGCTAGTACCTGGAGCAGCATCGGTATCTTCTAATGTATACCGATTGGCGAAGAAGGAACTAGATGAGCTAAAGCTATAATTAGAGGAGTTGCAGAGCAAGGGATTTATCCGTCCAAGTGCATCACCATGGAGAGCACCAGTGTTGTTTGTATCTAAGAAGGATAGAACAATACGCATGTGCATTGATTACAGAGCCCTTAATGCTCTGACTATCAAGAACAAGTACCCCTGTCGCGGATTGACGATTTGCTCGACCAGCTGACAGAAGCAGTGGTGTTCACCAAGATCGACTTGAGATCGGGTTATCATCAAGTAAATGTGCGAAGAGAAGACATTCAAAAGACAGCATTCAGGACTCGTTATGGACACTACGAGTTCTTAGTGATACCTTTTGGACTGACGAATGCGCCAACTATATTTATGAACTTGATGAACAGAGTATTCCACCAATACTTGGACCGATTCGTGGTAATCTTTATCGACGACATCTTAGTGTATTCGAAGAGCCACGAGGAGCACGAAGAGCACTTAAGACTAGTATTAGAGACGCTGAGGAGAGAGAGGCTTTTTACTAAGCTGAGCAAGTGTGAGTTTCTCTTAGATCTTGTCACTTTCCTTGGACATGTTATCTCAGGAGATGGTATTTCAGTAGATCCGACGAAGATTTCATCAGTAGAGACATGGCCAACCCCTACCAATGTCTCAGAAATGAGGAGTTTCCTAGGACTTGACGGATATAACCGGAGGTTCGTGGAGAACTTCGCGAAGATTGCAAAGCCGATGACCCGCTTGACCCGTAAGGAGCAGGAGTTCACTTGGACAGAGGAGTGTCAGAAAGCATTCGATGAGCTGAAGAAGCGTTTGACTACAGCACCTATCTTGACCATACCTTCTGGACCCGGAGGATTCGTGATCTATAGCAATGCATCCGGGAAAGGATTATGATGTGTTTTGATGCAGCATGGGAAAGTTGTAGCATATGCTTCTAGACAGTTGAGGACACATAAGAAGAACTATCCCACCCACGACTTGGAGCTTGTCGCAGTGATTTTTGCTTTAAAGCTTTGGAGACACTACCTATATGGAGAAAGAGTGGAGATATTTACTGATCATAAGAGCCTAAAGTACGTCTACACGCAAAAGGATATGAACCAGAGGCAGAGACGTTGGCTCGAGGTGATGACATACTTCGAGATTGAGCTACAGTACCACCCGGGAAAGGCCAACGTAGTAGCTGACGCTTTGAGCAGAAGACCCATGGCATTCTTCTTGACTACTCAACAATATTTGTTGAGAGATCTAGAGCAGATGGGTATAGAGGTCGTTATGCCCGGAATAGATGGACAGTTGTCGAGTTTTTAGTTGCAATCAACATTAGTGGAGAGGATCAAGGCTGCTTTGCCGCCAGATGCCAGATTTCAGAGGCTTAGACAGAGGACAGAGGCTGGAATACAGACAGGACTGCGTATACATGAAGACGAAACCTTGAGATATAGAGATCGTCTCTATGTTCCAAATGGAGAACTTCGGCAGGAGTTGATGACAGAGGCACACAGTTTGACCTACTATATTCATCTAGGAGGCACAAAGATGTACAGAGACTTAAGACAGTACTACTGGTGGCATGGAATGAAGAGAGAGATAGCACATTTTGTAGCAAAATGCCTGGTGTGTCAGCAAGTCAAGGCTGAACATCAGAGATCTGCAGGATTGCTCCAACCGCTCCCTATACCAGAGTGAAAATAGGAGCATATCACTATGGACTTTGTTACGGGCTTTCCGAGGAGTCCTAATGGTCACAATGCAGTATGGATAATTGTAGATAGACTCACCAAGTCCGCATACTTTTTACCTTTCAGAGTTGGGCAATCCACTGAGGTCCTAGCCGATATGTATATGAGGGAGATTATGCGACTGCATGGAGTACCAGTTAGTATAGTGTCTGACAGGGATACGAGGTTTACCTCTTACTTTTGGCGGAGTATGCAAGAGAGTTTCATTACCCGCCTGAAGTTTAGCACAGCGTATCACCCCCAGACAGATGGTCAGTCGGAGCGCACCATTCAGACATTGGAGGACATGTTAAGAGCGTGTATGCTAGATTTTGGAGGATCATGGGAGGACCATTTGCATTTGGTCGAGTTTTCCTATAACAACAGCTATCAAGCGAGCATCCAAATGGCTCCCTATGAAGTGTTGTATGGAAGGAAGTGTCATTCTCCAGTATGCTGGAGCGATATAGGCGAGAGACAGATTCTTGGGCCAGAATTGGTTGTTAGAACAATGGAGAAGGTGAAGAAGATCCAAGGACACCTACGAGCAGCACAGGACAGATAGAAGCATTGGACGAATGTGCATCGATGACCCTTAGAGTTCGAGGTTGGAGATCACGTATTTCTAAAGATCTCACCTACTCGAGGGACTATCAGATTCGGAGGCAGAGGAAAGCTGAGTCCGAGGTACATCAGACAATTTGATGTATTAGAACGCGTTAGAGAGGTTGCTTACAGATTAGCCTTGTCGTAGACTTTGGAAAGAGTCCATGACGTCTTCTATGTATCTCAGCTGAGGAGGTACATACCGGATCCGAGTTATGTACTTGACCGTTCTGAGATCACAGTTGGCCCGAATTTATCCTACGAAGAAGAGCCTGTCGAGATCCTGGACAGAAGCGAGAAGGTACTGCGAGGTCAGACTATCCCCCTAGTCCGCGTCGCCTGGAGACATCATGCCCTAGGAGAGTCGACTTGGGAACGCAAGGAGGATATTAAACAGCGCTATCCCCATCTCTTTGAAGGACTAGGTATGTATTGACATTTTAGATTTTGTCAGTATTTCTTACCATACGTATGTTTTAATTTCGAGGACGAAATGCTCTAAGGAGGGTAGATTGTAAACCCCCTCGACCAATTTAGGGTATATTTTGAATTAAAACAAGAGACTAGGGTTTATTTGAATCTAATTAGAATTAATGTGCGATAATTATATGTACCCCTCTAACCATTGTGTAATCTTAGATACCGTCATCTCGTCGCATCTGAGCTACGCGATATTCGGTTAAAAAGGACGACTAGCGCACTGCATTTAACCTATTTAAATTGAGGCCAATTTTACCTCAAGCAGAACTTAACCTAGCCTATATACACTCTTTCACATGGACCAGTCCCACCCCAACAAGGCAGGACAGGCCCAAATCCCGAGGCCAGCCCACAAACTCCATCACCATATAAATATACATTCTTCTCACTAGAAACCCTAAAAACCCTTTCTCTTCATTGCCTTGAGGAAACCCTAGCCGAACTATTCAAAACCGAGCCCTCACCCCTCCGACTTCACAATCACCCCACCACCACCTAAAGCCGCCACTCCAACTACCCAAACGCCGTCTGATACCGCCAGCACTGCCCCTCCACGACCGGACCACCCTGCCAACCGCCTGTAATCGCGGGCACCAGCGACAACCATCCACCACCATCACCATCCTTTTACCCTGCCAAACCCGACCTCGAACGGCTCCCAGACGGACCACCGCCTCCAACATCACCAACCATCGCCGCCAGTCCGACCAGCACCGCTTCCCCGCCATCCCAGTACCGCTTCTCCGCCATCCCAGCGGCAGCACCGCCGCTGCAGACCGTCGCTGCGACTGCTATGACTACTGCAGTGCTGCGCTGCCGCTGCCGCTGCTGTCTTGCCGTCGTGCGACACTGGAGCTCTGCCACGCCGGAGAACACGTCGACGAGACCCCCTAGTTCTGACGATCAGGTACTCGATCACCAACCCCTCCTTCCTTGTATCCTATCGTTATACCATCGTATCGTGTATCGTTGATTTGGACACGGGTAATATAAAAGGAAACCCTATATGTTTGCATGTATATTAGATGGTAATTAATTAGACTAGATAGTAATTAATAATTAGTAATCACCCCAAGGATATGAGACTGTCATCAAGGACTAATATTTCACCTGAACACCTGGACATAAACCAAGTATATTTGGACAAGGAAACCAAGGATGTATTCGTAGAAATCAGAAATAGTGGTAACCCCTTAACTTTAGTAAATTACTGCCTCAAGGCGCACGTTAATCGAGGATAGAACATGTGTACACCCTAGCTACGTGCACACGTGGCACTGTATTCGATCAACTGTGAACCTGCGACAGTATCCAAGAGTAGCGTCGTAATTGTGTGTATATATATTGCTTAGTGTCTGATGCTAGATTGATATACTATATTATGTGTTTAGGGTCATTGGATCAGCCAGGAGACACTGCAGGAACCGGCTATTGGCATTCACAGCTTCAGGACCCAGGCAAGATACCTTGCCATATTTACTGTCTAATTTAAATTATGCATATGTTGTATTGTATCCTTGTTGCTTTTATTTTATACAACTGTGCGAGTCCAAGATTGACTCGGGTGCAGTCGACGGATACGTCGATGATTAGTATACTTGACCTAGTCATTAGTAGACTCACCCATTGGAGGATATTCTGATATCTTCCGTGACCTGACACTCTTACATGTTTCACTGAGACATATTCATATTGGGATACGGATTTGCGTACTCGACTAGTTATCGGTGCGTGTGACTTACATCATGGTTAGTACGTAATTCAGGTTATATTTTTGGTAGAGACTTGGCATATAGATACGTGGTACACACGTCGAGTATTCAACTTGTGTATCTACATGGAGCGGGGAGGACATTAGTAGGCATATGGGATACACCCATTGGAGTCCGTAGTTTCCAGAGGAATCACGGATCCAATGACTTCCCTTTATACTGCTGCCACGTTCTTCGGAGCGATATGGACGATATACTATACTGCCGCAACGTTCTTCGGAGCGATATGGACGACATACTGTATTGCTGCCACGCTCTTCGGGGTGTTGGACATTATGCCTACGCCTACCCATACGTACCAAAGTTGTCCTCATATTGCATTCACTTAGATGGTTAGCACACCCTTTATTGTATTTATTTTATTCAGTATTTATATATGGCATGTTTCTATGTATCTTGTTACGTCCCTCTGAGGACCTGGTACCTTTCCAGATTTGGACGAGGCATATTATCCCACAGTGTACGGACCCGGACAAGAGACGAGGTACGCTACCGAGGAGGAGTTAGAGGTGTTACTGTCAGAGTTTCCGTGATCATTTGGTAGGCCTTCTGCCTAGGATTAGGGGCAACATTATCTAGTCAGCCGATGCCCTAGTCATTATCTTTTATCTATCATTTCAGTATTTTATTTCGTCATAGTAGTGGGCTTGTCCTCACCAGACATTATTGGTTGTACTATGATATCTTGAGACTGGTGTTTATCTTCCAGCAGTTTATTTAGTACTTCTTGCTGTTTATATTGTGGATGAGATTAGTTTACCTGTTGATTGACTGATATGGGACATGTTAGTATTTTAGGACAGCGTAGCACTCTTCGTAGGATCCATTAAATTAGGATATCCTCAGAGACGTGACAGCTGGCTATTGCCAGGTGGCCTAATTCCATATATTTGGGATTGGGGCGAGACTTTAAACCCCCTGATTTTTCAAGAATTTTTAAATTTGGATTTTTCACAATTTTCTGGAATTTTCTGAGATTTTTCTGTAATTAAAATGAAGGTTTTAAATATTAAATAATTTTTAATTGATAATAAATAGTATTAAAATATTATGAAAATAATATTTTTGGGTGTAAAATGAAAAACTGGACCTAGGACAATTTTTCTGGAATTTATTGGGCCCCGGACCTATTTTTAAAACACCTAAATTTATTTAACTAATTATTTATTTATTTTTTTTATTTTTTTTTTATTAAACCCAGCCCGAGCCCATCAGGCCCAGCCCGGCCCAACCGACTCCGGCCCTTCCTCCTCCTCCCTCTTCCCCGCAGCAAGCCCCGACGCCGCCTCCGGCCGTTCGAGAGCCGCCCGAGCCCTGCGCCGCCGACCCCCGCCGCTCCGGTGCGCCGCCGCCCTAGCCAGCACCGCCCCCAGCCTCCTCCGGCCATCCTACGGTCGCCGCGGCTCCACCAGACCCTAACCCTAACCCTAATTCCTAATCCCGCGTGTCGGACACAGGACACGTGTCCTGTGTCGTGTCGGACACGATTTTGTCCCAGTTTTCGACCCATATTCAGGTGCGTGTATTTTCTTGCTCGTAGCTCGGATTTTGATTCCGTAAATTGTATTGCGAAGCCTGTATGACCCTCTCGGTGCCCGGACAAACCGTTCGGGGCATCGCGTCCTGTGGTGATCGCACACCGCGATCCAAAAATAGGAAAAACCAGACCCTGTTTCACCCCGGAACTGAGTACGCTCCGCCAAACGGGACAACTTGGTCGCGTGCGGTCTTTACAGATTTGTGCGCGTCATCGATACGGACGTGTGGAATTTCGCGAAAGCTGATTCGGGTGTGCGTGCACACCAGAATCAACGCGTATCCGCGGACATCGCCCCGTATTCGACTTTTCTGCAATTTACCCTAATTTTATGTACATACGTCAGATCGAGACAAAACTTGCGCCATCGGACTCGTAGCAATACGCTGGTCCTGTGGGTCAAGTTTGGTTTGATTCTGAGAACGTTGACGAAATCGCGTGTCGTGGGCCCCACAGGCCCAGCTCGACGGGCGATTTTGTGATCGGCTCATCGGAATCCAATTCTGAAAGTTCCGTTGGGTTCGTATCAGCGTTCCTGACCTGTTGACACTAAGTTTGGTGAATTTGGAGATAGTTGACCCTGACACGTTTTTCGGTGCAAAGCGGGCCCGTATGTGGACCCCGTTTTGACCCAAAATTGCCGTTTTTACCCTTGTCTCCAAATTGGACTCAAGGACAGGCGTTTCTAGTTGATTGATATTTTCTGGATCTGATGGTGATGTTTATTTCAGCAACCGAAGTACCACCTGCAAATCCAACTGAAGTCAGAGCCGCAAACAGAGCCGGAACCACAGGCAAGTGTACCTTGCCAAACCCTGCAGCTTGCTACTTATTTTCCTTGACTTGCTTATTCATTAGTGGGCAATTAAAGCTTGCCAATTCACAGTGATGACTGTTATAGTACTTTACTTGAGTTCTTGTAGACTTTATATGTAACCTGTTTAATTGTTCAACCCAGGACCGAGTGGCTTTACTTAGCGTCCGATTACCAGTCGGGTGCCAACCCCGTACGCGAAGTTGTGTAACGTCACATAGAGATGGATATCGATACCCGATAATTCTCGTACTTGTCTTATCAAGTACACCAGAACCCAGGACACTTGTCACTATTTCATGAGACAGAGTCTTCCTGAGACATTCAAGGTGATTCTGTATAGGATACATGTTTTTGACCTAGACATTACATTCATCGGCAATGATTCATAGCTATCAGACTTGCTGTATTAGTTATAATCGTGCGTGACATGGACATGAGGTATCGTGGACATGAGACGTGGGATTATATTGGGTGGGGAGAGACACACAGACTAGAGGCTGATATTATATATATATATAACATAGTATATTTCAGAGTATAATTCATAGTTATTGTCGCTACCGGCTCCCCGACACAGAGCTTGTAGTGGCTTCAGCCTAAGTTCTAGTGCTGCTCTCATATTGCATATCACTTAGCTGGTTACATAGCTTACCCTCTTGTTTAATTATCTGCTGCACTGCATTTATTTTGGCTTATATTTTCTGTACCTTGCTGTCCCCTGAGGACCTGGATCCGGATTATGTCCCCAGGTACAGCTGAAGAGAACTACCCCGAGGTGTACGATACAGGAGCACTCCTTGGAGCAGAACCAGGAACCGAGGACGAGATAGTGGCAGAAGACTTCTCCTGAGTACCGGCTTCATTTGCTCAGTATTTCTATTTTCTGTTAATTTAATTCCTATCTATTTTCTTTAATGTAACAGACTGATTCTCGGATTGTTTCCCGAGACACTTATTTGATATTGCTTATTTATTTCCATTTGCAATATGTCTGGCAATTAATCTGTGTTTATTCTGTGGATGAGATTAAAAATACCTGAGACTTGTAATATTTTCCTGTTAGACTACAGCTTAAGCCTGCCCTGATGGATCCATTAAATTGGGTTGTCCATCGGTGCGTGCTGCTGGCCATTGCCACGTGTCCAGTCCCTCGATATTTTGGGACTGGGACGTGACATAGTTTTTGTGGTGGCCCATGCAGGTCTACGACTAAATTGTTCGGTTTCAACTTAGGGACCGAACAGGCCTGCAATAAAATAGGATAAGTTTTTAGGATCTCATCCACTTGCTTGAATCGTTCTTGATATTTATATCGACTTCAAAAATAATTGCATCCTGCCTTGATTCTTCGGTATGCTTCTTATCGTTTATTTTTGGATGCAGGGCAATGGAGTCACAAGAGTGCGATAATACTCCCGCAGGAACACCACCAGTTGCAGCCGTCACCTATGACGACGAAGTGACACCAGTCAGTGGAGTTCAATCAGTTCAGCAGAGCCAGCAGGCAGGACAAACTACCTCCAGATTCCGGCGTGATGACATCCCGCCTCTGCCGCAGTTCGTTCCACCAATGCCTGTACTCCCACAAGGACAGCCGATTGACGGACAACAGATATTCCAAATGATCTACGCGATGATGCAAGCCCAGCAACAAGTCCAACACGAGGCTCAGCGTCGCGAGGCTGATTACTTGAGGAGCAGCATAGTTACTGCACTGGAGCAGGCCAACCTACCAGCTCGACGGCCATCGACGGACTCAATCACTGACTTCTGCCAACTGAAGCCCCGCACTTTCTCCGGCAAGGAAGAGCCCACAGAAGTTTATGAATGGCTCACCAACATTCGGCATCAACTTGAAGCAGCTGAGCTTCCACGGGAACGCTGGATGACTGCCGTCCGAATGCAATTGACAGGCAATGCACACCACTGGTGGTTGTCTGAGGAGGCACAACTCGGACCAGACCGAGTCACTTGGAAGGAGTTCTCCAGACTCTTCCAAGAGATGTACATTCCGGCTATCGCACGATCAGAACTGTGGGACAAGTTCAATCGCCTCACCCAGGACTCTATGACGGTGGAAGAATACAACGCAGAATTCATTCGTCTGAGCCGCTTTGCCCCCACCCTGATCCCGACAGAGGAAGAGAAGGCCGAGAAGTTCTTCGACGGACTGAACTTCGAGCTACAGAGACTCATCGATCCGTCGCACCTACCTCATACTCGGACGTTCTCGCTGCAGCCCGACGCATGGAACGCGTCACCAGCAGGGAGTCTCGCCACAAGCGGCCAATCACCTCAGCACCAGACAGAGCATCACCGGGAGAATCTGCAAAGAGATCTCACACGAACCAGCCACCCAGGACAGCTTCGCAGACCCTTCCTACCTGTCACTACTGCGGCAAGATAGGCCATGTCGAGAAGGACTGCAGACGCAAGTTGGGCTTATGCTTGATTTGCGGCACCAATCAACACATAGCCAAGGACTGTCCTCAACATCGAGATGGAACACGAAGGGCAAACCAACCAGCTTTACCAGCACCGAGGCCACCTCTGGCACCTCAAGCAGCACTTTTTCAGCAAGCCCAACAGTAGCAGAGGAATCTACCACAAGGACGAGGGCAAGATTATGCGATGACTGTGCAGGACGCTGATGCGCATAAGTGATTCGTAGTTATCCGTTTTTAGTCTTGTTTTAGCTCGTGCCCATTGGTTCGTGACCTTAGCCCCAACCTAGTAATTTGAAACTTGTTGATAATAACCTAGTTTTCCAAAGTGTAGTTCATTTACTTTAACTAGATTTTCTCTGGAAAGTGTATAACTTTCATTTTTAGGGAAACGGTACTCCCCTAAGTATCTTGTGACGTGTTTCGAACAGTGCTTGCGACCGTGTCATCTCTGCTGACCGGTTATTCTTTGATTGCGAGGATGCAATCCTCTTAAGGGGGGTAGATTATAAATCTCCTGATTTTTCAAGAATTTTTAAATTTGGATTTTTCACAATTTTCTGGAATTTTCTGGGAATTTTCTGTAATTAAAATCAAGGTTTTAAATATTAAATAATTTTTAATTAATAATAAATAGTATTAAAATATTATGAAAATAATATTTTTGGGTGTAAAATGAAAAACTGGACCTAGGACAATTTTTCTGGAATTTATTGGGCCCCGGACCTATTTTTAAAACACCTAAATTTATTTAACTAATTATTTATTTATTTATTTATTATTATTATTTTTATTTTTTTTTATTAAACCCAGCCCGAGCCCATCAGGCCCAGCCCAGCCCAACCGACTCCGGCCCTTCCTCCTCCTCCCTCTTCCCCGTAGCAAGCCCCGACGCCGCCTCCGGCCGTTCGAGAGCCGCCCGAGCCCTGCGTTGCCGACCCCCGCCGCTCCGGTGCGCCGCCGCCCTAGCCAGCACCGCCCCCAGCCTCCACCGACCAGCCTCCGGCCGCCACGGCTCCACCAGACCCTAACCCTAACCCTAATTCCTAATCCCGCGTGTCGGACACAGGACACGTGTCCTGTGTCGTGTCGGACACGATTTTGTCCCGGTTTTTGACCCATGTTCAGGTGCGTGTATTTTCTTACTCGTAGCTCGGATTTCGATTCCGTAAATTGCGTTGCGAAGCCTGTATGACCCTCTCAGTGCCTGGACAAACCGTTCGGGGCATCGCGTCCTGTGGTGATCGCACACCGCGATCCAAAAACAGAAAAAACCAGACCATGTTTCACCACGGAACTGAGTACGCCCCGCCAAACGGGACGACTTGGTTGCATGCAGTCTTCACATATTCGTGCGCGTCATCGATACGGACGTGTGGGATTTCACGGAAGCTGATTCGGGTGTGCGTGCACACCGAAATCAACGCGTATCCGCGGACATCGCCGCGTATCCGACTTTTCTGTAATTCACCTTAATTTTGTGTACACACGTCGGATCGAGACGAAACTTGCGCCATCGGACTCGTAGCAATACGCTGGTCCTGTGGATCAAGTTTGGTTCGATTCTGAGAACGTTGACGAAATCGCGTGTCGTGGGCCCCACAGGCCCAGCTCGACGGGCGATTTTGTGATCGGCTCATCGGAATCCAATTCTGGAAGTTCCTTTGGGTTCGTATCAGCGTTCCTGACCTGTTGACACTAAGTTTGGTGAATTTGGAGACAGTTGACCCTGACACATTTTTCGGTGCAAAGCGGGCCCGCATGTGGACCCCGTTTTGACCCGAAATTATCGTTTTTGCCCTTGTCTCCAAATTGGACTCAAGGACAGGCATTTCTAGCTGATTGATATTTTTTGGATCTGATGGTGATGTTTATTTCAGCAACCGGAGCACCGTCTGCAAATTCAACTGAAGTCAGAGCCGCAAATAGAGCCGGAACCACATGCAAGTGTACCTTGCCAAACCCTGCAGCTTGCTACTTATTTTCCTTGACTTGCTTATTCATTAGTGGGCAATTAAAGCTTGCCAATTCGCAGTGATGACTGTTATAGTACTTTACTTGAGTTCTTGTAGACTTCATATGTAACCTGTTTAACTGTTCAACCCAGGACCGAGTGGCTTTACTTAGCGTCCGATTACCAGTCGGGTGCCAACCCCGTAAGCGGAGTTATGTAACGTCACATAGAAATGGATATCGATACCCGATAATTCTCGTACTTTTCTTATCAAGTACACCAGAACCCATGACACTTGTCACTATTTCATGAGACAGAGTCTTCCTGAGACATTCAAGGTGATTCTGTATAGGATACATATTTTTGACCTAGACATTACATTCATCGGCAATGATTCATAGCTATCAGACTTGCTGCATTAGTTATAATCGTGCGTGACATGGACATGAGGCATCGTGAACATGAGACGTGGGATTACATTGGGTGGGGAGAGACACACAGACTAGAGGCTGATATTATATATATAAAACATAGTATATTTCAGAGTATAATTCATAGTTATTGTCGCTACCGGCTCCCCGACACAGAGCTTGTAGTGGCTTCAGCCTAAGTTTTAGTGCTGCTCTCATATTGCATATCACTTAGCTGGTTACATAGCTTACCCTCTTGTTTAATTATCTGCTGCACTGCATTTATTTTGGCTTGTATTTTCTGTACCTTGCTGTCCCCTGAGGACCTGGATCCGGATTATGTCCCCAGGTACAGCTGAAGAGAACTACCCCGAGGTGTACGGTACAGGAGCACTCCTTGGAGCAGAACCAGGAACCGAGGACGAGATAGTGGCAGAAGACTTCTTCTGAGTACCGGCTTCATTTGCTCAGTATTTCTATTTTCTGTTGATTTAATTCCTATCTATTTCCTTTAATGTAACAGACTGATTCTCGGATTGTTTCCCGAGACACTTATTTGATATTGCTTTTTTATTTCCATTTGCAATATGTCTGGCAATTAATCTGTGTTTATTCTGTGGATGAGATTAGAAATACCTGAGACTTGTAACATTTTCCTGTTAGACTACAGCTTAAGCCTGCCCTGATGGATCCATTAAATTGGGTTGTCCATCGGTGCGTGCTGCTGGCCATTGCCACGTGTCCAGTCCCTCGATATTTTAGGACTGGGACGTGACAGTGACAGATATTGTGCTTGGGATGGACTGGCTAAGCAAGTACCATGCTTTTTTCGACTGTTTTGGAGGAAGCATTCTTTTATGGTACCAGGCCAACCGGAACTTGAGTTTGTACGAGGATCCACAGAAGCCCTTGATGGTGTGCAGCTTGCAATGGACGACATTATATATCACCCCATTATTTCAGAGTTCAAAGACGTCTTTCCAGAGGAATTGTCAGGACTACCTCCGGACAGAGACGTAGAATTCTCGATTGAATTGACACCGGGAGCAGCACCTATAGCGTTACATGTTTATAGATTGGTGAAGAAGGAGATGGATGAGCTGAAGGCACAGTTGAAACAATTAGAGGAGAAATGTTTCATCCGACCAAGTGCATCACCTTGGGGAGCACCAGTATTATTTGTACCAAAGAAGGATGGGTCTGTGCGTATGTGCATCAACTACAGTGTAAACCCCCTGAATTTTCAAAATTTTAAAAACTGGATTTTTTACAATTTTCTGGGGTTTTTCTGTAATTTAAAAATAGAGTTTTAATTTTTAAATGATTTTTAATTGATAATAAATGATATTAAAATATTATGAAAATAATATTTTTGGGTGTAAAATGAAAAACCGGACTTAGGGTAATTTTCTGGGATTTTATTGGGCCTCAGACCTATTTTTAAAAGCCTAAAAACTATTTTCTGAATTAATTAATTAATATAATTATTATTATTATTACTATTTTTATATTTTCGGTTTTGGGCCCGGCCCGGCCCGGCCCAGTGGGCCGAGCCCGTTAGCAGCCCAGCTGTTAACGGGTCGGGCGGGTCCGCTCATCCGGAGCCCGCCGCCCGACCCGACCCGCTTGCCGGTCACCCCTGTCCCCCGTCCCCCCCCCCCACGATCCGATAACGCCGGCGCCGCCGCGAAATTCGGCCGCCACGACCGCCTCCCCCTCCGACCTTTCCGCCACGACGCCCCGGCCAACCCAGGCCCCAGCCCCCTTTAAATAGCCCCCTCCTCCGCCTCCTTTCTCTCATAAACCCTAGCCCTAACTCCACCCGTCCGGCGACCTAGTTCCGGCGAGCCCCGTCCGGCGACCCCGACCCCCTGCGACCCTCCGGCCTCCTCTCAAACCCGCCGTCCACCTCCCTCGCAGCCACCAGCGAGTCCCCCAGCCGCCGAGAGCCGCCGACCTCTCCTCCTTCCTCCCCTCTTCTTCTCAAACCCGCCGCCGGCCTCCCCTGCGAGCCGACCTCGCCGTAGCCGCCGTCCGCGACCCCGCCGGACCTCCCAGGGCCTAGCCGACCTCCGCCCGGTGCCGTGCAGCGTCGGCACCCTCTGCTCAGACTCGGACACGCCGCTGGACACGCTGACACGTCCAGGACACGAACTCGCGTGTCGGACACGGTTCTAAACCCCGGTTCCTCGGATCCCCTTCAGGTACTCGTATCTTGCAACTCGGATCTCCGTTTTCGATTCTGTAAATTGCGTTGCGAAGCCTGTATGACCCTCTCGGTGTCCGGACAAACTGTTCGGGACATCGCGTCCTGTGGTGATCGCACACCGCGATCCAAAAACAGGAAAAACTAGACCCTGTTTCACCCCGGAACTGAGTACGTCCCGCCAAACGGGATGACTTGGTCGCGTGTGGTCTTCACAGATACGTACGCCTCGTCGATACGGACGTGTGGGATTTTGCAGAAGTCGATTTGGGTGTGCGTGCACACCGGAATCAATGCGTATCCGCGGATATCGTCCCGTATCCGTACTTTCTGGAACGCGCCCTAACTTTATGTACACACGTCGGATCGAGACAAAACTTGCGCCATCGGACTCGTAGCGATACGCTGGTCCTGTGGGTCAAGTTTGGTTCAATTCTGAGAACGTTGACGAAATCGCATGTTGTGGGCCCCACAGGCCTCGCTCGACAGGCAATTTTGTGATCGGCTCATCGGAATCCAATTCTGAAGGTTCCGTTGGGTTCGTATCAGCGTTCCTGACCTGTTGACACTAAGTTTGCTGAATTTGGAGACCGTTGACCCGGACGCGTTTTTCGGTGCAAAGCGGGCCCACCGGTGGACCCCGTTTTGACCCGAAATTGCCGTTTTGCCCTTGTCTCCAAATTGGACCCAAGGACAGGCATTTCTAGCTGATTGATATTTTCTGGATCTGATGGTGATGTTTATTTCAGCAACCGGAGTACCGCCTGTAATTCCCGCCGAAGTCAGAACTGCAACCCGAGCCGGAACCACAGGCAAGTGTACCTTGCCAAAACTTGCAGCTTTGCTACCTATTTCCTGGACTTGCTTATACATCAGTGGGCAAGTAAAGCTTGCCAATTCTCAGATATTTCTGGTTATAGTATTTTACTTGATTTCTGTAGCTTCATATGTGAACTGGTTTAACTGCTCAACCCAGGACACCTGACACTCTTCATGTGACGGAATTGCCTGAGATATACCTGGTGATTCCGTATAGGCTACATTTTCATGTCATTTCCAGTTTACATGCTTAGATTCTAGCCTGACTCATTGCATTAGTTTAATCTTGCGTGACTTGTACCTGATATATTCTGGAACTGTGACGTGAGATTTCATGGGATGGGGAGAGTATTATCATATCAAGGCTTAATATAATATAATATAAATACTTTTATCTGGCGGTGCCTTAGACTCTGATACAGAGCTTTGGTTTCTTACTGGCCCTTCGAGAAAATACTGCTATGGTTTCTTCGACACTGATCCTGTAGTAGTCTCAGCCTGAGTATGACTAAAACTCTCACTTGCATAGCACTAGCTGGTTTACATATTTACCCTGCTGTTTCATTATTGCTGCACTGCATATGTTTTGGCTTATATTTTCTGTACCTTGTTATGTCCCCTGAGGACCTGGAATGGACTATGTCCCCAGGTATAGCCGAGGAGAACTACCCCGAGGTGTACGGTACAGGAGCACTCCTTGGAGCAGAACCCGGAACCGAGGACGAGATAGTTGCAGAAGACTTCTCCTGAGCACCTGCTTCATATTCACAGTATTTCCTTTTCAGTATTTTATTTCCAGTCTATGTTTCCTTAAATGTAACAAAATAATTCTCGGGCTTGTTTCCCGAGATAACCTTATTTGATATTGCATATTTAATTCCAGTGCATTATTTTCGTCATTAATCTGTGTTTGTTCTGTGGATGAGATTAGTAATACCTGAGACTTGTACTTAGTACTGCTAGACTACAGCTTAAGCATGCCCTGATGGATCCATTAAATTGGGTTGTCCATCGGTGCGTGCTGCTGGCCATTGCCACGTATCTCCAGTCCCTCGTCACTTTGGGACTGGGGCGTGATATGGTTTTTGTGGTGGCCCATGCAGGTCAACGACTAAATTGTTCGGTTTCAACTTAGGGACCGAACAGGCCTGCAATAAAATAGGATAAATTTTAGGATCTCACCCACTTGCTTGAATCATTTTTGATATCTGTATCGTATTCGAACTAACTTGAACTTGCATCTTGTCTTGATTCCTGTGCGCCTCTTATTGGTTATCTTGGATACAGGGAAATGGACCCACAAGAGTACAACGAGACTCCCGCCAGAACACCACAAGCTACAGGTGTCACCTACGACGACGAAGTGACACCAGTCGGAGGAATCCCCACAACTCAACAGAGCCATCCGGCAGGTCAACCTACCTCCCGATTCCGGCGCGATGACATTCCACCTCCGCCGCAGTTCGTCCCACCAATGCCCGTGTTCCCACCAGGACAGCCAATCGACGGGCAGCAAATATTTTAAATGATCTACGCGATGATGCAAGCTCAGCAGCAAGTCCAACACGAGGCTCAGCGTCGCGAAGCTAACTTCTTAAGGGACAGCATCGTAACTGCACTGGGGCAGGCCAACCTACCAGCTCGACGGCCAACTACAGGCTCAATCACTGACTTCCGCCAACTGAAGCGGCCCTCCACATCCGTACCAACCAGAGCAGCATCAGAGGAGTCTGCAAAGCGTCAACAAATAAGCTCGCCAACAGCAGCACCAAAAGCCTTCTACCTTCCTACCTGTTACCACTGCGGCAAGATAGGACATGTCGAGAAGGAATGTAGACGTAAACTCGGTCTCTGCTTAGGCTGCGGATCCAGACAGCATGCAGTGAGAGACTGTCCCGAGCGTAGAGAAGGAACACCAAGGACGAACCAGCAAACTCCACCAGCGCCTCGAGCAGCACCCTACCAGCAAGCTCAGCAGCAGCAGAGGAATCTACCTCAAGGACGAGAGCAAGCTTATGCGATTGATGTACAGGAAGATGATGCGAGTAAGTAATTTATAGTTTTTCGTTCCTAGTCTTGTGTAGTTCGTGCCCGTTGGTTCGTGACCTCAGCCCCAACCTAGTAAATTACAACTTGTTAATAACAACCTGGTTTTTTATATAAGTTATAGTTTTAACTAGATTTTCCTGGAAAGTGTAAACTTTCAATTTTTAAGGAAACGGTACTTCCCTAAGTATCTTGTGATGTGTTTCCAAACGATGTTTGCGACCGCGTCATCTCTGTTGACCGGTTATTCTTTGATTGCGAGGACGCAATCCTCTTAAGGGGGGTAGATTGTAAACCCCCTGAATTTTCAAAATTTTAAAAACTGGATTTTTCACAATTTTCTGGAATTTTCTGGGGTTTTTCTGTAATTTAAAAACAGGGTTTTAATTTTTAAATGATTTTTAATTGATAATAAATGATATTAAAATATTATGAAAATAATATTTTTTGGTGTAAAATAAAAAATCGGACTTAGGGTAATTTTCTGGGATTTTATTGGGCCTCAGACCTATTTTTAAAAGCCTAAAAATTATTTTCTGAATTAATTAATTAATATAATTATTATTATTATTACTATTTTTATATTTTTCGGTTTTGGGCCCGGCCCGGCCCAGTGGGCCGAGCCCGTTAGCAGCCCAGCTGTTAACGGGTCGGGCGGGTCCGCTCACCCGAAGCCCGCCGCCCGACCCGACCCGCTTGCCGGTCACCCCTGTCCCCCGTCCCCCCCCCCCCCCCACGATCCGATAACGCCGGCGCCGCCGCAAAATTCGGCCGCCACGACCGCCTCCCCCTCCGACCTTTCCGCCACGATGCCCCGGCCAACCCAGGCCCCAGCCCCCTTTAAATAGCCCCCTCCTCCGCCTCCTTTCTCCCCTAAACCCTAGCCCTAACTCCACCCGTCCGGCGACCTAGTTCCGGCGAGCCCCGTCCGGCGACCCCGACCCCCTGCGACCCTCCGGCCTCCTCTCAAACCCGCCGTCCACCTCCCTCGCAGCCACCAGCGAGTCCCCCAGCCGCCGAGAGCCGCCGACCTCTCTTCCTTCCTCCCCTCTTCTTCTCAAACCCGCCGCCGGCCTCCCCTGCGAGCCGACCTCGCCGTAGCCGCCGTCCGATGACCCCGCCGGACCTCCCAGGGCCTAGCCGACCTCCGCCCTGTGTCGTGCAGCGTCGGCACCCTCTGCTCAGACCCGGACACGCCGCTGGACACGCTGACACGTCCAGGACACGAACTCGCGTGTCGGACACGGTTCTAAACCCCGGTTCCTCGGGTCCCCTTCAGGTACTCGTATCTTGCAACTCGGATCTCCGTTTTCGATTCTGTAAATTGCGTTGCGAAGCCTGTATGACCCTCTCGGTGTCCGGACAAACTGTTCGGGATATCGCGTCCTGTGGTGATCGCACACCGCGATCCAAAAACAGGAAAAACCTGATCCTGTTTCACCCCGGAACTGAGTACGTCCCGCCAAACGGGATGACTTGGTCGCGTGCGGTCTTCACAGATACGTACGCCTCATCGATACGGACGTGTGGGATTTCGCAGAAGTCAATTTGGGTGTGCGTGCACACCGAAATCAACGCGTATCCGCGGACATCGTCCCGTATTCGTACTTTCTGGAACGCGCCCTAACTTTGTGTACACACGTCGGATCGAGACGAAACTTGTGCCATCGGACTCGTAGCGATACGCTGGTCCTGTGGGTCAAGTTTGGTTCAATTCTGAGAACGTTGACGAAATCGCATGTCGTGGGCCCCACAGGCCCCGCTCGACGGGCGATTTTGTGATCGGCTCATCAGAATCCAATTCTGAAGGTTCCGTTGGGTTTGTATCAGCGTTCCTGACCTGTTGACACTAAGTTTTCTGAATTTGGAGACCGTTGACCCGGATGCGTTTTTCGGTGCAAAGCGGGCCCACCGGTGGACCCCGTTTTGACCCGAAATTGCCGTTTTGCCCTTGTCTCCAAATTGGACCTAAGGACAGACGTTTCTAGCTGATTGATATTTTCTGGATCTGATGGTGATATTTGTTTCAGCAACCGGAGTACCGCCTGCAATTCCCGCCGAAGTCAGAACTGCAACCCGAGCCGGAACCACAGGCAAGTGTACCTTGCCAAAACTTGCAACTTTGCTACCTATTTCCTGGACTTGGTTATACATCAGTAGGCAAGTAAAGCTTGCCAATTCTCAGATATTTCTGGTTATAGTATTTTACTTGATTTCTGTAGCTTCATATGTGAACTGGTTTAACTGCTCAACCCAGGACACCTGACACTCTTCATGTGACGGAATTGCCTGAGATATACCTGGTGATTCCGTATAGGCTACATTTTTATGTCATTTCCAGTTTACATGCTTAGATTCTAGCCTGACTCATTGCATTAGTTCAATCTTGCGTGACTTGTACCTGATATATTCTGGAACTGTGACGTGAGATTTCATGGGATGGGGAGAGTATTATCATATCAAGGCTTAATATAATATAATATAATATAAATACTTTTATCTGGCGGTGCCTTAGACTCTGATACAGAGCTTTGGTTTCTTACTGGCCCTTCGAGAAAATACTGCTATGGTTTCTTCGACACTGATCCTGTAGTAGTCTCAGCCTGAGTATGACTAAAACTCTCACTTGCATAGCACTAGCTGGTTTACATATTTACCCTGCTGTTTCATTATTGCTGCACTGCATATGTTTTGGCTTGTATTTTCTGTACCTTGTTATGTCCCCTGAGGACCTGGAATGGACTATGTCTCCAGGTATAGCCGAGGAGAACTACCCCGAGGTGTACGGTACAGGAGCACTCCTTGGAGCAGAACCCGGAACCGAGGACGAGATAGTTGCAGAAGACTTCTCCTGAGCACCGGCTTCATATTCACAGTATTTCCTTTTCAGTATTTTATTTCCAGTCTATGTTTCCTTAAATGTAACAGAATAATTCTCGGGCTTGTTTCCCGAGATAACCTTATTTGATATTGCATATTTAATTCCAGTGCATTATTTTCGTCATTAATCTGTGTTTGTTCTGTGGATGAGATTAGTAATACCTGAGACTTGTACTTAGTACTGCTAGACTACAACTTAAGCATGCCCTGATGGATCCATTAAATTGGATTGTCCATCGGTGCGTGCTGCTGGCCATTGCCACGTATCTCCAGTCCCTCGTCACTTTGGGACTGGGGCGTGACATACAGAGCCTTAAATACAGTGACCGTAAAGAATAAATACCCTTTGCCACGCATTGACAACTTATTTGATCAGCTTAGTGGAGCCAAGGTGTTCTCGAAGATAGACTTGAGATCGGGATATCACCAGGTGAAGGTACGGAAGCAGGACATCCCGAAGACCACATTCAAGACAAGATATTGACACTACGAGTTTCTGGTCATGCCATTTAGGTTGACCAATGCTCCAGCTATCTTTATGGACTTAATGAATCAAGTATTCCATCAGTATTTGGACCAGTTCATGGTCGTCTTTATAGATGACATACTTGTCTATTCGAAGAGCCACGAGGAGCACGAGAGGCACCTGCGGATTATCCTAGAGACCTTAAAGATAGAGCAATTATATGCGAAGCTCAGTAAATATGAGTTTTCTTGGACAGAGTCTCGTTTCTTGGGCATGTCGTTACGGAAGATGGTATTTCTGTTGATCCAGAGAAAATCTCGGCAGTCGAGACATGGCCCGTTCCTAAATCAGCATCAGAAGTGAGGAGTTTCCTTGGACTTATGGGATATTACCGACAGTTCGTGGAAAACTTCTCAAGGATAGCGGCACCTATGACTCGGTTGACGTGCAAGGATTAAGAGTTCGTATGGACCGACGAGTGTCAAGCCGCTTTCGAGGAGTTGAAGAAGCGACTGACTACAGCGCCAGTATTGACTATTCCATCGGGATCAGGAGATTATATGATTTACAGTGACGCATTAGGAAAAGGCTTGGGATGCATGTTGATGTAGCATGGCAAGGTAATTGCATATGCATCTAGACAGTTACGAGTACATGAGAAGAATTATCCAACACATGACTTGGAGCTTGCAGCCGTAGATTTTGCTCTGAAACTTTGGAGACATTACTTATATGGGGAATGAGTGGAGATCTATACAGACTATAAAAGCCTCAAGTATGTATTCACGCAGAAGGAGTTAAATATGAGGCAATATCGGTGGCTTGAGTTGATGAAGGATTTTGAGATAAAGCTTGGCATAGAAGTGATATTACCCGGAGCATATGGGACATTAGCCAACTTGCAAGTATAGTCATCACTAGTAGAGAGGATCAAGGCAGCTTTGCCTATAGATGCCAGATTCAGGAGATTGAAAGAAAGGACAGAGGCCGAAGAGCAGACGGGATTGCGCATTCATGATGACGGAACATTACGATGTGGTAATTATCTATATGTTCCCAATGGAGAGATTCGACAGGAGCTGATGGCAGAAGCTCATAGTTCGATATATTATATTCATCCTGGAGGCACCAAAATGTACCGTGACTTGCGACAACACTTTTGGTGGTATGGGATAAAAAGAGAGAGAGCTCACTTTGTAGTCAAATGTCTAGTATGTCAGCAGTGAAGGCGGAGCATCAAAGAACAGCAGGACTACTGCAACCACTTTCGATTCCTGAGTGAAAGTAGGAGCACATCATTATGGACTTCGTCACGGGTTTTTCCAAGAGTCCAAGTGGGAGAGATGCAGTATGGGTAATCGTGGATCGACTCACCAAGTTCGCACACTTCTTGACTTTTAGAGTTGGCCAGTCTACAGAAGCTTTGTCTGACTTATACATGAGGTAGATCGTGAGGTTGCACGATATTCCGGTCAGCATCGTGTTAGACAGGGATTCGTGTTTTATATCTTATTTTTGGAGAAGCATGCAGGAGAGTCTTGGGACTCGTCTGAAGTTCAGTACATCTTATCACCCGCAGACAGATGGGCAGTCTGAACATACTATTCAGACACTGGAGGATATGTTAAGGTCTTGTATGTTGGACCTTGGAGGATCATAGGAGGACCACCTACATCTTGTAGAGTTTTCTTACAACAATAGCTATCAAGCGAGCATCCAGATGGCTCCGTTTGAAGCATTGTATAGAAGAAAGTGTAGGTCTCCCATGTGTTGGAGTGACATGGGAGAACGTCAGATTCTGGGACCAGAGTTAGTAGTCAACACCGTAGAGACAGTGAAGAAGATACAGGGGCACTTGCGAGAGCGCAAGACAGGCAGAAGCAGTGAGCAGACCTTCATCGTCGTCCCTTGGAGTTTAAAGAAGGTGATCATGTCTTCTTGAGGATATCACCTACTAGAGGCACTATTCGATTCGGATGGCTTGGCAAGTTGAGCCCAAGGTATATTGGACCATTTGACGTGCTAGAGAGAGTAGGAGAAGTGGTATATCGACTTGCACTACCACCTTCACTCGAGGGAGTACATGATGTATTCCACGTGTCGCAACTTAGGCGATATGGGGCAGACAACACTCATGTTCTCGACCACTCTGAGATCACCATTGGGCCGAGCTTGTCATACCAAAAGCAACTCGTGGGGATCCTTAATCGTCGAAAGAAAATATTGAGGAATCAGTCTATTCTCTTGGTCCGCGTGGCATGAAAGCATTGCACGCCAGGAGAATCCACTTGGGAGAGCGAGGATGATATGCGAAAATGTTTCTGTATCTATTCGTAGACCAAGGTATGAATTTACTTTGTTCATTTCTACCTCATACCATCCTTGATTTTCTATCGTGGCTTAGTTTTAATTTCGAGGACAAAAATTTTATAAGTTGGGTAGAGTATAAAATCCCCTAATTCTGAACATTATAATTATTTAATTAATCATTTAATTTATTTATAGTATTTCTTAGTTAATTAAAAATAGAATTTATTGAATTTTAATTACTAGGTAAACACTCATTTAGAATTATTGCACGAAGACTATTATTTTTATTTTAGGAATCGTTGAAGAAGAGGGATAGATTTTTAGAATTTATTTTGGAAACAAATATTTATATATATATATACCTCAAATATATATGTAAATAATGTATAGTTATTAAATATAATAATAATAATTATAGTAATAATAATAATAATAACAATCTTAGTAATAATAATAGTAATAATATTAGTAATAGTAGTAGTAGTAATAAAAGAAATAGAAAAGGAAAGGAAATTAAAACCCTAGTTACTAAAACCATTAACCACTAATCCCTAATTAAACCCTTAACTAACCTAACTAACCCAAGCCCTAAGCTAATCCTTAGCAACTAAACCCTCAGCCCAAAACACCCGCTCGCGGCTACAGGAGCCCGACCCTCACCCCGCGGCTTTCCTTCTCACCCTCGCCCTTCTCTCTATATATATGTAATGACTCGAAACCCTAACCTAATCATCTGACACCTACTCCCCGACGCCGACCTGAGACCGCGCAGCCACCCGGAACCAACGCCGTCCGCGTACGCAAACCCGCGCGACCGCGAGCAGTCCGCGACAGATTCGCAGCGATGACCCCTCCTTCAAGCGAGGTTTCCCGCCTCGTCGCTTGACCGATTTCTAATCCTTCTTTACCAGTATGTTTACAACCTATCCCCCTCTCAACTCTGTAAATTAGTTTCCATCGAACATCGTTTAACACTAGGTAGAAATCGAGGCCAAATTGAAGAAAAATTACATCTTTTAAACTATAGAAAACTGTTTCAATGACCTATGTTTAGAGACTAATATCTTCCACCACAGACATCCAAATTTAAATATACCTTTTTTTATGTGAAGACTATATAACCAATATTATTTTTTGTTAATTAGATTATTGTATTTTGGATTAAATTCCGAGATAAACTGGGTTAAAAATCATGAAAAACTTGTTTTTAAAACTTTAGAAATTATGATACGGAGCTCGCTCCGACAAACGGGACTGCCCCATTATGTACCAATTACATCAAAAGGCGCGTATGGTATGTTCTGACATATGGGCTTTTATAAAACTGATTTGGACGTGTGTGCACGTCGGAATCAACCTGTATCCGTAAAAAGTCTCTTTATCGCGACTTTTGCAAAATACTGCACCATTTTGTGTACGCTCGTCGGAATATGACAAAACTTACGCCATTGGATTCGTGGTATCACGCTAGTCCTGTGACACAAGTTTCACACGATTCTGAGACAGTTGACCAAGTTGCCTATTTGTGGGCCCTACGGTTGACTTTAAGAGCGAATTTATGTTTGGCTCACCGGAATCCAAAATTAGACATACCGTTGAGTTCGTATTGACGTTTAGAGTTTTTTTGACCTATAATTTGTCCCATTTTGGAGACCTTTATCCCTGGCACGCATTTCGGTACAAATTGGGCTACATGTGGACCCCGCTTTGGCTCAAAATTATCGTTTTGCCCCTGTGTCCAAATTGGACAAAAGGGTAGTATTTTTTAGCAATCTTGCTGATTCCGAGAACGTTGGTGATGTTTATTTCAGGATCCGGAGACGTTTATTCATATGCCTTAGCTTCTGATCCTGTGTACCTGACGTCTGGACGCTTACACTATACAGATTTCTTGCCAGACAAGTATACATTGCCATTGTACTATGATTTACATTCCATATGATGCATGTATTTTATTTTTGTTATTTAGTTCATATATCTTAACTGCTATATAAACTGCGAGTCCGAGGATAACTTGGGTGCAACGACGGTGGCATCGTATTCTGTTTTTATATATATGCATGTTGACCTAGTTTATGAGACCACCCCATTATCATGAGGCATTCTTATGTTTCATTAGCCCTGACACTGTGATTACACCAGTATGAGTCTCATGTAGGACACGGACTTGTATATCCGGCTGGCCACTGGTACGTATAGGACGTGCAACGGATAGGGATAACTGCTGATAGAAATTGCATGATAGAAGACCTGGCAGTTATTTAGAGTTATTATCGTGTCATGGATATGACATGCTTAGAGCATGGGGTGGGAAGAACAACAAGTAAGGCGTTTGGCCTCCTTTGCACTTTCCTTGTGTAACCCGTACGCTCCGCCGGAGATGCGCGGTCATGATGACCCCTATATTATTACCTGGCGGCCTCTGAGGTTCAAAAGACGTCATACTTTGTAGGCCCCTGATTCTCCAAGAGAATCATGCCAATCTCATTTTTGCCAGATATCCCACTTGTTGGAAAGTTGTTCTCAAAGTGCATTCACATAGACAGTTAGGCGACCCATTGGATGTTTACTTTCAGTACTTTATTGGCATGCTTCTATGTATCTTGTTACGTCCCTGTGAGGACCTGGTCCCTTTCCAGGTATAGATGTGCAGGATTATCCACAGGAGTACGGACCCAGACCTGACGCTTCATACCAGACTGAGGAGGTCTTACCTTCAGAGTACCTTTGGTTCATCGCAGCTGATGGATATTTTAGTTGCTATTTCCTTTATTGACATTATCTTATATTAGAGTTTGATCTCTTTTCTTATTTAGTAGTTTTTACTATGGTCGATTGACAGTGGATTTGTTTCCACCCGACTATCATTCATTGATACTTCATATTTGAGATTCACTTATTTATTCCTATTTCTTTATTTATGATGTGGATGAAAAATAGATTGCGTGTGACTTGTGTTGACAGTATATTACCACTTGTGGATTTGATATTCATGTACAGCGTACGTAGGTATCACAATCTTCTAACATATTAGAGTTATCGTATACATACGGCTGGCATGTTGCGTATTCCTAGTCCTACGTATTTTGGGACTGGGGCATGACATAAATATGGGAACCGCTGTCGAATAGAATCCTTGCACTCCCAGGTAGACTCGCCTGGCGAATGATGCTTCCATGCAACTCTGACCACTCGAATAGTCTGACCTCTCAAAGTCTTCTCACCGCGATCAAGTATCTCCACTGGCTGCTCTACATATGATAAATTGGGAACTACTGTAATCTCTGAATGATCCAGTACGTGGCTAGGGTCTGCCACGTATCTCCTCAACTGCAATACGTGAAATACATCGTGCACTCCTTCTAATGATGGAGGCATTGCAAGACGATAAGCCACTTCGCCAACTCGTTCCAAGATGTCAAAAGGTCTGATGTACCTCGGACTCAGCTTGCCTCTGCCTCCGAATCTGATGGTACAACGAGTAGGCGATATATTCAAAAATACATGGTCACCCTCCTTGAACTCCAAAGGTCTGCGGTGCGCATCTGCCCAATGCTTCTGTCTGTCCTGTGTTGCACGCAGGTGGCTCTGAATCTGCTTTACTTTCTCCACTATCTGTGTCACTAACTCTAGACCAAGTATCTGACGCTCTCCCATATTACTCCAACATACTGGTAACCTACACTTCCTGCCGTACAGTGCCTCATTAGGTGTCATCTGTATGCTGGCCTGGTAGCTGTTGTTGTAGGAGAATTCCACCAAGTGTAGATGGTCCTCCCAAGATCCTCCAAAGTCGATCATGCACGCTCTCAACATATCCTCTAGTATCTGAATCATGCGCTCTGACTGGCCATCAGTCTGTGGATGATATGCAGTCCTGAACTTGAGGCGAGTTCCTAGACTCTCCTGCATACTCCGCCAAAAATGTGGCATAAATCTGGAATCACGATCCGATACGATGCTGACAGGCACTCCATATAGTCGTACTAGCTGCCTCATATACATGTCAGCTAATATCTCTGTGGACTGCCCAACTCTGAAGGGCAATAAATGTGCAGACTTTGTGAGTCGATCTACGACAACCCAAACTGCATCCTTCCCTCTAGGGCTCCTCGGGAATCCTGTGACGAAGTCTATGGTAATGTGTTTCCACTTCCACTCGGAAATGGAAAGCGGCTGCAATAGTCCTGTAGTCCTCTGATGTTCAGCCATGACTTGCTGACAGACCAAATATCTCGCCACGAATCTCGCAATCTCCTTCTTCATTCCATGCTACCAGTAGTGTTGTCTCAAATCTCGGTATATCTTCGTACCCCCGGGATGAATAGAATAAATTGAGTTATGAGCATCGGTCATCAACTCTTGGCATATCTCGCCACTCGGAACGTATAGGCGATCTCCACACCTCAATGTTCCGTCTTCATGAATCCTGAGTCCCGTCTGCATGCCGGCCTCTGTCCTCTCTCGCAGTCGTCGGAATCTCGCATCTGTAGGCAGGGCTGCCTTGATCCTCTCAACCAATGTAGACTGAACCTCGAGACTGGCCATCTGTCCATCCATGCCTGGCAATACAATCTCTATCCCAAGCTCCTGAAGATCCTCTAGCAATTATTGTTGAGTCGTCAAAAAGTATGCCATGGGCTTCCTGCTTAAGGCATCTGCTACTATACTCGCATTTCTAGGGTGGTACTGCAACTCTATATCATAGTCTGTCATCAACTCTAGCCATCGTCTCTGTCTCATGTTGAGCTCCTTCTAAGTGTAGACATACTTCAGACTTTTGTGATCTGTGTAAATCTCAGCACGCTCTCCATAAAGGTAGTGCCGCCATAGCTTTAGTACAAATATCACTGCAGCTAGCTCTAGATCGTGCGTAGGATAGTTCTTCTCATGAACTCTCAGCTGTCTCGATGCGTAGGCTATCACCTTGTCGTGTTGCATCAGCACACATCCTAATCCGCTCCCAGACGCATCACTGTACACTATAAATCCTTCCGATCCTGAAAGAAGTATCAATATCGGTGCTGATGTCAGACGCTTCTTTAGCTCATCGAAAGTCGTCTGACACTCCTCGGTCCAGATAAACTCCTCGCCTTTACGCGTCAGTCACGTCATAAGCACAGCGATCCTCGAGAAGTTTTCCATGAACCTCCGATAATATCCGGCAAGTCCGAGGAAACTCCTAATCTCTGTAACTGATATAGGGGTAGGCCACGTCTCTACTGCAGCGATCTTCTCCGGGTCAAATGATAATCCATCTCCGGTGATTATGTGTCCCAGGAATGGTACTCTATCCAAGCAGAACTCACATTTGCTGAGCTTGGTATACAGCCTCTCCTGTCTCAGCGTCTCCAACACGATCCTGAGATGTCTCTCGTGCTCCTCCGGGCTCTTGGAATATACCAAGATATCGTCGATAAATACCACCAAGAACTTATCTAATTACTGGTAGAAAATATTGTTCATCAGACTCATAAATACTGCTGGCACGTTAGTTAAACCAAACGACATGACTAGAAACTCATAGTGCCCATACTTCGTCCAAAAAGCCATTTTCAGAATGTTCTCTCTCCGTACCTTGATCTGATGATAGCCGGATCTGAGATCGATCTTCGAGAATACACATGCGCCACTAAGCTGGTCAAATAAATCATCGATGTGTGGCAGTGGGTACTTGTTCTTTATCGTTACAGCATTTAACGTCCTGTAATCGATACACAAGCGTACCGTCCTATCCTTCTTTGGCATAAATAAGATGGGTGCTCCCCATGAAAAAATACTAGCCCGAATGAAACCCTTGTCTAAAAGATCATCTACTTGAATCTTTAACTCAACCAACTCCTTCGGTGCTAGTTTGTAGACGGGAAAAATAATTGGCTCGTCTCTGGGAGTCAACTCTATAGCAAACTCTATCTCTCTGTCAGGTGGCAGGCCTGGAAAATCCTTTGAAAACATATCCTCAAACTCTGATATAAAGTGAGGGTACACTGGTTCTGTCACGACCCGCACCCGGTTTAGGGGCACAAGTGCGTGGGTACGTCCAGCCTACGCCGCAGCATCGGCGGTAGAACGCTGTCTAGGTATTGATACTATCTAACTAATGTCACGCAAATATCCAATCTCCATTAGGAGGCACGGATGACACAAATAGATAAACATATACTCAATCACAGGATCACAGCACGATAAGATTTCGAAACAGAAATTAAAATCTAACACAACACAAGTCCACAAGAAAACTTAACTTAACAATATCCAAGAATCATCAAAATGCCGGAGACAAATCCGGTACCAAATAGTCTACTTAAGAACTAACAATAATAGTAATTTCCAGCTAGACCTCCTGGAATCACAACTACTACCAAGTCTGCAGCTACTCACTATAAGTGTCGGACAGCGGTCCTCTAAGGCATAGTCTGGAAAAATATTTCCAGTCAGGAAGGAGCAAAGCACAATCTCAAATAACAGTTCCATTAATTGATAATGTCTATAATACAATAAAACATGTTATGCTAGCTACTGAAAAGAAAATATAATGACAGTTTAAGAGAGACAGGCAATGTAAAGAGACAGGCAATAGGCAATATGATACAGTCAGTGCATGTATAAAAATGGAAGAACAAGGTACAGTATCATATACGGGTGATGTAGTATATGATTAAAGATAGAGAACTGTAATCTATTCTAGGTGTTTGAAATAGTAGTTTCGAAATGTGATCGGCTTGGGAACATGTACAGTAGCTACAGGGCCTGGCTAATCATGGGTGAAGAGCATGATTAACACTTACAATTTTATATACTACAATAAGAGGTTATGATCACATTTCTTACTAACCACTTCCCCGCCCCCAACTAGTACTGTGGATCCAACCATGACACATCACGATACACGAGCAAGTCAAGTCTATCATGTACGATGTCTAAATATACATGTCGTGTACAATGTCAATACGATAATCAAGGTAACATCTCATGACTGCAGATCCAAGCTATACTAGTCCGTGTAACACAGTGTCAAAGATTCAGTTGTAACATTTCAAGATCATTGAACTTATAGCAATTATCAAGAATTGGAAATTATCAGAGAATGTACTTGCCTCGGGTCCTTAGCTGGTATTTATGGATGTCCTGTTCCAGAGTATCCCCTGGTAAACCAACAGTCCTATAAACACATCACAATTACAACACTTGTATCAGATGCTATCCTAACACACAGAAGAATTATACTGGCCTCAGGGCTATGCCAGGCAGGGCACTAGTCAGCTAGGGTCACCTAGTAGGGATAAAACACATTACCTATTTAATCATTAATACCTACCATATATATATACCAATTAAACATACTGTTAATAATTAAACATAATACATATATATTGTTATTCCAAAGTATACAAAATAGGTATAACTGTATCTACATAGTGGAAAGATATTTTATTTATGTGAAAATATACATCACTCATATATATAAACTAATATACATGTACCAAAATACATATATATATTTAATGAAACACACATACTATACACCAAAAATACGTTTATACATATATATACTAATAAAACATTTTCATATATCATTTATATTTATATATATACATTAATACATACATATACTAAAGTATACATATACCAATATGTATATAGTACATATATGCCAAAAATATGTTTATACATACATATATAGGTACACATACTTATACCAAAAATATTAATTTAATATATATTTTACCAATATATAATTTATACCAAAAATTACATATATATATAGGTTTGTACATATACCAAAATATGTATACTATATACAAACAGAGAAAATACACTATGTAGTTAATTATTAATAAATAAATAATATACATTTATACAAGGTATTTATATATATATATATACCATACCAATATATATTAAACATTAATTTAATTTAATACTATACACATTTATTAATATATATACAAAATATACATTGGTTATATACACATATACTAATTCTCATTACTTAAATATATAACAAACATATATATATACATTATATATATATATAATTACATATATACATATATACACTATACTATACATAAAATAAATAATATACGTATACATATTTTAAATACATACAATATATATTAAACATATACTATACTAAGCACATACATGTATACATTAATTTAAAATTACAATTACATATACAATACATTGATTAATATACCATTATATTCACATTAAATAATTACCTACAATACATATACATATAGTATATATATACTCGTATATATATACGTATATGTATATACATATATATATATATATAGATATATATATATAAAGAGGGAAGGGGAGAGAGGAGGGGCTTACAGAGGAGAGGGGGTTGCCGGAGTACGGCCGCCGGGGACGCAGAGGGCCGCCGGAGTTCACCGAGGGCCGCCGGGCTGAGTAGTCGCCGCCGGCTGGAGTCGACCAGAGGGAGCAGTGGCTCGGGCCGGAAGGGAGGAGTTAGGAGGATGGGGTCGCGGACTCGCCGGACGGAGGGGAGGAGTGATGGCTGGTGGTGGGAGGTTGATAATGGTGGTGGTGATAGTTGGTGATGGTGGTGGAGATAGGTGGTGGTGGCAGCGCCGGCTGTAGGGAGGGTCGCCGGTCGGATGGTGAAGGTGGAGGTGGTTGTGGTTAGATGAAGGAGGGGAGGAAGAGAGCCGCCGGCCGCCGGCCGGGCAGTCGCCGCGGGGAGCCGCCGGGCTGCTGGAGAGATGGCGTGAGGGGAAACAGCCACCGGGCTGAAGGGGGACTCGGCCGGGTGGCCGGGCTGAGGGCCGCCGGGCGCACAGGGTCGGGGATGAGCACAGGTTGGTTCCCAGTTTCCCCCCCCCCCCTTTTTTGGTTTGAAAATTGAATCCAAAAAAACAAATAAAGGAAGAAGAAGAAGAAGAAGAAAGGAAGGAAGAAAGGAAGGAGAAGAGAATAAGAAGAAGAAGAAAAGAGAAGGAGAAAGGAGAAGAAAATATACAACGTAGGAGAGAGGGAGGAGGCTTGTGAGGGGGTGTTGTTTTCTAGGTTTCTAGGGATTAGGGTTTGAGGGTGACATGATATTAAATAGGATGAGAGAGGGTGTGATGTAGGGTGAGGATTTGACCCACTTAATTGAGTGGCTAGGATGGAACATGAGGAAATTTAATTCATGTGGGAAAATAAAGGTGAGGTTTAATTAAAATATTTAGGATTCCTCATTGGTAAAAAATAATTGGGTGTTGGCACAAAATGCCAATTTGCAATTTAGCCCCTTAAATTTGGGAAATTGCACAAACACATAAAATGACGAAAATTGGGCGGGCGATTCGGGGTCCGGTATTTTGTAGGGTCAGGGGGCACTGTAAGATCGGTATGGGCTCAAATAACAGGGCACTGGAATTAATTTGGGATTTAAAATCAGATAAAATGGTATCCTCAATTTAAATAGAAATAAATGCAAGTTGTGTTCAACAATTAATTAGGAGTACTTGGGGTCAAAATCAGGTCAAGTCATCAATACCAATATTGAATAAGACTCAGAACAGAATATTACCCTAATTTGGGCCGCACGAAAAATAGGTCAAGATGGCCTCCAATTTTCGATTGGAACGCACAACGATACAAAAATAGGAAATTAAAATAAACGTCCGCGACAATTTTTGTGCGGCTAGAAACAATGCACAAGGAGCAAAATTATGAGTTGCAAAAATAGCAAAATTGAAGGCGAACATGTCTAGGGCAAGATTGTGAAATTTGTTGAAAGACAAAAGTCTGGATAGTGCTCCAAATATCGAAGCAAAGGCAATGCGCAAAATATTAAATAAAATACAGTAATTAATTACAATCTCCAAATATCAATTTCTAAATAAAATAATAAAATCCAGAATTCTATAATTCGGACAGGGGTTCGTCTACTGGGCTTCTAGGTCTAGTCTGCTAGCTAAAATAAAATAATTAACATTGCATATAATTATATATTTAATTACTCATCGCACAAAATTATTTAAATTAATACACTATCATGCAATTAATTAATTGTAAATAACATAATATTAAATATTGAAAAAAATTCGAAAATACCCCGGTTTTCAGAATGTGGTAGTGACAAGTCTACCCACCTTAAAAGAATTTCGTCCTCGAAATTTAAAATCCTCATATTAGCATTTAATCATACACATTATTATTCCCTCCATTAAACTCATCAACCACGAATAATCCACAAGGTCTTTTCACAATTTCAAAATCCAAAATTATCTGTATTCCTGTAAAAATCCTCGACATAGAATCAAAGTCCCTTTTTATTAAAAATTTCCTGAAAGTTTTTAAGTTAATAATCCAATGTCCGGAATTTAATATCCACTCCTCAAAGTACTCAACAATATGATATTTAAGGATTCTCCAAATGTCACATTCAAATATGAAGTTCTAAATTCATAACTTGCAATTAAATAAATACATTGATAAATCTCCAAATTTCCAAATTAATAACCAACTTAAACATGTCATAATCTTTCTGGGAATTAATTAACCACCAATTATGCCATGCTAATTTCTTAACCATTTATTTAAATCAATAATTATTCTCAAATTTTAATCATCTTGTTCCTCTTGTCAAGTCTTAACCCCTTCATGAATCTTCACTACAGTCAACACCAATAATCATGGTCTAAGAAAATTCTACCTATAGTCATACCACATACAATCTAGGGGGAACATACATGGTTATGGTCTCATTTGTTACGGTGTTGCAGTCCATGTATCAGGGGTACTACTAACTATATTATAACAAGAATCATGCATACAAGCTACGGTACTAAGCAATCAATCAATCAAATAGATAGGAACAGAAGAAAGGAAAGAACAGAAATTGCTAACACATTACCTGCAGTATCGGTCTCCTCGACCGTCATCGCAAATGCCCGCCCTGCTGGGGTGGTTCCCTTTGCAGGTACTGAGCAATATACGGTTCCACAGGTAGCCTAACTGGATCTCTATAGTCTGAAGCTGCGTGTTGGCTGAGAAGATGAGGGACTCAAAGACAATCCCTTACTCGATGTCCCGCAGCGCCACAGTGCAAACAAAGTCCTAGCCTCGTTCTACAGCTCTCCCAAAGGTGACCTGGCTTCTTACAGAAGTGACAAGTTCGTTGATCCTGCTGTACAGGAACTGGTGCCGGGTACTGCTGTTGATACTGAAATGCCCAGGGTTGTCGCTGGATAGGAACTGGTGCTAGGTACTGCGGTGGATGCTGAAATGTCCATGGTTGTTGCTGAATATGAAATGGTACTTGGTACTGTTGTTGATGCTGAATACGGGGATGCTTGGCCGGTCCTGGGCTACCATTCGTTTCTCCAAAAGTATTGTGACTCCTCTTAGGCCTGAGGTCCAGATCCTCTTCTGCAATCTGAGCATCCATCAAGATAGCCTCAAAGGTAGCGGTACGACGACCAGAAGTGCGCGACTTAATCTCTCTCGTCAGTCCCTTTCTAAATTTCCGGGCTCGATCTCCTGGGTCTCGAATCATAGACGATGCAAAACGGCTCAATCTACAGAATTCCGCAGCGTACTCGTCGACCGACATGTTTCCTTGAACTAAGTCATGAAATTGACTTTCCAAGGTTCCCAATGCCACGTCGGGAAAGAACTTCTCCTTGAAGAGTTCCTTGAAGGTCTCCCAAGTAAGTCCTTGCACAGTAATTCTCGGCTCCGTGCGATACCACGTGAGTGCGATATCGAACATCTGACTGCCAGCGGCTTCTATCTTCAAGTTCTCCGGAATCTGGGTCAATCGCAGACTTCTCTCTATATCTTCTAGCCAGTCGTCAGCGTAGAGTATTCCTTCGGTGCCTTTAAACTCTCGAGGCATCATCCTCTTGAAATCCACTATAGTGCCTGATCTCTGCTGCTGGCCAGGAAACTGCTGGTACTGTGCTACTTTCTCCAAAGCTTGGAGAGTCACTTGATGAGCATTCTCCATGTTTTCTTTCATCAGCTCGGTTTGTGCCTGGTACGCTTCTGCTTGCATCCTCTGAGCCTCAGCTTGAACTCGCTGAGCGTCTGCCGTCACTCTCTGGGCATCTACCATGCCTTGGATCAAGGTAAACATCTGTGTTCCGTCAATGGGCAAACCTTCGGGAATCGGAGTCGGAGGAGGAAGGTTGTCTGTTACAGCTGCGGCTATCCTCTTAACAGGTGGAGGAGGAGGATCACCTACGTGCATCGGAGATGTAGGAGGAGCTACGGCTGTCTGTCTCTCAGGTGGAGGGGTGGCAGATCCCTCTAAAGCTGATGTTCCCGCTCTCATAAACCTTGTCTGCGGCGACATCCTGAAGACAGATCCCAAAGAATCAATTAGGGTAAAATGCGATATCATTAAGGGAGGACAGTACAGTTCTAAAGAAGCAACATTCAAGATAATTAGATTGGAAATAAACCCTAGTGGTGATTGTACGGGTCAAAGATGCATCCAAGGTCTGATACCTCTATCCCCTAGGTATCACAGTTCTATCACAAACACACTCACTGCTAGCTTCCTTACCTACTGCAATCGCTGATACTAGTTATCCTTATCACTCAAGTGCATAACAGTTGCAACACACCATACTAACTACTGCTCTCTCTCTCTAATACAATCCTAGTTGAACACCCAAGCCAGTTGACAGTGAGATCTCAATCACGCTCAAGCCAACAGATCTTACACATGCTTCTTATCTACTTATATACTAATATATCTCTCTCACTATAAGATCTTATCCTCAAATAAAATTCCTCAAAATAACTCCTCGAATAAATTTTAAAGTAAAATTGCATATACTTTTCTCAAGACCAATTATTTAAATACTGAAATAAAACTTAATCACACAAAATCCTTACAGACTTGTCTAGGTTTATTGAATCGAATCTGAATCCTCAAAATAAAATTTTAATAACAATATTTCAACTCCTCAATTTCAAAGTTTTTGCAATTCATTGAAATCTTCAAAATGAAATTTTAATAACAATCTCAATCTTCTCAGAGTCCTAAAATTTGAAATTCATTTTCAATCTTCAATAAAAATTTTAAATCCACCTTCTGTAGTCCAATAGCTCTAATGTTAATCATTCTCACTATCCTCATTGACGGACATCATCAAATAGTACCATAAATTAGTCTATAATTCCTCTTAATATGAAATCAACTCTATAATGAAGCAAAAATCCTAATTTAAATACCTAATCAACAATAATCAAATCAATATCAACAAGTGAGAATGGACAGAACAAGGGAATGATTTTTAAATTGGAAGTTTAACAAGATTCTCAGGGGTCATCCCAGGAATCTCTCAAGGAATTGTGATTGAGTATTTGCTCTCGTCCTAGTATCCTATGTCCTAGATTTTATAGCAGGCACGCAGTAGTATAACAAGGATGTCACACTACTACGACATCGCACAACTCGCGAAGTCTGACCTGCATGGGCCACCACTAAAAACGTGTCACGACCCGCACCCGGTTTAGGGGCACAAGTGCGTGGGTACGTCCAGCCTACGCCGCAGCATCGGCGGTAGAACGCTGTCTAGGTATTGATACTATCTAACTAATGTCACGCAAATATCCAATCTCCATTAGGAGGCACGGATGACACAAATAGATAAACATATACTCAATCACAGGATCACAGCACGATAAGATTTCGAAACAGAAATTAAAATCTAACACAACACAAGTCCACAAGAAAACTTAACTTAACAATATCCAAGAATCATCAAAATGCCGGAGACAAATCCGGTACCAAATAGTCTACTTAAGAACTAACAATAATAGTAATTTCCAGCTAGACCTCCTGGAATCACAACTACTACCAAGTCTGCAGCTACTCACTATAAGTGTCGGACAGCGGTCCTCTAAGGCATAGTCTGGAAAAATATTTCCAGTCAGGAAGGAGCAAAGCACAATCTCAAATAACAGTTCCATTAATTGATAATGTCTATAATACAATAAAACATGTTATGCTAGCTACTGAGAAGAAAATGTAATGACAGTTTAAGAGAGACAGGCAATGTAAAGAGACAGGCAATAGGCAATATGATACAGTCAGTGCATGTATAAAAATGGAAGAACAAGGTACAGTATCATATACGGGTGATGTAGTATATGATTAAAGATAGAGAACTGTAATCTATTCTAGGTGTTTGAAATAGTAGTTTCGAAATATGATCGGCTTGGGAACATGTACAGTAGCTACAGGGCCTGGCTAATCATGGGTGAAGAGCATGATTAACACTTACAATTTTATATACTACAATAAGAGGTTATGATCACATTTCTTACTAACCACTTCCCCGCCCCCAACTAGTACTGTGGATCCAACCATGACACATCACGATACACGAGCAAGTCAAGTCTATCATGTACGATGTCTAAATATACATGTCGTGTACAATGTCAATACGATAATCAAGGTAACATCTCATGACTGCAGATCCAAGCTATACTAGTCCGTGTAACACAGTGTCAAAGATTCAGTTGTAACATTTCAAGATCATTGAACTTATAGCAATTATCAAGAATTGGAAATTATCAGAGAATGTACTTGCCTCGGGTCCTTAGCTGGTATTTATGGATGTCCTGTTCCAGAGTATCCCCTGGTAAACCAACAGTCCTATAAACACATCACAATTACAACACTTGTATCAGATGCTATCCTAACACACAGAAGAATTATACTGGCCTCAGGGCTATGCCAGGCAGGGCACTAGTCAGCTAGGGTCACCTAGTAGGGATAAAACACATTACCTATTTAATCATTAATACCTACCATATATATATACTAATTAAACATACTGTTAATAATTAAACATAATACATATATATTGTTATTCCAAAGTATACAAAATAGGTATAACTGTATCTACATAGTGGAAAGATATTTTATTTATGTGAAAATATACATCACTCATATATATAAACTAATATACATGTACCAAAATACATATATATATTTAATGAAACACACATACTATACACCAAAAATACGTTTATACATATATATACTAATAAAACATTTTCATATATCATTTATATTTATATATATACATTAATACATACATATACTAAAGTATACATATACCAATATGTATATAGTATATATATGCCAAAAATATGTTTATACATACATATATAGGTACACATACTTATACCAAAAATATTAATTTAATATATATTTTACCAATATATAATTTATACCAAAAATTACATATATATATAGGTTTGTACATATACCAAAATATGTATACTATATACAAACAGAGAAAATACACTATGTAGTTAATTATTAATAAATAAATAATATACATTTATACAAGGTATTTATATATATATATACCATACCAATATATATTAAACATTAATTTAATTTAATACTATACACATTTATTAATATATATACAAAATATACATTGGTTATATACACATATACTAATTCTCATTACTTAAATATATAACAAACATATATATATACATTATATATATATATAATTACATATATACATATATACACTATACTATACATAAAATAAATAATATACGTATACATATTTTAAATACATACAATATATATTAAACATATACTATACTAAGCACATACATGTATACATTAATTTAAAATTACAATTACATATACAATACATTGATTAATATACCATTATATTCACATTAAATAATTACCTACAATACATATACATATAGTATATATATACTCGTATATATATACGTATATGTATATACATATATATATATATATAGATATATATATATAAAGAGGGAAGGGGAGAGAGGAGGGGCTTACAGAGGAGAGGGGGTTGCCGGAGTACGGCCGCCGGGGACGCAGAGGGCCGCCGGAGTTCACCGAGGGCCGCCGGGCTGAGTAGTCGCCGCCGGCTGGAGTCGACCAGAGGGAGCAGTGGCTCGGGCCGGAAGGGAGGAGTTAGGAGGATGGGGTCGCGGACTCGCCGGACGGAGGGGAGGAGTGATGGCTGGTGGTGGGAGGTTGATAATGGTGGTGGTGATAGTTGGTGATGGTGGTGGAGATAGGTGGTGGTGGCAGCGCCGGCTGTAGGGAGGGTCGCCGGTCGGATGGTGAAGGTGGAGGTGGTTGTGGTTAGATGAAGGAGGGGAGGAAGAGAGCCGCCGGCCGCCGGCCGGGCAGTCGCCGCGGGGAGCCGCCGGGCTGCTGGAGAGATGGCGTGAGGGGAAACAGCCACCGGGCTGAAGGGGGACTCGGCCGGATGGCCGGGCTGAGGGCCGCCGGGCGCACAGGGTCGGGGATGAGCACAGGTTGGTTCCCAGTTTCCCCCCCCCCCCCCCTTTTTTGGTTTGAAAATTGAATCCAAAAAAACAAATAAAGGAAGAAGAAGAAGAAGAAAGGAAGGAAGAAAGGAAGGAGAAGAGAAGAAGAAGAAAAGAGAAGGAGAAAGGAGAAGAAAATATACAACGTAGGAGAGAGGGAGGAGGCTTGTGAGGGGGTGTTGTTTTCTAGGTTTCTAGGGATTAGGGTTTGAGGGTGACATGATATTAAATAGGATGAGAGAGGGTGTGATGTAGGGTGAGGATTTGACCCACTTAATTGAGTGGCTAGGATGGAACATGAGGAAATTTAATTCATGTGGGAAAATAAAGGTGAGGTTTAATTAAAATATTTAGGATTCCTCATTGGTAAAAAATAATTGGGTGTTGGCACAAAATGCCAATTTGCAATTTAGCCCCTTAAATTTGGGAAATTGCACAAACACATAAAATAACGAAAATTGGGCGGGCGATTCGGGGTCCGGTATTTTGTAGGGTCAGGGGGCACTGTAAGATCGGTATGGGCTCAAATAACAGGGCACTGGAATTAATTTGGGATTTAAAATCAGATAAAATGGTATCCTCAATTTAAATAGAAATAAATGCAAGTTGTGTTCAACAATTAATTAGGAGTACTTGGGGTCAAAATCAGGTCAAGTCATCAATACCAATATTGAAGAAGACTCAGAACAGAATATTACCCTAATTTGGGCCGCACGAAAAATAGGTCAAGATGGCCTCCAATTTTCGATTGGAACGCACAACGATACAAAAATAGGAAATTAAAATAAACGTCCGCGACGATTTTTGTGCGGCTAGAAACAATGCACAAGGAGCAAAATTATGAGTTGCAAAAATAACAGAATTGAAGGCGGACATGTCTAGGGCAAGATTGTGAAATTTGTTGGAAGACAAAAGTCTGGATAGTGCTCCAAATATCGAAGCAAAGGCAATGCGCAAAATATTAAATAAAATACAGTAATTAATTACAATCTCCAAATATCAATTTCTAAATAAAATAATAAAATCCAGAATTCTATAATTCGGACAGGGGTTCGTCTACTGGGCTTCTAGGTCTAGTCTGCTAGCTAAAATAAAATAATTAACATTGCATATAATTATATATTTAATTACTCATCGCACAAAATTATTTAAATTAATACACTATCATGCAATTAATTAATTGTAAATAACATAATATTAAATATTGAAAAAAATTCGAAAATACCCCTGTTTTCAGAATGTGGTAGTGACAGGTTCACCTTCTGAAAAATGTGTGTCGCTAATGTAGGTTGGACACCATGCGCTCAAGCTCCCCGAAGAAACTCAAACTCTGGGTGATCTGGTAGTCTAAATATGACGCAACCACGACGGTAATCTAGCGTTGTGTGGTATTGGCTTAACCAATCCATGCCTAGGACAATGTCATAGTCTTGACTTAACCTCGTAATAAATTCTCCCGTTCTATTTACAACAATAAACCTCCCCCAAAAAAAAAGTCTTCCCTAATGTATAGTTACTCTTCTCCTCAAATTTCTTCCTACAATTATATTCCTCAAATTTCTTCTTTCCGTTATTTATTGCTCTGAGTCACATAGTGCAATTATATTAATGGTATCACCCAAGCACATGCTAGAATTTCTGGTATTAGATCATCATCTTCCTGGTGAGCCAAAAATTTCATCTTCTCCAGTTCATAATATCATTCCTGGTATCGCTATCATGGGCTACAACTACTTCCTAGCATCTGGCTATGTATTTCCATAAATTATTCTAGAAGGTTAGAATCAACGATCTTTCTAGCTCCCAGTACTTCCAAAATCACTGCTATCTCAAGTACGGGTAGAGTTTCATCAGTTTTAGTAACGTATTATTAGGTCCAATTCTCTTGCTAACATTATAAACTAGTTCTAGAATCTAAAATGAACATATCCACCTACCCTACTGAGGGTAACAATCTTCTCAGAGAATATTTCATAAATTATGTCTTTTGTCGTCTGGACTTCGATCTTCTTCTGGAGGGAACCGTCGAGCACAAGCATTCGTCTTTCCGAAATAAAGGAGATGAGAAACAATTATAAAGATATTGATAAAAAATGAACGAATACAATTGGGGAGTCCAAGGGCGATAATAAAATACAAAGAGAGTTTTAAAAATCAATTCTGGATTGAGATCATATTCAACAATAACTCCTAAACTGCAGGCTCGTTTGGTACAGTAACGTAACCACAACGATATGCTCTGGACCTACATGGGCCACCACAAAAATATGTCACGCCCTAGTCCCAAAATACATAGGACCAGGAATACGCAACACGTCAGCTACGCATTCGACCAGACTCTGGTCCGACTCGAATACGTATAAGCTGTAAACTAATGGTAACTATCTAAATAATCCAGTAAATATAAACCTCTATGTCTTAATCCACAATGAACAGAAATACACAAGAATGAGATACATATGCTAAAGTCGGCCGCCCAATAACACACAAACTCGAATAGACTCGAGAAAAATATGAGTCTATAAAAACTAGGCTACAACAGCAGATGAATAAATAATATGAAATAATAACCATATCTCCGGTAGAAATGATATAAGTACCTGGTACCAAAGCCTGCCAGACAAGCAACTCCGTCAGCAACTCCAAAAGGCTCCGTAATCGTCTACGCTGCAAAACTGGTAGGGGACCAGGTCCTCAGAGGGACGTAACAAGGTACAAAAATACAGCATGCCATAGTATAACAGAAAGTACAAGTGCAACGATGGTGTAATCTAGCATAACCACCTAAGTGAGACGCAGTTTGAAGACAATGTTCAACGCGTGGGCTATCCAAAATAAAACCGTAGCTCCGGACATGGAAACACACAAGACGTACCGCAGCTCCGGGCAAAGAGTCACACGGGTGATACAACTACTCTAGATATAGGAACACTACAGAAATAGTACATATATATATATATATATAAGCACGTGCAGAGGAGCCCAAACGTCTAGTAACTGTCTTTCCCTTCCCAAGCGGTCAACGAGTGTGCGCTGAACCTGAACCTCTATCTAGCAGTCTCGTCATACTGAAGTAACTATCAACAAATACGACCCTAAGGTCGTCCCAGATTCTGGTCATGCTGTCAGTATCAGGATACAGGAAATCTGGCACGATGACAGTATCTGAATGTGTCCTAGGGTTATGATATAACCAAGTGTATACATCAAAGTGTTGTGAACATCTATCAATCGTCACCATATGTTACCGACGAACGTCTGCACCCGGTTATGACCCGGACGTGAAGTAACGGTTCTAATCCAAAATGCGCACAATGCATATAATAAATAAATAAATATCTAGTAACTAAAATACAGGGTGGTAAGGTATACTTGCCTGGATCCGGCTGCTGAAGATGGGGCTCCGGTACAACGTCCAAGTCCGCGGGTCCCGTAGTACCTAGAGACGAGATACAAGCTCAATCAATAGACTATCATGCGACTAAAATAAGATGTGACACACGTCTAGAATATGTTCAATCACTGTTACAACTTACATAGACACTAAGCTAGAGGTTTGACCAAGGTTGACTAAGGGTTCGTTACATCAAATACGATCAATCACCTGTTTAATACCATCAGAACAATCCTCAATCACCTATATTTATTATAGTGCTTTCCAGTAGTTTATGTATGAGCATTCCTCAGATTTTACCTCGGTATTCACAGAAGTTAACATGCACATTTAATAATCATCCTCGAAATAAATTATTATTTATTTATTAAACCCTCAAATATATACAATCAGTATCGTTTCACAATAAAACTTATCCTCAATTAAAATTCATTATTACTATCCATCTCTTAATAAATGACCAATATTTTGATATCACGACATATACTCAATCAACCGATCAACAATGCATATAACTTTATGTATAAAACCCTAAATATCTCATATGGCATTTAAACCCTAAATTCATTATACATATCATTTCCAACCATCAATTGTATATATTTCATAACCTCGACCCATTCGTTTCCGGGTTTACCGCTCCTTCCTTCTATTAGCTCATGTCACCGCCCCGTGGGATCGCTCGCCTCACTTCGATTACTCCCTATCGGTCGCCTCACTCCTTCCTTTTGAAAAGTGACGCTTTGCTCTCCCTACCGGCTCCTCACAACGCTCGCCTGCAGTGGCAAAGGAGAGCATAAAAGTTGCCCGAAAATGGAAATGGTAGTGAAATCCATTGCCAATGGATTCTATGATTGAATGTCCAACTTTTTATAGTTTATGAGTGAATGAGCTAAGCCAGAGTCTTCCTGAATTGCGGGACCGGTTAAAGCTTCCCCTGCCTTGCCCAGTTTTGGTGATTTCTTGCCAACAAATCTGTCGATTCGGACCACCACTCCGTAGGCTTCTTCTGGAGAAACTAACACCAGAAATAGTAATCCAGTCTCTCATCCTCTTGCCCACATACAACTCAACCAATCCTAGACATGCCGGACCGGAGTCTCACGAGAGAGCGAAGCGACCAAGCAAACGCAGCTAAAAAAATGTAGCTAATGCAGCTAATGCAGCTACTTACAAGACTCAATATCAATGCATTCAAACCATAAATAATCAACTTAGCATATTTAAACCTCTTAAACCCTAACCCTAATTAACTAAGCTATATATAACAATATACAATATACAACACTAATTATGGAGATGGGGAGTGTTCACCTTGGCGGCGGCACGGTGACACGCCGGGGTGGTTGCTAGCCATAGTAGGTGGGGTAGCCACGGTGGTAATGGGATGGAAGAGGAGGAGTCGAGGAGAATGGCCGCGGGTGGATAGTGGTTGTGTGTAGGGTGGCCGGTCGACTGAAGGATGGTCGACAGTACGTGGAGGCCGGCCGAGGCGGTGGAGTTCGTGGAGGGTGGCTCAGTCGTGTGGAGTAGACTCGGTGGCTGCGGGGGAAGGTTTTGCAGGCCGGTCGAGGTTAGCAGAGGTGGGAGATGGCGGTGGTTCTGGGGATATTGGAGATCCTCGTCGGAGTGGAGGAAGCTCGGCTGGGGTCGATGCTGGTGATGGTGGCACGGATGGATGTAGGGGCGGGTGGTTATGGTGGCACATCGAAGAAGGAGGCCAGTGGGTCAACAGCAAGGTGCTGGTGGTGGTAGTAGCCGCGGATGGAGTCGGGTGGAAAACTCGGATGGAGAAGAGAAGAAGATGTGAAGAAGAAGAAATATGGAGAGGGGTCGTCGGCTGGGAATGTGTAGTGAAGAGGGAGGAGAGAGAGAGAGGGGGTGGAGTTTTTAATGTGTTGGGATTAGGGCCGGCATGGGGAGATGGGGAGTGATGGAGATGTTTTATAGGAGGTTGTGTAAGGAATGGGTGGTGAGGATGAGCTCAAAATTCAAATGGATGGCTCAGATTTAATATGGAAAAAATTGCTCATCCAAAGGAGATAGAGGGGTGGGGTTGAACCGGTCAAGAGGGAGAGGGAGCCTTCTTTATTGGCTTGGACCAATGAGGGGATGACACCTAATACAACATTTGCAAGTAAGCCCCTTAATTTTGGGTATTTGCACAAACATATAAAATGATGGAAAAATGGTGTGGAAAGTGGTGTTTGGTATTTTATAGGGTGAGGAGGTGTTGTGTGTTTTGCATGGACTTAATTAATGGGGTATTGGGTTAAATTGGGGTTAAGTTGGGATTAGTCAAAGTAGGTATCCCAATTTAATTAAAATAGAATGTCATGTGCTCTTAAATTAATTGGGGGCACATGGGATCTTAATTTGGAGTGACATAAAGGTCATACAAGATGTAGGCTTGGTGTCAGTCTTAGACCCTTTAATTGGTCTGGCTAAACAGATTGAGTTGTGTCTCAAAATGGATGGCAACGACACAGGTACGCGATACAGGATTAAAGAATGGATTTCGGATACGGGAAGTTGTATAATTAAATTAGAGCATAAGGGATTGCGATCGTGAGTGACAGAAAAGTCTGGTGCCTAGGTTGGCGTGTCAAGTCAAGAGTGCAACAATTAGTTGGAAATTATGGGCTATTGTTGGGCTCCGAATATTGCAACAACGGTAGGGTGCACCAAGGGTTTAATTAAAGAATCAGACATCTGCAACCTTAATTCTAAACCTCAATTATCAGATGCGAAACCAAAAAATTTAACCCAAAACTAGTCTATCTATAAAAAATAAACGAGGGAGTTTACATGATGACACCACTGCAGTCGCCTAGTTATCTTAATATATCAGTATAGTTGGAGTCTGCACACCAACCAGAGAAAGATCATACATGATTTTCTGAAGCTATTATGCTTAATATACCGCGGTAGATAGTGTAAAGAACTTAGAATCCATTGATAAGTGTGAGAGAAAAGTCTGTTTCTTTTATTCCCATGATATAATAACTCCACCCATGAAGAATATAAACTCTCATATAGATCTTTTATTGTCCTTCTATGAGAACCAGCGACCATCATTGAAGCCTTCCACCACTGTAGGATAACCACAAAAGTGAATATCATACTTCATAGTTCTTGTGAGATATCTCATAATTTCTTCATAGCTTTCTAGTGAATACACCCAGATTGCCTATAAACTGACTCATCATCCCCACAACAAAAATTATGCCATGCCTTGTGCAACTTATAAAATACATGAACTACAATGACGCTTGAATATTCCAGCTGACTAACAGTCTTTCATGTATTTGGCTTCAGCTTTTCTGTCGCACCGGTATGGAGTATTGGTCCATGGAAGATCCTGATATCAGTATCTTCTAAGCATCTTATCGACATAATGAGCTTGAGATAAAGATCTCATCTGGATGATCTTTATCTCGAGGATAACATCAACATCTCTTATGTCCTTCATACTGAATTTAGATAAGAGGAACTTATTGGTTTATGTGACTCTATCTACATCTTTGTCTTTTTTTGCTATAATATATATATATATATGTGTGTGTGTGTGTGTGTGTGTGTGTGTGTGTGTGTGCTAAGTAAAAAAAATCTAAGATAAAAGAGAGTAATATCATTGATGTTAACTTGCAATTATTATAGAAATATAAAATATAGTATTGTTATGTTATCATATGGAATATAGTCATGTTGTTGTGTTATCTTGTGGATTATTATACTATTATTTAGAGATAGAAATGTGAAAATGGTTTAAGACCGTTGAGTCGCCAAGTTTAAATCCTTGGACTGGAAAGAGAGATAGATGTGGTGCGGTACCACAAAATGTTTGAGACCAATGGATAGCCAATCGAAATGTAGAATGTAAAGTTTGAATATTGTGAGTATGAACTATTGTACATTAAAGATTTATATTACTTTATTTCAGCTTTTTTATCATGCATATATTTTATAGTTAAATGTTCATGCATTTGCATTGTCATGGACCACTTTTGCACAATGTTTGGTTTCTCGAAAGGTTGTCAGGGCACCAAAACTGGTTCGACCTAGGGGAACAAGGATAATAAGTGCGGACATACTAGCACATGTAATTTGGGACATTCGGTGGGGCTCGTTACTTGCACGTGAAGGATCGTTGTCTTATTATATATATTCTAAGATGGTGTGTCACCAATGATCGTCATATAGTTAGGATGCACGCTAATGTCAATATGTTTACATGACTATCAAGTTGTTTGTAGGGACAAACTCATGACACATTATGAGAGGTAGATTGTGTGGATTTGTATATATAGTTGTCAATATATAAATAGGAGTTATCTTTCCATATATTGTAATAGTATAGTCGTACTCTATTACCCTATCTTATAATTACATTCGACAAACGCGGGTACTGATACAAGGGTATTCGTAAGTTGCATACCCTAGGTGATGTACTCAACTCGCCATATTCCGGGAGCAAGCTATGACAATCATCCTCTACTAAATCTGCACCAGTCGTAACATCTACATCCCTGATATCACCCTTGTACTCACCGTATTGAGTAGGGTAAACCTCCTCGTCTAAAGTTGCAAATAGTGGGTTATCCAGTCAGGATTGGAGTAATGCAAATCTGTTTACACTAGAGCTACACAGTAAATATATATGTATGCATGAACATGAAGAAGATAAACTAGATGCATGCCAACATATATCAAAAGGAGGAAATTGCTCTTAATATGCAACCACTAAGATAATAAGAATATATTATGTACCAAAAATCAAAAATCGTGTACTGTGTATTTTAGAATACTATATTTTGTAGGTGGATGACTAAGGAATCGTGAATCGATATGACTAGTGCACTACTGATATTCAACAAACATGATAATAAGGGTTTGAACAAGTCGTAGACTACATGCGTACTTATATCTTTTTCCCACCCAAATCTTACTAACTATCATGTATAAGTAAATAACAAGTAACATATAGGAAAAGCAGGTAATAAGTAAGACAAGTACATGAAACATGACTAAGAACTACCTCTCGTGCACATGTTAACAATAATATAAAACCAATATATATATATATATATATATATATATATATGCTACATGTACCAAAAGTGTAAATGCAATACTTGTCTGTTCCTCCTGATGAATAACGAATCAAAAATAATAATTTACTTTTCAACAGATTTTTCTGATATCCTGCTAGTGTTTTTCAATGATGTCTTACTCTCTTGCTAACTAGTCTTTCTAGTTTATATTTATCTTTATAGACTTGTACGATTTATTTCCAAAATTCTACAACAATTTCAAAGTAAGATTCACGTGACTTTAGAATATTATAGGAATCTTATGTAGATCCAAATGGACACCCATAGAAGTCTTATGGATACTAGTTTTCGTAAGCTCAAAAGGTTTGATGAAGTATGGTACAACAACTGGAAGAGGAAGAATAACCTAAATATTCAACTCATTAACGTGGAATACGTATGTCTGAAATAAAACATGTGATTATAGAGACATAAATAATCAAAGTTATAGCTAATGTGATTACTACTCTACAACAGTGGAAGAGAGATAATAATCTCTGCAAGCTATTAAGTCAGAGGATTCATTGGACGAAACCTACAAGAAGAAGAATGCTAGAGACATCCGAGAGTCTATTGAAAAGCAGTACAAGGATGATAAAAATATGTCCAAGGTTTACATGGCCAACAAATTCATGAGTATGGAATTTAAAAACGAAAAGACGATTCTGCCCCAAGTGAAGGAACTCACGAAGCTTCAACAAAAGTTAGAGGAAAAGACTATGCCTCTAGTTGACAAGTTTATGGTAGAACTTATCCTCTCTAAACTTCCTACCAGCTGGGATCAGTTCTCTATCGATATGTACCTCAAGAATGCGAAAGTGAAGCTAAAAGATTCGTATTGAGGGAAAGGGCAAAAATAAGATCATTCCATGTCCAAGCAGTTTGCCAAGACAAATATGATACAGTCATTGGATCAGAAGGGTAAACAAAAAGCAACTTTCAACAACAAAATAAAGGACTTAAATTATCTCAAAGTGGAGGCTACTTCCTTCAACAATAGGTCAAGGAAGACAAAATTTGACTTGATTGCGGCAAAAAGAACCATTTAATGAGAACTGCAGGTCCAAGCCAAAGCCCAAACCAAAATAAAAAGGGATACTATAAAAATGGAGCTTAAAATTACACAGATTAGACACCGGATGGTGAGAAAAAAGTGGCTTATTCTTTTTAATTTATATAGGATAATTAGTCAAGGTGTTAATGGCCCGATCCAGGTCCAGTGTTGACCAGGTTTGATTGGGCATGGACCGGACCTAGCCCAAAGAGAAGGCAGTCCGGGCCGAGCCGGACTGGAAGTGTGGATTTTTAAACCCAACCCGGAGTGGAGGTGGGTCGAGCCTAACCGGGATGGGTCCGGACTGGTTCCAAGTTAGACAATAAAAAAAAGTAAAAAAATCTATAATTTTTTTAGGTGGGTTGGGCTAAAAAAAATTCTAAAATAAAATTTAATAATAGTAAAAATTTACACCAATATTTTCAAATAACACCAATATTTTATTAATTTTTTAATATATATTATTTTTGTTACATAAGTCATACGATTTATGTTTATGTTTCAACTTTTTGAACTCTCGTCAAAATTTTTTTGCAATACTCTAAAGAAAGTTTGTAGAAAGATTGAAAGCTGAAACTCAAACATAAGTTACATTAAAAATTTATATAACTTATGTTTAAGTTTTTGTCATGAGCCTCTTTTCAAACTTTCTTTGTAATACCACAAAAGAATCTTGTAGAAAGGGTCAAAGCAAAAACTCAAACATAAGTCACATAGTTTAAATATACTTATGACTTATCTAACAATAATAATACATATTAAAAAATAATATATTTCAAGAAGATACAAGATTACTAGATACTTTTTCAGATGCCTACATAGATTTTATGTGCCACAATTATGTTTTCATTGGAGTCATTTCCTACAATGTAAGCATTCAACAAGAATTCCATACGAGAATCTTCTTTCCATATCACGCTCACTGTAAACTTCACTAAAATGATGCTAAACTTCTGATCTTCTTTTGAGTCGAGACCCTTGTTGCGATGTGGGTTGAGGTTGCTGATTTTGTGGTTGCTGTGGTGGTTGATCATTTTCCATAACAGTAAATATCCTCTTCATACTAGATTGCTCATTAATATTGTAATAGAGGAAATAAAATTTGTTGTTGTAAATTTGAAAGAATTATGTCATATTTATAGGAACTCTCGGGTGCCAAATTACCCCCAAATACTCTTAAAATATTTTGAGTTAGCAAATGACCAAAATACCCTTCAAACGGATTAAAATCTGTCATGAACTTGGACGATTTTTTTGGTAAAAATACCTTATAAAGAAAAATAATGGTTGTTGGAGGAATTTTTTATATCAAAATACTCCTCCAACGTTTTAATTAACGGTTAAAAGTGATGTTATGGTAATATATATATATATATATATATATATATATATATATATATATATATATATATATATATATATATATAGAATGAGGAGGGATCTGCATTCTCAATTTTTTGCATCCTCCAAGCATCCTCATGTTATCAACTGTTGGATGCTTGTTTAAGTCATATAATCTTAACCATTGGTTTGAATGGTTCAAACCAACGATTAAGATTAGATTACTTAAACAAGATCCAAATGTTGTAAACATGAAGATGCTTGGAGATGCACAATAGGTGGGGATGTGTATCCTTTATATATATATATATATATATATATATATATATATATATATATATATATATATATATATATATGAGTCCTTCTGCAATACAAGCATTGTATCGATACATCCCATACAATTGTATTGTAAAATTGTAAAAGTACAATAAATCTCTTCTAATCTGAACCATTGGATCAACAATCAATGGTTCAGATTTTGCTTGTATCGATATTGCTTGTATCGATACAAAGTTTGTATTAAGAATTTTCATATATATATTAGGAGTGCTATAGAACCATTAGGGTGGTTTCATATTATGGAACCACCCTATATTACATTGGTTGGATTGAGATTGAGTGATTGAGATTAAAATGTGGTGGAATTTATACCTTCTAATCTCAACCACCAAATCCAAATTCAATAACATAAAATTGTTTTATAATATGAAACCATCGGATAATTCTTTAACATATTTGTGTGTATATATATATATATATATATATATATATATATATATATATATATATATATATATATATATACAGTTAGAGTGGACCCTGCGTGCAGAGGGGAATGAACAGATCTGGCCGGACTTTCGTGCCTGTTTTTCGTACCAGTCCGAATTCGCGTCCAATGTGGGACGGACCGGGTCATCCTGTTGTCCGGGCCCGGGCCTAGGCCTGTCCATATCGGGTTGGATCGGGCTGGTTCATGACAAGGTTCCAAGTGCCAGGCCCAATTAACACCTTAGAAGAATTAGGGGTTATCCCCCACTTATTCCCCCCCCCCCCTCTCTCTCTCTCTCTCTCTCTCTCTCTCTCTTCTTCTCCACCGCCGGCGGCTCCAGCAACAATGGCGACCGACGACTCCATCAAGCTTGAGCTCTTCCTGTCCCTCGGATTGGACAAACGGACGGCCGAGAATGCCCTCGTCAACCCCAAGGTCACCGCCAACCTCACCGCAGTCATCCAAGAGGTCCGTCACAAATTTTCCACAATTTTCTTCTTCTACTTCTTCTTCTTCTACTTATTGTCGTGTTCTTCATTTGTTCGTACGAATCCCGCAGGCCGAGATCCCTAATGGATGCAGCAAAACTGTAGGGAATCTTCTCTACACGGTATTGTTCTCTCTCGCGAACTCGGTTTCTTGATTTTTTTTTTCTTTTTTTTGTTTCATCTGAATGTTTTGGTGTGAAAAGGTCGCTACGAAGCATCCCGGCAACGCGTTGGTCCACCGGCCGTTTCTGCTCCGGTTCATTGTCTCGTCGAAGGTATTTTTATTTTTGTTATGTTTTGATCGCTAGATTCGCCGAGGAAGTCGTTAGGTTTTTCCGCATGTCTGACTGATGCGTTGAGTCTTCCAGATAAAGAACACTGCACAATTGGATGCGGCGTTCGCGTTCCTTTCCAATGTCGGACCGGAGAGTTTCTGCGAGAGCCGCTTCGAAGAAGCTTGCGGCGTTGGTATGCCTTTTTTTTTCCGTTATGATGACAAGTTATGTAAGGAAATTAGTTCGAATGTTTATCATCGTAGGTTCAACGTTAGAGAAATCAATCTACTGTAGAAATCTCCCAAAAGGCGATAGTGTTGTATTGGACAACACAGACACCATAGGTGTAATTGTTTGTTTGGGACTAACGATATTCTTTTGTTGTTTCCACGTGGACAAAATGATGTATATGTGTAAGTGGCAATTAGCGCACACTATTATCTGTTGATTCCATAGATCTCTTGATAGCTCCAGAGGAAACCAACAATATCAGGACTCCTAGTAATCCTCGCTTTCTCAAATACAAATGATTCATACACTTCAATCTAAAGCATTACATGAGAGTCAATAAAGCAAATTTGCTTTTTTAATCCCTTCCTGGAGCCCTTGGATATTCATCAGTACTTAAATATCAATAATGTTGTTACACCCAGCTGACACATTACCTCCATGATCATTATGGTTGATATAATTAGAAACTACTCTGCCAAAGCATGCCATCATCAATAATTCAAGCCAATCTGGTTCCTTAAGTTCTGGAAAAAGCATGGTTAGCTCTTCTATATCCTTTTAGCGCACGCCAAGTTAAGGATAACCAACTTTGTCTCAAGTCAAGGAGTTGAAACATCTCCAAATTTTTTGCCACCTTTCTACTAAATACTTGTCTGTCTTCCTAGCAACATCACTGACGTTCCAAGCAACATTTTGCATGACAAACCTCTTTTTGACCCTTCAGCAAGCTGCGGTATGCTCTGACCTAGACTAGTTCCAGAAGCCACTCGACACGATTGTTAAAGCACATATTTGCCTCTTCAAATTTCTGAGCACAAATTTCTTTTGAACTTTTACATACCATATAGAATATTCAATGTCTCTCCTGAATCGCATACCTGGTATTATTGAAGAGTGAGTGACTTTAAGAAAGCCTAACCAAATAAAATATTTTGGTAGTTGAGGACCTTTTTCTTCCTATTACAAGAGAACAAAGGGAGTAGTGGATAGAGAATCCAAACATTATAATTGTCGGATCCAGATTAAACGGAGGGAACCTTTCTAACTGAATTAAAATTATTTATAGGGAAGTTGTCATTATAAACAATTCAAATACTATATACTGATATTTTGGATGTTTACTCCAGGAGATGTTAGAGGTAATAAGTTTGAGTTTTAAATGAGTCTTTGAGGTTATGGAACCCAAAGAATTCGACTTTAGCTGAAGAGATGCTGGCAAGTTCTTTAGGGCCTGTTTTCAATCAGATTTAGGAATTAAAAATCCTATATTCTTCAAGATGCATATTGACAAAAAAATTGCAGTTCCCTAACATTTCTCTTTGAATTCAAAACAACTCATAATATATCATAAGAATTCTATTGAATTGTATAATCAGGTGTGTATTTGGATACATACATGAATACTGTCCTATGACCTATTGTGACTTATTAGGACCCAAGGCTGTATTATGATTGTTTATGCTGAATCCATATCCAAGTCTTATGGTACACAGCCACAAACAGACTAGCGGCCGTAGTTGCTATATTATTAATTCATAGTATGGCCTTAAGTCTATGGAAGTGACTGTCCCACATCAGATAAAATGTGTGTGTGGTGTTAAGAACTAACTCTAGTCTTCATGCAAGGTTGTTAAAGATTTTGGTTTTTCCTTCTGCATTATTGCTTGGAATGTATATGTTTTGAGGTCTTTTTTGTTTCTAGTTTATAATTATCAACTGCCATGATATGCAGGAGTTGAAGTTTCTTTGGATGAAACTCTGTCTATTGTGACATCCGTTTTGGAAGAAAATATGGATGCCATTTTGGAACAGCGCTACCGTATAAATGGTTAGGATTTCTATTCCTGACTTTAGTTTAACTAGTGATTCTAATCAATGTTGTTGACTTGATTCACTGCTTTTGTATTATTTTCATTTTTGTGTACATTTTACCTGTAAATAGACACAAGTTCATGTCCATGTCATGTTGTATTTGTGTCCTTGCATCATAGGTTGAAACAAATCTTGTTTGTTACACATCTATTGCTGATAACTTTCAAATAATAGTTACCATGCTCACATTTTATTTATCACTTATACAGCAGGTCGTGTTGTGGAAATAGCCTGGCCCCTTTAAAATGTAGCAGTTTTTTGTGGAAGTTTAATTCAGAACTTCACATAACTTATACTTCCCAGTCAAGATTACATTGTCACCAAGCCCAGTATTTGCCTTGAATGTGCCTGCAATTCTACTTAGGAATTTTATATGCATTCAAGATTTTATTCAAACTTTGTTATTATTTAGGTGGCTAAGTTTTGGAAGGTATCAGGATAGTCTTTTCATATCTGATCTGTCATGAATGTGGGGTGAAAAACTGTGAGATCATAGAAGTTGGACCAAATAATTATGTCATCATTTGGCCATTCCTAACCTCAACATTCGCTTTTGTCTGACAAGCTCCATCGTTGAGTTAAATGCACATAGTTGCACTTACATAAGCTTGCATTTAACAACTGTTGCTTTCACACAGTCTGTTTTGAAGAATGTAGATACATGTATTTGATGTGTCGTGAAATCATGAAAAACAATTACTCACTGGTGAATCCAAAATTCAGTGGGTCTTATTCCTGCCAATAAGACTATGGCCAATTTATGCCAATAAGAGTACAACCAGTTCTTTTACCTGTGAAAATGAGTGAATTCTTTATGCTTCTGACAAGATCCTGCAACATGAGTCTACACTGTAAAGTCTATGCTGTATTTTAAGTAATGTAGTTGATCACTACATGTCCTTCCTATAGGTATTGCAAATTGATGATCAGTTCATTCTACGCTTGCTGATTTGTTTGTTTTTTCTTTTGCCTAATTTAGAGTGCAGACAAATAACCAGAATAAACAGTTTGGTGCTACATTTCTTGTTCTCCTGCTTTTGCTTCTTAAAACTTATATTCTGTAATATCTCTTAAGGGCTTACTTTCATCAATTTGTATTTGTTGTCACCAAACTGGATACCATGATTTCTCACCCTCATGATCTACACAGCTTTAATTTACTTGGAAGTGTCATCGAGGACACACTTTTTGGATAAATACATACCCAAATTACAGTTTACGAAGATCCTTAGCTTGAAGGAGAGGTGAGTATATTTTTGTCAACGTTCTAGAAAGTGGAAGTGTACTCGTGGACGAAGTGCTTAACCCGTATGAAAGGAAGGAGTGTAAGCTTCACAATAAAAAGTGCAGACATCATGCATATTTATTTTGTTTGTAACATTGGAAAAGATTGATGTACACATTACCAACAAGCACAAAATAACAGCGATACCCAAAAATAGAAGTGTCACTCTAAAGACTAAGCTTTCAACAGAGGTCTCTAGGGCTACAATCTAGTGGAGCTGAGTCGAGCTTGCATGTTCATGCATGGCTTGTCGATGGACAAAAATTATTGAGCCAAGATCGAAACTGAGCTCGAGTTTAAAAACTGTGTTCAAGATGAAGCTTGCATAAGCTCGAGCTCGTCTCCTAGCAGCTTGAGCTCGACCTCAAGTTGAGTATGATATTGTAGATGCAATATAGAGAAAATATAAATCCATTAGGCCGTGGACTGGGCTTGTTTTCCAACGCAAAGTTTAGCAATTTAGTTTTGGTCCGCAGGCTGGGTTGCTTCCTCTTTAAAAATAAAGCATACAAAACTTGGATTGAGCCAAGTTGAATCATAATCGAATTAATAGAGTCGAATACTCATTGAGCTTCAAGTGTGGAGCTTGTTTGTGAGTTACGAGCCATGATTCATATGTTCAAGCTCGTGTCTTTAAGGAAATTGAGCTCATTTGCATATTCAAGCTTTGGCTCCGATTGTTCGTTAATATCAAGGTTTGTAGTATCGGCTCAGCTTTATCATATAGATTTTGGCATGTCCATTCCGATACCCCAACTGATATTGACCGATACCGTGGCTCTCTTTGCGGCCATTTTAGCAAGGAAAAAATGAAAAGAAAAGGAGAGAAGTCTGACAAAAGCAATGGAGATACAATGATTCAATCATATGAAAGATCAGTATGCTACAAGGTGTCAATATAATTCCTTGACACAATGTAATCATTACTATTTGTCAAAGTTGCATACTATAAATTCATTATGTTTATACATTCTAATATCATTCCATTTGAAACTATATTGTGGGGGTACTTTGTCTAATATAAAATAAAATGAACAATAATACCAAATAGTACATAAGATAATGCCTAAATGTATCAAACATTTTTGTAGTTTTTTAGATAACTTATTATTGTTTTTTGTTGTCCAAAACCAAGAACTCCGAAACTTCGATCCGAAACTACCAACACACTCACAAGGCTCCTAAATTGATTCCGCGAACCTTCGTTAATAGAGTCGAATCGAGCTTTTACTGCGAGCTCTCTTTTTATTTGCAAAATTAAAACTGTTGGAGGAAATCAACAAGGATTCTTTTTTGTCTTTTTTGAGATAAAAGAAAGAATGGCAAAATTATACTCAAGCATAGGTGTCGTGTGTAATGCAACACACAAAACAATTAAGCTTTTTTCCGAGATAGTACGAGCTTTACGTGACAACATTTTCCCCATATACTATGCAAGCAATTGCAATGGCGGCATTTCAAACTACACTGAAGTAAGTTCTGGGCTCTATCCAGGCCCGGTTCTATAGTTTATGGGTCCTAGGGTAAAATCTAGAAATGAGGCATTTTTTCCACTTAGATAAAAATTTCTTTTAGCATTTTTACCGGCAAAATCATCAATTAAGCTATCATTATCAAGTTTTTTTAGCATATTATTTTCAATAGATATCATAGCTAAACCATTTAATCTTTCTTGTTTGTGACATAATCGATCTTAAATAAGATTATATTAATTTTAGTTTTGAAAACTTCTTTCTGCAGACGCAACTATAACGGCTATAGTCAATAAAATTCTATATGCAATCCAAACATTGGGATAAGATGTACGTATTTTTTTTAAAGTTAAATACTTCAATGAGGCTACTTACTTCTTCTGGTAAAATATTTTCAATTATAGAAATAAATCATTTCCATCCGATCGGAAACTTCATTATGTTATAAAACACCTTCAAGATTATGATAATAGTTTTTTAAAGCATTATCATCTAATGATATCAACTTCTCAAGGCAAACAAAAACCCCAAAATATTTTCATATAATTGAAGTTGTTCAAACCTACTTTAAGTGAAGAAATAACTTGATATGTTATTTAAAAAAAATCAATTCTAAGAGATTCTTCAAGTGGTCGTATTGTCTCATCATTCGCATCTTCATCAAAATGTCTTTTTCTTATAGTTTGAAGTATCGATCGATACCGATCCGATACGGCTAATACGGTTTGGTATGTCCCGATCCGATACCGACTGGTACTCGATACTGACATTGGGGGTCTCTTTTTCGGACAATTCGACAAATAAAATTGAACGAAAAATACCAATCAACAAGGATGTAAAAACATAGTAAGGTTGTAAAAACATGTAAAAGAAGAAAACTTATCAATCACATGTAAACCAATTACCAATTGGTAAGTGTGACTAATTTTCATTCAATTTCAAAATTGTTCAGAGACAATATTGAAAATACTTAAAATTATGTTTAAATGTATAAAATATACTTTCTAAAATGTTAATAATAATTTTTTTCCGATACAAAAAAAATCTAATACTCCGATTCAAAACTGCCGATACTGCGATACCTTCGATCCCGATACCGATTCTGATACCGATACATCGAACCTTGCTTTTTCTACGAGTTTTGCGTTTTTAACGAAAGATATGATCGATTTCCATTTCTATTGCAATCTCTTTAGCCGAAATTATGGCAGTTGTAAAACCATTTTGTCTATATTTTTTAATATGTGTAATGAGTATTTTTAGCTCAGCTATAGCAACATCAATACGCATGTCAACATATTGCATTTCTTTACTAACTATGTTAAAACATGTAAAATATCATACCAAATAATCATAGCTATTAAGAATTCAAAATTTTCAAACTCATTCACTAAACCGTCAGCTTCATTGCTTACCTTAGACTCTTGGTTAATATTTATTAATTCAAGTAAAGCTTCTCGTATTTGTGGAGCTTGAAATCTAATTACCTTTACACTTTCGACACGAGCTTTCCAGCGTGTTTGTGACAAAAATTTGGGAGTTAAACTAGCATTTTTTCTTTTAAATCTTCAACCATTTTGTAGAAGATGAGAATAATGTATACGTATGTTGTACAATTCCAAAGAAAGAATAAGCTTTAGCATTATAATTTGCAATATCACAAAAAACTAGATTGAGACTGACAACTAACAAGGAGTATAAAAAGCTCTAGGATTTATTTCTACTAATCTTTTTTGAGATTGTACCTAGTGCCTCCCATATGTACTTGCAGTCTGTTTGAGGTCATATAGATTGAAACCTTGTCCAACTGGATGACCCAGAATCCAACATTAGATCTAAAGCATACAACATTACTTCTTAAGTACAAGGGTGAACAAATGAGTTAATCATTTTAATTGGGGTACTTGAGCTTAGCTGTACCTAACTAACACACATCTAAGAAGGACATTTTGTCTTGGAGGTTAGTTCTTGGAAGTGTTTAATGTAATTGAGCAGACATTGACTTGGTGATGACTGAGAATCGACTTAAGTCTCTGTATCCAAGATTGGTTGGGTACTAAAATGATTGGGTAGGTATAGGTGAGTGAAAATTTGACCTGTTTCTATATGTTGATATGGTTCATTTAGGTTTTGAGTACATGAATGGAACTTCTATATTTTGCTATCGTGGAGCTCCTAGCCCAAAACCACTTGACAGTCCTATATTCGGAGGGCGCAAATGTAACAAATGTCTTATATCATAGCTTGTGACTAATCATCCAAATGTTACACCATTTTTTCATGACAATCTTCTATTATATTATTTGATCATCCAGTTGGTTTTAGCAGATAGTCTGGCTTATGTTCCTATTCAGTCTCCACGCCCCCTCCTTTTCTTTTTGCCATATCACTACTGATCACTTTCACCCTTTTGTTCCAGTTGGTAACTTATGTGGACAAGTCAGGAAGCGGAGTCCATGGGCTGATGCTAAAATTGTGAAGGTGATGATATACCAATTGAGGCAAACAATAGTCAACATGATTTCATAAATCATGTGGAAATGCTTATATAGGGTTCTTTTGTCTTGGTCTTGTGGCAGGAAGTAATTGATAATAAACTTAGTGGGATACTTGGCGAGAGGACTGCAGAAGATGACAAGAAGCCTTTAAAAAAGAAGAAAGAAAAGCCTGTGAAAGTCGAGGTGGGAATTTTTTATGTACCCTCAACAATTTATCGTACGTAGTGGTGATTCTGATAATTCTTTTTATTGTTCTTTTCTTTTCTTATATGCCAGGAACAGAAGAATACTAATATTATTGTCGCACCTCCTGAAGAGGAGGTGAATCCTTTTTCTATATTCCCTCAACCAGAAGAAAACACTAAGGTACTACAAGAACCATCTATGTACAAATGTTATATTCTTGTTCGTACTTACTAGTGTTACAAATATTGGATTACTCGCCCGATAATTGCCCGACGGCATTGGATATATACTAATCGGGCTTAGCTGTAAAACGAGTTATTGGACCGATTTTTGATTATCCGGCCTGATTACTTGTTTATGGGTTTATTAAAACAATGGATTTTGGGTAAACATTTAAGAACCAAAATCCAACCCGTTCTTTTAGTTGAATAGGCTCCATTCATTTTCTCTCTTCCCCTTTCGAACATGCCCTAAGAAGAGAGGAGAGGGAGGCTTATTTTATCTTTTTTTGATCTAAAACCATCCGGGTGGTTTCATATTATGGAACCAACCTATGTTATACGGGTTGCATTTGGATTGTGTGGTTGAGATTAAAAGATGGTGGGGTCTACACATTTTAATCTCTTCTACTCAATTCCAATCCAACCCATGTAACATAGAATGGTTCCATAATATGAAACCACCCGGGTGGTTCTATAGCATTACCCATATATATATATATATATATATATATGATTTTATGTTTATAGGTAATTTTTATGTTTAAAAATAATCGTGTACCGAGTAATCCAATTAATCAACGAGTAATCAGATTACTCATTCCAGGGTCTCGGACCAAGCGAGGAATGAAACCGAGTAATTTATCCTTTGTAATTAGAGTCGTTCATAGGGGTGAGCATCGGTTCGGACCGAACCAACTTAGGAAGAACCGAATAAAACCGAACATGTTTAAAAATCAACCGAACCGAACCATTTTTTACACCAAACCGAACCGAAACATGTAAAATTTTGGTTCGGTTATTTCGGTTGGGCTGTTTTTTTTTGAGGGGCTGGACTTTTATGAAATATTGCTTTAAGATCCTTTAAAAAACAAATTTATTTACCAAAAAAAAAACTAATTGAAGCAGTCAATATTATCAATAAATTTCCAAAGCAAGCCTTAGGTTATCAAATGACAATCACATAATCATTAAAATGCGCAAATATCATCAACATAAAAATTACAAACATAAATATGCATACAACTTTATACACAGCATTCTACATTTATATTCACATGTAAATTATACATCTTTAAAACAACTTCACAAATTAAAATTATACTTCACAACAATTCAGTGAATTCACACGAAAATTATACAACTTTACAACATCTTCCCATATCTCATACCAAAATCACCAAATCTCTGCAACATTGTATTTTGAGAAAATCACCATAACTTTGTAACCTGCATCATAGAGAAAAAAAGAAGAAAAAAAAGTAAAATGTGACTCAGATGACTTATTTATGCACCATAATATGATGCAATGTAGTATCAATTACACTTCCTCAAGCCATCATCATCATTGCCATCATATCAGTTTGTGTCTCACCAATGAACTGCAACGGCTGCAGTTCGTGCCTCGTCAATGGCTGCAACGAGTGCCTCACCATTGGCTGTATCGAATGCCTCGCCACTGCACAACATAATAAATCCAGCAAATATACAACACTATACAAGAACAGCAGAATAGCCAAAGCAGAATGCAGAATAGATCAAGCAGAAAGCAGAAAGCAGAATGCAGTAATCCAGCAAAGCAAATTTCTTGCAGGTTGGATCCTATTATAGACAGTAAACAATAAGCTTACAGCGGCTATTTGAGTCAGAGAATCAGAGTCTTGATCTTGAGATAGAACAGAAATATAAAATCAATTATAGACAAAATTAGCATCCAGAGAAGAACAAAACCCATAATTAGAAATATTGGTCGATTAGGATACTATATTACAAAGAAGGAAGTGATGATTATGTCATGGAAGTTCATATGATGCTTGAAGATAATAACTACTATGGACCCCTTAGGATTATGCACCATAAAACTTAGTGATTGAATATTTATGACAAAGCATCTACCTTGAAAAAAACTATACAGGACCAGTTTTGCATCACATATAATCATGCCCGGGACTTTTATCAACATATACAAGCATATCAAAATTAATTTTGTCCTATTCTGCAACAACTGGAACAAGATCAAGCCTGTTGTATCCTGCATTCGTATTTGACTTCTAATATATGTTCTTAATTTTAGGGTACTTCCACTTCTATCAAGAAGCCCCTGCTATAGCCAATGGACTTTTTGGCAGTCTTTCATTCAGGGACGGATCCAGTATATCCCTGGGGTGGGCTCCAGTCCACCCAAAAAGAAAATTCACTCTTTTTTTTTTTCCTTATGTTTTTTTATTTTTTATTTTTTTTTATATGGGTTAGCCCCACTTCTAGCCCACCCGAATCCACTATAGCCCACCCTACCTTCAGTTTATGGATCCGCCTTGCTTTCATTGCAGATGACAAGAGTATCAAAATAGGACATCACTACCAGTTTTCTTGGCAGAGATCCTTTATAAAGATTTGAGGAAGTACTCTTCTATAAGGAACAATATGAGCATGTGCTCAGCCTCCTCATCTATAAATATCTTCAACCAAGGTCAACCAAGGATTTCCTGCCCCAGAATTCTTATATCTTTCCATTCAATGAAATGCTAATCATCGAGCCTTAACATTAAATATCTTCAACCAAGGTCAACCAAGGATTTCCTACACAGCATGGGATCATGAACCAAAATACCCAAATATATTTTGTTCTTGATTTATATAAACTGGAACCCACAATATTCTTTTTCTCCCAGCAAAACAATTAAATTTCGTAGAGAATCAGAACTTATTGCATGGGATCATGGACCAAATCCTCAAGAAAAGTATGTTTTTTTCAGATCCAAAAGAAAAAAATATGCTGAAATATAAAAAAAAATTACAAGAAATTAAAATTCCAAAGATTACTTACTTAGGGTTAGGGGCTTAGGCCATGAGAGAGAGAGCGTGAAATCAGATCCAAACCCTAACCTCAGTCGACGAACTCGTACTCGTGAGAGAGAGAACAACTCAAACTCGAGTGAGAGTATCGGTCAAGAGAGAGAGAGAGAGAGTCGAGACTCGAGAGAGTCAAGGAGAGAGAGGGACCAGATCGAATAGAGGGAGAATCTCGATCGATGCAAAAAAATTAAGAGAGGAGAGCGCCGACGCAGGAACGGAAGGGAAGAGAGGAGAGATAATAGTTAGGGTTAGGTTTTAGATATTTAGTATATATATAGACATAAGGGTAAACTGGTAATATCACTTCTATAATTCGGATTTCGGTTCGGGTCGGTAACCAAAACCCATTACCGAAACCCGATATTACTAAAGCTGTCAACCGAATACGGAACCGTCCAATATAAAACCGACCCGAAAATCGAAATTGGACGGTTCGGTTTGGTTTTCAACCGAAATCTTCTCACCCCTAGTCGTGAACTTCTAATATCTTCTTTGCACAGTTGCTGCTTCAATTTCTGGCAGTTTTTATTCATAACCATGTTATTTGTATTTGACTCCTTAGGAACAAGTTGTAACTGCACATGGTTACACATTTGATCAACTATATTGGTACTATATAGTGGATGGAACACATACAGACCTTAGCGCATTATTAAGATACTGATCAGCTGGGTTAACTTAGGCCAAGTAAAAACACTGATATCTGGTCTAACTTATCTTTTTAACTTGCTAAGGTCAAATAATATTATGCATAATTAAGACACTGATCAGTTTTATGTGCTCATTTCGTACTTTTATGTTTCACTTTATTTAGAAATGCAACTCGTCTTTTTAATGCATATTTTCTCTCTCTCAAAGTTTTCTGATAACTGATAAATAGCTACTCATCATTTATTCTCATTGATGGTTGTTGTGGTTGCATCAGGTTCATACTGAGATATTTTTCAGTCATGGGGCTATATTGAGGCCTCACAACTCGAGGGAAAAGTTGGAAAAGCACCTTAAGGTGACTGGTGGTAAAGTTTTCACTCGCTTTCCTCCTGAGCCGAATGGCTATCTTCACATTGGTCATGCTAAGGTAATATTACAGTTAAAAGCAATTGTTCATATGTTTTTTGTATCAAAGATTGGTCAAATTTTCAGTTCTGAAACAGGCTATGTTTATTAATTTTGGTCTGGCGAGGGAGAGAGGCGGATCATGTTATTTGAGGTAAGTTCAACTATTTTCATACATAGTTGGAGAATATACTCTCTGTTAAATGATCTATTATCTAATTCCACTAAATTTCAATGTGCCTTAAGGTCTTGTCAAAATGCATCTTTTTGGTGTTTAATGACTTAATCTCGATTCAATTTCATTGATCAGAAAACAAGATGCATCCTAATTCTCTTCATCCTTTTTATAGAGGGTTGCAGATAATCAATTTTAAATCAATTCTCTCAATGATGAGATACAAATCAAACATGAAGCATTATCTACTCATTTCTCTTAGCTGAGATTAAAATGATCTTTCGTCACTCAAAGATAGATGAAATTAAATGTAAACTAAATCTATATTACTCAATGAGAAGGTAAAATAGAATCTGAATCAAGGCTCTCCCTCTCTCACAAAGTAGACAATCGAGTCTGAATCATCTACCAACAACAACAACTAAATTTTTGGGGTCAATTGTTTGAATCCTCTTCTTCCATTCGGCTCTGTTAAAGGCCATGTCCTTTGTAACGCTAACAAGATCCATATCCTTCTTTAACACTACAAATCATCTTCGTCTAGGCCTACCTCTAGTCATAGCGGCTCCATTAACTATTATATTATCGCTTGTCCTTACGGACCATCTATTGGTCTTCGCTGCACATGTCCAAATTACCTGAGTCGATTTTCTCTCATCTTGTTTTCAATTGGTGCCACCTCTAACTTTCCATGAATACACTCATTTCTTATCCTATCATTTAAGGTCTGTTTGGATTGAGGAAAAAAAAGAAGCAAACTTAAGTAGGGTTAAGTGAAGGAAGGTTAAGTTGGGGGGGGGGGGGGGTGAGAGTCAATACATATAACCTTGTTTGGATTGGAGGGAGAGTTAAGCGGGGTGTTTTAATAATTCTTCCTTGGATGAGAGGTTTTGAGTGGGAGAAAAATTAATAAAAATATATTAGTTACAAAAATATCCTTATTACATATGGCATACAATTCGATTTGATTAGATTTTTATTAAAACTTATCAAAATATCTTCAAAAATCTGATACCTATATAATGAAAACAACTAGAATCCGAACACTATTAGAGGATATAGTAATATGTTCCCTATTATTATTGGCTTACTTCAAGGATCATCGTTGAATCCTTACCCTTTTTGCGACATTTATGTTATGGATAAAATTATTAGGCATATCCAGGAGGTTACTATTGGCTTACTTCTAGGTCGTAACTCTATCATATGTATCCTTAATAGTCTTAATATAACTACTAGGAACTTATTTCTTCTTCAAAGTCCACCACATAATCTTCCTAGGAATCTAAGTCAATAAAAACAATATTTAAATATCTCTATTTTCTCTTTAAATCTTTCTATTAATCTTCTTAGTAAGTAAATGGCTTCCATAGTAGATCTTCCTGACATAAAACCAAAATTTGATTATATGAAATCCTCGTCTTTTTTCTTAATCTTTGCTCAATCATTCTCACCCATAGTTTCATGGTATGACTTATAATTTTATTTTCTCAATAGTTATTATAACTTTGTACATCTCCCTTCTTCTTCTATATGGGAACTATAATAGTGCTTCTCCATTCATGTGACATTTTTTTAGTCCTTAGAATTTTATTGAATAAATAGTAAGATACATCAATCATTTCTTCTCTAAATATTTTCAAACCTTAATAGGAATATCAGGAGATAATTTATCAATAGGTTCTACCGCTTTTCATTTTTTTTATTTTTTTTAATGCATTCTTAACTTCACATATTCTAATTTTACGACAACAATAATATGATTTATCTTGAGCTAACTCTGAATCTAAAGTGCGCTATCTCTATATTGCTCCCATTAAATAGCTTATGAAAATAATTCTTCTACCTCTCCTTAATATTATTTTCTTTTACTAATACCTTTTGAACTTCCTTGTTCCGTCACCAACTTTCTTTCGAGGTCCAACAATTGCCTTTTGACACTCCTATAATACCTCTTGCTACTTTCTTGATACAACTTGCCATATTGTACCACATGACATTATGATCTTCTATGTCTCATCTTTCTTCCCTTAATCATCTTATCGTTAAACGTTGTTCTCTCTTTTCAAGTTCTAGCATTTGGTTCCCGGTCTCTTCTTCACCCTACTCTTTCTTTTCTATTTTTTAACACTAATATCTAAGACCATCAACCTTGAGTGGTTAGGCTCTTTCATAGTGTACTATTACAATATTTACGTGCTAGTCTATATACCTTCGTAGTAAGAAAGTAATCAATTTGACTAATATTGGATCTGCTCTTAAGAGTAATTAAATGTTCATTTGTCTTCCTTAAACAAGTATTTGTTATTATAAGGTCATATGAAACTATAAAAATCAAGAATTGTTCGTCTCATTGAGTCATTCATTCCTAACTCCATACCTGTAATCTCTATGCACACTATCATAATCATTGTTCTCCTTTCTAACATGACCAAGGTCACCTTCAATATATAACTTTTCACCCGAGGTACTCCTTGAAACAAATTATCCATATGTTCCCAAAGTTCTTTGTTCACATTTTTATGTAATCCTACTTGGAGTGCATATGACTAATAACATTAATAACATCCTCCCCTAATCCAAATTAATAGTGTCATGTCTCTTATTCTTTTTACATATAAAACACTACTCATTAATGATTTATCGACAAACATTCCTACCCCATTTCTATGTTTTCTTTTCACCTATATACCAAATTATAAAACCAATTGTATCAATTTCTCTCGTTTCTCACCTATCCACTTTGTTTCCTGTAGAAAACTTATATTAATCTTACTCCTAATCGTTGTATGCACTAACTCCATTCCCTTTCCTTGTTAATGTGTTCCAATTTTCCAAGTAGCTAATCTAATCCAACTCACGTCTCCATATCTCTGTCCAAAATTCTCAATGATGAGATAAATCATATCGAAATTATATGTCATCTCAACAAAATACACTTTTAAGTTTTAGCTTCTGGGTATAGTGATATTCCCATTTTCCAGAATGAGTCTTCAAGCTAGATATGGTCATCTTTTGAGATTAATATGGAAATCAAAAAGATGAGTTATGTCCATGACGGGAATGTCTAACCATGAAATAGGTTTAAGTATTTTAGGTCGCTTTGAAGTTTGAAGGCTTCAGGAGGCAACTAGGGCTTTTAATTTTTACTTTTTTCCCTTTTTGTTTTGAGGGAGGAGGGAGGGTTGATGTTGGAAGTTGGCTGGTGGAAAATCAATTGTTTTTGTAGAAAAGGAGAGAAAAGAAACCATGAGTTAAACTTTTTATACATAAGATCTATACTATTATCACATCAAAAATTTATTTTGCACTGTAATATTTCCTGTTATGAATCTGATTCTCTGTTTCATATCAATATTTTAAGTATTATCTATTTAGGTTCTAGGATATGCTTTTCCTGTCTTTGAAAAGCTATGTTTTATTCCAATATCAGCCATGTAATGTACATGGATGAATTCTCTCTCTCTCTCTCTCTCTCTCTCTCTCTCTCTCTCTATATATATATATATATATATATATATATATAGACACACACACACACACACAGAGCTTCTCCTACGGGATTAACTTACGGGACAAATTTAAGAGATCAGAAAATATACGTATGTTTCTCTTCTATTTTTTTTTTTTTTTGTGATATACCTAGTTCTGCCACCAACCGGTAGAGGGGGGATTCGAACCTTGGTCTACTCCAAGGTAGCCCGCCACATTACCACTAGGATAATTTCTTCGGTTAAATTTATTTTTCTTTCAAAAATTAAATCTCTGTCTTGGTCAACAATACTATCTAATATCTCACACAATATGTATATAACGGTTCCTGTCATGCTATCTCAACTCCAAATGGAGAAATAATATGGTATACGATAATAAAACCAATATGCAATCACAATATCAAACTAAGAAATAGCACGATATGAAATAGAGAAAAGAAGTACAAGAGTCATAAATGCATCCACAATATAAGTCTAGGCACAAAGCAACTCCCAAAATAAGATATACATGCCAAGAGTCTAAAATAAGACTAATACAGTGTCTAAACAATATTAAGTCTAAGCCTCCTCAGTCACTGGCACTAGGTTCTCCTGCTCTAGGGAAGTATCCTCTAATGGTTCGCTGTCTTGCGGCCCGTAGTAAGTGGGACACCGCTCCTCAAGCCAATCATCTGAAAATATATCCAATGAACAAACACTTCGCCAAATTTCTCCTGTCGTAAGCTCGCTACGCCCTCTCCCTCCGTCTTTCTACTTTCGTTGTTCAAGAACAAACACTTCGCCAAATCCCTCATGTCGTAAGAAAGTGCTCTTAGTTTCTCACTTGCAGCTCGCTGGCTCGTTCATTCAGTTGCTCATGAACTCGCTGCTTCGCCAAAAGAGAAGCGAGACGTCACCTCCTTTCATCCAACAGATTCTTGTTGAGGGTTTTTGGATCAGCTTATTAAGTCGAGCGACAGTGAGGTGAGCGCCAGTAAGGAAAAGAAACAAAACTGAAGGAATCATTTCGTTCGGTCTTCTTACTTTGTTATCCTCACTAACGCTCGCCTTTAAAGAAAAAATACATAATCATACTAAAAGGCTGCTGTAAATTTTGCATATCAAATATGATCAATACATGTGAAGCACGCTCAGTTAGTTCTCTTCCACCTTTGAAATATCTGGGTTTCTCATCCTCTGTGGACTAGCAATAGGTCCAATCCCTGAAGTTCTTTCTGCTCCTTGTACTTAATACTTCAGCAAAGCCCTTTATGCTCTATGTCTATACTCTATGCGGATCCTAGTTCTCTTCCACCTTTGAAACATCTGGGTTTCTCATGTCTATACTCTATGCGGATCAGCTTATTAAGTCGAGCGACAGTGAGGTGAACGCCAGTGAGGAAAAGAAACAAAGCTGAAGGGATCGTTTCATTCGGTCTTCTTACTTTGTTCTCCTCACTAACGCTCGCCTTCAAAGAACACATAATCAGACTAAAAGGCAGCTGTAAATTTTGCATATCAAATATGATCAATACATGTGAAGCACGCGCTCAGTTAGTTGTAGTGCCTATCTAACTATTTATATCGTCCGCTTTGGCATTTTTGTAGAACATATGTCATTGTTTCATAATTTATGTATGTTGTATCTTCCGGAGGGACCTTCATGTACACACAACTGTGAACTTTTGTACCAAATCCTCTGTGGACTAGCAATAGGTCCAATACCTGAAGTTCTTTCCGCTCCCTGTAATTAATACTTCAGCAAAGCCCTTTATGCTCACTGTGCACTTCCTAGTTCTCTTCCACCTTTGAAACATCTGGGTTCTCATGTCATACTCTATGCCTCTGTAAAATTCTGTCTTGTTATATTAAAATATATCGACACTACACATTTGAATGGTGATGCCCCTCGAACTCCATGAAATGTTTTTCAACATCTGTTTATGTTGACGCTGTTACGTGTAACTGTCCTTTGTATTCATTAGAATCCGATATCTTTATTATTTTTCACATTGTATGCTATTTATATTAACAGAACCAGTTTTACAACACATACATTGTGAACTTGATAACTATACTGCATTCAATACAGATGAGATGTCTGTTTTTATGGTTCATTTATTTAGTTTATTTGGCCTTTTATACTACTTTAGTAGTACATGTGGAAGACAAAAGATCATCTAGGCCATTTTTCGTGGACTCTACAATGCAATACTTTTTCAAAGCCAATTTCCCCTGTAATTCACTCCCCCTCCCAACCACCACCCATGTAAGGAAAATAGAAAGGAAAAAGGAAAACCTATGTTTCATTGTAAAATGAGTGCTGCTTTATATTCAATGCTCTTTTGGTTGATAGTCATGCTTATTTACTAATGATGCTAGATTTGATGATACCAATCCTGAAGCTGAGAAAAAGGAGTACATTGAGCATATCCAAGAAATAGTCCAGTGGATGGGTTGGCAGCCACATAAGGTGTATAGTGTGTTTACTGTTTGTGTTGAATTGGTGCTTGTCAGAAAATGACTGTCGCTTACCATCAATACTTGTCGCTTACCATCAATACTTGTCGCTTACCATCAATACTTTATATACTCTTTGTCAGGTAACCTATTCCAGCGATTATTTTCAAGACCTATATGACCTTGCAGTTGAGCTAATAAGGAATGACCGAGCTTATGTAGATCACCAGGTTAGTCATGCACAAAGGAAATGACCAGTAATCTATTCATGAAATCATGCCAAATGTTTGTCATGCAAAGTAATAAACAATAAATTATCCAACTTTCAAGCACCAAAAATCTAATACATCTGTCTTCTCAAGAGCCCTGAAGAAGTCAAAGAGTATAGAGAGAAAAAGATGAATAGCCCATGGAGGGATCGGCCAGTTGAAGAATCATTACGATTATTTGAAGAGATGAGAAGAGGTATGATTGATGAGGGGAAGGCGACACTTAGATTGAAACAGGATATGCAGAGTGATAATAAAAATATGTATGACTTGATAGCATACCGTATAAAGGTATAGAGTGATAAAGTTCTTTGGTTTATTTAGCTCAATATTTCCTATTGTCTTACTCTGGCATTTTGTTCAGTTTACTCCCCATCCTCATGCGGGTGACAATTGGTGTATTTATCCAAGTTATGATTATACCCACTGCATCGTGGATTCTATTGAAAATATTACACATTCGGTAAGTATATATGCTCTACTTCTCTAAGGTCCTTTTTCATGTACTTGTTGTCCAATACAAGCTCTTGTCATAATACATGTATATGGTAGCCTTGTTAAATATGACCATGTTTTGGAGCATGCCTCTGTTTGAGTGAGCATATCTTAAGTATATCTGTCATTTTTTCTATACATGGAGGTTGTTGCTTGTTAGCCTGGAAGGCACTCTATGTGCTTCTTTTTATACAAATATCCTTTTAAATAATAAGTGTAATGGCCATCACGATAATCTTTTTGTTTTTCTATTCCAACCTTTGCCATTTGCAAAAACATGTTAATTTTTTTGTCAAGTACACTAGGACACCAAAATAGTTACGGTGTTCATGCCACTGTGTCCTTACAACATCGAGTTGTATCCATGCAACATAGGACCTAACTAATTCAAGATATGATCATATGACACCAAGTGGTTGACATGATTAGATCCATCTTGTACTTCTTACTTTCAAGTTTCAAGTAAAACCTGCTATTTTCAAGCTGAGAATGTTTATCTTGCTATCTTTGATGCATATAGTTTGTGCTGTGTCTATCTAATTTACTAAGATGATGGGATATCTTCCTGCCTGCAATATCAGCTACTTCTTTGCCAAGTTTATTTGGTTCTATATTTTTTGTTGGGGAGTTTACACGATGGCTGCTTTGCTCTGCCATTCTTGATTTTCCTTTTAATTATTTCTTCTCTCTATTTCCTCCAAACCAATTTTATGAGTTTTCTCTATTTCTTTAGGAAGATAAAGAACATAAAGTTGGTGGGAAAATTAGGACGATTGGATGGTTTTGATCTTTCCCTTCTACAAGTCTTGATCTCTTAGAATATGCTAAAGTTCTCAACAACTGGTCCTTGATACCTTATGATTCGCTTTGTCCAAAAAAAAAAGAAGTATATATACCTTTCTTTTGATACCTTACATTATATCAATTAGTAATCTTTTGTGTACTTTGGTGTTTCTAACTGCCCACTGATTTTTTATTGATCCCTAGTATGGTAAGACATACAAGACAGTAGTAGAAGCCCATGCGGTTGATCTTTTGTACCCGCTTCAAGATATGATGACTAAGCAGAGAATATCAATCTTGGGGTAAAGAATTTATACTATTTATGTTTGCTTCGACTTTATTCTTGTAGTAATTGTTGACAAGAGATGGCTGACCTAGAGCACATGAGTATAAAATAAATAAATAATGCATTTTGGAAATTCCTGTCCCACATTGACCTAAAAATTTAAATCCAGGGTGACCACCCCATTTTGGATAATATTGTTTCTATTAAGCATGAAAATACAACATTTGAACTCACTTAAGGATCAGCCAGCCTAGTTCGGAAAGGTTAAGAATGTGTCTGCTAATTGGTAATTTGGGAGGTGCATCACCTGCTCAACATTTTGGAACTTCTGAAGTCATATTGTGAGGTTTCATCATTTAGCATGTAGAGGGAAGGTGAATACAAGAGTCGAGAATGTAGACTTATCTCTCCAAACCAACTCAAAAAGTGTGTAGGTGCCCTTTCTCCATAAAGAAAGAGAGATTGTCAAAGTATCAACATTGCCTCTAGTACATTTTGTTGCTGTAGGTGGTGGTCCAAAATAAACTATGTAACATTACAACAGGAGTTAAAGTATCCGTTGGAACTTATATGTTTTGGATGGAAATTGTAGGGTCAGAAACCGCTAACCAGCAATACCAACTCGTTTGAACCACTCCCCCCCACCGGTCGTCACAAGAAGGATTCAGAATCTATACGGAAACTGAGTTTTAAACTTTGGTTAGAACTCTACAAATGGTAGTATAAGGGCCAATCATTTCTGTCATAAGAGTCAACTTTGTCAATTGTTCAGTGTAATATTCGCTCTCTATGCTCTTGTTATGGTGTTAATGAAGGACAAATTAAATGAGTTTGTTACAGAATGGAAGTTATGTCTGGAGATACTTAGCTGGTAACCTCTGAAATGCGAACTTTTCTACTTGAAACCAGAAAAAGCAAACTGCTAAAAACAACATCCAGATAGTTGTGGCCGGAGCCAACTTGTTACAGTTTCTTTTTATGGTGGCAATGAAGGATGAGTTAAACAAGGTTGCTACAGAATGGAAGCTATGGTTGGAAATATATAGATAATGCTCTTCTCATTTAGCGTTTTCAGTTCCTGAAAAATAACCACTTAACTTCAAGTTGATAGTTGGTGGCCTCTGGGATAAATAATTTTCTATTTGAAACTAAGAAAGCAAAATGCTCAAAGAAAACATCTAGATAGGTTTGGCTGGATCCAACCCTTTATAATTTTTTTTGGCATTATCCTACCACTACTAGGAGTGTTTTTTCTTCATATTCTAAATTGAAGCCAGTATTTAATTGCTTTAATTATGGATAAAATCACTAGGCAAATTCTTATATGGTTATTGCTTATGATATTGTTTTAGTTATAGTATATAGATGAGAATTTATTCTAAGTTAGGTGTAGAAACAAAAACTACATGAAGGAACGAGGGAACATGTGAATTGATGGGTAGAGTGGAATACCCAATTGTGAGCATTTGGATAAACATTTTCTTATTTCATGAGAATGAGTTAAAGGACGATGTTAATAGAACTGAAACGGAATGGTAGATGAGAGGTGTTTGTGATGAGTATTACGATCATAAGATTCTGGTGAAGCCGAAGGGAAAATTTTATACGATGACAATAAGACCAACCATCTTTTATGGACTTGGATGTGCTGCAGTAATAAAGAATATGCCTTAGCGTAAATGAGTATATTGAGATGTATGAGAAGCAATATGAGAAAAGAATGATGAACAAGTGACTTCATCTGTGGAGGGTTGATCTAGCTTATGTTGAAGATAAGATGCGAGAAAATTGTTTGACTTGGTTCGCGCATGTTACTAGGGATTATAGATGCACTGCTTGTCACTTTAGGATTTTAGTTGAAGGTGCCAATAGGAGGGGTAGACCAAATGAACATGATTGAAGCTAAAAAATGAGGCTTGTTAATATAACCGAGGAGATCCTATATATATTATGGGTATATGGAGGAAACAAATTCGTTTGGCTACCCAGACATTTTGGATTATTCAAGGTTTAAAAATTCGACTGGTGTGTTTTTGACCATTTGATAGATTTGACTGTGCCTAATGTGGACTGCATGATATAATTTGGCTCGACTAATTTGAATAAGATATATCCAAAAATAAAAATTAAACAGGGAGAGGAATTAGGAATGGAGAGGAAGGGAGAGAGACAGACTTGGAGAGGTAAGGAGAGAGGGAAGAAATCAGCAAATATTACTTTGTGGGCAAAGAAAAAAGATAAACAGAAAAAGGGAAGATAGATGGTGAGCAAATTTACTTGGTTGGGGCAATTAGTGTAGGCGACCCAACTTCACCAACAAACCATTGCTGGCCACAGGAACCTCTTCCTCTTCTCGGCTCTCCAGATCCTTAAGACTTCTATGTGTTTCTCGTGAGATCTGCTTCTCCTTATAGGGCTTAAAACATGTCTGGATTGACATTGGTGCTTAATAGGGAATTGGATTGTGTCCTTGCCATGGGAATTTCAGGTGGAACTACGTCAAGGGGATTTGAGTTGGATCCAACTGTTGGTTTAAATCATACCTGGATCCAAACCAAATGCAAACTATTTAAAGTCGTAAAATACATATTATTAGGACTGTCAATTTGGGGAAGATTTGTATCTGATACATGCAATATCTCAAAACCACAGGTCTAGTGTTCTTTTGGCTGATTAATCTACCACTCTTCTTCACATCCTTAGCAAAAATAATAAATCCCAGATTATTTGCATCCTTAACTTTCGATGTGGTTGTTGAGTTGTTGACTTCCATGTGAACTCTATTTCTCAGCATCTGTAACACACTTTACACGTAGTGTCTCTGGTTTCTTCAGTGTATCCATAAGTTTGTATGCAACCTGTACGTTGCACTCATTTAATTACTCTCTTTCAATGTATCATGGTTGAATATTTATATTTCAGATTTGCATAATCTGTAGCATTGGTTGTGTTTAATTCAACTGGATATTCTTTTCCGTACTCAATGTGAGATTTTGTATTCATAGATTGATTTGTTCATTTCTTTGTTTTGCTGTCTACTAATGTATGTATGTGTCTTTTGAAGCTTTGTACACTTGAATTTGAGATTCGTCGACCTTCATACTATTGGCTTTTGGAAGTCTTGGGACTTTACCACCCTTATGTCTGGGAGTATTCAAGGCTAAACATTTCAAACACTGTGATGTCTAAACGCAAGGTATGTTGCATTATCAATCCTGACGATCACAAAACTTGACACTTCATGGACCTTTTTGTTCTCTTTTTGTTGGCAAGAATCTTGATTTGGCATTTGCTATTATTATGTTTTGGTGTTTTAGTTGAATCGTCTAGTGACAGAGAAATGGGTGGATGGCTGGGATGACCCCCGTTTAATGACACTAGCTGGGTTAAGGCGACGGGGAGTGTCCTCGACTTCTATTAATGCTTTCATTCGAGGAATCGGAATTACAAGAAGGTTGGTTATTTTTGTGGGCATTGATATGTTGTAACTTGTAGTGCTGGTATTTTTCAACTTGGGAATATATACTTTTGTCTCATATATAGTCTCTTTATCAAGCCTTTTACACGTATAGGAGTCCTCCATTAGTAGAAACCGTCATCCTTCAACATTACTTGTTGGTCCTGTTTTCTTCTTTACTAATCGAACTGTCAATATTGTCTGAGACCGCACCTTGGTGCATCTTTCTCATTTGACGCCTGATATGTGTTTATATTCTTAATGTACTAGATCTTGCTAAGATTTAGTCTTTAGTTTATGCTATAAGGATTCTATGATTGTGCCAGACTCATAGACTTTAGTTTCTGTAGACATGGGAATATCATTACTTTTGATTCTTTGGCTTAATGTGTCATAGGGATTAATGCAATTTTCTATAGCAAATCGTATTATTTGGAATGTTGTAGCCTTACAAGTATTTGGCTAATCTGTTAAAACTATTTTTCCATACAGTGATAATAGTATGATACGTGTTGATCGCTTTGAGTATCACATTAGAGAAGAACTCAACAAAACTGCACCACGAACAATGGTTGTGTTGAATCCCCTTAAGGTACATGGAGTTGACTCTTCTGCGATAATCTGTCATCATTTTTTTTTATTTATACTTAATAACTCAGCCTATTTTCCAGGTTGTAATAACAAACCTCGACAGTTCTTCTGCAATGGATCTTGATGCAAAGATGTGGCCTGATGCTCCAGCTGATGATGCATCTTCTTTCTATAAGGTAAATACCATGAGTGCTTGTATATCCTAAGAAACAAATGCTGAAGGTTAATTTGGATAGGGAATCTATGATTCCCCAATCTACGCATTTGGTCTTACAGTCATTTACATGCTTAGTTAGGATTTGTTATATCATCCAACTTCTATTAAACTACCTGGCATGCATGTCTTAAAGTGCCCTGTACACTGTTTCATTCTGAGATGAAGTGGAAGTTGACTCCAAACACATATGCTACATCTTTGCTATTCCAGACTTTTTTTTCTTGTAATAATTGTTTTGCTTCTTGCATGATAAGATTTTTCAGAGACGATTTGTAAATATTATGTAGTGTATGCTGTTATTTATTTTCTATTGCTACCGTTGATAATGGTTGACATCAAGAAAGATGGTAATGCCATATATTGGTATTATGTTGTCTACATAGGATTAATATTTCTTTCCAGGTAGGAGCTAAACTGTCTGTACCGATGGTTGCCACTGATGCTAAGTTGTGTACAAGGGTTCTAGCATTCTATGCTACCTCAAGTCTGCCTTAGTGCAGTGTTCGGATTCAAAATATTTCATAGGTAATGAACCTTAGGTATACTGAGTAGACACCCAAATTGGCTTTGTATCCATATCGAACGTGTATTGGACAATATGACGTAACACCCCAAAATACACTACGGCATGCCAAAACGTCTGTCTTAGTTCGTGTTGTATTTGTGTCAGTAAAGTGTAGGCTTTGGGTAATAAAATGTTGGTAAATGACATCTTGGAGGCTTTTTTCTTTTATCCACATTAGCAATTTATAATTGGCTAATGTGTAATGAGAAGTGATGTCGATAGAGGATAAAATGAGAGAAAATTGCTTACGATGTGAGCCATGGGGAAAGGAGAGCAGATAGCACCATTTTTGAGTGATAGGATTTTATTTAAAGGAACTAGGTGCTAGCCTAAATGAACTATGCAGACTAATTTGTCATGAAAGGCTTTGTTGTTGTTGAACTAAATAGGCTAATTTACCATGAATGCTTTGTTGTTGTTGTAGCAGTCTGCCATGTGTATCTATAGTTCTGTTAAAATGGACGCGTGTAATATGCTGATGGATAGCATAAGAAATGAGGGTATTCATGGGAAATTGGAGGTGGCACCAATTCAGAATAAGACAAGAAATTTGTCTCAGGTGGTTTTGACATGCAATATAGACCAATAGATGCACCGTTTAGGTGGAGCAATGTTTAAAAAACTTCTAGAACTAGGGTAGGCCTAAACTAACTTGGATTTGGGCTGTTAAGGACTTGGTTTTTGTCAATATTACGAAGGAGATGGCCCTAACAGAGTACATAGAGAAAATGATTCAAATAGTCGACCCAATATGTTTTTGTAATATTTTCCTACATAGACTAATTTCCTCGTCACAAGTCATAAACTGTAATTTAATTATCAAGCCGTGATCCAACTATTTAGCATATGAAACTTTGTTTGCCAATTATTGACTTATTTGAATTAGGAGAAACATTCAGTATAACACGGTCCATCTCTACCGTATGCAGTGCCATTTTAATCACTATTTATTTTCTAACCCTGCTCAAATAAGAGCAACTGAAACTTGCGTGTTCCTTGTCAACCTCTTTTCCTACGTAAAAGGCTCACGCCATTGTAACATCTAGTTTCTGCTCATCTAATTTTGTTTGCCAAGTCTTTTTGCTTTGTTCATCCTTAGGAACCATACAACACTTTGGTATTGAATTTGTGAAATTCTTCTTTAATTAGCCAATGTTTGCATTATTCATATTCATATTTGAAACATCTATTCATCCATCAAGCTCTAATATTTAGAAATGCTTTCAGACTCTTCTCTAGTCTCTCCATTAACAAGTATAACAAGTTTGGCATAAAAATTGGTTGCTACATGAAATCTCCTGGCTGTTTGTTTAACTGACTCCTCATTTTGGGACAAAGTTCTGCTAGCTGTATGATTTCCATGATTTCCCTATAGTTACCAGACCAGCAATGAAATTGGCAAACCATGTGTGTTACTTTTGGGATTGAGCAACCGAATCTTTTTTTCTGGAAATTAGTTCTCTAAATGGGCATCTCCTCAATCAAGCCAACAAACATCATTTTTTTTATTGCCTGTGTAGGTTCATTGTGGTCTGTCCTATACAAGGTTCAAAATATCGGTATCGGAATCGATATCGGACCATTCCTATCAGTATTGGGATCGGCGGTATCGGTAGTATCGGCGGTTTCGGATCGGAGTATCGGATTTTTTAGTATCGAAAAACAAATAATTATTAGTAAATTATTAACATTTTAGAAAATATATTTTATACATTTTTGCATAATTTTAAGTATTTTCAGTGTTGTTTCTTAGTATTTTTGAAATTGAATGAAATAGTAGTCACCCTTGTCGATTGATTTACATGCAATAGATTAAATTTTCTCTTTTGTATGCTTTTACACCCTTACTATGTTTTTACACCCTTGCTAATTGGGCATTTTTCATTCAATTTTTTCGCCGAATTGACTGGAAAAGAGATCTCTAAAGTCGGTATCGGTCAGTATCGGATCGGAACATACCAAAATGTATCGGTATCGGCCGTATCGGATCGGTATCGGCCGATACTGTAAACTATGGTCCTATACAATCATACCAGTCTAAATTGTGCTTCTATCAAGTTCTGCCTGTGTAGGTTCGTTTTTGGCGAGGTAGTCAAAGGCACACTCGAGACGCAAAGGGTCTATATCGCCTGAGGTGCAAGGCGCACTTAAGACGCACGCCCGAGCGATGTGAGGCGCAAATATATATATATATATATATATATATATATATATCACATGAGTACCTTTTGAATTGAAGTTTTAAGATATTCTTCAAGTGCTTTTCAAGGATAATTCAAATTAGCATGACTTGATTTCATCAAAAGATGGAAATGATATATATATATATATATATATATATATATATATATATATATATAGTAACAGTAAAAAAAACAGTATATTGAGAACAATATACAAAATAGTATACTGAAAACTGTATAAAAAATAGTATACACAAAAAAAAAAATACAGATACGATAGTGAGAACTTCGTTTGCAGTAATAGTATACAAAACAGTATGTTCATATACAACACACTATTAAAAAACAGTTTAAGAAACCGTATAAAAAAAGTAAAACAACAGTATACACAAAAAAGTAAAAAAAAAAGAGCATAAAAAAATATACAAAACACTAAAAGAAAAGGTAAAACAACAGTAAAAAAAACAGTATAAATTTTTTTTTTTTTTTTTTTGTCCATGTGTAAAAAATTTCACAATATTTTCAAGGCGCTCCTAACTACTATGCGCCTCATGGAAAGGCGCGCCTTAGGTGGCGTCTTATGAAACACGCATCGCCTGTATAGTCTTGAGGCGCTGTCCTGCGCCTAGTCAAAGGCGCGCCTTTGACTACACTTGTTTTTGGTTGACAATACCCATATGCTTCTTACAAGTGCATTTATGCTTGTATAATTTCAACTAATGCTTAGAGCATTTGTTTTATTCATCTTTTCAAACATCACATCCAATCCGTAGCAAATTTCTCATTTTACTCGTTTTGGGCCTGAAAAGCTTTGAGGATTGGTCAAAGCAGGTACCAAAAAAATCTCCGACTGCCTTGCTCTGAATAGGTTTGGTCATGAATAAGGCGAAACATGAATTCTTGTTAAAAGATAAAGGTCTAGTGGCTTCCGATTCAAGTCCTAAGTCGTTCTTTACACATCAAATGAGCCTTTCATTGATTAACCATAAATTTTCTGAGAATATAGTTTATTTAAAACTGGGAAGTTGATAACCATGGATGGGCATTCGTGAAAGTCACAAATTTGATCAGATTACTGTGTATGGGCATCCATGAAAGTCACAAATTTGGTCAGTTTACTGTGGATTCTGGATCTCCTTGCATCTCCAATCTCTCAATTCCCAGTGAATATGTTTTCTGCTAGCTCTATAACTTAGGTTTAATGATAAGACAATTGATGAATACATATGCTGTTTTTACAGTGTAAACTTGACACGTTCATATTAGGTGACAAGGATAAAGCTCTTCATTTGGTACATCATTACATTTGTTAGCCTTCCATGTTCAATCATCATTTTCGATTAAGCAAGCGACAAGATTAAATTCATTGATAAGAGGTATAGAAGATGCATGTTCTCCTGATGAGTTTAATTAACCTTTTCTTCTTTGTAGATACCTTTCACAAATGTTGTCTACATTGAACGTACTGATTTTCGTCTGAAGGATTCAAAAGACTTCTATGGGCTTGCCCCGGGCAAATCTGCTCTACTCAGGCAAGTTTTTACCGGAAAATTGTTAAAATCTTTTCGTTTGCAGTAAAAGCTAAAATGTTGGTTTATCAATAATATACATAATTTCCTCTATATGCAGGTATGCCTTCCCGATAAAATGCACAGAAGTGGTGTATGGTAATGACAAGGATACTGTTGTTGAGATTCATGCTGAATATGATCCTTCAAAGAAATCAAAACCCAAGGTTATCATTCTGCCTGTTGACAATTAATACTTGCAGCTACAGAGGCTTCTGAGGGTTTACTTATTTATTGGCAACACATGCAGGGTGTTCTTCACTGGGTTGCTCAACCTTCTCCTGGGGTTGATCCACTTAAGGTGGAAGTAAGATTGTTTGAGAAACTATTTATTTCCGAGGTAAATATTGCCTTATGTTTTATTTTCTGCTCTTACATGTGTTTTAAAAAATATTTTATATCACATATACTGGACTTTTCTGATTATTTTTACGATAGAATCCTGCTGAGCTGGAGGACTGGCTTTCTGATCTTAATCCTCGGTCTAAGGAGGTGATACCAGAGGCGTATGCAGTACCTTCCCTTCGTAGTGCTAAACTGGGTGACAGATTCCAATTCGAAAGAATGGGTAATCTCAATTTCTTTCTTTCTCCACTCTACTATTACTCGTGTGAACAGATTCCAATTTGAAAGACTGCAGACGATTAGAGGCTCTTCTCACTATAATGATATGAACTGAACTGAACTGAACTTTATTGCACTCCAAATGCGACTCTGAATATAAAACTCCTACCAAGGGGTTTATTAAGTAGGAGATTTACTGAATTATGATTTTGGGAGCTGATGAGCTGCTCTCAACCACGTATTTCACTCTTGTTCGGTGCGATTATGAGCAAGATGCCTTTGATGTATTCTTTCTTCTACGTTGACGAGTATGCTTTCTGAATGCGACTTGTTACACTACAAAGCCACCTATTTCAGCTCTGTTGCTTCATATGCTGTCTCAAAACTTGATCATATGCAGTGCTTAGTTACCTAGGTGTCTAATTATCTACATGTGTGCTCTAGTAGCTCTTGACTGCAATTTTTATCTGTTCATCCAAACCTATTTTATCGGGCCAACAATTACTGATTTATCACTTTTGTTTCAGGGTATTTCGCTGTGGATCTGGATTCAACACCCGACAAGCTGGTTTTCAACAGAACTGTCACTCTTCGTGATTCCTACTCCAAAGTCGGAAACAAATAGAGTAAAAGTTGTAAATACTTTATATCACTGACCATCTGTACAATTTAGCATTTAGACATTGTAATAGCATCACAGTTCTTTTTATAACTTATTAAAGACATAATTAGGACAACCTTCATGGTCTACTGAAATTTCTCAAAAGTGATTTAGTGAAAAAGTTCTGGAGGTTGGGAGAATGTCAATATTTTTACTGTGAGCTTTGTTGTGTGTTATCTTGCAGTGACCATTCACACATTGAGCTTTATTTATTACTATAGAAGTTTTTCTTTCCTGTTGGTCTCTTGAATGTCGTGCAGTGATTTATGAGTTATGGGGAAACATGTGAAGCTCAAGGTTTCAAGGGAGAGCTGATCTATCATCTACATGCTCCAGCCGTGCTTTGCATCCCTTAGGCTTCCTTTGGTAGGAAGGATGAAAAAGTACAAGAAAGAAAAAATTGAGTAGGATGTATTTTTCTTCCATAAGAAAAGAAAAAAAATATTAACTTTGTAGAAGGGGTGGAAAGGAGAAAGAGATTCACTTTCCTTAGTTTTGTATAGAAAGAAAAGTGGAAAATAAAGAAAATAAAATATATAGATTTTACCAATTTTATTCTAAACTAGAAATATTCATTTACTATTTGACTTCATGAATTATTTTTAAATAATACAATTCATATAGGGGTATACTTGTTAAATGATATAAGCATGCATTTTTTTCTTCCATTTTTGAAATGATTCAAGTTTTTTGTTTGGAGGAAAAATCAATCTCTTTACTTTTTCTTCCTTCTATTTTTCCTTCTATACCAAACAAGAAAAAATAAATTAATTTTTTCACTTTTTCCCTCTCCATTTTTATTTTCTTCCACTTTTCTTTCCTACCAAACACACCCTTAAGTTCACTTATCCTATTAATTAAGAAGTTGTATCAGAAGTCACTCAGTTAAAAAATAAGTCTTTTCTTTCACCCCCGAAAACTAGTGGAAACGTTCACCCTTTACCACATGTTAAATTACTAGTCAAACTCAAACCACTACCAAAGTGATTTTAACATTTTTATGTTAGATAAAAATGACACGTAGTAACTTTTGAGTGGAAGTGAACATTTTCAGTAAACAAAAATAGACGGTAGAAAAATACATTATACTTCGGAAAGGAAGATTCCCAGTTTCATGTATTTGTAAAGCAGAACAATTGTGCTAATGGCATGGGGTGAATCTTAGGGTTTCCAAGGTCTGTCAATACCAAGGCCGGCACTTGCACATTCGAGACGGTGCTGTCGCCTTGCCTGCAAAGAACTTGGAAAGCCTAGACTTTAGACATTGTTGACAGTAATAACGTCGAGTTTATTGACAATGAAATGGATACAGTGGCTCTACGAAGAAGATGAAATGCTATCTAGGCCTGGTTCCGGAATGCCAGTGTTTATCCAGATTTTGAGACTCATAAATTGCTTCATTTGCATATGTGGTTTAACAAATTACCAAGTGCCAATTTGACAACAATGCCCCCGATAAAATTGATCCATCTTCATGGGGGCGCAGAGCAAAGGGCTACGTCGTAGAATTAAAAAATAAAGAGCAAAATAGAACTTGAAGTTGCAAAGGCATTTGCTTGGTATTCACATTTACAGTCATTCCAGATACATACAGATGTATGACTATGGGTAACAAACCAATTACGTACCCCCGGATGAAGTATATGACAGTACATGTTTTAAAAACCCTAATTAAACTCACTTGCTTGAAGAAACTCACGTAAGATGAATTCCAAGAGTTGGTTGGTCTCTACTACCGACATGCTATAGCAGCCAGCCTTACTTGTCCTCTAACACAATTCTCTGTGTCCCATTACTGGCCATGAACCTCAGAGCCAACTCATAAGCCGAGAATATCGCGCCGTTGACGACGAACGCGCGCGCGACGGCCGTCCCCAGGCCGCGCCACAGCACCGCGTACCCTTCCTCCCGCACGCTCCTGCGGAAGCAGTCGGCAATGCCGCGGTATTTCGGAGGCAGGTCGTCGCCGGCCTCGGCCTGGGCCTGCAGCCTGGTCTTCACCACGTCCAGGGGGTAGCAGCATATCCAGCTGGCCACCCCCGCCAACCCCCCCGCCACGAGCATCGTCCCGAGGCTCTCCTGCTCGCTCTTTCGGCAGCCCGGGTGGAGCTGCTCGCGGGCGTACTCGTAGGTCCAGAAGTAGACCCCGTGGGCCGGGGCGTCGCGGAGGACGGTGATGGAGAGGCCCCGGTACAGGCCTCTGATCCCTTGCTTTCTGAAGATGGTCTGGGCGATGCGGAATGGGCCTTGCCTTCGGCCCGGCTGCCTGCTGCTGGTCCCTGGCGCCATCTGCTGCAGCTGGAGCCGGATCTTTATGAGCTCGACCGGGCTCAGCAGCAGGCTCTGGAGGGCACCGGTGCCGAACCCGCCCAGCGCCACGCTTCTGTAGGATGGCGGTTCCGTAGTGGCGTTGCCGGAGTGGAGTGCTCTTGAGAACACTGCGTACACTTGGAAGACCATCGCATTCTGCATTGGAAAAGAATGGCATATATCATGAACATATATTAATCTCAAAATCCTGGAGGAACTCATGAATTCTTAATTTTTAAAACTTGGCCATGAAAACCGTTTGATTACATAGCATCTCATTCCGTTTTTTTTTTTTTTTTTTTTTAAGGGCCAAAACATAAAAATAAGTACACTTTCAATATTATTGAAATTCACATGTCATATATATATTGAAAGTTCTTATTTTGAGCTTTTATTAGAGTTTCTGTAGTCGAATTGTATTGATCGTAGGTGTGCAGTATCAACTTGCAATACCAAAAATTAGAGTCCACTTTTGTTCATCCACCAAAACTATGACAGATGTTCACATTTCCACTAAAGAGTCATCATGCGTCATTTTTAACCAAACTAAAATCATTTTGGGAGTGGTTTGATGAACATCTACACTAATTTTGACTAGTTGTTTGACACGTGGCAACCTTTGAGTGGAAGAGTGAACATCTACTCTAGTTTTGGTGGGAGAACAAAGATGGACTCCCAAGAATTACATAGAGAACGAGGATTGTGATTTCAAAAACCCACCCAGAAAAAATGACTAAACATCTGATTTTGACTATGAAAAGAAAGAAGTACATGGATGAAGGAAGAGTGCAAATATTCTAAACCAAAACTTTATATTCCTCGTTCAAGAATTAAGAAAAACTAATAAGTGAAAGACGGGAAAAAAAATGATAGTTCTTCCTCTATTAAATGGTAACGGTTGTTCCCTGCAAAAACTATGCAGACACCAGAATCATAATGTTTCTTGGGTGGCCACATCACTCCTTTGTTCAAAGGGAAAAAGAAACCACTTCTGATCATGAATACATTTCCCTACATAAAGTGTGCGATATACCTTGATAATAGAGAAATCAAAAGGGAAACGATTTAAAATAATACAAAAATAAAGAGAAACCACCTCTGAAAATGAAATAATCCTGCTCCTGCTCTGTATAAGAAGAGATGAGTTATATGTCAAAGATATGATTCTCTCTGAGTTTGCTTTTATCAACCACTAGAGCCTTCTTAAATGAACAAGTCACATAAATATATTTAGTGATTGCTCGTGTTCAAAAAATTGTATATATATGTGGAAGAGTAAACAATAGTTTTTTAATTTTTTACTACTCGAACAAGAACAAAAACCTCCCTTCAATAACATTTTTGGAATATTTTTTTTTTTCTATTATATGAAAAGATGAATTTTACAGACGCAGAGAAGGAATGGAAATATAAACTGATCGCAGCTATTGAACTGAAAACTGAGCGAGTAGAGGTTTTCAGTTCTCTGTCTAGAATGATTATGAGAAGGTTTATAATTTGCTATATCGCATTTGATTGGAATTGGTATGTAAGTTATCATCACTTACTGTAAACATACATTTGATTTAATTGATCATTATTACTGTAAACTTATTCTGCTGATTACTGAAGATGAGAAAACTAAGGGCTCGTTTGGTTCACTGCAATGTAATTGTAACCGTAATGAAATCGAACGAAAAAAAATAAAAAAAATTCGATTATATTACGATTATATTGCATGAACCAAACGGATCCTAACTGTGGTCTTTAATTGTGGATGTAGAAATGTATCAATTACCAAGGAGAAAAAGAAGAAGATGCTGAATGCGTTACTACTGCTGCACCTTCCATTAACTGCAAAACAAAACAAAAAAACCCGCAGCATATCCCGGTTGCCTAATTTGTAACTAAATATTCTGAACTTTCATATTTTAGCAACTAAGCTATCGGACTATTAGCAACTAGTACCTGCCGTTAGTTTTTGCAATGAAAAGACCAACCTGCAAAAAAAAAAAATTCAAAGAAAAAAAAAACCCTTAGCCTCGCTCTGTTGATGCCCATCCACTCCCCACCAATTTCCAATTTGTTTGTATTTTCATTTTCTTTTGCAGTCCATCTTTTTAAATTAAAAATAATAATATTATTTTAGGGTAAAAGAGTCTTAAAAAAGACACTTGTCACTGGTTTGACCTCAAACTGACGGTCAAACTAGGCAGCGAGTATGAAGAAATATGGAACCAAAGCTGAATCCCGTTTTCCCACTATGAACAACTTTGAACTGTGTAGATATTCTTGAAATCTTTCATATCTAATGCAGATTCCAAGTAAATTTTGTTTCATATCACAAACATTTCAATGAGTTTGACTACAGAAACTCAAATAAAAACTCAAGATAAGAACTTACAATAAAAATGTGACACATGAATTTTACTTTAATGTACTTATTTTTTCACTTTGGTCTTCGTGAGAAAAAAATTCAAAATTCAAAAGGTGAGATACATGTAATCCAACTGCTCTTCCTGGCAGAGTTGAAAAAATTCGTCAGTTCCTCTACTTAGATTCGTGTTTCCATTTTCGACCAGCCTCTAATTAATTAATTGTAAGCTTCCCCCTCTCAAATCTTTCAATTTACTCTAAAAGATTAATGTATTCTACCAATCACTAGTAATAGTTTCTTCAGCAAATCAAATACAAAAAATTTACACCATTTCGTGGATCCGTCTCCCTGCATAAAATTTGGGGCTGACAGATCGACGCATCGGTAAAATAACAGAACTTACTATAAATCTAGAGTTTTGGAGTAGCCACAAATTCTTTAAGTTGCTAAATAAACCGTTCTGCTATTTTTTTTTTTTTTTGGGTGGGGTACTAATTCTGTTTTCTTCCATATTCCAGTTCATTCTAATTCTCAAGTGTTCAATCTTTCTGTATCCTCCGGATACAAATTAGTACAATAAAACGTACTAATTAAATTAATAATAAAAGTAAAGCATGATTAGCAATTATTAATGGAGATAAATACAAATAACTCTCCTCTCTTTTTGAGCAAAATAACAGGGGGGAGGAGGAGTAACCTGAAAAGTGACAGAAGCGAGAGGTGCTGCCATGCCCCGGTAGAGCGCGGCGGGGCCCTCCGACTTGACGATGCTCCGCAGGAGCCTCACGGCGGACGGCGTCGGCGCCGTCGCTGCGGCGGCGGAGGAGGAACGGGGCTGCTGTAGGCGCACCCGGAGCGTGTCAAGTGGGTAGCCGGCTACGATCCCCGCCATGCCCCCGAACCCGCCGGCGGCGAACTCCCTCCCCCAGCTGCTCGCCAAGAACTCCGGCCAGAAGTCCATCTTCCTCCACCACCATTCCCCAGCTCAAATAACCCCCACGAGTAGTAAGTAACCCTATTCCTGCCTCTATCGAACTCTCAATGGCAGCATTGAACCATTAATAATGATGGAGGAGCGCAGAGAGACGTATGTCCTGCCTTCCCGTATGTAATGGGGTCCGTTTTGAAAGAGAGAGGGAGTAGCCAACCACAAGAATAAAATAATAATAATAATCTATTTTTCTTTTTACTATTTTGGAAACGGCCAAACTGCCTTTTCCCCCCACACACGTGATGGGGTGGTTAACCATTGGGCCGAACTTTTAGTTTCATGTGGTGGAAGATGACGCAAGTCCTGTGCTGATTGGGCCAAAACCCACCGAAACATTTAAGGTTTGTTAGGCGTCCGTTTTGGAAAAGAAGAGAGAAGAAGCAAAAGACGAGGGAGAACAAAATTAAAAAAATGACTACTTTCACGCTACAATAAACCAAATATGAAGACCGGTACTCATTGAGGAACTTCTACGTAATCTGGAATTAAACACACTCTCTAAAACTCTATAGAGAGCTCGCATGTTAACTTCACTAATGTAGGAGTGGACACAGGTCCAATGGTCATCGTTGCAGAGGCAGGACGACATCACACCAGTGCTGACAAGGGTCACCGTATTTTTCATTTTTTTGCTGGACCAATTTAGCTTAAATCTCTTATATATACTAGTCATGACAATTTTATATTATTAAAAATTAGATAAAAATTAAATTATATTGAAATAATTTAAATTTATTTTAATTTAAAAAAAAAAAATTTATAGTACTTTGGATATATATTTAAATAATACTATGTAGTTAGTTGCAATATATTTTAATTTGAATTTGTTAAATATACGTTTATAAGATTTTGGATATATATGTTCACAAAGTTACAAGGACAAGTTTTTTTTATGGAATATATACGATGGTAATTAATTATAAGGATTAAATTTTTATTTATTTATTAATTAATAGATGATATATAAACGACTTACATGGCTTCATTTTTTAACGTTTTTAAGCTGCATTATAATGATAGAGATAAATATTAATGATGGTACGATAATAACTATTTACTATGACGGTGGGTATTAATAATGATAGTGAATACTAGTAATTTTATTTTAAAACTAATTAAATAATGTAAATATTTTTAAAAAAAATTAAGGTTTGACAGTATTACAAGTAAAGTGCATTGTACGCACGTTAAAAAAAATTGTCCCGTTAAACCGAATCCATCCAACCAGAAAAAACGACTTTCAACTTATCCACATGAGTTGGAAGTGCTTAGCTATAGTTAGATAATATTAGATAATTAAATAATTAATTAGAATTTAATTATATTTTAATTTTTAATTATGTGATTAGACAGTTTATTTTTTGCCATTTTTAATTCTCTATGTAAATAGTAGATATTTTGAATGAATTCTAAATTTGCGGAACTTGCGTAAAAAAATAAAGACAGATTTGGGATTAATTTACAAAAAGCCCTTCAAATGAATGCCAAACATGAGGGACACATTCCAGTTTTCCATTTTGTTGGACTCCTGTTTATCCAATGGAAGCAACAAATTCAATAGCTAACCCACAGGCCAGCTCTTATATTTTCCGGAGATCCGCGCCTGTCCCACCGACAGGGTGGTGGGCACGGTGCACATGGGCGTTTCGATCTGAGCTTCGTCCGTGGGCCACATGTCAATGTCCAAGCAAAATTCCAGATGACCCCTCCTATTCTGCGGTCCAAACAGAAGGCTCAGAATAAAGACACTTCAAAAAAGACTACAAATTAGTTCGGTATTGGTCCTAATCCAGTTAGAAAAAATTTTTACTCAGACTAGGTCAAATTTTACTAGAACTGTCCACCCTCTCCACCTCTCTACTCCTGCTCCTCCCCCACCCCACCCCCACCCGCCTCCGGCCTCTCCTTCTCCCTCTTCTCGCGATTTTTCGCCTCTCTGCATCGTTGATCTCGTCATCGACCACGTCGCCGCACCTCAAACACCTTCCCGTTGGCTCAGTCACGAAGGCGATAAAGAAGAAGAAGCAGCGTGCGGGGGCAGCGCGCGGCGGAGGCATGCGCTCCCGGGAGACTGCGGCTACGCCTCGCGCCGACGACGGCGGCGGCAACAGTAGCTGCAGAGGCGAGCGCGTGCGTCTACGCCTCGCCGCCACCCGCGCGCGCGCCTCCGCCTCCCCGCCCGCATCCCGCCGCCTCCTCCTCCTTCCGCTCCTCCGCCTCGTCCCCTCCTTTCAGCATCCACACAGTCCCGTCCTCGTGTCATCTCGCGTAGCCCTCCCCTCCGGACTGTCAAAATTTTAACAGTCCTAAAAAATTAACATATTTTTTTAGGACTGTCAAAATTTTGACACTCCTTCCAATTTTTAGGACTGTCAAAATGTTGACAATTCTTCCAATTGGTAGGACTGTCAAAATTAAAAAGAATCAATTAAAAATGGACTGTTCGGTGAGTAATTTTTGGGACTGATAAACTTATAATTATCAATGATGAAAATTTAGACCGTCCTCAACCTTTATTTTTAGTGTCTTCACCAAGATCCTTGAATTATCAATGCTACCAATTTGTCCTAAAAAAAATGCTACCAGTTGAGATCCCTCACAGTTGATGCCCTGTGATGCAATCGTGCACAGAATGCCTAGATAGCGAAGTGAAGAAAAGGCAGCGAAAATGAAAACTTTCAACGTAATAAGTTAGTCAAACATGGACGTCTTAAGTCAGGCCCACCACGTTTTGTTTGCTAAATTAGGGCTCGTCTGGAAATAGATTTTATATTTCTAGACATTTTTTTTAATTTTTTTTTCATGAAAAATAAATTAAACATTTTTATAACCATGTGTTGTTATATTAGGTTGAGATTATGAAAAAAGAATATTAATTTATTTAATTTTTCATATATATTCTTTCATGCTTATATTACCATAATTTACATGTTTGTGATAGAAGTTGAAATTCTGAAAGTAAAGTGAGGGTATTATTGTCCAAACAAAATATTCAAACAACATTTCTAGAAAAGCAAACTATTTCCAAGGGGGACATTGGGAATTACTTTCTCACAACCATGAAAATATGAAATCCCTAATATTCCTCCATAATTCCCAATCTTACACATACCAAACAAGGATAAGGAATCTAAAACTCATTCTCAACCCCCAAAAACTTGAACCAAACGTCATTTAAGGATATGCTTGACAATTGTATGAGTAGCGGTTATGAAGTATTTTTAGAGTACCGGTTATGAGGGATCCAATTTTGGATATTTTTTAATAGGGACTTTTAAATTAATCCAACGCAAACCTGATAATTCATTAATTAACGGTTCTACAATAAAATTATACGAATAAAATTACATATATGTCAATATATAAACATGAGTAGATGTAGTCAAGTTCACGTCTTGATCGGGAACTATCACCCAGTCCACGCTTTGATCCGGAGATAGAAGTCTATATTTGATCAAAATAATAGAAACATCCGAATGAAAATAGAAGAGAGATTTTAAAATTTTACTAGAAAAAGTAGTTGTAGTTTGGAAGAACCAGAAGAAAAACACAAATGAGAAAAAAAGAAAATAAGGTACGGTTTTAATAGTTATAATTATATATTTATGGTGAGAATATGAATGAAATAAAATAATAAAATATTTCAAAACCCACAGATTTGTGGTGTTTATAAAGTCACCAAAAATTACATTACACTGGTTTTGGGAGGTTTGAATCGACCAATCACCAAAAAATTAACAAGCACGAGTTTTCATAAACGGTCGGTTCAAAAACATCCCAAAATCGGTGAAAATATCATTACCAAGTAGATCCTAAAAGAAAAGTCAATTATTTTCTTTGTTTAGATGCCAAATAAAATGAAACTTCGTTTGGTTCGCGGAATCATGGAGTTGGGAAAGAAAAACATTGTTTTCCTATGTTTGGTTGTTTAAGAAATTGAAGAAGAAAGGAAAGTGATGCCCAATGAAAACGAAATTATGGAAAAAAATAATTTCCTCCATCTAACTAAAGATTCACTTTTCCACATTTAAGTATTCACTTTCCCTTCCAATTTTCTTGGCATTTTCAAACACAGGAAAGAAAATTGATAAAAATTGTATTTTTTCAAAGAAAAGAAAATAACAAGGAATTGATTTCATTTTATTTCTTTTTCGCAAACCAAATGATGCATAAGGAGGAAAGAAAAATGATAGGCAAATAAAAGAAAAATAGGGGACATAATGATTTACTTTTTCATCTTAAGGATTCATTTTCGTGCAAATTTACTTGGCCTTTCCACAAACCAGAAAGAAAAATTGATGAACATTATAATTTTCTAAGATCGTGTTTGGTTCGCAAAATCTGGATCATGGAAAAGAGAAGTTTTTTTTTTTTTTCTGTGTTTGGATGCCGAAGAAAATGAACATAAAAACTAATTGAGTTCAAAGAAAAAGGAGAATACTAAAAAAATGATTCCCTCGTTAATTCCATTGTTTCACTTTTTCACCCACAATTATTTACTCTCTCCCAATTTCTCGGGTCTCTCCGTACACCAAGAATAAAAATTATAATTTTCCAAAAAAAAAGAAGAAAGGAGCGATTGATTTTCTATTGTACTTTTCGTGGATTAAACGAGGCCTAAAAGAAAAGGAGAGAGAGAGAATAAATAATTGATGTCATTTCCTACCGAAACTAGGCGTGCATGAAGAGACCATGTAAAGAAAGAAGGAAAGATGACCACAACAAGCACAGCTCTTGCAGAAAGGAACAATCAAGAACACGTTTGAGTGTTGGAATACTGCTGCGTAAAGAAGTTGAGGATTGCAGGTTATTGAGCCATGATATTAGCGTGCAGTTGGCAGGTGTGAAAGGCACCGAAGAAAACGACGAGAAGACCTCTTTACCCATTTTTCCAAAGAAAAGATATATTAATGTCTCATCGAGATTGTATATAACAAAAGTTAATAGAAGATACAAACAACCACCTGTACAGGTGTCCGGAAGATAACACATTGATATAGGACTATAGGAATCATCCTCGAAACATATCACCTGACTGGATTTATTAGTTTCTTCTAACTCTGGACTGTTGTTGGTACTGCATCATATGATGATATTTTTGTCATTGGACTGTGAAAGATAGTCCAACATTAACTATACTATCAAGTAGTTATTTTAATATAATATTTTGCTTGTGTTGAGATATGCAAATGAGATGTGGTGGGACGCATGTCGGTACCATGTGGGAATATTTTACTAGAAAAAAAAATGATTAATTCCTCAAAGGGAGTATTTATGCTTTTTGTCACACTTATTTTGTTGGTATACTTTGCATGTCAGCATCGTCGTATGCGCGGGTGCATGAGCTGGATGCTGAGCGGACATATGCACAGACGTTGCGAAACTAGGCGCATGCTATGCGCGGGCTATGTGCGTATGCGCGCATGGGTCGTTGCGTTGCTGGCGCATGAGTCCGCTGATTGCGAGATTTAATCAGTTATGAAAAGATTGAGTCATTAATTTAAATTCGATATTTGTGAGATTTGGATTTAATTCATTCCAATCTTGTGGGATTTGAATTTAATTTATTCCAATCTTGTGGGATATGAATTTAATTCATTCCAATATTTTTGTAACTTATGAACGGCCAAGATTAGGATTATGATTTCTTTCTTATGCCTATAAATATTCTCTTCGTAGTCCATTTGAGAACTTACTTCAAAAAATAGAGAGACGAAGAGAGGTGCTGCTGTAGCTGCCATTGGAGTCTAGAAAGTTCGTGTGAGTCCAGAGGAGGTGACGTGAGCGTTCCAGAAGTTCTTCGAGAACTTGCTGGTTCCTGAGAGCAGATCGTGTGGGGACGAATCTTGTTTTGAGAAACGGTAATCTTTATCACCCCAGGAAGAGTTGATTCATCATCTTCATCTCCTTCTTCTCTTCTGCAAGTTGTAATCTTTTATTTCCGTTTGCAACTACGATTGCAAGGAATAACAATAGTTTTCTGATTATTGTATTATCCGCAGCAGGTTATAATCAGAATATTATATTATTGTTCTTCGTGGATATCGAGAACTATGGGTGAGCATTATTCGATTTTGGACCGAACCGACCCGAATAAGAGATTCGATTCGGTTTAAAAAAAATCGGTTCGGTTTCGGTTTTGAAAATACTAAATTTTCTTAGTCGGTTTCGATTTCGGTCAAAAATCGAAAACCGAATATATATATATATATATATATATATATATATATATATATATATATATATATATATATATATATATATATATATTAACAACAAAAAACCGCAAATAAATCGAAAAACAGAAAACTGAACCAATTTAATTCGGTTCAGTTTGGTTCAGTTATGGTCTAATTCGGTTCAGTTTCAGTTTTGCTTATTCGATTTTCGGTCGAATTCAGTTTTTCTTATTTTGTTCGGTTTTGAACCGAACCGATGCTCACGCATATTGAGAACAGTCAGAGAGAAAACTTTTCTGTGAACCTCTGATCTCGACCACGCGTTCTACCATCTTTTGATTAAGCATCGGAACTAACATCATATACCACCATAGTTTGTAGTATCGGTCGATATCGATCCGACATGGCCGACGGTTTGGCATATCCCGACGGTGTACCGACCGATATCGATACTGGCCGATACCAGCCAATTCGGCAAAAAAAAATTGGACGTAAAAAAAATCGACAATGGTGTAAAAGTATAGTAAGATTGTAAAAGCATGTAAAGAATTTTTTTTTTATCTATACCAGATAAACTAATCGATAAGGGGTGACTATTATTTCATTCAATTTCAAAACTACTAAAAAATAACACAAAAAATACTTAAAATTATGCCAAAATATATTAAAAAAAAAAATTCTTCTAAAATTTTAATAATTTATTAATAATTATTTGGTTTTCGATACCAAAAAATTTGATACTCCGATCTGAAACCCTCGATACTGATACTCATAGGAAGGGGTATGACACCAATTTCGATAGTCGATACGAGTACAATATTTATAAATAAAAGGAATAATACCATTTTACAACACACTGTTTTACACCATTGTCGCACATATATAGCATGTACTTCAACAACTTAAATTGCGTAACAAAAAAGGTAAAATTACCTACATGCCAACTAGCCAACTAGATTTTACGGCATTACCCTTTTATACTCATAACTATTTTGACTACGAATTTGACACCAACATAAAATGTTGACATCAGTTGACAACTAGCATAAAAACTTGCTCAAATCTTTAAAGAAGCATTATTATGCTCCTTAGTCAACTTCATTCTGATCGGATAAATCAATAATACAGTTTTACTTAAATGGTAAACTAAAAGGTTAAACAATAATAGCAAGTAAGTAGCGAGCCATATAAAAGGATATGATTAGATGCCCTTAAACTTTTGGGATTCAAATGAGGAATAGATAGTCCTAATAAACACTATTGAGTTTGGATAGTGGATACGAGTACAGCAATCCCCACCCCTAGTCATTACATTATTTCTCGGAAAAACACACGGTCTCACAGCCCATAAAGACACTTAAAACAAAATTAGGTCAGATCTAGGAGAGAGTATAGAGAAGTGGTCGACGAGAGCGAGGTTGTTTATAGTCAGATAGCCAAATCTGCGAGTAACCCCCCTCCATAAGAAAGAAACCTCATTGACACTAAATTTTGAGAAATGCAATCCATGAATCAAACCATAGCGACACTCATCCTGACACTGCAATATGTAGTTATGGGCACCACCTGCAACCATGGTGGTAAACAAGACGAACATGTCGCCAATACGACCCGAATTGGAGGGATGGAGGCTCCACCACGTGGCAGTGGTGAATGGCGAGTCCGTCCAATAGTATAATGACACAGTGTATTGATATCTTACCTTAAGTGTTATCGAAGGAAGGAGTGTCTTTTATTTACTCTAAAAAGGTTATTCAGCATCTCAGAGGATGTGCACCCATGTTAATTGTCAGTGTGTGTTTGTCAGCTGGTACAACTGTATTCATCCTTCTGCAAGAAGGGGAAGAAGGCCACATATTTTTATAGACGTTCCATTCCTGTGCACGGATGCCTTGTGTCTACTTACCATTAATGGATGGTTGGGGAGTGTTTGTAGCTGCATTTGGGAGAATGGTGTCAGAACATTATGATAAGACCCTCCCAATATCGAGTCTTTAATGACAATGAGGAGAGAGATTACCAACTCAACCCCGATAGAATTTCAATAGTTAGCTGGAAATCTATTCGTCACTTAGCTAGTTGAAGGCGGTCAATAGGTAGTACTCACTAGGAACAGATCAAGCATCCCTAACCTTCAATGGCAAGGGCCGTCGATCCTGAATATTCACTAGTTAAATGTAGTCCAGGTGGTAATGACTGAAGAAGATTCCCTCTGATGTTTGACCGGCTGCTCCAATAGAATAGGCATAAACACGTAAGTTAAGGCATGTTGACCTGCTGCTGACCCTAAATATGTAAGTTAAGGCATAAACACAGACAGATTTGTTTTTTCTCAGAATATTTCAAATCCCAGCCGGCTTGAAACTGTGAGGAACTCATTATCTTGTGGACAATACTAAAAGGAACTTCTTCCTTCTAATATTTTGATATAGAGGGCGTTACTTGACACGACAATAAGACTTCTTGTTTGTATCTTTGAGGATGCATGTTCGAGTAACAGAAACAACCTCTCTATCTATGAGGCAAAGGTACCGGTATGAGTAGGTATGAATATCCGTACGGTATGTATCCAGTGATACGTATTTTCTAAAAAACTTAGGTACAAGTATGGTTGGGGTATATATATGTTGGTTTTGCTTTTCTTGCAAAAGTTCAAGTTCATCTTCCTTTCTTTAGTCCCACATCGGATGGGCCAAAGCTCTCTTGTGCACATATATTAGTTTCTCTTTTTTGCTCTCTTAAGTTGTTGTGTGGGGAACCCCTTGGGCCACACGCGCGCGCCGCCGCCGCCGCCCGGCCCGGCTCGGCGCGCGTAACGGGTGCGGGTACGCGCCGAATGCCGATTCGATTTCGGGTTCGGACTGGGACCCTAAAATTCTTTTTGTTCCTATTCTTTTCATTTAATTTTCTGAACGTTAGAAAATTAAATTTCTGAACGTTACAATTGTTTCTGAACCGTTATTGTGTCCAGGTTCATTCTTTATTTTTTGTAACGGCTGAATTAATAGGAGAATTAATTCAGACCGTTACATATGAGTATTATATATATCGGACTGATTTCTTTGTAAAATCCATCCAGAATTTCATCTCTAAATTTTTGCAGCCAAACTTCGATTCTGTCAAATCTTCGTCATCTCCAAGCTCTGGGCAGAGCTAAGTCCTGGTCATTCTCTCCGAGTCGTGTGCGGCGACGAGATACCGGTAGTGCGGGGGTTTTACCACTAGGAGCTTCGGGAACGTCTGCACACAGATCCCGAATCAACTCTTAGGGCAGTGCTTCGTGCACGACTTCCCCAGAGGCCGGTAACATCAATTTAAATTTTATTTTGTACTTAGAAATTTTTCAATAAGAAAACAATAATAATTCTAACAATCTAAGAGTTGATCCTTTGTTAGAATTGATAGTTACTGTTGTTTGCCTAACTATTTGTTACATTTGATTAATTATAAGTAGCTACTGTTAGAATAGTGTCTACAAATATTGTCAGAATATCCAGTAGTAGCTACTGTTAGAATATTGATTAATTATAACAAGCAAATATTGTCTAGAAATACAAGTTGATAGTTACTGTTCTAGAAAATATTAGCTACTGTTAGAATATTAAGTTGATTGTTACTGTCAGAATATTAAATTGTTCAGTTAGAATTAGCTACGGTTAGAATTGATAGTTACTGTTCTAGAAAATATTTAAGTAGCTACTGTTTTTACTGTAGCAATTTATTTTCTAGAAATTTGTTACTGTAGCAATTTGACTTCTAACAAATTTTTTTTATATAGCTACTTCTAGCAATTTGTTAATAGTTACTCTAGCAATTTTTCTACAAAATTCAAGTTAACAGTCACTGTAGCAATTTGTTTTAATTCCTCAATTGATTTATTTGTTTACTTATCAAATTGCTTACTATATTGTTGAATTGCAAATTTGCTTAAAGTGTTTTAAATATTGTTAGCACATTTGATAACTTTGTCAATTGTAATTTTTGATCACAAAATTTCTTTCAGTTGTAACATACAATTTGCTTCATTTTAATCACTTAGTATTTTGAAAGCAATCTAGGACCAAAAGAAAATAGTTTAGTAAAAAGGAAATTGCAAATAAAATCTTCAAATCTAAAGTTTCAAAGTAGAGAGAAACTCGGGCACAAGTCGAAAGGGTCCTTCTGTCAACCGGGTGTAAATAGCTCTAAGCGACACGGTACTTAAGAGTCTTCGGACCACCGCTAGCTGGGAACCGACCCCTACAGCTAACCTGAGTTGATCAACACTTGAAAAACTAAAGATTTTAAGATTGTTTAGCAAAGACCACCTAAACTATTATCTTAGACATTGTTATTAAATAAATTTATATTTTTCAGACTGCAATCATGACTGGTAAGGAGGAATCCTCTACTGCAAAACCTGCTAAGTTTGATGGCTCATACTTTAAGAGATGGCAGAGCCAAATAAATTTTTGGCTCACGACCTTAGGACTTATTTCTGCCATTGATGGGTCCACACCCATCACAAATGATTCTGATGATACTGAGTCTGACATAGGAGTGTCCACCTCCTCGAAACCAAAAACTCCTAAAGAGATAGACTTCCACTGCTTTCATAGAATTCTAAGCGCATTATCTGAATCCTTGTATGATATATTTTTTGAATACAAAAGCGCTAAAGAACTCTGGAAAGCCTTGGAAGATGAATACGGCTGTGATGATGCCGGAATAGAAAGGTTTAATTCTTCAACCTTTAATATGTATTTCATGGTAGATAACAAGCCTATGAATGACCAGCTCCATGAATTCCAAGAATACCTTAGGCATATTCAAGCCAAAGGAACATCTTTCTCCAATGAACATAAAATAGCATGCCTAATAGACAAGCTACCTCCCTCTTGGTCTGATATTGCTAAGGATCTTATCCATACACAAGGAGAACTTACCTACAATCAAGTCCTAAAGAAAATTAGAACTGAAGAACAAATTAGATTGAGGTCTAAGCCTAAGACTGAATCTAAAGCTAAGGTAAACATTGTAGAAGGCCAAGGAAAAACCAACTCTAATTTTTCTTATAAACCCAAAAAGAATTTCTTCAAGAAGAAGAAAAACTTTCAGCCTAACCACCAGAACCATCATCATCAAAACCAAAAACCTAGAAACTTCAGTCAGACTCAGGATCAAAAGAAATTTTATTTTGTGTGTGGTAAAACAAACTATATGGCCACCAACTGCTACAATAGGAAGAAGGAAGCTGTCCAGACCTCCTACAAAGGAAAGGGCTCAGTTAGACCAGAAGCGAACATGCTTCACAAAGGTTCTTCGAGTTCCTTCAGGTCTGTAAGCTTTCAACCCCTTATTAACCTCTCTTACCATTCTGATGATTGGTGGTTGGATTCTGGAGCTAATGTTCACATTTCGTTTGATCGCTCCTGTTTTTCAAACTATCAGGAATCAAGTGGAGGAGGTGTGACCCTAGGAGATGGCTCAACGGCACAAATTATTGGAAGAGGAAAAGTTGACCTGAAGATGACATCAGAAAAAATCTTAACTCTTCATGATGTTCTTCATGTGTCGTCTGTCAGGAGAAACCTAGTTAGTGGATCCCTTCTTGTAGCCTCAGGATACAAAATTGTAATGCAGGCTAATAAAGTAGTTTTTTCTAAGCATGACTCTTTTATACGAAAAGGCTTTGTAAAAGACGGTCTTTTCATTTTAAGTACAATGAATAAAATTTCTGATTGTTCTCTCATTGTCTCTAATATAGAATCTTCAAATATTTGGTATGGCAGACTAGGTCATGTGAACCTAGGTTCCATTAAAAGAATGATGACTTTAGATCTTATTCCCAAGACTCCAATAGATGACAAACACAAATGTGAGATTTGTGTTCAAGCCAAACACACTAGATTACCTTTCAAATCTGTAGAAAGAAATTCTGACTTTCTAGAACTTATCCATAGTGATGTATGTGACTCAAATATAATTTTGACCAGAGACGGTAGAAAATACTTTGTTACGTTTATAGATGATTATTCAAAGTATTGTTACATCTACCATCTCAAAACTAAAGATGAAGTTCTAGATAGATTTAAGGTCTACAAATCTGAAGCTGAGAATCAATTAGAAAGGAAGATTAAGATCCTTAAATCTGATCGTGGTGGAGAATATACCTCAAACAAAATGATTAACTTCTGTGAAGAACATGGAATAATTCATGAGGTAACTGCTCCATATTTACCTCAGTCTAACGGAGTTGCTGAGCGCAAAAACCGTACTCTGTTAGATATGGTGAATGCCATGCTTCTCAGCTCTGGTGCTCCTGATAACTTGTGGGGAGAAGCCCTTTTAACTGCCTGTTACATTCTTAATAGGATTCCTAGTAAGACAAAAGATAAGACTCCCTATGAGCTGTGGAAAGGTAGAGCACCTAGGATTAATTACCTTAGAGTTTGGGAATGCCTTGCTAAAGTCGGAATTCCCGAACCTAAAAAGAGAAAGATTGGTCCCAAGGCTGTAGACGTTGTTTTCATAGGATATGCCTTAGACAGCTATGCCAATAGATTTTTAGTGACTCACTCAGAAGTAAAAGAAATCTCTAACAATACCATTATAGAAGCAAGAGATACAGTTTACTTTGAAAACATATTTCCTTTTAAGGATAGAAGTTCAATCTCTTCCTCCATACCCTCTACTAGTTCTCATGTCCAAATACCTAGCTCACAATCTGAACAAGACTTAGAACCAAGACGGAGTAAAAGGAATAGGATTGAGAAAATTTTAGGAGAAGGATTCTTCACCTTTTTTATAGAGGGTGATCCCTCAACTTATGAAAAAGCAATGTCGTCTCCTGATGCTCCCTTCTGGAAAGAAGCCATTAACAGTGAATACAACTCCATCATGGAGAATAACACTTGGTTTCTAACAGATCTACCTTTAGGCAATAAACCAATAGATTGTAAGTGGATTTTCAAGAAGAAACTCAGAGCCGATGGTACTATAGAGAAATACAAAGCTAGACTAGTTGCTAAGGGTTTTACCCAGAAGAATGGGTTAGATTATTTTGATACCTACTCTCCTGTAGCTAGGATCACATCCATTAGAACTCTCTTGGCCTTAGCATCCATTCATGATATGTTAATCCATCAAATGGATGTAAAGACAGCATTTTTGAATGGAGATCTAGAGAAAGAACTTTATATGGACCAACCTGAAGGTTTCATTGCTAAAGGTCAAGAAAAAAAAGTCTGCAGACTAGTAAAATCCCTCTATGGCTTGAAACAAGCTCCCAAACAATGGCACAATAAATTTGACAAAGTAATTTGTGAATATGGTTTCTTGTCAAATGAGTATGACAAATGCATATACTCTAAAGGTACATGTAAAAGTTGTGTCATTTTATGCTTGTATGTAGATGATATCCTTATCCTACGTTCATCACTGGAATTGATAAATATTACAAAGAACTATTTATCTAGCCAGTTTGATATGAAAGACCTAGGAGAAGCCAACTTAATTTTAGGAATGCAAGTGACCAAAGGCAAAGAGAGTTATACTCTATCTTTAGCACATTCAATTGAAAAAATGCTAAAAAGATTTGAGTTATTTGATAAGAAACATGTCCTTACTCCTTATGACAGCAGTATTGTACTGAAAAAGAATAAAGGATCACCTTTGGAACAACATAAATATTCACAGATGATAGGCTCCCTTATGTATATAACAAACAGGACAAGACCTGATATTGCATTTGCTATTGGGAGACTAAGTAGATATACCAGTAACCCAAATCAGTCATATTGGACTGCCTTGGATAGGGTATTTAAATATCTCAAGGGCACCCTAGACTACAAACTTTATTTTACTAGGCACCCTGATATCATAGAAGGTTATTCAGATGCAAACTGGGTAACCGACTCACATGATATAAAATCTACTACTGGATATGTATTTACTCTAGGAGGAGCTGCAATCTCCTGGAGCTCTTGTAAGCAAACTATCATAGCTAGGAGTACAATGGACTCTGAAATGATAGCTTTAGATACAACTTGCACAGAAGCTGAATGGCTTAAAAATCTTATTATGCATATACCTGTTTCTCTTAGTCCTATTCCTACAATTTCTATAAATTGTGATAATAAATCTGTTATTGAACTACTAAAGCATGATTCTGTGAATGGTAAGATGAACAGGCACCTGCAGCTGCGCTTCAAGTCAATAAAAAGCCTACTAGGCAAATATGTTGTTCTTGACTATATAAAGTCAGAAAAGAACCTTGCAGATCACTTGACGAAGGGTCTGTCTAGGACTTTGATCCTAGAATCATCGAGGGGGATGGGGTTAAGCCCATAAGTTAGTCACCAGCAGTGGCAACCCAACCGAGTCTGACTGGAGATCCCAAGAAGCCGGTTCAATGGGTAGAAACAAGCTGAACTTAGGTGACTTTATGGAACACTGACTCGAGATTAAAGTCTCATTAAAATAAAGCCCAAGCGGCTGTGCATGTGTACAATGACTCCCCATCCCTATGGTGACAGTGTTCCTGTGTGATATGGTTAGGATGAGGTTAAACTCTTAATAGGTCCAAGCTGCAATGCTGGGTTGATTCATATCACCAACCATTAAGGACTTACCTATATGAGAGGTCGTGAAGGCCGCGACTATGGGACAGGGCGATCCCAGACAATTCTCATGAATATGGAAAGTGCGCATGGCCATTTAAAAGCGCCGCCCGATAGACCAAGGACCTCTAGCATACTATGTGTGCTATTGTTCTAAATCTGGTTCAAGTAGTCTGATTCAAGGCATAGTCCATCAAGCACTTCTTCATATTAAGGCAATAGTCACTACGTGAGATTCAAGGTTGTAGTCCATCTCATCTATGCATAGTATTTTACTGTCCAGATGCTCTCTCTCTCTCTCTATTTACTTCACTCTTATCTCTGTTTTGGAACTTGACCTTTTGGGGGGGGATTGTTGGTTTTGCTTTTCTTGCAAAAGCTCAAGTTTCTCTTCCTTTCTTTAGTCCCACATCGGATGGGCCAAAGCTCTCTTGTGTATATATATTAGTTTCTCTTCTTTGCTCTCTTAAGTTGTTGTGTGGAGAACCTCTTGGGCCACACGCGCGCGCCGCCGCCCGGCCCGGCTGGCTCGGTTCGGTTCGGCACGCGTAACGGGTGCGGGTACGTGCCCATATCTGCGGGCGCCGAATGCCGATTCGATTTCCTCTTCGGGTTCGGGCTGGGACCCTAAAATTCTTTTTGCTCCTCTTCTTTTCATTTAATTTTCTGAACTTTAGAAAATTAAATTTCTGAACGTTACAATTATTTCTGAACCGTTATTGTGTCCAGGTTCATTCTTTATTTTTTGTAACGGCTGAATTAATAGGAGAATTAATTCAGACCGTTACATATGAGTATTATATATATCGGACTGATTTCTTTGTAAAATCCATCCAGAATTTCATCTCTAAATTTTTGCTGCCAAACTTCGATTCTGTCAAATCTTCGTCATCTCCAAGCTCTGGGCAGAGCTAAGTCCTGGTCATTCTCTCCGAGTCGTGTGCGACGACGAGATACCGGTAGTGCGGGGGTTTTACCACTAGGAGCTTCGGAAACGTCTGCACACAGATCCCGAATCAACTCTTAGGGCAGTGCTTCGTGCACGACTTCCCCAGAGGCCGGTAACATCAATTTAAATTTTATTTTGTACTTAGAATTTTTTCAATAAGAAAACAATAATAATTCTAACAATATATACATGTTCAAGGTTTTTTTTAACTATGGATATGGATCTAGTACAACTTTGAGACTCATATTTCCAATATGATAGTTTTAACTTTTAATAATTAAAAGGTATTTCTTTTCAACAAAGTAGTTATAACCACACAAGGCACACAACATGACACAAGCTACCCCCTTCCTCTCTCTCTCTCTCTCTCTCTCTCTCTATATATATATATATATATATATATATATATATATATATATTGTAAACCCTCTGATTTTCAAGAATTTTTAAATTTGAATTTTTCATAATTTTCTAAAAATTTCTGGGATTTTTCTGTAATTAAATTCAGGTATTTTAATTATTAAATAATTTTTAAGTGTTATTATATAATATTAAAATATGATGAAAATTATATTTTCTAATGTAAAATTAAAAACCGGACATAGGATAATTTTCTGGAAATTTATTGGACCCCGGATGGATTTTTAAAACCTTAAAAACTATTGATTAATTTAACCTATTTAATTAAACCCAATATTAAACCCGGTTTAACCCGAACCCAAAATTTAAACCGAACCGGACCGGCAGGTCTGACCGAACCGGCTCAAACCCCTTAACAGGTCGGATCCGGGTCAGACCCGACCCGTTAAGAGCCCGACCCGGCCCGCCAGCGAATCCCTCTCCCCCGACCCCTCGTTTCCCTTTCCTCCGACCGGCCAACCCGCCGCCGGCTGCTCTTCTTCTCCACCCCTTCGCCGTCCGCCGCGTAACGCCCGGCCAGCGACTCTGGCCCTTCCCCTCCCCTCACCGGTCGTCGCACCACCTCCTTCTTTCCCTCTATATAAACCCGGCCGCAGAAAGCCCTAACCCCTCTCTCCTCCGGCCGCCTGAGACCCGAGTCCAGCCACTGCCATCGCCCCGCTCCGACGAATCCCGACTCCGGCCAGCTCCAGACCCTCCACCGCACCTCCAGCAGCCTCCACCTCGGCCCGCGACCGCCTCCGCCTCCAGCCCTCCCTAGCCGACTCCCAGCGCCTCCGACCTCCCCTCACAGCCGTCGACCGCCTCCTTCCTCCTCTCCCCAGTACCCGCAGGCCAGCCCGAGCCCGCCTCGACCCAGCCTCCGGCCGACTCAGTCGAGCGCCGCCCGGCCTCCCCGAGGCGTCCCCGAGCCCTCGCCGAGCAGCTCGCCCCGCCGTGGCCAGCCGACTCCGACGACACCCAGCAATCAGATGCCCTAGGAAGGACACGGACACAGCCGCCTCTGACTGGACACAACCCTAATCCTAGACGCGATGCGAACACGTGTCGGACACGAAGAATTCGATTTTTCGGAGCCCTGTTCAGGTACCCATATCTTTCTTCTCGTAGCTCTATTTTCTATTTCGTCAGTTGCAACGCGTAGCCTGCATGACCCCCTCGGTGCCCGTGCAACCCGCTCGGTGCATCGCGTCTTGTGGTGATCGTGAACCGCGATCAAAAAATAGAAAAACCAACGCCCTGTTCTGCCAAACGGGACGATTTGGTCATGTGCGGTCTTCACCGATACGTGCGCATCGTTGATACGGACGTGCGAGATTTCGCAGAAGCTGATTCGGATGTGCGTGCACACCGGAATCAGTGCATATCCGCCGACAACGCTCTGTATCCGTACTTTCTAGTTCTTGCTGTAACTTAGTGTACATACGTCGGACCGAGACAAAACTTGCGCCATCGGACTAGTAGCAATACGCTGGTCCTGTGAGCCAAGTTTGGTTCGATTCTATGAACGTTGACAAAATCGCGTGTCGTGGGCCCCACAGGCTCCACTTGACGGACGATTTTGTGATCGGCTCATCGGAATCCAATTCTGGAAGTTCCGTTGGGTTCGTATTATCGTTCCTAACCTGTTGACACTAAGTTTGATAGATTTGGAGACCTTTGACCCTGACACGTTTTTCGGTGCAAAGCGGCCCATATTTGGACCCCGTTTTGCCCTGAAATATTATTTTTGCCCCTGTGTCCAAATTGTACTCAAGGACAGGCGTTTTAGCTGGTTGATATTTTCTGGATCTGATGGTGATATTTATTCCAGCAACCGGAGTACTGCCTGAAATCCCCACTGAAGTCAGAGCTACAATTGGAGCCGGAAACCCAGGCAAGTGTACATTGCCAAAACTTGCAGATCTTATTATTTATTTTCTTGGATTATATATATTGTTCTACATGTTTAAACCTAGGGCCGTGTGACGTGCTTAGCGTCCGATTATAGTCGGGTGCCAACACTGTACGCAGAGTTGTGCAACGTCACATAGACATGGATATCGTGACCCTTTGCATTCTCGTACTTGCATTATCAAGTACGTTTTACCCAGGACACCTGACACTATTCATGATACAGAATCGTCCTGAGATATTCATGGTGATTCTGTATAGGATACAGTTTTTTTTGACTTATTCCTTTGCTTAGATATTATATGACTAGATGCATTAGATATGATCTTACGTGACATGGACATGGGGCCACATGGACATAAGACGTATGATTACATTGGGTTGGGAGAGACACACAGGTTACAGGTTAATTTTATATTATGCTGGCGTCTTAGTCTCACGCCGAGCTAGACGACCACATGATATCACTGCTATCGGCTCCCCGACACAGAGCTTGTAGTAGTTTCAGCCTGAGTTCTGGTGCTGCTCTCATCTTCCATATCACTTAGCTGGTTATTTATTTACCCTATTGTTTTATTTATTACTGTACTGCATTTATTCTGGCATGAGCTTTCTTGTACCTTGCTATGTCCCCTGAGGACCTGGATCCGGATTATGTCCCCAGGATTAGCAGACGAGATATATCCCGAGGTATACGGAACAGGAGCATTAGTAGGAGCAGAAGCAGGACCAGGTGCATACAGTGGAGCAGAACCAGGAACTGAGGACTAGGTGATTGCTATGGATTTTCCTGAGTATATGTTTCTTCCATACTCAGTCTGTGTTGTTATTTTTCTTCTTGTTTAATGAACAATTGTATCAGACTTGATTATCGGATTGTTCCCCGATTATTTACTTGTGACTTGATGTTGATGTTTATTTCCTTTTGTTGACTTGGTATATTCATTCTGTGGATGAGATTAGTAGACCCTGATTATTGATGTAATACAGCTTAAGTATGCCCGATGGATCCATTAAATTGGGTTTGTCCATCAGTACGTACTGCTGGCCATTGCCACCTGTTTAGTCCCTCGATATTTTGGGACTGGGACGTGACATATATATATATATATATATATATATATATATATATATATATATATATATATATATACAAATGTTAGTATGCTTCTGCATGGGATCATATGTAAAACTAAGAATCTAAATTATTCACAATGGTCATCAAATGAATTTAGCCTGAAAACCATGTAGTTCAATTTTAAAATAAGAAGTTTTGTTTTCTAAAACATAAGTGCCCAATCTACATCTTAAATCATAAGGCCTATCAAATGAATTGAGCTAGAAAGTACCATAGAAATACCCATGAAGTACGTGAAATTAAAACAAAAAATACAAATAAATCAAAATATTGGATACGCTGTACAAACCCAAGAGTATCCAATGAGTATCCGGTACATGTACACCTTTTTAGATGGAACACCCGTACTTCATAGCTCCCTATATATGGGGGTAAGATTGTGTACATCTTCACACTCCTCATATCCTGCATAAGCGGGAGCCTCATGGCGTTGGGACGCTCTTTAGTGATGTATATAAAAAGGCTCCTTGGTTTTCATGACATAAAGTGCGTGAAGAAAAAGGCGGGTTACTTGCTGACCGGCCTTTTAGGGTCTAAGGTAAGGAAATATTGCCCGTAGCTATCTTTGCTAGGAATTTCACACCAACATAAAAGATTTGTTGGAAACGAAAGCGCGAAAACCGTTCCCCAAACTAGAGAGTACCTGCGAGAGAACCAAGCAAAATAAACAAATCAAAAATGCCAAACACAAATCGCAAACACAGAAATTTTTACGTGAAAAATTCTTTAAAAAAAAATCAAGGGACGATCAGAGTCCAATCCTGAAGAACCTCCACTAATGGAATAAATAAATTACACCCTTTTCAAGCTTCACACCGATCCAACACGGATCACCGCAACTCTTTGGAACAAAAAATTGATTACAACCACGAAGAAGAAAGATAACGAAAAATACACGAAACTGATCTCATCGAAACAGCCTCCAATCCTTCTTTCTCATCTCCAATGTTGCAAAGCACTCTTGTCACCTTTTTTCTCTTTTTCTTTTTTTTTTCTCCTTTTTCTGTTGGATATTGCATGAGCCTTTTATAAACCCTTGTATGAATTAGGGTTTTTATGTATTAAAAATCTATATATGGAAGCCCAAAATATTTATGGAAATTTAATTACATTCAATCATATATTTAATGTAAGTTAAATCATAAATTGACTTGCCATAAATTGAAAATCCAATTATATGGAAAGTTAATATATGAAAGATCCAATCATAAATATATAATTAAAGTCAAAGATGGAAATCCATATAATATTTGCTTACCATAAATGTTCCAATATATGATGCTAGATGCACTCCCCGAGCTTTTCCGACACACGGATGGCGCCCGTCGCACTCTGAGGTATTCTCCACATAGGTTGGGAACCCCACCCACTCCAATAAATCTACCATTCACAACTATGTGGAGGGGATCGTCATCCCGACGATCCGTCTGCAGTACTCAAACTTTCTCCTTGGTAGAACCTTTGTGAATATGTCTGCTTCGTTGTCATCTGTATGAACCTTCTCAAGCGCTGCTTGCTTCTTTTCAACCATATTCCGTATCCAATGATACCGGATATCAATGTGTTTGGACCGGCTATGAAATATTTGGTTCTTCACAAGGTAAATTACACTCTGTCTATCATAAAGCAAAGGGTACTGCTCTTGCTTTTGTAGTATCCCGCTCCGCATTGGCACTATGTACAAGAGATATCGTTTTGTTGGCTCGAGTGGAAGCCTTCTCGAAGAGTTTTTCAATCAAAACACAAGACGATTGATCTGTGTGAGTAGACAAAACTTTATTTTATGATTCTTGCACGCCTTAATAATGAATCTGAGTTTTTGTAATGCTTGTCTATTGATAGAACCTGACTCTGCATGCTCACTTAAAAAATTGTATATGCTTCAAGAATGATTGCTTGCATGCTTAACTAGAGAACTTGTATGCTTGTATAAAAGAGATAGAACCATTGCCATGCTAAGAAAGATATAAGTATTCCATGCTAGTATACTGCCACCGCTATTAAACGAACCCTTGCCATGCTAAGTAAAAGAATAAATTGTTGCATATTAGGTTGAACTGATACGGTTATTGAACGAACTATTGCCATGCTAATAAGGAAGATTAAAAGATTGCTTGAACTTGCCTTTATATCGTATGTTAAACTAGATTAGAACTACATGCTTGTCAAAAAGAGATAGAAGAACTACTTCCATGCTTTTTTACTAGAAAACTGCTTGAACATGTTTCATTGATCGCACTGTATAAAAGATAGAATTATTTGAAATGATTGAACTGAAACAAGAGATGGTACATGCCAGTACTCGATGGTTACGACTCCGGTACATCGATGGTTATGTGCCCCATACATCGATGGTTATATGCCCCGTACATTGAGTATTGGGCTAAGTAAGAAGAAGAGAATTGATGATTACGTGTCCCGTATATCAATATAGATTGTTATATATATAAGAGTTTGCTTAATCATTGCTTGCTTGTATTGTATGTTATCTGATAGAAGTACATTCATGCATCGGTCTGGACAAACTTGTGTACAAGGACGTACCATCTCGATCGGTTCCTGGGGCACTGGTGTCACTACCATATTTCAAGATAGGGGTATTTCTGTCTATTCATATTATATTTTTATATTGTGTGAATATTTATATAATGTGCTAGTATTATATATTAGATATTGTATTATTTATTTAATGGTTTGTGGACTAGCATATTTATTGGACTTGACCCTAGTGGACCTAATTAGACTTGTAATGACATATTGAACCCAACATTTTGAGCTAGGACCATAGACTCCATCCTCTTCATTCATTAGGTGATTTAGTTAAACTTTTATTAGGATTAGATACTTCCTATTTTAGCCCTCCTAATTAATTACCTTCATGAGTATTAGTGAGGGACATATGGGTGTCACGCCCCAGTCCCAAAAATACGTAGGACTAGGACACGTAAGCATGCCATCCGCATGGATATGGCAACTCCAATATATATAAACCAAAATCCATACGTACGATATAATATGAATATCAAATCCACAAGTGGTATAAATCTATCACAAGTCACAGGGTATAATCTAAATCTCATCCACAGAAAATCAATATAAGTAAATAACCAATATCTATGAAACTAGATCTCAATACAAAGTATCTAAAGATGATAGTTGGATGGAAACAAATCCTGTAAACCCCCTCAATTAATTCTATAGATAGTCAGGTATGGGATGGAAAATTTTGGTTTAGCAGCAGATGTTTGAGATTTAGAGTAGGGTTGCATATGTCTGTTATTTATTAATTAAACCCTTGGCGCCCCCTACCATTGTTGAATTATTCGGAGTCCAACATCAGCCCATAAATTCCATCGGACTGTTGTACTTTTGACTTGACCCGCCAATTTAGGCACTGGACTTTTCCGTCACACAAAATCAAATCCGTTGTGCCCTAAATTAATTGCACAACTTACCGTATCCAAAAATCCTATATTTAATCCCGTGTCGGACACCTGTGTCGTTACCTTCAATTTTGAGATACCAACTTAACCCGTTGAGCTGGACCAACTAAAGGGTCCAAGACTGACTCCAAGCCCACACCATTTTTAACCTTTGTGTCATTTACAAATTTAGACCCCAAGTGCCCCCATTTAATTTAAAAGCGCGGGACACTTTTATTCTAATTAAATCGGGGATATCAATTTTGACTAATACTATTTTAATCCCTATTTAATCCCAACACCCATTTAATTAAGTCCATGCCAAACACACAACACCCCCTCAACCTACAAAATACCAAAAACCAATTTCGCCACAATTTTTCCATTATTTTATGTGTTTGTGCAATTACCGAAACTTAAGGGGCTAAATTGCAAATATTGCAACATGTGGCACACCCTCATTGGTCAAGGCCAAATGGAGAGGCCTCCCTCTTCTTTGACCGTAGTCAACTTTTCTCCTTCCCTTATTTTTCATGAAGAAACCTATTCCCTTCATTTAACATCCTCACCCCTCATTTGAAATGGAAGCATCACCACCCTCAATTCATCACACAACCCTCTATAAAAAGTCACCATCACCTCCCTCTTCCCCATGCTGTCACTACCACATATTCAGATAGGGGCATTTGTGTAATTTCACTATTTTGAATAAATATGTATTAATTTAATCTGCTGAGTTTTATAAACTATTTATATATTGTTAGTGGTGTTTAGGTCAAACCCTAGAACTCATTAGGACAAACCCTAATGACTAAACCCTAATTTGAAAACCCAGTTCTAGAGAAACCCTAGAATTCAAACTTTAGGTTTGGACCTCAAACCCTAGACTGACTAAACCTTAGTTAATTAGGTTCTACATGACCTAACCTGGGGGTTTAACCTAAAACTATGCATTAGAAAACCCTAACTTGGTTTTAATATAAAAGGGAGCCACTCTTTCCTTCATGAAGGAAGAAACCCTAGCCTCCAGATGTATTTCGATATTTTCGTGATTCCGGGAGAACCAGGAGTCAGAATCACGAACCGTTTAAAGTTTCGGAAAGCTAATGTCGAGATCATTGACATAAATTTTTCTCAGAATTTAATTCGAATTATTTACATACTGTTAATTCTGTAGAACTTCTAGGTTAGAATTTAACCATCGGTGCACAATACAAAATTTGTATGTGCCATAATTTCCAAACGAATTTGAATTCGGACGAGCCGTAAATTCCAGCATATTTTTGACGCTGAAATCTACAGAAAATCATGCATGAAAGTTGAGTTTGTGTCGGTTGACTTTTTGGTCAACAGATCGCCTCGATTTGCGTGTCATGAGACTCGAGTTGATAAAATTCAGTTTCTTTGGACAAAATTTAGGAATTAACATAAAAATAAGAATAATAAGATTAAAATAGGATTTTAGAGTAATTATTCCAGAATTAAATAAATTAAAATAAATTATCTTTTGACGTGATAAATTTGTAATACATAGGCTATTTGGACTGTGACTTGGACTCTGATTCATACCAGCAGCAGGACCCCAGGCAAGATACCTTGCCAAATTATTTACAGTACTTTTGCATGCTTTTTATATTTCTGTATATTTATTGCATTTCTGTATATTTCTTGTATGTGTAGTTCTCTTTCAGTCAATACTATATATTAGATATGTTGACACACACTTGACACCTAGTATCATGAGAGGACAATCATTAGGCGTATAGGCTTTAACCACTCTGGTAAACCATAGTAACTAGCACGCGCTATGGTGGTCGTGTCCGATGGTCGCTACCCCCGAGGTATGTCGATTGATGGAGTCCGAGGGTCGCTACCCCAGAGGTATGTCGGCTGATGATGTCCACTGACGAGCGTGAGTTGTGAGGATTAGATCGAGTAGCCTACCCTTGCCCATACGTCGAAAAGTTGTCCTTATTTGCATTCATATAGATTGTCTTGTACAGCGTACTTATTTATTTTCAAACCATATGCATGTTTACTATATTCAAATTGGCTCGTATTTTCTGTATCTTGTTATGTCCCTCTGAGGACCTGGTCCGCTGCCAGGTGTATCTTTTCTTGAGTATTTGTAGGAGCACAGATTTGGATGGTTACATGTGATCCGAGGATGTCTTCTCTTCGAGCTGTGATGGATAGTTGGTATTCTTATATTGTGTTGTGGTGTTGTACTCATATTGTATTTGCTCTTATATTCGAGTTGGTACTGGATTTGTCTCCATCCAACTATCATCCTAGATACTTCTTATTGAGATATAGTTTCATAGATACTGGTTATTTATTTCTATATAATTTTGGTGGATGAGATTTGGATTTTACCCTGTGACTTGTATTACATTTTATACTACTTGTGAATTTTACATTCATATTACAGCGTACGTATGGATTTGGTTTCCATATATTGGAGTTGCCATATCCATGCGGCTGGCATGCTTACGTGTCCTAGTCCTACGTATTTTTGGGACTGGGGCGTGACACTGTGTGTGTCAGTTAGACAGTAAACTATGTGTATCCTAGAACCTAATACCTCTGTGTGTATCAATGAATACATTGTCTGTGTGTATGTGTGCAGTGATTACCTGTGTAGTGAGGACCTGAGTTATGTGAACTGTGAGTGAGTACACTATAAATTTATTTAAAACCAACTGTGTACATACCTTGAGTTCTGATATTCCTTATGTATCTTGAACCCTATGACTTATCAGTTATCTTGGTCATTATGGCCACCTTGATATTGTAATGTCTGATACTTGGTGTCAGTGGGTTTCAGAAAGTCAGTAAGATACAAGGGTATGGGTAATGTAATTAATTGCCAAGGTTTTGAGAACTAGCATAGGTATATGAAATAATATACATGTATGATATAAATAGCTAGTATAAGATTAATACTAACTCGTATATACTAATTACCTTAGTATCAATGACAATTATAGTTAATATGACTAGTATGGTTAAGTATGGCATAGATAACTTACCAAAGACCTAGAAATGACCCTATACCTAGCATAGAATTAGGTATGCATGTAAGCCTTTTCAAAACACTTTTTGATATGGATATTGATATTTTAGGTGACTGTGATCCCACATTGGACATCGATCCTCGCACTTTGCTCATGACCACAGGAGAGTACATTCTCTGACAGTTTTCGTTTTGTTGATTACTTCTATAAATTGTAGTGTATTACATACTTGATTCTGACACTATGGATACATGGGTTAGCACCTTAGATCCCCATCATGAGGAGTCGTGATTGGAATCCACCGTGCTAGCTAGGGATGGGGAACTATTAGTAGATTATGTGATCATATCCAAACTTACCATGCATCATAGCTCACCCCACTTCTCACGTCGGGTGCGGCCTGACCATCATCATGCTTCATAGCTGTTATATATGATTAGCCTGACCATTATCATGCATCATAGCTAACCATATGGTTAGCCTGACCTACAAGAATCATAGCTAATCATATATAACCAGCCTGATCTAGTCCCAAGCCGATCACATAATAAACTGATATTTCAAACACTTAGCTAGATGTTTATTCTTTATTCAGATTCACTTGTTCTAGCATTCACTGTTTATTGTTCATTACTAGATGCTCTATTGCCTATTTCAATTCTCCTGTACTTCTCATTTTCAGCATATACTTTTATCTTGTATTTCTTACACTGTTTATAGTCTTTGTCAATTTAATGAAATTGATGTTAGTGCTTGTGCTTCGCTCCAATCCTGACTGGATAACAAAATTTTCAGAGGACCTGGAGAACTTTTGCCCCACTCATTACGGCCCAGGATTAGAGGAAGATTTCACTCCAAAAATCCCAGAGGAGTTGCCTATCCAAGAGGAGATCTTGCCTGCCTGTACTTAGATTACTTTTTCTATATTTATTGTTTTAGACTGAGACTGAGTTGTATTTCATTATTTGTGACTTTGTGAGGTCATCTAGACCCAAGATTTGAGTTGGACTTATTGTGGTTGGTTTTTAATAGAACTCCTTTCTATTCTCATCGTGCCATTATTTCTTATAGCTTGTGATTGAGTATATTATAGAACTGTGGATATTTTTATCACTGTCCTCCGTGCGAAGTTGAGATTATTGACAGGATATATTATATGTTGAGACCTAGACAGCGTTCTACCGCCGATGCTGCGGCATAGGCTGGACGTACCCATGACTCATGCCCAAATTTCGGGTGCGGGTCGTGACACGTTTTAGTGGTGGCCCATGCAGGTCTAACTTCGCAAGTTGTACGATGTCGTGGTAGTACGACAACTTAGTTGTACTACTACGAGCCTGTTTTAGGAATAGGAATTAGGTCGAGGATATGCTCAATCACAATTAGGAAATTCTGATTCTTATGATACTACTCTTAATGATTTTCCTTTAGAAATTACTGTCCTTCCTTGATGATATCGTACCTATTACCTTAATCGATTTCTTTCGCGCTGTCCTCAGGATGCCATCGAGGACCAGATCGCAGGATCAGCAGCAGCCTCTGAGGCAGATCCAGCAGGCTTGTCACTTCTGTAAGAAGCCAGGTCACCTTTGGAAGAGCTGTAGGATGAGGCGAGGACTTTGTTTGTACTGTGGCACTGCGGGACATCAAGTGAGGGGTTGTCTTCGAGCTCCTTATCTTCCTGTCCAGTGCGCAGGTCCAAATCAAAGAAGTCCAGTTAAGCCACATGTGGGACCGCAGGTGGCTCATCATCAGCAGCACCAGACACCAGTTCGAGGATACATCCAGCAGCAACAACCACAGAGACAGACTCAGCCCACTATCCAGTGTGTGTATTGCAGGAAGATGGGACATACCAGAGACATCTGCAGGAAGAGGTTGGGCACATGTCTGTCCTGCGGATCGACGATACATCAGCTGAGGGATTGCCCTACCACACAGACTCACCCAGGTCAGGGTGGAGCAGCCGCCCAGAGAGGACCAGACAGGGTACCTGCCGTACCAGGAGGCCAACAACAGAGAGGACCTCCACTTCCACCGCAGCAGCAGATGTTTGCTCAACACCGGCAGCAAAGAGGTGCACCCCAGGGGCGAGCATACGCCATAGCAGTCGAGGAGGTCGAACCAGCAGGAGACTTGATCACAGGTTCAGTTCTTCTCGATTGTATTCCCGCATTTACCTTATTCGACTCTGGCGCTTCCCATAGTTTTGTGTCTGTATCTTATGCACTTCGACATCATTTAGACCCAGAACCATTAGCTAGGACTTGCAAGATCATGACTGGTGGAGGTATTATCCTAGTCCGTGATCACTGCAAGGACCGGAGAGTGTCAATAGGAGGCCGAGAGTTGAGCGTGAGCTTACTCGTCATGCCACTTTCGGGGTACGATATTGTACTCGGAATGGACTGGTTGAGTAGGCATCATGCTACCATAGATTGTTTTAGAGACAGAGTATTATTTAGACCACCAGGAGAGCCGGAGTTTGAGGTCGTCAGAGTAGCAGCGGAACAGAGGAAGAACACATTTTGCGGAGCCAGGGCGGAAGAAGAGGAGTTGCCACATCCTCTGATAGCGGAGTTCCTGGATGTATTTCCAGAGGAGTTGCCAGGCTTGCCACCAGACAGAGATGTTGAATTCTCTATAGACTTGGTTCCAGGAGCGGAGCCCATTTCACAACATGTTTATAGAGTCAACAACAGCGAGCTGGCAGAACTGAAGAAGCAAGTTGAGGAGCTGCAGGACAAAGGCTTCATCAAATCCAGTTCATCACCATAGGGAGCTCCGATATTGTTCGTACCGAAGAAGGACGGCACGGTGCGCATGTGCATTAATTATAGAGCTTTGAACAATATCACTATCAAGAACAAGTACCCGCTGCCGAGGATAGATGATCTTTTCGATCAGTTGAGCGGGGCGAGGGTGTTTTCAAAGATTGATTTGAGGTCAGGCTATCACCAGATGAAGGTGAAGAAAGAAGACACGCCGAAGACAGCCTTTCGGACCAGATACGGCCAGTTTGAGTTTATGGTGATGCCATTTGGTTTAACCAATGCACCGGCAGTATTCATGAACCTGATGAACAAGGTGTTCCACCAGTACCTTGACAAGTTCGTGGTGGTGTTCATCGACGATATTCTTGTGTATTCCAAGACCCCGGAGGAGCACAAAGAGCACCTGAGGTTGGTCTTAGAGACTCTCAGAAGGGAGAAGCTGTACGAGAAACTCTCTAAGTGTGAATTCTTCCTTGACAAAGTTGAATTCCTTGGGCATGTGGTCACTACCAGAAAAAGTCAAATTAGCGACGTCTAAAAACGTCGCTAAATAACCAAAAATCGTCGCTAATTAGGTTTAGCGACGTAATTAGCGACGTTTTAAAGAAGTCGGAAAATACCAAGTCGCTAATACAAAAAACGTCGCTAAACGTCGCTATGCCGACGTTTTTTAGCGACTTTAATGTGTCGCTAAATTTAGCGACGTTTTACGATGCCAAGTCACTAAAAAGCGACGTTTAGAAAAGTCACTAAACGTCGCTGATTAGCGACATCTATCGCGACATTACACCGACGTCTTTAATGACCTGGCTATACTGCCATGTCAGCAATTGGCGACGTTTAGCGACGTCATTAGCGACGTTATTAGCGACATTATTAGCGACGTTTTATGGCATCGCTAATTAGCGACGTAATTAGCGACGTAATTTAACGTCGCTAAACGTCGCTAAACGTCGCTAATAACGTCGCTAATTTTTAAAAAAAATTAAAAAAAATTCCCAGAATCAAACATTGTGATTCCCTGCAGTTTTACATCATCTTCATCATACACACCAACATGATTCAATCTAGTTAACTATATTATCCAATTAAATTAAAGACCACAAGAAGTATCAATCCAATTAAATGTGGATAACTATATAATCCAATTAAATTAACTAAAAAATTAATGACCACAAGAAGCATCATACATCATGTCTATTGTTGAAGTACCAATAATTCATAAATAATAATAATAATAACTAGACTACTACGGATCTGTAGGAGGCTGACCAGCGGCGCGCTTCAAGGATAACAACTCCTCATACTCGTCCCGTGGAATCGACACCGATGTCGATGGAGAAGGCAGTGACGTCGGTGGCGGCCGTGCCCGCTCCAAATCTGCGAGTCGCTGGTTGTAAGAATCCAGGGTAGATAACAACCTCGTACTGCTATCACCCATTGAATCCTGCATCCTCGTCAGGTTCTCGCCCATCGATAGCTGTGACGCATGCATCCTCGTCAGCTTCTCGCCCATCGATAGCTGTGACGCCTGCAGCTCCATGATGTTGCGATCATTGGAGGCTCTAATATCATTTGTCAATTCTCGTAGCTCCGTCATGCTGCGGTCGAGCATATCCAATCGTGCGATAAGCATCGGATCGTCCGCCTGCGGCTGGGACCGGGACTGGTCCTCCATACTTCGCAGCAAGTCGTCACGGAGAGACGCAATCTGACGGTCAACGGCCTCCTGGACGGCCTCCTGGACTCTGGCCGACGACTGCGAGGGCTGCGACTGCGAGGGGTGTGTGGAATGCACAGCTGTCGGGGAGGCCCTAGATGACTGCGTCGCAACCAGGGCGCCATAGGAGCCCGTACCGTAGTACGTACCCCTCTGGAAACCACCAGCTGCGGTCACCCACAGGTCGTCCGCCGACGGAGATGGACCGGGCTGCGACGAAGCACCAGCCTCTCCAGGTGTAGGTGCACTAGCAGTCGCCCGCTCACGAAGCCTAAGATACTCGGCCTAGAAAAGGTTTGGAAACTCAATAATTGCCTAAGTTATATTAAAATAAACACAAAGTAAAGTAATACTTACATAGGTCTGTGAGGCCCTCTCATCAATGAGATTTCCGTCCTTGCGATGGGTGGCCAAGAAGACGGTCACCATGTTCGCATCCTCACCCCTCTGTACCTGTTAAAAATATTTTTTTTATTACTAAACTTAAATATTTATTCCAAGTACCATTTTATGGTACTTATATTAAAATAATATATTTTAAAAGAAAAAACATACCAAACGACGGAAATGTTCCGTCATCGGAATCGAGCCACCACACCACTTGGCAGCATTCTGCCTAGCCGCCTTGGCCTTCTTAGACCTTTCCTTGTAGCTCGGATCGTCGAATCTAGCCCTCATCGCAGTCCACTGCTCAGGCGTGATCCAACCTTGGATCGGTTTTCCAGCACGATCACGAGCCTTCTGGTCATCCAGAGCATCTCGGATAAGCTTGGCGGCAACGATAGGAAAGAGCCGCTCGATCAACTCGGCCCGGTGCGGAGGATAAAAATACGTTTGCTACAATAAATAATTCATTAAGTTAGCATCACGAATATGCATAAATTAGAGGATTTATTTAATATACTTTTACCTGGAAGTGCGCAAACCAGAACGCCTTCCTCTCCTCCGGAGCCTCCGAATAGTTGATCCAAGGGCCACCGTAGTTGTTTCTCAGAAATTGGCCCAGGCGTCTCTGAACCGACGATGGACGATATCTATACAGAAATAATAATTTAGATTACTGAAAAAGTCAATATACGATGAATAAAGAGAAACACAAATATATATTAAACCATCTAATTGACTTACTTTGTACCGTCGGCCCAAATCTCTGTCCTCGTCTCCTCCGGTGGTGCGCATGGAGGATCTTGCTGATGCTGGGACAACGTCGGCACGACCTCCTCTACATGCTCATCTGTCTCCATGCTTCCGTCAGCAGGAGGAACGCTGGACGAGGGAGTACTATCACGCCTGGAACTACTCGTCCCAGGAGTGATGCCACGCAACGTCGTCACAGTCGGAGATGTGGCTGATCGATATACTGGAGTACTGGGCGACGATGATCCGGAACCAACAGTAGGCAGTACCGGAGTGGCACTCTGTCTACCTCGGGACCTGCCGAATCCTCCGCGTCGTCCTGTCATATCTGATAACAACATATGATGAATATAGAGAAACACAAATATATACTACATTCTACAGTCGGAATGTGATACATATCTCAAAGTATTATACAGTCAAAATATAATACATATATTCGTTAATGTCAACATCTACTTCTACATGCAATATTTATAGTCCAAATATAGTTACATTCTACATGGAATATTTTATATTTTCAATCATCTTCAGAAAATTCATCTTGTTCGCCTTCCTCGTCCTGCATTCGGTGGGGTACATCCACCGATAACCGACAGGACCGCCAACACGTGCCTCATAGGAAAGATGAATTGGCAAATGCTCCATAGAGTCGAAGAATCCAGGAGGAAACACCTTCTCGAGCTTACATAGTGTTACCGCAATGTCCCTCTCTTGCTTTTCTAGACGATCGACGAGCAACTTAGTACAACAAAGATCTCTGAAGAATATGCTCAGCTCTGTCAATGGGTCCCAAACGACCTGCGGTAAGAATTCCCGAAATGCACCCTCGGGCAAGATCTCTATAATCAAATCGAGCAGTCGATTATAGCATTCTTGCGACATGTTAAAATCGGACTTGATGCTCAATAATCTTGTAACCACCTCCAACGGTGAATGATCCTCACAACCAGGATATAGTGGAGTCCTTGCATTCTCAAGCAACTCCATAAACTTTGCAGCATCGGCATTCGGTGCCTCCTCAGCTGCATCATAATTGTCGGGATTGAAACTAGGTCCCGCCGCATCATAATTGTCAGGATTGAAACTAGGCCCCGCAGCATCATAAACCATGTTTACCAACCCGTCGTCGTAAGCATCGTGGTCTTGGACATCCATATACGGCTCCACATAGGGCTCCGACTCCGATGCTAGAGATACAAGTTCTCCGTGCGCGGTCCACTGATAGTAATTCGGCGTAAAGCCCTTCGAGTATAAATGATATGTAACTTCCACTTCAGGATGATATTTCCTGTTGCGACATCTCACACACGGACACTTAATTTTGGTACCGTCCATGTATTGAGGGAACGCCTTTGCGAACTGCAGGAACTGCTGTACACCCTCAATGAATTCATCCCGCACACCGCACATGTCATCAGGATGACGGTTGTACATCCACGAACGATGACGCAGATAGTAATTCATATCCATTTCTAGAAACTTCTGCAAAATTGACATAAGCTATCATATAAATCATTACATGCAAAATTAACCGTACTATAAAAATCATAACTGATATAATACATATTTTCATTTATCAAAACTGCAGCTGCCCCCAACCCCATAGTACTATGAACTGCACTATAAGTGTGCAGTCAACACTACAAATAGTGTGTCATACTATAGAACTGCAGCTGCCCCCAACCACACTCCTAGGTCAGTGTCCGTTATGGGAAAAGCAGTCATGGCATTGCACTAAGGCACCTGGTGCTTGAACAATTTTTGCATCAAAAGTTTCCCAAGTACACGGGCTATTGCTCTATGAAAATATGCCATAGCTAGGAGTAGAGCTGTCGAGTGGGCCGGGCCTCTCAGGCCCATGCACTATAACAGGTTAGACCGGACCTAAGGGTAAAAATCTAAGTCCAGTTCGACACGTGACCCACGGCACAGTGAGTTTCAGACTGGACCGAGCCGGACCGGATCGGACTTGGGATTCCGTGAACCCTACAAGGACTTCAAAGTAGAGATTGAAGAACAACTAACATTTTATTTTTAAATTATGAAGTGTAGGGTTGAATGTGCATAGGAGATGGTTGGGAGCGCATTTGTTTCCGGGAGAAACAACACAGATGGTATGCTCTCTCGGATGAACTTCTCTACTTTGGGATATGTAAACATAGCACAAAAAATAACACACTGCAAGTTCTTGCTTCATATTTGTCTTAGAGATTCACAAACCATTTGTTTCAATCTATATACAAGAACTTGGCAGATTGTATGCATACCAAATCCCATAGATTGGCGTAGGACTATGTAATACATGGATGTGTATAATACATCAGATAGTATAAACCAGGTTGTCGATCAGGCTAGCAAGCAGCAGCGTGTCGGGCCGGGCCGAGCTGTGCCTTGGGTCGGAACGAGCCTGGGCTTCGGGGCCGGACCTCTCTTATGGGCCGAGATATGAGGTCCGACACGTCCCTATATATTGGGTCGGGCCGGGCCGAGCTCACGATAATTCGGACAGGGTTTTGCGGGCCGGATTCGTGCCGGGCTGGTCATCCCGGTCCAATTGTCAGGTCTAGCTAGGGGTGGGCGTTCGGGTTATTCGGTTTCAACACCGAAATAATAAAAATCGAATAAGTAAAAATTTTAAAAACCCAAAGCTGAAATAAATTATCTATAACCGAAACAGAACCGAATTGATAATCAATTTATTTTATTTGATAATCAAAGCTAGTAAGCAGTGCTCACTGCTGCTGTTACCTCTCTCGTAGACTTGGGCCAGTCGGCCCTAACCCTAACCCTAACCCCATGTCAACAAACCTAACCCTAACCCTAACCCTAGGTCCTCATCAGTGTCTGTGTCAGTGTGTGTGTGTGCCGTGTCTGTGTCTGTGTCAGTGTCTGTGTGTGTAGTGTTTGTGTCAATGTCACATGTGTCCTGTGAGAGAGAGAGAGAGAGAGAGAGAGAGAGAGAGAGAGAGAGAGTAGGGTTTACCGGAATAGGGTGGAGAGCCGGTCGACGGAGCGCGGGGGAGGGGGGGGGGAGTTTTTCTCTTTTCGAATTTTCAGCAGATGGGGAAAAATGAAACCGAGCCCTAATTAACCAAATTTTAGCGACGTTTAGCGACGTCCAAGTAAAACGTCGCTAACTTAAATTTTAGCGACGTCATTGACGTCGCTAAACACGTTGCTAAAATATTTTTAATAAAAAGGTCGCTATATACGTCCCTAAACGTCGCTAAATTAGACATATTAGCGACGTTTAGCGACCTTTATTTAACTTATAGCGACTTAACTTTTAAAATCTTAATAAAAGTCGCTAAACGTCGCTAAATGTCGCCATTTAGCGACGTCTAGCGACGTTTTTATAAGGAGTCGCTAATTATATATTATTAGCGACGTTTCTTTTGACGTCGCTAAAATACGTCGCTAATAGCGCTTTTTCTAGTAGTGGGTATCGGGTGATGGAATCTCTGTTAACCCATAGAAGATCGAGGCAGTGGAGTCATGGGCTACCCCCAGTACGGTAGCTGAGATCAGGAGTTTTCTCGGACTAGCAGGATACTACAGGAGGTTTGTACAAGACTTCTCCAAGATTGCAGCGCCGATGACCAGACTGACTAGGAAGGATGTGGATTTTGTCTGGACGGAGGAGTGCCAGGCCGCATTTGATGAGCTGAAGAAGAGGTTGACGACAGCTCCAGTTTTGACGTTGCCAGCAGGGACAGGTGGTTTCACCATCTACAGTGATGCTTCAGGGAAGGGTCTGGGATGTGTTCTTCAGCAGCACGGGAAGATAATTGCCTATGCTTCCAGGCAGTTACGCCCTCATGAAAAGAACTACCCCACCCACGATTTGGAGTTGGCAGCAGTTATTTTCGCTCTAAGGCTGTGGAAACATTACCTGTACGGAGAGCGTGTGGAGATCTTCACAGACCATAAGAGCTTGAAGTACGTGTTCACACAGAAGGAGCTGAACATGAGGCAGAGGAGGTGGTTGGAGTTGATGAAGGACTTCGACATCTCATTGCAGTACCACCCAGGGAAGGCCAACGTAGTCGCCGATGCTTTGAGCAGGTATCCGATGGCTATGTACTTGACGACAGATAGGTATTTGTTGGCTGATCTAGAAAGCTTGGAGATTGAGGTATTAGTTCCCGGTACTGAGATTCAGATGTGGGGATTGCAGATACAGTCTGAGCTAATGGACAGGATCAGAGCTGCGCAGTACGATGATGAGGCTCTGAGGAGTATCAGGGCACAAGTTCAGATAGGATTGTCAGACGATTTTACTATCGCTGATGACGGTTCTTTACGGCATGGCACGAGGATGTGTGTGCCGAGCGGGGAGCTGCGCGAGGAGGTTTTGCAGGAGGCACACCGCTCTCAGTACTCGATGCATCCCGGTGCCAACAAGATGTATCGAGACTTGAGGGAGCACGTATGGTGGTATGGAATGAAGCGCGAGGTAGCACGCTTCGTATCCCGGTGTCTAGTGTGCCAGCAGGTAAAGGCAGACCGGCAGAGGCCATGTGGTTTGCTTTAACCTTTACCGATCCCAGAGTGGAAATGGGAGCACGTGACCATGGATTTCGTCTCAGGGCTTCCACGTTCTCCAGGAGGAAAGGACGCAATTTGGGTCATCGTGGACAGGTTGACCAAATCAGTCCATTTCTTACCTTTCAAGGTGGGCACGTCGACAGAGAGGCTAGCAGAGATGTACGTGCGACAGATTGTTAGGCTTCATGGAGTTCCTGTAAGCAGCGTCTCAGATCGGGATAGTAGTTTTACTTCCCACTTCTGGAGGAGTCTGCAGGCTAGCTTGGGCACTCAGCTCAAGTTCAGTATCGCATATCACCCCCAGACAGACGGGCAGTCTGAAAGGACTATTCAGACTCTCGAGGATATGCTACGCACTTGCATTTTAGATCTCGGAGGTTCTTGGGAGGATCATCTGCACCTGGTAGAGTTTGCTTACAACAACAGCTACCAGGCCAGCATCGAGATGTCACCATTTGAGGCTCTTTATGGACGGAGGTGTCGTACACCGTTATCTTGGGACGACGTTGGAGAGAGAGCCTTGCTAGGACCAGAAATGGTCGTGGATGCAGCAGAAAAAGTGAAACTCATCAGAGACAGACTGCGAGTGGCGCAGGACAGACAGCGGCATTGGGCCGACAGCCACCGTAGGCCCCTTGAGTTTCAGGTATAGATTGTTATTTTTTGGCTTGTGTTTGTTTTTTTAGACTGCGTGTTGAGACAGTTTTGTTTTAGGTTGGCGATCTAGTATTCCTACGGATTTCTTCGACGCGTGGCACGATTCGTTTTGGTAGAGGCAGGAAGCTTAGCCCACGCTACATCGGACCCTTCGGTATTCTTGCAAAGATAGGTGCAGTGGCGTATAGACTAGACTTGCCGCCTGCATTAGAGGGAGTGCATGATGTGTTCTACGTGTCGCAGCTGAGACGGTACGTGGCAGACCCTAGTCACGTACTTGATCACTCGGAGATTGAGGTTGGTCCGACGCTCAGCTACCCCGAGCAGCCCGTAGAGATCTTGGATCGCAGAGAGAAGGTGTTGCGGAACCAAACTATTCCTTTGGTTCGTGTTGCATGGAGACATCACTCTCCAGGGGAGTCGACCTGGGAGAGAGAGGACGAAATGCGCGAGCAATACCCGTATCTCTTCTAGACTTGAGGTATATTCCTTTCTGATTTCATTCTTGTTCTAGTTCAGTCCAATTTCGAGGACAAAATTTCTTTTAGGAGGGTAGACTTGTCACTACCACATATTCAGATAAGGGCATTTGTGTAATTTCACTCTTTTGAATAAATATGTATTAATTTAATCTGCTGAATTTTATAAACTATTTATATATTGTTAGTGGTATTTGGTTTAGGTTAAACCCTAGAACTCATTAGGACAAACCCTAATGACTAAACCCTAATTTGAAAACCCAGTTCTAGAGAAACCCTAGAATTCAAACTTTAGGTTTGGACCTCAAACCCTAGACTGACTAAACCTTAGTTAATTAGGTTCTACATGACCTAACCTGGGGGTTTAACCTAAAACTATGCATTAGAAAACCCTAACTTGGTTTTAATATAAAAGGGAGCCACCCTAACCTGGGGGTTTAACCTAAAACTATTCCTCCAACGTGTAAGTTAGATTTCGATTCTTAAGGTTTTGTTTGAGGATTCTTGTGTCCTAGGTAAATTCGTTTTCTGTATTTTCTGTGTTCGATGAAATGCTTCACAGGAGGAATTACCCATCTAATCTTCTCTACATCACCCAATTTGATGTGTGTTTATATATATATCTATGTATGTAGATGTGTGTGTGATTTGGAGAAGGAATACATCGATGGGAAGAATTCCTGTGCACAGTCGGGGTCTTTACTGTGCTGTGTGCACTGTGGGGGGATCTTCCCTGTACAGTCGGGTTTTAGAGTTCTGTGTGTGCTGTGTATTTTGGGTCTTCATGGTGCACATTGAATTAGGGGGGAAAGTCTGGGAGCAATGTGTATGTGTTAATAGGTAGGTTGTGTTGTATTGTATCAGTAGGCAGTTTTGTGCACTGCGTTACCTGTGTTTGTTCAATATGAAATCAGTATCATAACCTGTGTAAATGTCTGAGTTCAGGGAGCAGGTCATCTGTGTATCAGTATCTGAGGTGTGTGTGTAGCTGTGTTCTCAGTGTATTTGAACTGGGTGAGTACACTACGACCTACTACTGAAAACTGATACATTAGTGAGCCTAGTGTGTAGGTAATTTAGTGTTGTGTGTGTGAGTGCAAACAGGGTATGTTTAGATAGTGAACCTATATATGTGCCTGTAGGTGAGATACCTATGTAAATTTCTCAGAAATCAGTGAGTGAGTTTGTGGGGTATTAGAGCAGTGAGGAAACTGTGGTTGAGGGTAACTGTGTCAGTATGTGTGTAGGTGTTCAGTGAGCTATGTGTATCCAGATCTGTGAGTGTGTGACTGTGTGTTAGGGGTATCTCAGTGAGAAGTATATGTGTTAGTCTAGCTGTGTGTAAACTCCCTCACCCAAAATAGGTATTTGTGTATATTTTATATTATTATATTTATTATAGATGTTGAATTTATTTAGAGTATTCTCTTAGTTAATTAGAAAATAATTTTTTCTTTAGTATATTTACTTATATAAATATTCATTTAGAATTATTTTAGGTTATTTTAGATTTTTGGAGATTTTTCTAGAATTTTTGGTAATTAAAACTTAGAAAACATAAATTTCTAGGACTTCTATGATTTACTATACGACCATACTTGCATGTCGTTCCTACCAAATATTTATTTTAGTTTAAAATATTTAATTATATTTTTTGTAATTTATTTAGAATTTTAAGAAATTTATTTAGATTTTAAAATTATTTAGGATTTATTTGGATATATATAGTCTTAATATTAGATAGATGCTAATTTAGTGTTAATAGATATTAATAAGATTTTATAAATTATTTGTATTATCTTTAATTATATTTAAGATTATAAATTATTGAAATAAATTCAAACTCTATTTTAAATTAATTCAAATCCTGAACCTATTAGAAAATCAACTTCATGCATATCCTATCCTTATTTAAATTCATCATAATCCTATCCAAATTAACCAATCCTAGTCCTATTTAATTAAGTAGTGTCCACCATTATAAATACCTCATCCTTTATATTTTTCTTCCCCAAATTTCTCTCTTTTTCGTCCAAAAAATAGTCAAAATTCGTCATAAATTCAGCCTCATTTTCCACTAGTTATGACGAATTAAAAAGATGATATCTCCTAGCTCCGGACTCCAAACATGCTCCAGTTTTTTTGTTAGAGCGACAATGAGGTTAGCTTTCTGATTATATAAAAAAATTTCTAAATTATGAGTATTAAATTCTGTAAAATTCGTAGAGCACAGCATGTCCGAAAATAGACGTGTTTCGATATTTTCGTGATTTCGGGAGAACCAGGAGTCAGAATCATGAACCGTTTAAAGTTTCGGAAAGCTAATGTCGAGATCATCGACATAAATTTTTCCCAGAATTTAATTCGAATTATTTACATACTGTTAATTCTGTAGAACTTCTAGGTTAGAATTTAACCATCGGTGCACAATACAAAATTTGTATGTGCCATAATTTCCAAACGAATTTGAATTCGGACGAGCCGTAAATTCCAGCATATTTTTGACGCTGAAATCTATAGGAAATCATGCATGAAAGTTGAGTTTGTGTCGGTTGACTTTTTGGTCAACAGATTGCCTCGATTTGCGTGCCATGAGACTCGAGTTGATAAAATTCAGTTTCTTTGGACAAAATTTAGGAATTAACATAAAAATAAGAATAATAAGATTAAAATAGGATTTTAGAGTAATTATTCCAGAATTAAATAAATTAAAATAAATTATCTTTTGACGTGATAAATTTGTAATACATAGGCTATTTGGACTGTGACTTGGACTCTGATTCATACCAGCAGCAGGACCCCAGGCAAGATACCATACCAAATTGTTTACAGTACTTTTGCATGCTATTTATATTTCTGTATATTTATTGCATTTCTGTATATTTCTTGCATGTGTAGTTCTCTTTCAGTCATTACTATATATTAGATATGTTGACACACACTTGACACCTAGTATCATGAGAGGACAATCATTAGGCGTATGGGCTTTAACCACTCTGGTAAACCATAGTAACTAGCACGCGCTATGGTGGTCGTGTCCGATGGTCGCTACCCCCGAGGTATGTCGATTGATGGAGTCCGAGGGTCGCTACCCCAGAGGTGTGTCGGCTGATAATGTCCACTGACGAGCGTGAGTTGTGAGGATTAGATCGAGTAGCCTACCCTTGCCCATACGTCGAAAAGTTGTCCTCATTTGTATTCATATAGATTGTCTTGTACAGCGTACTTATTTATTTTCAAACCATATGCATGTTTACTGTATTCAAATTGGCTCGTATTTTCTGTATCTTGTTACGTCCCTCTGAGGACCTGGTCCGCTGCCAGGTGTATCTTTTCTTAAGTATTTGTAGGAGCGCAGATTTGGATGGTTACATGTGATCCGAGGATGTCTTCTCTTCGAGCTGTGATGGATAGTTGGTATTCTTATATTGTGTTGTGGTGTTGTACTCATATTGTATTTGCTCTTATATTCGAGTTGGTAGTGGATTTGTCTCCATCCAACTATCATCCTAGATACTTCTTATTGAGATCTAGTTTCATAGATACTGGTTATTTATTTCTATATGATTTTGGTGGATGAGATTTAAATTTTATCCTGTGACTTGTATTACATTTTATACCACTTGTGGATTTTACATTCATATTACAGCGTACGTATGGATTTGGTTTCCATATATTGGAGTTGCCATATCCATGCGGCTGGCATGCTTACGTGTCCTAGTCCTACGTATTTTTGGGACTGGGGCGTGACATGTTTTTGTGGTGGCCCATGCAGGTCAAGAGCATATTGTTTCGGTTACGTTATTGTACCGAACAAGCCTGCACCTAGGACTAGAGTATAGGATCTCATCCACAATTGACTATGATTCATCTTCCTCCTATCTGTTCTATTTGAACAATTGTATCTTGCTTGATTCTTGTACTTCCCTAATAATTCTTTGAGTATAGCCTTCTGCTAGAATATAGGAACCCCTGTTATTAGGATGATAATTAGAGTAGCACACCTATTAAGAATACAACGAGAATATAGACACCACTAAGTTTAGAATATCTAGTGAACCCTAGAATTCCTTAGCTATAGATTGGTTTACCATTACCCCTGATATATTATGAAGACTGGAGGGTAGTATAGACACTACTAGAGTAGTTAGAAGTTTTACCATAATGTTTGACACCTAGTATCACATAGTCTTTTGACCTATTAATGGAGTGTGATTGAACAACATTAATTGTATGCTAGCTTAGGAGACAGTGTTTATTCAGACAATAGAATTTAGAGGTCCTTGCCCCCATTTGGTCGACTAGCAACACAGACAAGGAGGTTGTATTATAACTATAGAGATTTGTAGAGTCTTTATTATTATTGCTTATTCTATTTTTTTTTGTTTTGTTTTTGTGAACTTGAATTGACTTATGCCTCCTTTCATCATCATCTAGCGTACCTATAATTGTTGTACTACCTTGACTTATGCCGCTATTATAGCCTAGTTTTGCAAGCTTATTCTTTCATCAAGCTTGTTCACTATATATGTATTAGTGGATGCATACATTAATACATTTCAGATCAGTGTACTACGGTCTGATCAACCATAGTGCGCGTGGTTCGCCCTTCGTATAACTACTTTACGTGGATTGAGATATCTAGTAATTAGTAGATGAATGAACATGCCCTCTAGATATGTCTAAACATATCGTATCCGTTACATAACTGTACCGATGCGAGCATGTGGATAGGCATTACCAAAATAGGACTTCAATCCACAACTGCTTTGACAATTCCTATTTGAATTCTTTAAACGTCTTGATCACGATACTTCTATTCTATTACCTCGCCCTTGAACTCTTTATTATTGATCTCCGTCTTCCCTTATTTCGGAAAGACGAAACCTCATGCTTGGTATAAGTTTGATACACAGAGAGTACTAGATATACCCCATAGGCCGATCACATACTTGAGGATTATTCTTTCGTAATTAAGGACATATCATAAATGATATAATCGGCGTTGAAGTTTTGAGGATTGAATGACATGAGTAAATAAATTAAGGAATATTTTTCTTAAAGTATATAGCCTTCTGTGATAGATTGGTAAATTCTAAGGTGGGTAGCAGTGCATTGGCAACTCGAGAGGAATTTCTTTTAGATTGTGATCGAGTAAGATTAGATTGGGAGAGGTTCAAGCCATTCAATTTTGAGAATTTTAGAAGAATGACTAAGATGATGAGGATTAATGAATTTTAAAAATCTTGATATTGAGGACCCAATATTTATACCTTAAGTACATAATTTAAATTTTTGAGTATTGAAGGTAAAATCATCAATTTGAATTTGAAGGATAAATATATAATTTTAGACTTGAACATTGGTGGACTGCAATTAAATTATTTTTCAATTTGATGATTTAAATTAAGAATTAAAATTTGATGGTTGGACTACCTATTTAAAATATTGAGGATGTGAATGAAATTTAAAAAGTTAAAGAATATAAAATAAAATTTATAAGTGAAAATAGGAATAATATTGGACTCGAATTACTTCTAGAGGAGATTATGATACTTGGAGATCGTGAGGTAAAATTTGATATGGGTTATTTAAATCTTGAAGATATTATATGGATTCAATTTAAATTTGGATATTGATGAGTTGGAAAAGTGAGAAGAGATTACAATAGGTTAAATTTTGATTTAAACAATGATTATCTTAATTTTGAAATGATCGCGATAGATTTGAATAGATTTTGTTATTTAAATTTTTGGAAGAGATTGCGATTGACGTACCTTATGTATGAATGTGAAGGATTTAACAAATTATGTCTTATTTTAATTTCGAGGACGAAATTATTTTAAGTTGGGTAGATTGTAAACTCCCTCACCCAAAATAGGTATTTGTGTATATTTTATATTATTATATTTATTATAAATGTTGAATTTATTTAGAGTATTCTCTTAGTTAATTAGAAAATAATTTTTTCTTTAGTATATTTACTTATATAAATATTTATTTAGAATTATTTTAGGTTATTTTAGATTTTTGGAGATTTTTCTAGAATTTTTGGTAATTAAAACTTAGAAAACATAAATTTCTAGGACTTCTATGATTTACTATACGACCATACTTGCATGTCGTTCCTACCAAATATTTATTTTAGTTTAAAATATTTAATTATATTTTTTGTAATTTATTTAGAATTTTAAGAAATTTATTTAGATTTTAAAATTATTTAGGATTTATTTGGATATATATAGTCTTAATATTAGATAGATGCTAATTTTGTGTTAATAGATATTAATAAGATTTTATAAATTATTTGTATTATCTTTAATTATATTTAAGATTATAAATTATTGAGATAAATTCAAACTCTATTTTAAATTAATTCAAATCCTGAACCTATTAGGAAATCAACTTCATGCATATCCTATCCTTATTTAAATTCATCATAATCCTATCCAAATTAACCAATCCTAGTCCTATTTAATTAAGTAGTGTCCACCATTATAAATACCTCATCCTTCATATTTTTCTTCCCCAAATTTCTCTCTTTTTCGTCCAAAAAATAGTCAAAATTCGTCATAAATTCAGCCTCATTTTCCACTAGTTATGACGAATTAAAAAGATGATATCTCCTAGCTCCGGACTCCAAACACGCTCCAGTTTTTTTGTTAGAGCGACAATGAGGTTAGCTTTCTGATTATATAAAAATTTTTCTAAATTATGAGTATTAAATTCTGTAAAATTCGTAGAGCACAGCATGTCCGAAAATAGACGTGTTTCGATATTTTCATGATTTCGGGAGAACCAGGAGTCAGAATCATGAACCGTTTAAAGTTTCGGAAAGCTAATGTCGAGATCATCGACATAAATTTTTCCCAGAATTTAATTCGAATTATTTACATACTGTTAATTCTGTAGAACTTCTAGGTTAGAATTTAACCATCGGTGCACAATACAAAATTTGTATGTGCCATAATTTCCAAACGAATTTGAATTCGGACGAGCCGTAAATTCCAGCATATTTTTGATGCTGAAATCTACAGGAAATCATACATAAAAGTTGAGTTTGTGTCGATTGACTTTTTGGCCAACAGATCGCCTCGATTTGCGTGCCATGAGACTCGAGTTGATAAAATTCAGTTTCTTTGGACAAAATTTAGGAATTAACATAAAAATAAGAATAATAAGATTAAAATAGGATTTTAGAGTAATTATTTCAGAATTAAATAAATTAAAATAAATTATCTTTTGACGTGATAAATTTGTAATACATAGGCTATTTGGACTGTGACTTGGACTCTGATTCGTACCAGCAGCAGGACCCCAGGCAAGATACCTTGCCAAATTATTTACAGTACTTTTGCATGCTATTTATATTTCTGTATATTTATTGCATTTCTGTATATTTCTTGCATGTGTAGTTCTCTTTCAGTCATTACTATATATTAGATATGTTGACACACACTTGACACCTAGTATCATGAGAGGACAATCATTAGGCGTATGGGCTTTAACCACTCTGGTAAACCATAGTAACTAGCACGCGCTATGGTGGTCGTGTCCGATGGTCGCTACCCCCGAGGTATGTCGATTGATGGAGTCCGAGGGTCGCTACCCCAGAGGTATGTCGGCTGATGATGTCCACTGACGAGCGTGAGTTGTGAGGATTAGATCGAGTAGCCTACCCTTGCCCATACGTCGAAAAGTTGTCCTCATTTGCATTCATATAGATTGTCTTGTACAGCGTACTTATTTATTTTCAAACCATATGCATGTTTACTGTATTCAAATTGGCTCGTATTTTCTGTATCTTGTTACGTCCCTCTGAGGACCTGGTCCGCTGCCAGGTGTATCTTTTCTTGAGTATTTATAGGAGCGCAGATTTGGATGGTTACATGTGATCCGAGGATGTCTTCTCTTCGAGCTATGATGGATAGTTGGTATTCTTGTATTGTGTTGTGGTGTTGTACTCATATTGTATTTGCTCTTATATTCGAGTTGGTAGTGGATTTGTCTCCATCCAACTATCATCCTAGATACTTCTTATTGAGATCTACTTTCATAGATACTGGTTATTTATTTCTATATGATTTTGGTGGATGAGATTTAGATTTTACCCTGTGACTTGTATTATATTTTATACCACTTGTGGATTTTACATTCATATTACAGCGTACGTATGGATTTGGTTTCCATATATTGGAGTTGCCATATCCATGCGGCTGGCATGCTTACGTGTCCTAGTCCTACGTATTTTTGGGACTGGGGCGTGACACTGTGTGTGTCAGTTAGACAGTAAACTATGTGTATCCTAGAACCTAATACCTGTGTGTGTATCAATGAATACATTGTCTGTGTGTATGTGTGCAGTGATTACCTGTGTAGTGAGGACCTGAGTTATGTGAACTGTGAGTGAGTACACTATAAATTCATTTAAAACCAACTGTGTACATACCTTGAGTTCTGATATTCCTTATGTATCTTGAACCCTATGACTTATCAGTTATCTTGGTCATTATGGCCACCTTGATATTGTAATGTCTGATACTTGGTGTCAGTGGGTTTCAGAAAGTCAGTAAGATACAAGGGTATGGGTAATGTAATTAATTGCCAAGGTTTTGAGAACTAGCATAGGTATATGAAATAATATACATGTATGATATAAATAGCTAGTATAAGATTAATACTAACTCGTATATACTAATTACCTTAGTATCAATGACAATTATAGTTAATATGACTAGTATGGTTAAGTATGGCATAGATAACTTACCAAAGACCTAGAAATGACCCTATACCTAGCATAGAATTAGGTATGCATGTAAGCCTTTTCAAAACACTTTTTGATATGGATATTGATATTTTAGGTGACTGTGATCCCATATTGGACATCGATCCTCGCACTTTGCTCCGGACCACAGGCGAGTACATTCTCTGACAGTTTTCGTTTTGTTGATTACTTCTATAAATTGTAGTGTATTACATACTTGATTCTGACACTATGGATACACGGGTTAGCACCTTAGATCCCCATTATGAGGAGTCGTGATTGGAATCCACCGTGCTAGCTAGGGATGAGGAACTATTAGTAGATTATGTGATCATATCCAAACTTACCATGCATCATAGCTCACCCCACTTCTCACATCGGGTGCGGCCTGACCATCATCATGCTTCATAGCTGTTATATATGATTAGCCTGACTATTATCATGCATCATAGCTAACCATATGGTTAGCCTGACCTACAAGAATCATAGCTAATCATATATAACCAGCCTGATCTAGTCCCAAGCCGATCACATAATAAACTGATATTTCAAACACTTAGCTAGATGTTTATTCTTTATTCAGATTCACTTGTTCTAGCATTCACTGTTTATTGTTCATTGCTAGATGCTCTATTGCCTATTTCAATTCTCCTGTACTTCTCATTTTCAGCATATACTTTCATCTTGTATTTCTTACACTATTTATAATCTTTGTCAATTTAATGAAACTGCTGTTAGTGCTTGTGCTTCGCTCCAATCCTGACTGGATAACAAAATTTTCAGAGGACCTGGAGAACTTTTGCCCCACTCATTACGGCCCAGGATTAGAGGGAGATTTCACTCCAAAAATCCCAGAGGAGTTGCCTATCCAAGAGGAGATCTTGCCTGCCTGTACTTAGATTACTTTTTCTACATTTATTGTTTTAGACTGAGACTGAGTTGTATTTCATTATTTGTGACTTTGTGAGGTCATCTAAACCCAGGATTTGAGTTGGACTTATTGTGGTTGGTTTTTAATAGAACTCCTTTCTATTCTCATCGTGCCATTATTTCTTATAGCTTGTGATTGAGTATATTATAGAACTGTGGATATTTTTATCACTGTCCTCCGTGCGGAGTTGAGATTATTGACAGGATATATTATATGTTGAGACCTAGACAGCGTTCTACCGCCGATGCTGCGGCGTAGGCTGGACGTACCCACGACTCATGCCCAAATTTCGGGTGCGGGTCGTGACACATGCCGGCCCTAATCCCCAAAAACCTAGAAACCCCCATCCCCCTCTCTCTCTCCTCCCTCCTCCACATAGAAAATCGAGCCCTCTATTTCTTCCTTTCTTCTTCTTCCTTTCTTCTTCTTCTCCTGCCATTCTTCATCTCCTTCCATGGAATAGGAGATCAGAACCCAGCCACGACCTGTCTCCGGCAGCCTAGCTCCGACCTACTGTATTCAGTCGAGCCCCCGCTATTCTCCGACGGCTGATCTCCCCACCGGCCACGACTGTGAGCTCCGGCGGCCTACTGTGCAACCGCCACTGCTCCGGCCAATCGCGCTGTTATCCCCGCATCCAGCCATAGGCCCCCGCGTCTCCGGCACTGCCACTCCGACCGAGCTTTACAGCGCCGCACCCGCTGTTCTCCGGCCTACTGCTTCCAGCTGCACCCAAGTGGCTCCGGCACTGCCCCACCCCAACGAGCCGCATCCAGTTTTCCTCCACCCAGCCGATCAATCCCCCACTTCTTCGCCCCACCCCCGACTCCACGGGCACCGGCGAGCCTGCCACCCACTGCCTCGAGCTCCGGCGAGCTCAACCATTGCACCATCACCTACACCACCACCATTGCACCATCACCTCCACCACCACCATAGCCCGATCTCCACCACCACCATTGTACCCCCACAGCCACCTCCACCCTGCTGACCATCACCTTTCCGGCCAACCGCCGGTCGACGCCGCCACGTCGAGGTCGACTCTCTCCCCCTCTCTTTGATTATATCCTTGTTGAGTTATTTTTAACTAGGGTTTTATTTATATATAACACGTTGATAAAGATGTAGTGTTGATGAAGGGCATGGAAAATAACTTGAGATTAGGTTTATTGAGGTTTAGTGTAGTAGTTAGGGTTTATTTAAATAAGTATGAAAAATAAATGTTTGGATACACAAGGAATTAGGGTTTGAGGATAAATGGATGTGAGTTTAGGGTTTAATGTTGAGATTAGGTTTGATGTAGTTAGTTAGGATTTGTGTTATTGAAATGAGATTAGGGTTTAAGTATGTTATTGATATGTGGTTAGGGTTTATTTTCATAAGTTTTGAAATGAAATTATGGATATACATTAAGTAGGGATTTGAGGATAATTGGATCTTCGTTTGGGGTTATATTCGTATTGGGAATTTATTTGAGGAAATTACAGGGTTAATAAATAAGGTTTATAAATGCTATGTCGAGATGTTAGGGTTTTTCAATTAATATATGCATTAGTTGTTGTACATGTATTTAAACACTGAGAAAGGATGGTGATATTAACACATTGATTAATAGCAAGGAGCAGATTTAATTTATAAATGGTAGAGGGATATCGATCTTTGGGTAATATTGGGAGTTGATGATAAAGTTGTTTAAAGACGTAAATTATATATATACGCATATTGGACATTATTGTTTTAGCTGTTGTAAACTATTGCCGAATATTAATATGATATTAAAATATTGATGGACATTGGGAGCAGGTGCTCGATCGTGAAATAGACATAATATCAAATCATGAGACCGTGATTGAGGATTAAGAATAATAATTATTTATTTGAGCTTGAGACGTCAATGTGCATGATAATATCTGTGAACACTGAGGTAAAACTGAGGATTGGATCATGTGTTGGACCACGAAATATCGTGATGAACATAGTAAGATTGAGGTTTAGATTGATGACATTGTACAGATGTTTAATTTGATTAGATATATCGTGCTCTGAGTCAACCTTGGTCAACCCTCTAGCGTAGTGTCACTGTGAGTGTAGCTGAGTCTGAGCATATGTTTAGACGTGTGTCACGTCCCAGTTTTCCACATGATAGTTTATTGATGTAGTTTGTACTTCTTCTCTAGGTGCTACGGGACCCGCGTACTTGGACGTTGTACCGGATCCCCGTCATCAGCAGCCGAACGCAGACAAGTGTACCTTGCCACCCTGTATTTCAGATTACAGATATTTATTGTTTCTTTATGTACATTGTGCGCGTATATTGTTTACGATCGATACTTCACGTCCGGATCACAACCGGGTGCAGACGTTCGTCGTATCGTCTTAGAATGAATGTTAGATGTTCGTAACACCTCGATGTACGTACCTGAGAATATCGACACCCCAGAACACACTCATATACTGTGATCGTGCCAGATTACTGTATCCTGATACTGATATCATGACCAAAGACTGGGACGACCTTAGGGTCGCGTCTGTTGAGTTACTTCTGTGTGTCGAGACTGTTAGATAGAGGTTCAGGTTTAGTGCACCATCGTTGACTGTTTGAGAAGGGGAAGACAGTTACTAGACGTTTGGGCTCCTCTGCACGCGCTTATATATGTATATGTAGTGATCCTGTATTCTAGAGTAGTTGTATCACCCGTGTGACTCTGTGCTCGGAGCTACGGTACGCCCCGTGTGTCTCTTTGTTCGGAGCTACGGTTTTAAATAAGCATATACATTAAGTAGGGATTTGAGGATAATAGGATCTTCGTTTGGGGTTATATTCGTATTGGGAATTTATTTGAGGAAATTACAGGGTTAATAAATAAGGTTTATAAATGCTATGTCGAGATGTTAGGGTTTTTCAATTAATATATGCATTAGTTGATGTACATGTATTTAAACGCTGAGAAAGGATGGTGATATTAACACATTGATTAATAGCAAGGAGCAGATTTAATTTATAAATTGTAGAGGGATATCGATCTTTGGGTAATATTGGGAGTTGATGATAAAGTTTTTTAAAGACGTAAATTATATATATACGCATATTGGACATTGTTGTTTTAGTTGTTGTAAACTATTGTCGAATATTAATATGATATTAAAATGTTGATGGACATTGGAAGCAGGTGCTCGATCGTGAAGTAGACATAATATCAAATCATGAGACCGTGATTGAGGATTGAGAATAATAATTATTTATTTGAGCTTGAGACGTCAATGTGCATGATAATATCTGTGAACACTGAGGTGAAACTGAGGATTGGATCATGTGTTGGACCACAAAATATCGTGATGAACATAGTAAGATTGAGGTTTGGATTGATGACATTGTATAGATGTTTAATTTGATTAGATATATCGTGCTCTGAGTCAACCTTGGTCAACCCTCTAGCGTCGTGTCACTGTGAGTGTAGCTGAGTCTGAGCATATGTTTAGACGTGTGTCACATCCCTGTTTGCCACATGATAGTTTATTGATGTAGTTTGTACTTCTTCTCTAGGTGCTACGGGACCCGCGTACTTGGACGTTGTACCGGATCTCCGTCATCAGCAGCCGAACGCAGACAAGTGTACCTTGCCACCCTGTATTTTAGATTACAGATATTTATTATTTCTTTATGTACATTGTGCGCATATATTGTTTACGATCGATACTTCACGTCCGGATCACAACCGGGTGCAGACGTTCGTCGTATCGTCTTAGAATGAATGTTAGATGTTCGTAACACCTCGATGTACGTACCTGAGAATATCGATATCCCAGGACACACTCATATACTGTGATCATGCCAGATTACTGTATCCTGATACTGACATCATGACCAGAGACTGGGACTACCTTAGGGTCGCGTCTATTGAGTTACTTCTGTGTGTCGAGACTGTTAGATAGAGGTTCAGGTTCAGTGCACCATCGTTGACTGCTTGAGAAGGGGAAGACAGTTACTAGACGTTTGGGCTCCTCTGCACGCGCTTATATATGTATATATAGTGATCCTGTATTCTAGAGTAGTTGTATCACCCGTGTGACTCTGTGCTCGGAGCTACGGTACGCCCCGTGTGTCTCTTTGTTCGGAGCTACGGTTTTATTTTGGATAGCCCACGCGTCGAACATTTTCTTAAAACTGTGTCACACTTAGTTGGTTATGATAGATTACCCTATCGTTGCACTTGTACTTTCTGTTGTACTTTGGCATGCTGTATTTTTGTACCTTGTTACGTCCCTCTGAGGACCTGGTTCCCTGCCAGTTTTGCAGCATAGACGATTACGGAGCACTTGAAGATACTGATGGAGTGACATGTCTTGCGGGCACTGTACCATGTACTCATATCATTTCTACCGGCATTATGGTTACTTATTTTATATTGATTATTCATTTGCTGTTGTAGCCTAGTTTTTGTAGACTCATCTCTTCTCGAGTCTATTCGAGTTTGTGTGTTATTGGGCGGCCGACTTTAGCACATATAGCTCTTTCTTGTATACTGGTGTACATTGTGGATTGAGACATAAAGGTGTACATTTATGGGATATCTAGATAGTGCCTTTTATATTATACATCTTATACGTATTCGAGTCAGACCAGAGTCTGGTCGAATGCGTAGTTGGCGTGTCACGTATTCCTGGTCCTACGTATTTTGGGACTGGGGCGTGACAATCCACTACCAACTCGAATATAAAAGTGCAACACCACAAACACAATATAAGAATACCAGCTATCAATCACGGGCTTGAAGAGAAGACCTCCTCGAATATATGTAACCATCCGAATCTGCGCTTCTGCGAATACTCAAGAACAGATACACCTGGAAGGGCCAGGTCCTCAGAGGGACGTAACAAGATACATAGAAACAAGTCAATTTGAATACAGTAAACATGCATAATGTTTGAAAATATATAAGTACGCTGTACAAGATAATCTATATGAATGCAAATGAGGACAACTTTTCGACGTATGGGCAATGGTAGGCTACTCGATCTAAGTCTCACAACTCACACACCCGTCTAGAACATCATCAGCCGACATACCGCGGGGGTAGCGACCCTCGTAACTCCATCAATCGACATACCGTGGGGGTAGAGACTGTAATACCCCGTTCCACTCAAGCGGACTGCCAATGCAAACGGCAAAAGTGCAAACGTCCCGGCCTGCTTTGCTCCGTGAGGCAACTCATTGAGGCAAGAAATTATCCAGACTTGGTCCCTACAGGAATACGGCTTGGGCTTCCAGTGGCTCGCTCGCAGTATCACTCGACCAAGGCGAATCATCGCTAAGGTGGGTGGCTACGATGAACTTGTCTTTGCTTAGCCAGCACACATAAAATACGGGATGATACATGCTAGTCGCTAGGTGAATCACCCCCTGCATACTAATAAGAATATAACGCATCTAGCTAAGGGAATAATCCCAACTCGTATTGCTTATGCTAGAACATGGAAATGAAATATTGCTTACATATTCAGACCCTCGCATGCTACCTTTGCCTTGGGCAACTAGACCCGCTATGCCTCGAGTAGAATGACTTGTGTATATATTCAGTACTGCACTGTTAACCTCCTACACTGCACGACCCTAGATAACATCGCTTGGAAAGGCCCCGTACGGTTTTGCTCGGCTTACCTTCGGGCCCGAGCGAACTTGAATGCTTAAGTTATACAAGTGCATGCTTGTCTGCTTATATATATTGCCTAGTTTCAACGCTTGCTGCATAACTATGCCCAGACCGTAAAACACTATGCTTGTCATGCATTCATTTAGGTTCTACTCGGAAGGCTACCTGATAGTTGTTTCGTGCATGAATAAACCTGAATGTATCTGGGACCGTTAGGTCGCTAAGGCAATTTCCGAACCAGGAAACTTGCACCAATCTTGTGATCCAAGAAACCCAGCTCGTGGAGCAATACTGTCCTGAATTGAATAAATGGCTCATTGGAGTCGAAACTCGACATTGAGCGAAATCCTGATCCTGCCCCAAACAAGTTACATATATATATATATATATATCCTGACTTAAACTCGTTCCATGTAGCTTGTTCTATATATATATATATATATATATCCTGCCTCAAACTTGTTCCTGTACCTGACTAGACCCTGAAGATTAGAGACTTGCATGATCACAGGACAACTTGGAAACAAGGTTTAGTTCCGCGGACGGTCGCTGGGCACCGGCACCGATCCGATCCGGACGGAACTCGTGATAGTCGCCTGCTATAGGACGGAATGCCCTGGGATATCCTGATCTATGCGTCGCACGATATTCCGTACTGAGACTAGACCGTCCATTATGGCGCCGTGCCAGTGATCTCATGTTCATATAGATAAGTCATCCTCGCTTAGCGGCTATCCGTGTGCGAGTCATTGCATCGCACCGAGAATAACTGAACACCTGAACGATCATGATATAACAATACTTGTGCATAAAGAGCACTTGATCATCGTATGCAACACACCGGATATTTTCTGTAACTCGTGCACCCGTAGCGTAATCTCGCTCATAACCCAGTGCTTGCATATGCTATGCCTCATGAATGCTTATACATGTTTCTGCTTGAATTAACTTGGTTTGCCTTGGACAGGGAAGGACAAATGGTAAGTTGGTAAGCCTCGGCGTGTTTCCTCTCATGTCGCACGGCGCACTGCCACACGGATTAGGCCATTTAATGTTGCATTAAACTGATCCTAAGGCAACTAGAAAGACAACTTAATATTTGGTGCACATAACTTATATTACGTGTTTGAATTTGTCGAGCGGGTGAGCAGCCTCCCCACCAGTGCATTCATGTACTGATAATCTACCAGATTGCTTGCAGAGTGCGGGAGAACCTCGTTCGGTGCGGATGCCTCCTTCATGCGTGCTAAGGCGTGGAGTTTAACTTAGAAGCCTGGAACGCTACGTCTGGAATTGAAGCACATATACAAGACATACTGTTTGGACATCGCCTGTACATCATTCCATAAATATAGCCACTTGGCACGCTTGATGTTTCAGAGAGAGAGTGCTTGAGCGACTTGTAATCTCGGCTATACGTCGCTTGTAACACTTGTTTCAATATGAATAAAAGAGTTGCTTTACTTCTATACTTATGTACTAAATCTTGCTTCCGCTATTGTTGACTCAGTGAACTTGTTATCATTCGCTTATACGTTTACACATTCCGCTGCACTCGGACAATCTGTGCGACTCTGTGGCTTAGATCTCTTACCGCCAGCCAATGAACCATGGCCTTGCACGGGCGCGGTTCACGCTCGTGCGGCATCACACCCAGATGTGTCGAAGCGATCGTCCCGCGGGAGCGTTGGCGCGGTAATTCGTACCCAGCGGGGACGGCCGTTTGGCCTGCGGGAGATCGGGGCATGACAGAGACCATCGGACACGACTACCATAGTGCGTGCTAGATACTACGGTTTATCCTATCGGTTATAGCCCATACGCCTACTGATTGTCCTCTCATGATACTAAGTGTCATGTGTGTGTCAACATATCTAATATATAGTAATGACTAAAAGAAACTACACATGCAATGAATATACAAAAATATAATAAATATACAGAAATATAATAAGCATGCAAAGTACTGTAAGCAATTTGGCAAGGTATCTTGCCTGGTAAGAAAGCTGCAAAGTGTAACGTCCAGGAGTCAAGCACACAGGATCAGAAACTACGGCCTCAGAATGAACGTCTCCGGATGCTGAAATAAACATCACCAACATTTCCAGAATAAGCGAGATAGCTAGAAAACACTACCCTTTCGTCCAATTTGGATACATGGGCAAAACGGTCATTTTGGGTCAAAGTGGGGTCCACATGTGGCCCACTTTGCACCAAAAAATGTGCCAGAGGTAAAGGTCTCTAAATGGGACAAATTATAGGTCAAACAAACTATAGATGTCAGTACGAACCCAACGGTATGTCCAAAGGTGGATTCCGGTGAGCCGAATACAAATTTGCCCAAAAAGTCAATTGTGGGGCCCGCCAATTGGCGACTTGGTCAACTGTAGGGGTGCAATCAAGCCGAGCCGAGCCAAGCTTTGGTAAGCTTGAGCTTGGCTTGGTTAAAATTTATTGAGCTCGAGCTTGATAAAAAATTTATTTTGCAGCTTGAGCTTGGCTCGAGCTTGTTCCTGTTAAGCTTGAGCTTGGCTTGAATTTAGCTCGAGCTTGGCTTGATAAACAAGATCGATTCAAGCTCGATAAACAAACTCCAAGCTTTATAAGCAAGCTCAATTCAAGCTCGTATTCAAGTTCAATAAACAAGCTTTATTCAAACTCAATAAGCAAGCTCAACTTAAGAATCCAACTCAAAGTATAACATAAAATAATATGTGGAGATCAAAATGCAAAATTTACTCAAATTAGAACATAACATAATATATAGAGTTCCAAATTACTAAATAATCCAACTCAAAAGTAGAACACAGATTATAAGGTCCACAATTCACAAATAGTGTAGCAAAATTTACTCAAATGACAAAACACTTTCAAAATGTCAAACAAGACAAAACAATTTCACAATTCACAATTCACAATTCACAAACAAGAACTTGTAAGTTTCTAGCTCATAGCAGCTTGCTTTTCCTTTGTCTTCCGAAACTTCAAAAAACTTTGTTGACAATTTTTTGCTCTTCTACCAAAAAGCTAGAATGATCCTACAAAGACAAAATAATCAAATAATTAGACAATTAAACAAATCTTAAAAATGAAGCTTCACAGCCTGAAGATGAAGCATGCTCATCTTGATATCCTGAACTAATATTCTATGAAAGAGGACTCCAATCAGTTTTGTAACCTTCAACTGGACTATGACATGATAGATAAATGCCTGCAATGGTTTCTACTGTGATAACTTCTCTCCAAATGAAACTTACAAGCCCAAGATGTGGACTGAAGCTTGGACTAGCTGGAAAATATTTCTTAATGCTGAGAATTTGAGTTTATGTTGATTGAGTTCACTGACATATTTGTTATATAACCAAAAGTCAGCTAATTGCCACCTAAATATGTGTTTTCTGCTACATGTCACTTCAGGTTTACAAGGTGCAGTTCCTTACAGGCCTGCCGAGGACATGGCCTTTGCTGTTAAAAGGTTTATCGAGCCGAGCCCCAAGTATATATATTGTACTGAACCTTAGTTTTGTAGTTGTTCACGTATAAAACTCAATCAGGGATATGTTCGATTCAGCAATTTAACTATGGCAATCAATATAAGATGAAGCATGCTCATCTTGAATCTGTTGAGAACATTCATCACCAATTCACCATCATCCAGGCCTTTTCCAGTTTTCAACCAATATAAGAACTATAGATACACACATGTTCACATAGCCTATGCAACAGTACTGATACTAATATATGTATAATAGTTCAGGATATTGTACTAATATATGTATAATAGCTCATCAGATTAAATTATAGCTCATCATAAAAACTTTTGATTAGAAATTTAAGAACATTCATCACCAGCAAACTAATATATGTATGCATAATGCATGTATATTTCCAGTTTTTAATCAATCAATATAAAAAAATACAATTTTACCTTCAAGGTATAATGAACTCCTTAATATCCTCTTTGTCCTGTAAACATAATAATAATAGTTATGATAAAAAATAATTTAAAGCTGCATATAACACAAAGAGTTTTGTGTTTACCTTTCTTTTTCTCTTTATTCCATAGAATGCACGAAACCAATCTTCACCACATAATAAAACTTGAGTTGTATCTGCTCCTAAGGATGCTCGATATTGATCAATCACTCTACTTCTGGCACTAAAAGCAGACTCTGAAGCAACTGTTGTGATCGGAATTGACAATATATCACATGCCATCCTTGATAAATTTCTAAATTTTAACGTGTTCATCTTCCACCAGTCCCATACATTAAACACTGAGTCATCTTCACAACTCATAACTCCTTCTTCCAAGTACACATCTAATTCAGATTTTACTTGTTCAAATACTACTTCAACATTCCTTATATAATTTCTAAATTCATCCTTCCCCCTAGATTTTTCTATCCCAATAGATCTAGTACTACTAGAACTTTCTTTAATATTTTCACCTTGAGCTTTATTTTCTCTATAAGCCTCAAGATACTCGTTGTAGAGCATGCACAAAGTTTCTCGAACCGAACTAATATGCTCAATGGAATCATCTTTCGAATAAACCAAAGGAAAGCACCATTCAATAAATTGCATTTTGTATCTAGGATCTAAAACAACTGCCATAGATATCAATAAATTACAATTACCCCAATACTTATCAAATTTGTCTTTCATCTTCTTGACCATTGATTTCATAAAATCTTCTTCACCCATCGATTTTTCATTCAACAACCTTTTGATAACATAAAGCTCCGAAAGAAATAAATTTGATGTTGGATATTCACTACCTGAAGTAAAATTCAATCATTAAACAAATTATAAAAATCTAACATACCTACATAAAGAAATAAGTTGTAAGTTAGATAGTCAATACCTGAAATGATCTGGGTGACCTGATTAAATTCTTCAAGAAATGAGCAAACTTCAGCAACCTTTTTCCAATCTTCCACACTAGGCAAGTAGACATAAGTTGGATCTCTTTGTTGATATCGAGGGAAGACATCCTTGAACTCCAAAGCAGCCGATAGGATAAAATATGTGGCATTCTACCTTGTACAACAATCCAGAATAAGATTCTTGGAAGACAACTTTAATTGCTATACGATTTCGCCAAACATGATAAGACGAGACTCTGAATTTGCAACATGCTTGACACTTTCACGTACATTCTTAATTATATTAGTAATCTCAGATAGCCCATCTTGAACGAGGAGATTTAAGATGTGAGCACAACATCTTACATGAAAAAGCTTGCCACTTAAGGGCTATTGATTCTTGTAAGAAAGGTTCTCTTTCAATAATCGAACAGCAACATCATTATAGGCAGCATTGTCAACGGTCACCGTCCACACCTTATCTCAATTCCCCATTCAATTAAACACTTGTGCAAAACATCACAAATAGCAAGTCCAATATGAGGTGGTGGTACATCACAAAAGTTTAGAGTTCGCTTTTGTAAGTTCCAATTAGAGTCCACAAAATGGCAAGTAATAACCATATATGAAGATGAGCAGTCGCGGACTCGCGGTGGAGACTGGAGAGGAGAACTAGAGAAGATGAGCAGTCGCGGTTTTTGGTAGACGGTGTGCGCCGGTGGACAACAGAAGGGAAGTAGAGGAAAAAAATTAGGGTTGAAGGCTTGAAACTAAGATTTTATACACATTCAGAATTGTGGGCTTTTGAACTCTTTAATGGGCCATTCAGAATCCAGATTCTAATTTCTAAATGAGTTCTTAAACAAGCTCTTAAACAAGCCCTAAATGAGTTCTTAAACAAGCTCTTAAACAAGCTGACTTGCAAGCTCATAAACGAGCCAGCTTGCGAGCTCACACGAGCCGAGTACTTCTGAGCTTGAGCTTGGCTTGATTATTAAACAAGCTCAAAAATGAAGCTTGAGCTTGGCTTGTTTACTAAACGAACCGAGCTCAAACGAGCTTTTATCGAGCCGAGCTCCGAGCAGCTTGCGATCGGCTTGGCTTATTTGCAGCCCTAGTCAACTGTCCCAGAATTGTGCAAAAATTGGGTCACAGGACCAGCGCGATACCACGAGTCCAGTGTCGCAAGTTTCGTCGCAATCTGACGAGCGTGCACAAAATGCGCAGTGCTTTCGCAAAAGTTGCGATATGGAGATTGTCCGCGGATACGGGCTGATTTCGTCGCGCACACGCGTCCGAATCAGTTTCTGTGAAATCTCACGTGTCCGGATACACTGCGCGCACCTTTTGGTACACTTGGTACATGACGGGGCGGTCCCGTTTGGCGGGGTGCGCACCGTTTCACAATTTTTGGAAATCTAAAAATGTGAGTTTTCGGGATTTTTCAACGAATTTAATTCTACATATAGCAGTTAATAATTTAATGTAAATAACATAAATTAAACTAGGTCAAGTGGCCTCTGTATACCAAAAAGAAAAATTGAATTCGGATCTCTGTGGTGGGAGATACGAATCCGGGAACATGGGTCATCGTAACGGAATTTCTGGAATTTAAAAAGTGGTCATTTTTTTTGACTTGGCGTCGATTTTTACCTAGGTTTGCGCACTGTTCGAGGTCAACTAACATACATATATGGAAGGAGGATAGGTGAGGATCATACCGGTAAAGACGGGGTCGAGTTTGGTCAAGCGAGGGCGCGGAAAACAGAGCCTGAACAGGGCTTCGCTGCAGTTAAATTCTGCTGCGCGCGGGGTGCGCGGTTGTTCGCGGTCGGCCGGGGTTGGTCGCGGCGGTGGGCGGAGGAGGCGACGGTCTGGTAGGCGGCGCGGCGGCGGCGCTCCTTAGGGGAGGGAAGAGATTAGATTTAGGGTTTTGGGGTTTTGGTCGATTTACTTGGTATATAAAGAGAGAGAGGTGTCGAGAGAGCGCGGGGGGGGGGGGGGGGAGGGGTTTGTTCTAATTGCTACTGCTGCTCTTTTAATTCCTTTTGTGGGCTGGGGTTTTGGTAGAAATGGGTTTAAGGCTATAGCGGGTTGAGGATCCATTAGTAATTTATATTTTCTTTTCTTTTTCTTATTTCTTTTTCTCTCTTTTTCCTTTTCCATTTCTTTTTCTTTCTTTTCCTTTTAAAACCATATATATATATATATATATATATATATATATATATATATATATATATATATATATACATAGAAAAATCTAGAAGTTGTATTAATGCATACCATTAAGTTAGCAACTGTCCACGGGGTCTCCTACATGGAATAAATTAGGAAAAATTTATAATGGCTCCATAAATCTCCTAAATTTTCAAGCACCTAAAATAAAAATAAAAATAAAATCTATTTCTCCTAATTAGCCACTAATTACTATATTTCAGTTAATAATTAATAATAAAAAGATAAATATGGTTTTTAGGATTATGAGTTTTACATTCTACCCAACTTATAAAAATTTCGTCATCGAAATTAAAATAAGGCATAATTTGTTAATTCCTTCACATTTGCATATAAGACAAGTCAATCACAATCTCTTCCAAAATTTAAAATATATTCTAATCCATCGCAATCACTTTCAAAATTATGGTAACCTCTTTTTAATCAAAATCATATTGTAATCTCTTCTCGATTTTTCAAATTATCAATATCCAAATTTAAATTATATCCATATAACATCTTCGGGAATTAAATACGCATATAAATTTTATATCACGATCTCCAACTATCATCTTCTCTAGAAAATAATTCTAGTCCAATAATATTCCTATTTTTACTTATGAAATTTTTTGTACTCTTCATTTTTTTAAAATTCAATTCATATCCTCAATATTTCAAATACGTAATCCAACAATCAAATTTTTGACTCTTAATTTAAATCATCAAATTGTAAGAATTTTAAATTCAATCCACCAATGTTCAAGTCTGAAATTCTATATTTATCCTCAAGGTTTAAATCAATGATTCAAACTTCAATATTCAAACTTCACATCACGTGCTCAAAGTATAAATATTTGGTCCTCAATACCAAGATTTAAAAAAAATCGTTAAATCTTCATCATCGTAATCTTTCTTTTAAAATTCCTCAAAATTAAAGTGACTTGATTCTCCCAATCTAATCTTGTTTGATCACAATATGAAAGAATTTAATCTCAAATTAACAATGCGACTTCTACCCAACTTAGAATTTACCCATCTATCATATAAGGCTTTTACATTTAAGAAAAATATTCCTTAATTTATTTTCTTATGTCATTCAATCCTCAAAACTTTAACACCAATTATATCATATGTGATATGCACTTAATCAATTATAAAAGATAGTCATCAAATAATACGATTGGCCTATGGGTACATCTAGTACTATCTGTATATCAAACTTATACCAAGCACGAGGTTTCGTCTTTCCGAAATAAGGGAAGATGGAAGACAATGATAAAGAGTTCAAGGGAAAGGTACTAGAATAGAAGTATGGAGATCAAGGCGATTAGAGAATTCAAAAGAGAATTGTCAAGGCAGTTGTGGATTGAAATCCTAGTTTGAAAATTCCTATTCATATGCTCGTATCAGTACAGTTATGTAACTGATACGTTCCACTCAGACATATCTAGAGGGCAAGTACATGTGTCTACTAGTCAACTATATATCTCAATCCACGTAAAGTAGTATTGCGAAGGGCGAATCAAAATGCACTAAGGTTGATCAGACCGTCATACACTGATTCTGAAATATATTAGTGTGTCGACCCAATAATACATATGCCATGAACAAGCTCGATAAAAGATTAAGCTTGCAAAACTAGGCTATAATAGCAGCATAATTCGAGGTAACACAGAAAATATAACGCTGGATTATGATGAGGGAAGTTACAAAATAATTCAAGTTCACAAAAAAATAAGACTCCACAATCTCTACATTTGTAATACTAACTCCTTGTCTAAGTCGCTAGTCGACAAATTAGGGTATGGACCTCTAATTTCTACAGTCTGAATAAACACTGTCGTCTTATGCTCGCATACAGGTAATGTCATTCGGTTACACTTCAATAATAGGTCAAAGATTATGTGATACTAGGTTGTGAGGTATACTACCCAACTTATAACAATAACTAATACTGTAATTGCCTTGAGGGAATTCTTCAGAATAACCTGGTCCTTGTAAATAAAGTATAAACTATTGTTAGGGAAAGATCTTGGTACTTATTAGGGTATCCTCTTACATTACATAGGTCATGGTCGTCCTAAGTCTTAGTCTTAGTGCAAGTGTCAATAGTAAGGATGAAACAGTTACTGGCCTCAAGGGAAAGGGAATATAACTCGTATCGAGGTGGGGGTACATGTTACGCAATTTAAAACTAAGGGATAAGCACCAGGTCTCAATCTACAAGGATAGCTTAAACTATCAAGTTCTAACTACTAAGCACACAATTTCAAAATTTAACATTAACAACTATAATCCAGCAACTATATGTCCTTAACACAGAATAAATCAGCTGGCCTACAATCAGAAGTGTCAGATGGCACGAGTTGAAAGATGAAGAGTAGAAGAACAAAATTTAGTCGTCGCGCAATTAGCGACGCTAAGGTCGCAGAGGAACAATATATGAAATTAAAATAGAGGGCTCTAGATAGCTTCATGGTTTTCCAAGGGGGAGTGGTGTGCTAGTTGCTATGTTCAAGGTATGATCAAGGAAGATGTTATATTTATTCCTCTTGGTTTCCTAAGGTACTGTCTGCTAATATCAGGACAAGAATCTAAATTTATAGTTCTAATATTACTATCTCACTACAAAAGTTAGGGTTGGTCCTAATATTCGACCTTGGATTTCTAGTGGTCCCTCAATACTAGGGTCAAACAATATGGTTAAATTTCTAACTGACTCTAATAGTGTTTATACTACTCTCAAGTCTTCATAATACATCAAGGGGTAATGGTAAACCAATTTATAGATAAGGAATTCTAGGGTTCACTAGATATTCTAAACTTAGTGGTGTGTCAACACTCTAGTTGTACTCTTAATAGGAAGGTTACCCTACTTATCATCTAACAACAGGGACTTCTATATTCTAGGAGCGGGCTATACTCAAGGAATTATCAGGGAAGTACAGGAATCAAGCAGGATACAATCATTCAAATAGAATGGATTGGAAGGAGAGCGAATCATAGTCAATTGTGGATGAGATCCTATACTCTATTCCTAGGTGCAGGCTTGTTCGGTACAGTAACATAACCGAGACAATATGCTCTTGACCTGCATGGGCCACCACTAAAAACATGTCACGCTCCAGTCCCAAAAATACGTAGGACTAGGACACGTAAGCATGCCAGCCGCATGGATATGGCAACTCCAATATATGGAAACCAAAACCCATACGTACGCTGTAATATGAATATCAAATCCATAAGTGGTATAAATCTATCACAAGTCACAGGGTATAATCTAAATCTCATCCACAGAAAATCAATATAAGTAAATAACCAATATCTATGAAACTAGATCTCAATACAAAGTATCTAAAGATGATAGTTGGATGGAAACAAATCCACTACCAACTCGAATATAAAAGTGCAACACCACAAATACAATATAAGAATACCAACTATCAATCACGGGCTCGAAGAGAAGACCACCTCGAACATATGTAACCATCCGAATCTGCGCTCTTGCGAATACTCAAGAACAGATACACCTGGAAGGGCCAGGTCCTCAGAGGGACGTAACAAGATACATAGAAGCAAGCCAATTTGAATATAGTAAAGATGTATAATGTTTGAAAATATATAAGTACGCTGTACAAGATAATCTATATGAATGCAAATGAGGACAACTTTTCAACGTATGGGCAAGGGTAGGCTACTCGATCTAAGCCTCACAACTCACACACCCGTCTAGAACATCATCAGCCGACATACCGCGGGGGTAGCGACCCTCGTGACTCCATCAATCGAAATACCACGGGGGTAGCGACCATCGGACACGACTACCATAGTGCGTGCTAGATACTACGGTTTACCAGAGTGGTTATAGCCCATACGCCTACTGATTGTCCTCTCATGATACTAAGTGTCATGTTGTAAACTCCCTCGACCAGATTTCAGTATTTTAATATTATTTCTAGTTAATTAGAATTAGTGTAACTTTTTAAAAATTTATTTATTAATATATTCTATTGATTGTGCACCTGTTTGTTACACAATAAATTAGGGCACCACACTAGCTGTTAACCCTAAACTAATTTCACATCCCTGCCCTAGACTTGCTAGACTACATTTTCTGTATTTTTAGCAACTCCCAGAAACCTCGTTTTGTGCTTCGTTTTAGTCGCACAAATATCGTTACAAACGTACGTATTTAATCCCTATTTAATTTTCTGCTCTTTATCAACCTCTGTACCCTAGAGATTTGAGGACCAGTAGGCACCTGTTTTGCCCAACCAAAAATACGATAATATTCTACACTAATTGTATTACAATTATCGTATTGACACCGTAGAAAAATTATGACCCTAACTGCCCCTGAATAATTAGTGAACACCGTGCGCAGTATTTATTAAATAATAAATACGGTGACCCGTATCACCTGCAGAATCAGACCCTGACCCTGCCCAGGCTCATCCCCACAGCCCAGGACATTTCCCCAGCAATTTCCCTCAATTCTGTGAATTTTAGTAAATTTTAGAACCAGGTAATTTTTCCAGACAAATTGCATAATTGCGCAAATTCCCAATTTTTGGACTTTTATGCAAATTGTGAAAAGATTAGGGTTTTTATGCAAAAATACATGCTAGGTGGCAACACCCTATTGGCTAGACAATAGGTGGCATGGGACCCACAGAAAAATCTGCTGAAAATATCCCAAAAATTCAAATTACTAAAATACCCCAACATTTCCCTTTAATTACCAAAATGCCATTGGGGTAAAACTTATATAAACCCTAGAAACACCCCCCCTCTCTCTCATTCCCCGACTCCCCTCGGCCAGCTCCGACCACCGCCCACCGCCGGACCACCGCCAACCCCTTCGCCCCTCCCTAGGCCACCCTCCGGCCAACTGCCTCCCTCCCTGGCCGCCTGCTCCGCCGTGGCGAGCCACCGCAGCGACCTCCCCTTCACTGCACCACAGTGGCTCCCCGACCTCCGACCGCCCACCACAGCCTCCCTAGCCGTCGCCGACCACCGCCACCACCCCCATCCACTCCGCCTTGACTTCCTCTCTCCAACCATCACCGCCCCGTCCCTCCACGACAGCCTCCGCCGCCGGCAGCTCCCCCGCAACCCCCACCGCCTCACCGCACAGCAACTCCCCTCCCCCACTCCCCGACGCTTCCCACCGCCACTCCGGCCACCCCCGACATTCGCCACCACCACCAATCTCTCCGCCACCCTCCCCTCCTTCGATCCCTCCGCCTAGCCGACCGTCTCCGCCGCAGCTTCGCCGCCGGCAGCTGCCACAAGCTGCTGCAGCTGCCACTGCTACTGCTGACTGCAGCTACTGCTGCAGTTGCAGCTCCGGCCAGCAGCCGCCGTAGCCTCGCCGGAGCTCCACCGGCGACGACGCGGGTCCCCCCCCCCTGACGTGGCAGGTGATCTCTCTCTCTCTCTCTCTACGTATTTAAATACGTATATGTGTATGTATATATGTATAAGTATATGTATATGTATATATATGTATATATATATGTATATATATATGTATATTAATATATATGTATGTGTTTATTTATATATTATATAATATATATTATATAAATACTATAAATACAGTATATATATGTATAATTATTATTATTATTATTATAATCTTATCATATATGTATGTATATATTTATGTATATATATACATATAAATATATATCTATACATAATTATACATATATATTTATATATATGTATATTAAGTATATAAATCTAATTATATATATATATTTACATATTATGTAAATATATATTAGAGTATTGTATATATATTTATATGTAATTTATTTTATAATATATAAATACTATTATACAGTATAATAATACTGTATATACTAGTATTATATATATACTAAATATATGTATATATATATCTATCATTATATACATATATGTATGTATGTGTACTAAATACTATTAGATAATATTATTTATTCTGTTTATATATATATATCTATAGTATATATATATGTACATATATTTATATATATATAATATGTATACTATATATATATATCATATATATATAACATATTTATATATGTTATATAATTACTACTATAATGTATATATGTATACTATGCATTTTTTTCCTTTTATTACTGCATTTTATTTCCTGCACTATATATATGTATAAATATACCTATATATATTATCTATAAATATTATTCAGCTGGATAATACAGCATATATATATTATATATTTTCAATTCCTGCAAAGTCATTCAATTAATTATATCTATAATATTATATATTGTGCTGGATATTACAGCCTATTTATATATTGCACTTTATTATATATTATTATATTTAACAGTGGTCACATATAGACCCTGGTAATAGTGCTGGATATTACAGCACTTATATTTATATTTAAATTCCTGCAATATCATTTTCTTTTTATATATATATTATCTATATATATACAATACTATACAGTACATAAATATACATATGTATTTACTTTTCTGCCCTGTCTTTTATTTATTTATATTATATTATATAACACAGTGGATATACCCTGCTACTATATACCTGCATTGGCCTGTTCTTCATATACTGCTATATATATTATATTATATCTATATATATACTATATATATATTATATATGGGTATATAAGTATATATATATATATATATATATATATATATATATATATATATATATATATATATATATATATATATGCTTATTATTACAGCCTTGTTATTCACGAACCCTGTCTATTTTAACAGAAACCACCTTCAGCACAGCCAGTGACCCCCTGTCACCAGCACCTTCAAACCTGACTGCGAGATCAGGTTATCAAAAACACTATCAGGGAGTAGGCAAGTATACCTTGCCAAGTACTGTTTAAATTCTCAATATTGTATACGCTCTTATTTCTGTATTTCATATACCATGATTACCTGAGACTGCCTTGGGTACAGTCAGTTGATATGTTGACATTTAAAATCATATTACAGACTCACCAACAAATATGAGAATATTCTAATATTCTCCTAGACCCTATCACGGGGACACGCAACATGGTTGCAATGCATATTGGGATGCGAGCTACGTATTTGATTTGCTACCAATACGTGTGACCCGCATCACGGATTAGAATAATGCAGAAAATATACGACTTGACATTTAGTTACATTGGGAGGGGAGAACAACTAAAATACGTATGGGACACCCACCTCTTTACCATGTGCCGCACTCGACGGAGTGATACGGATGATATAGATATGTATTCATGTGACCATTCTCATCGTAGATGGAAAATTGTATAGTGCCCTTGAACGGGGGCATATGTGGCATATACTAGCCTGTCACTACAGATTGGTGAATTACGTCAGCATATGTCTAGCCACACATTTCCCATACGTACTAGGTTGTCTCAAATTGCATTTCACATAGATGGTTAGCACCCTGTATTTGTTTTATTCAGTAATTTCTATTCAGTATTTACACACATGGCATGTTGTTTTCCTGTATCTTGTTACGTCCCTCTGAGGACCTGGTTCCCTGCCAGGTTTAGCTGAGACACTCCACTCCACAGTATCTGGACCTGGACAGGAGTCTGGACATTCCCTTGAGATGGAGATAGAGGAGATGCCGTCAGAGTCTACCTGAGTACACTGGAGTTGGAGCTACATACTTTGAGGATGTTGCGCTAGATTATCTTATTTCACTTCTGCTTACTTTTTGTAGTGGGATTGTTTCCACCTGACTTCATCTGGGTTGTATATGACATTTCAGATTTAGCATCTATATATATATTCAGCACTTTCCTTATTATTCTTGTGGATGAGATAGATTTACCTGAATTTAGACTTGTAGTATTTTAGGACAGCGTAGCACATCACTTTGGGTCCATTAAATTGGGTATTCCCTTAGTGACGTGTCAGCTGGCCAATGCCACGTGGCCTAGTTCCGTATATTTTTGGGACTGGGGCGTGACACGGTTTTAGTGGTGGCCCATGCAGGTCGAGTTAATTGCTAATAACATGATATCATGTTCAGCAAACCTGCAATATGATAGGAATACCAGGTCTCATCCACACTGACTCCATCCATAAATTTTGTATCCTGCTTGATTATCATCTATTAAGTCCTTCGTACTTTTTTTAAATTTTTCAATTCTTTTCAGAAATATGGACATACCCGGGGAAACTGCGATTGATGGAACTGACCAAGCAACAGACTTCTCGCCAGATGTCCAAGGGACACCAATCCCGAGAGACCAATCTCCGAGAAGGATGCTGGTCAATCCAACAACCTCGTACCTTCACCAAGATCCGACCCAGGAAGCAACACCAGTCCAGCAAGAAGGGCAACCTTCTCAGGCTCCAACACTGCAGGCGGAGATACCTTTGCCTCCACCTCCAGTTCTTGCAGCCCTGATGCCATAATTTGAGGGACAAACTCAGATGTTCCAAGACATATTGCAGGCTCAGTGGCAACAGAATGAAGTCCTGAGACAATGCCTAATGACGGTTCTGGAGAAAACAGCTGCCCCAGTACCAGCCCCTGTCCAACCAGCTAGCACTGTTCGAGGCTTTAGCCGGATGAGCCCGAGAACCTTTAAGGGCAATGAAACTCCGGAAGAGATCTCAGACTGGATCTCCAACACGGAAATACTGCTAGAAGGTTCCCAACTTCACCCCGATCTATGGATAACCGCAGTAAGGACCCTTCTCCTCGGTAACGCCCATCACTGGTGGGAATCTATCGAGCGCAGCACCGACAAGAACTATACTTGAGAACAATTTCTGGAATATTTTAATGCAAAATATTTTCCAGCCATGGTCAGAGATGATCTGTACTCCCAGTTCCTGCATTTGGAACAAGGGAATATGACCGTCGACGCCTATGATGCAGAATTCAGTCGACTAAGTCAATTCGGTGCCATCCTAATACCAACCAAGCTGAAGAAGGCCCTAAAGTTCCATCACGGCCTTACCCCCGAACTCCAAGGGTATACTACGGCACAGTCGAGTACTTCATACGAAGAAGTTCTTTCAGAGGCAAGGATACAAGAAGCCATTGGTCGAGAAGCAAGATGTTCAAATCCAACCATATCAGCCATAGACCAGACAGGAGCAGGAGGACCAATCCGTCACCTGGGAAATCAGGCACAACACAAGACAGGGCCATATCAATACAAGGAACTTCCGACTTGTCACTATTGTGGCAGGAAAGGACATTATGCCAAAAACTGCCGAAGGAAGTATAGACTATGCTTGATATGTGGAGATAATCAACATAGGGCCAGAGACTGCCCACAACACAGAGAAGCAACACTTCGGACTGGGCAAGGTCCAGCAGCACCAGCCCAGAGAATGCAACCTCCTACTAGAGGTCAGCATTCCCCAGCATCTGGAAGATTTCAGAGGGGACCACCCTTAGCCACCCAAGACACGCAGTACTACCTAGCCAGACAACAAACCATTAGACGAAGGCACGAGCAGGCCTTTGCACTAGCTGCAGTTGCAGAAGAACCGGAAGGTGAAACCATCTCAGGTACCATTATAGTCGCATTATTACCAACAAACCGCATTATTTGATTCTAGAGCTACACTGTCTTTCACATCTAGTAGTTTCGTACCCATGCAAATAGTCAGGTTTACCGGAAGAGGCATTGTTCCAGTTACCAACATTACTAAAGCATGCTAGTAGTCATGTATAGTAGCGTAATGAGGACGCGATTCCCGGTACTTTCAATACCAAACTTCGACGTTATCTTAGATATGGACTGGCTAAGCCAAGTACAAATGCTATCCTAGACTACAGGAAGAGAAGCGTCATCCTTAGACCACCAAGTTACCCATTCGGATATCAGGACTAAGCAAAACACATCTAGGTAAATTGCTAGACGTTGCTTGTTAGGCTCAAAACATGTGAATGTAGGAATAGCTGAATACTACAGGTAGTTTCCAAATTAGATCTGATATACATGACTTATTAGGATAGTCAGTAACTTCTAATCTTGTGTTTTCACCTACCCGAGAAACTATCAGACTTGGAAGAAGAGGAAAAACTAAGCTCGAGGTACATCAGACTCTTCGATGTGTTGGAACGCATCAAAGAAGTTTACAAGATAGCATTACCTCAGACATTGGAAGAAGTACATGACGTCTTCCACGTATCCTAATTAAGGAGGTACGCTCTGGATACAAGTCATGTGCTTAAATGCAGACAACCTATAGTGTATATTAAGGTTGTAGAACTTAGAAACCACACCTCTTTTGGGTCAACTACCAACCTAGACTAGAAGCTAGAGATTATAGAATCTTGTCTAATTGTGAATTTGAATTGTTTTGTACTTCTCACATCATAATCTAGCGTACTTATATTTGTTATACTACCTTAAATTATACTCTGCTATTATAGCCTAGTTTTGCAAGCTTATTCCTTATCAAGCTTGTTCATTAATTATGTATTATTGGAGTACTACACTAATACATTTCAGAATCAGTGTATGACGGTCTGATCAACCATAATGCACTTGATTCACCTCCGCATAACTACTTTAAGTGGATTGAGATATAATGATTGGTAGACAGGTGTACTTACCCTCTGCGCATATCATATCAGCTACATAACTGTGCTAATACGAATATGTGAATAGGGAGTACCAGAATAGCATTTCCATCCACAACTGCCTTGACAATTCCTATTGAATTCTTAAACGCCTTGAATCTCCATACTTCTAATCCATTACCCCCTTGAACTCTTGATTACTGTTTTCCGTCTTTCCTTATTTCGGAAAGAAGAAACCTCGTATATAGTATAAATATGAAGTGTATTGTTTCCATAGCCATTTATATAGTTTCTTGGAGAATTACCAAACCCTATTAGTAGATTAGATTACAGTTTAAACTGTTCTTATTTTCTTAGAATGACTTTCGTTACCTACCTTACGTTGTATTACGTTCCTCTAGTTCATATTGCATGAAAACATCATGCACCAGGCAAATCAACCTGGGAATGTGTAGAGAATATTCGATAATGTTTCCCCCATCTATTACCAGATCAGGGTATGTCCAAAATATTTCAAATCAAACTTCAGCTATCTATGTCCTCATATTTCGAATCAATCAATCTTTCGTTCTCATTATATGTGTGTTTTATTTCGAGGACGAAATATTCTAAGGAGGGTAGATTGTAAACTCCCTCGACCAGATTTCAGTATTTTAATATTATTTCTAGTTAATTAGAATTAGTGTAACTTTTTAAAAATTTATTTATTAATATATTCTATTGATTGTGCACCTGTTTGTTACACAATAAATTAGGGCACCACACTAGCTGTTAACCCTAAACTAATTTCACATCCCTGCCCTAGACTTGCTAGACTACATTTTCTGTATTTTTAGCAACTCCCAGAAACCTCGTTTTGTGCTTCGTTTTAGTCGCACAAATATCGTTACAAACGTACGTATTTAATCCCTATTTAATTTTCTGCTCTTTACCAACCTCTGTACCCTAGAGATTTGAGGACCAGTAGGCACCTGTTTTGCCCAACCAAAAATACGATAATATTCTACACTAATTGTATTACAATTATCGTATTGACACCGTAGAAAAATTATGACCCTAACTGCCCCTGAATAATTAGTGAACACCGTGCGCAGTATTTATTAAATAATAAATACGGTGACCCGTATCACCTGCAGAATCAGACCCTGACCCTGCCCAGGCTCATCCCCACAGCCCAGGACATTTCCCCAGCAATTTCCCTCAATTCTGTGAATTTTAGTAAATTTTAGAACCAGGTGATTTTTCCAGACAAATTGCATAATTGCGCAAATTCCCAATTTTTGGACTTTTATGCAAATTGTGAAAAGATTAGGGTTTTTATGCAAAAATGCATGCTAGGTGGCAACACCCTATTGGCTAGACAATAGGTGGCATGGGACCCACAGAAAAATCTGCTGAAAATATCCCAAAAATTCAAATTACTAAAATACCCCAACATTTCCCTTTAATTACCAAAATGCCATTGGGGTAAAACTTATATAAACCCTAGAAACACCCCCCCTCTCTCTCATTCCCCGACTCCCCTCGGCCAGCTCCGACCACCGCCCACCGCCGGACCACCGCCAACCCCTTCGCCCCTCCCTAGGCCACCCTCCGGCCAACTGCCTCCCTCCCTGGCCGCCTGCTCCGCCGTGGCGAGCCACCGCAGCGACCTCCCCTTCACTGCACCACAGTGGCTCCCCGACCTCCGACCGCCCACCACAGCCTCCCTAGCCGTCGCCGACCACCGCCACCACCCCCATCCACTCCGCCTTGACTTCCTCTCTCCAACCATCACCGCCCCGTCCCTCCACGACAGCCTCCGCCGCCGGCAGCTCCCCCGCAACCCCCACCGCCTCACCGCACAGCAACTCCCCTCCCCCACTCCCCGACGCTTCCCACCGCCACTCCGGCCACCCCCGACATCCGCCACCACCACCAATCTCTCCGCCACCCTCCCCTCCTTCGATCCCTCCGCCTAGCCGACCGTCTCCGCCGCAGCTTCGCCGCCGGCAGCTGCCACAAGCTGCTGCAGCTGCCACTGCTACTGCTGACTGCAGCTACTGCTGCAGTTGCAGCTCCGGCCAGCAGCCGCCGTAGCCTCGCCGGAGCTCCACCGGCGACGACGCGGGTCCCCCCCCCTGACGTGGCAGGTGATCTCTCTCTCTCTCTCTCTACGTATTTAAATACGTATATGTGTATGTATATATGTATAAGTATATGTATATGTATATATATGTATATATATATGTATATATATATGTATATTAATATATATGTATGTGTTTATTTATATATTATATAATATATATTATATAAATACTATAAATACAGTATATATATGTATAATTATTATTATTATTATTATAATCTTATCATATATGTATGTATATATTTATGTATATATATACATATAAATATATATCTATACATAATTATACATATATATTTATATATATGTATATTAAGTATATAAATCTAATTATATATATATATTTACATATTATGTAAATATATATTAGAGTATTGTATATATATTTATATGTAATTTATTTTATAATATATAAATACTATTATACAGTATAATAATACTGTATATACTAGTATTATATATATACTAAATATATGTATATATATATATCTATCATTATATACATATATGTATGTATGTGTACTACATACTATTAGATAATATTATTTATTCTGTTTATATATATATATCTATAGTATATATATATGTACATATATTTATATATATATAATATGTATACTATATATATATATCATATATATATAACATATTTATATATGTTATATAATTACTACTATAATGTATATATGTATACTATGCATTTTTTTCCTTTTATTACTGCATTTTATTTCCTGCACTATATATATGTATAAATATACCTATATATATTATCTATAAATATTATTCAGCTGGATAATACAGCATATATATATTATATATTTTCAATTCCTGCAAAGTCATTCAATTAATTATATCTATAATATTATATATTGTGCTGGATATTACAGCCTATTTATATATTGCACTTTATTATATATTATTATATTTAACAGTGGTCACATATAGACCCTGGTAATAGTGCTGGATATTACAGCACTTATATTTATATTTAAATTCCTGCAATGTCATTTTCTTTTTATATATATATTATCTATATATATACAATACTATACAGTACATAAATATACATATGTATTTACTTTTCTGCCCTGTCTTTTATTTATTTATATTATATTATATAACACAGTGGATATACCCTGCTACTATATACCTGCATTGGTCTGTTCTTCATATACTGCTATATATATTATATTATATCTATATATATACTATATATATATATTATATATGGGTATATAAGTATATATATATATATATATATATATATATATATATGCTTATTATTACAGCCTTGTTATTCACGAACCCTGTCTATTTTAACAGAAACCACCTTCAGCACAGCCAGTGACCCCCTGTCACCAGCACCTTCAAACCTGACTGCGAGATCAGGTTATCAAAAACACTATCAGGGAGTAGGCAAGTATACCTTGCCAAGTACTGTTTAAATTCTCAATATTGTATACGCTCTTATTTCTGTATTTCATATACCATGATTACCTGAGACTGCCTTGGGTACAGTCAGTTGATATGTTGACATTTAAAATCATATTACAGACTCACCAACAAATATGAGAATATTCTAATATTCTCCTAGACCCTATCACGGGGACACGCAACATGGTTGCAATGCATATTGGGATGCGAGCTACGTATTTGATTTGCTACCAATACGTGTGACCCGCATCACAGATTAGAATAATGCAGAAAATATACGACTTGACATTTAGTTACATTGGGAGGGGAGAACAACTAAAATACGTATGGGACACCCACCTCTTTACCATGTGCCGCACTCGACGGAGTGATACGGATGATATAGATATGTATTCATGTGACCATTCTCATCGTAGATGGAAAATTGTATAGTGCCCTTGAACGGGGGCATATGTGGCATATACTAGCCTGTCACTACAGATTGGTGAATTACGTCAGCATATGTCTAGCCACACATTTCCCATACGTACTAGGTTGTCTCAAATTGTATTTCACATAGATGGTTAGCACCCTGTATTTGTTTTATTCAGTAATTTCTATTCAGTATTTACACACATGGCATGTTGTTTTTCTGTATCTTGTTACGTCCCTCTGAGGACCTGGTTCCCTGCCAGGTTTAGCTGAGACACTCCACTCCACAGTATCTGGACCTGGACAGGAGTCTGGACATTCCCTTGAGATGGAGATAGAGGAGATGCCGTCAGAGTCTACCTGAGTACACTGGAGTTGGAGCTACATACTTTGAGGATGTTGCGCTAGATTATCTTATTTCACTTCTGCTTACTTTTTGTAGTGGGATTGTTTCCACCTGACTTCATCTGGGTTGTATATGACATTTCAGATTTAGCATCTATATATATATTCAGCACTTTCCTTGTTATTCTTGTGGATGAGATAGATTTACCTGAATTTAGACTTGTAGTATTTTAGGACAGCGTAGCACATCACTTTGGGTCCATTAAATTGGGTATTCCCTTAGTGACGTGTCAGCTGGCCAATGCCACGTGGCCTAGTTCCGTATATTTTTGGGACTGGGGCGTGACACATGTGTGTGTCAACATATCTAATATATAGTAATGACTAAAAGAAACTACACATGCAATGAATATACAGAAATGCAATAAATATACAAAAATATAATAAGCATGCAAAGTACTGTAAGCAATTTGGTATGGTATCTTGCCTGGTAAGAAAGCTGCAAAGTGTAACGTCCAGGAGTCAAGCACACATGATCAGAAACTACGGCCTCAGAATGAACGTCTCCGGATGCTGAAATAAACATCACCAACGTTCCTGCGAATTGTTTTCATATTACAATAATCCTAGTATTATAATCAAAAGTCTTACAACCTGTTTACAACCGTCTAGGTGGTAGTTGGTGGCAACTGTCACCTAGACGATTGTAAGCATTTTTTGTTGTAATCTTAGCATTGTTCTTTCAATTGCTATGGATATTTATATTTTTTGCGTGGGTTTAGGTCTCCACCTCCTCCTTGCCAAATGAACAAGGAGAATAGCATCTAAAAAAATGAGTTTGAAAATTGAAAATCCACTTATTCTTTAGGATTTGAACATTATATCTTCCCTAAAAATCCAAATATCCATGCAACTAATTTTTTTAACTAAATGTCTAAACCAATCCAAGATCTTATCACAATAAGAGTTGGATTAAATAATAAACTATTAATAGGCAATAAGTCCAGAAAAGGAAAACAGATAATAGACAGGGATTACTATTTGGGCCGGGGCCGGTTTATAGACCCCCACGCAAATATAGGAATAAGTGGATTTTTGGTACACAGAACCGCGACTCCGCTTGGACTCCTCGCCATTCAAAGCGTTGCAAGCGGAGCGGTCAACGACTCAGAGCGCCCCCTCCTCTCCCCCAGGGAAAAAAAAAGATTCGCCTCCTAAAAAAAATGAAGCCCTCGAAGAAGAACGCGAAGAAGAAGAAGAAGAAGCAGCAGCAGCAGCAGCAGCAGCAGCAGCACAAGCCCTCCTCTTCTCCCCCTCACCCTCAAATCCAAACCCTCCCCGAAGCCCCCACCGCCGCCAAACCCCAACCGGAAATGGAGGAGGAGGAGGAGGAAACCCTAACCCTAGCTTGGCTGATGGACGCGTTCTCCCCCCTCTCCCTCGACCAGATCTCCTCCGCTTACGTTCAGTCCGGCTGCGACGCCTTCAAGGCGGCTGGGATCCTCAGCGCCGAGCTGGTCGACCCGGGAGAGAGCGCGGAGGTCGGGAGCGGAGAGAAGGATTGCGCGCGGAGCAGCCGGAAGCAGAGGAAGGTCTCTGCTGCCGCTGCTACCGCTGCTACCGCCGCCACCGGGACGGTGTCGAGCGTCATCGGGAAGGGGTATGTTAGGAAATGGAACAGGAGCTGTGGTGCTGGGTTTGTGGAGAGGAAGGGGATGAAAGAGAGGAGGTACAGCGTGGAGGAAGGAGAGGAGTTCTTGTGCTCGATGCTCGGTTTCGACTCCGAGCTCGACATGGGCGTTGTCAAGGACGTGTTAGGTGAGGTCCTTGTTCGCGTTTTATTGCAGCTTAAAATTGTAGTTTATGGCTATATATATCGATGAATAGTTGGATTTTGCGTAACTAACCTGGAAATGCACATAGAAAACGTGGACACTCCAAAAATTGGCAGTGTGTCGCATTGCATAGGACATGTACTGCATGACACTAGGACACGCCATAATGTGTCCAGTTGTACTGTGTCATGCAACATAGATCTGTACCCGTGCTAACTTGACATGCAAGTGTGCAACAAAACTAAAGTCATCAAACATGTCAGAATTAAGAAGACTATTCTTCATTAGTATCTTGACCTACTTGAACCGATTCTTTCCTGCTGGACACAAGCTATAAGTCTATATGGCTATATATTTGTGCTTAAGCAATCCACCAGTAGTTCCACGAGTTGACACCATCGTATTGTAGCCACGGAGTTTCCTTAATCTTTAGCCAGGTTTTTTCCGGCCGTTCACATGTTGGACTAGCTATTAAGTAGCATATATAAGTCCATTAGTGACAGGTGACGTTGAGGTTGCTCTTGCCAAAATCTTTGAATGTAGGACAAATTCGTTATCTGTGAACAATAATGCTTTTCTGTGCTGATGCTTGCCAAGCCCTTGGAAGACAGTACATATATTGCAAGTTTGCAACACGGAAAAGAGTAGTGAACGAAGAAGAGGAAGAACATATGATGAAAGGAATCTACGAGAGCAGGGCCGGCCTGTGGGCAAACCCGACAAGAGCTCGGGTTTGGACAACCCTCCTACTTGGGGCAACACCCCAGGCCAAAATAAAAATAAAAATAAAAAAATTGAAAGCCCAAATAACAGCAGCCTATTACTCCACACTTACCTGTATCTAAATAAGTAAAACTCAATTCTGAAATCCCTATTTTCTCCTCCGCTCCCTGGCTGAAGCATTCAGCCACTGAAGAAACGTGACACCCGCGGTCCCGACCGGCCGACCCCCTTGAACCAGTATGCTTCTTCTTCTTCTTCTTATTATTCTAATAATAATAACTTTTTTTTATTTAAGGATCCCTCTGGGCCTCCGGCTCCCAAACTCCTAGTGGGTGGGACGGGACCCTCAATCATTATATGGGTTGTGAAGGCTGGCCCCCATGGATATTGTTTAAATCCTCGTTAGTGGAAGGCAATATCGACTATTATATTATACTATGTGTTCTATGCGATCTTAGTACGGAGGCCTTACGAGGAACTGGTGCATATTACTATGTGCTATGTGGCGATTCTTGGCTTGGGATGGGTTTATGGGACTTTGGAGCAAACTTGCGAAGTATTAGAATTTTAGATGGATTGGAAGAAAGTATTTAGATGGGGATCATGATTCACATAGATATTCATTGGAGCAAACTTGCCAAGTGTTATTTTTTCCCCAAAGGTGCTGTCATAGTCCAAATGAGTCATGACTATTGACTAATAGGTCAATGGAGGACACGGGAAAGGAGAAAAACACGATTTTTTTCTTATTAGTTACAAAGATGCTGATTTCTTATTAGTCCCAGACTAATATGTAGATTCTTGATGCCAACTCCTTAGTTTAGTAATTATGATTTGAAATAAAATTGTGATCTTATATTTGTATAGCTACTATGACGAAGAATGAAAATGATAATGATCGAGTGAGATTCCGACAAAATCAATTGACCTCCTTGACTTCATAAAATCTTATTCGGAAGATGTGGTTTTCAGAATGCTTGGATTGCTTATCGAATTTTGTTGACTATACCAGTGACGGTTGCTTCGGCAGAAATGAGTTTTTCTAAGTTGAAGTTGATAAAAAATTATCTTCGGACCACCATGTCACAAGAAAGATTAAATGGATTAGCTATGATCTCAATTGAAAAAGAACAACTAGAGAAGCTTGAGTATAATTACTTAATTGAAGAATTTGCTTCAAAAAAATACAAATAGAAGCATTTTTCTTTGAACCAGATTGTACTAGTTTATAAAATATTATGATCGGACTTACTTTTTTGTTGTTATTTTTGTAATCAAGATTTTATGGTATAGTTAAAGCTAAAAGCACAATGTAATCTTGATTTTATCAATTTTTTTAATCTATATGCTTTTGTTGTAATTATTTTTTTAATAAAGGTCAAGGGGCAATCAAAATTAGTTTCGACTAGGGCAACCCGACCCCTTGGGCCGACCTTGTAGGAGAGTGACAAGAAGAGATTGATATGTACCTTAGTACTTACTAACGAAAAGTAACCGGTCACACTTTCAAGGAAAAATAACCTGTCCCATTGATTAACTTGTTACATTTATGTTTTATATATGGGTAAATGGGATATGAGCCATAGTCTCATATTCTTACATTAGTCATGCACATGTGGACCAATATGAATGGACTCTTACATCCCATGTGCACTCATGTGCACTAGTACACTATATTCCTATTGGTCCATATGTGTATTGACTCATGTAGGAATATGAGCCTATGGCTCATATCATGTTTACTCTCTCTCTCTCTCTCTCTATATATATATATATATATATATATATATATATATATTATATAATAGAAAAACTTGAAAGCTTCACCGTGAAACTTTTAATATTCCTAAACTGCCCTTAACTTAACTTGCATTATTTAATTATTTTAAAAATATAATTAAGGGTGTATCATAATTATAATACAATCATCATTAATGTCCACTACCATCATTAATATCCACTATCATAATAAATACTTACTATCCATTATTATTTCTCTTTTCATTATTAATTTCTTTTACTTTATAAAATTATAATTATATAAATATCAATTATTTACAAATATCTCATTTTCTTACAATAAAGAATTGTTTCTACAAATACATATTTTATTACAAATATTTTACTTTGGAAAAAAAGATAGCATATTAAAAGCTGGTAAATAAAAATTATAATTTTTAAATAATTGTAAATAATTTATTATGCAATATTTCGTAAAAAAATTATTATACAATAAATTAGCATAAAATATACGTGCACAACTGCAAGTGTATATATATATATATATATATATATAATGTCGACAAAAGACTCCGGAAGCTCTCTTGAAGATCCCCGGGTTCCCAGGCGAACTTGGGACCTTGATGTGGTTGCCAAAGGTGGTGGAACGTCTTCGGACCTCGTTGACCACTGGAGGGTCACTGATGCAGCAGAGCTTATGCTCCTCGGCCAGATTCGCCGGGCTGGAGCGACCATGGGCGGTGGTGGAGAGTCTTTAGGTCACGTCGGCTATCCGACGACCGTTGTCGCAGGAGGCTGGACCATCGTCGGTCGCCGACGGCTCGATAAAGCACCTGTGCGGCGGGACATAGCTGAAGGCAGTAGGTTGAGCACGATGAGCCGAGCCCGAACAAGCGAAGATAGGCGGTCGTCTCCGCAGGTAAATCATTATACTTCTACTAATAATCCAATAAAGTCAAGTGAACAAGTTGATGGTGTTTCCCATCGTACAAATCAATTACACATCAATCTCTCTCCGTTGGATAGAAAGGAGATAAGCGGAGCTATTCAGAACAAAAATACGTCTCTGGGTACTCATCTTGTTAGAAGAGAACATGAAAAACCAGCTATACAGAGTAAATCTTGGGTTAAAATTTGCAGACCTTCAACGATGCAATCCAATACTAAAATGCAGTATGTGGAACCGGAGACAATCAGTGAGCATAGACGGGTTGCCGAATTCACCGAAGGCGATCTAGAAGAGAACATATTATTGAAAGAACACGCTGATATTTTATGTCCTCGAAAATCGGCCTTTATACAGCCAAATTAGGACTTATGCCAATCGGACCTGGAAGCCACAAGGTAGTATGAAATTTTCGTCCAGGGATAATGGTTTCTTCTTTGTGCGCTTTGGCAAGCAAGAGGATGCTGAGAGAGTCCTACAAGGTGGATCATGGACTTTTGATGGTCGCTTGATCATCATCAATAAATGACATATGAATGCCAAATGCGAGAGGATCTCCTTCATACAGTCCCTATTTGGATCCGTCTTTCTGGTCTACCTATCCAATATTGGAGCACGTCCATGATTATGAAATTAGCAAGCATCATCGACTACCCCATCAAATTGGACGAAGCGACGACCAGAAAATCGTGGCTTGCATATGCTCGTGTGTTCGTAGAGATTGAGTCCACTACTGTACTTTCGCAGGAACTGGAGTATCACATACCATCGGACGATATTTTCTCGCAAGTAGTAGAATACGAGTGGGTTCCTCCGGTATGTGATGAATATAGGTATTTTGGACATATGACCAAGATGTGTCCGAGAGTTGAGAAAGAGACAAGCATGTGTTAATATGTCAAGATCGGAACATCCGGTGGGTGTGGTTCATCAAGCTACTGAAAATATACGAATGAGGTAGCAGGAGAATAGTCAACCCGTGCAGGAGAATGATTGCATCCTGATGAATAAGTCGGCTATAGTCCCTACAAAACGAGTTAAGCCACAATCAAAGGTGGAGTCAACGAAAACGTCTTTGATTATCAGTGAAGTGGGTAGGAGTTGCCTACCGAAGAAGGAGATGCAACCCTAAATTCGGATAACAATAGAGTCAATGCAAAAATGAAGATTGTTGAGGAAGCAAATTTAAAAGTCAGGAGATGCCGGTGACAGAACATTACTCTATGCAAACTCAAAGACAAACGGAACGAGCTTCCACGGGAAGACGGATAGGTTCTTCAAATAAGTGCACTCTTAATTATACTAGGAAAAAGAGCAGAACGCAGAAGTCAGAGGCTAACTCGAGCTTCTCTATATTGCAAAACTTGGAACCAGAGGTTGCAGAGTTTATTGTGGATAACCCCGCCTGGGAAAAGATGCCCCGAGAGGAATATGATATATACACTTGAAGAGCTGGGTACTGCCCTGATAGGAATCTAGCTTAAATGTGAGTCTGTTGAGTCTCGTGTATGTAGTACGAGCAGAAAACGGAGTTGTTGTATGATATCAATTGGGATTGCTCATATTTCTATATGAACCATGCACACGTGGATCAATAGGAATGGGCTCTTACATCTCATGTGCACCCATGTGCACTAGTACACTCCATTCTCATTGGTGCACATGTGCATTGGCTTATGTAGGAATATAAACCTATGGCTCATATCCCGTTTATTATATATATATATATATATATATATATATATATATATATATATATATATATGTTTTGAAACTCAGTTGAAACATGAAACGAGAATATATATATAGGGGATCTTAAAGAAAAATTTGTAGATTCCAGTTATAACTTATAAATGAATTTTGTACTATATGTGCATCCTCTCTCTTGATTCTCTTCGATAATCTTACATAAGCATACCATTATGCATGCATCTACATATGTTCTTTAGACAAATGAGATGATTATTTTTTCCTTGGTAGTGACTGTAGGGATGACTGTATTCCTCAATTTCGTTGTATCATTATAACTAGCAAAGACTTCCGCTATGTCGAAAGTAAGAGGCCATTGCAATTTCTGAATAAGTTGTGTTAACTAGTGCCACCTTTTTGAGAATTTACCTTTCTCCATTTAGCTTGTCCTTCCTCCCCTATACCAAACATAGTCCATCATCATTTGTTAGATAAAATTCAATACAATCTCATATCTGTTCTGTCATCACCCGTGATGTGGTTTTTAAGTAATATTGCCTAAGATGCTCTTCTGCATTGCTCAGCTTAGTGAGCGACTCTTGCTTGTTTTTCCGTTCTACTTTTCTTAAATATGTTCCAATCTTCAGAAATATTGGTCACATCCAATCTTCACCCTCTCCCTTGTCCTACTTCCAAATTTAGTAGTTATTGTACTTCCATGGTTTAACCGGGTCAGGAAACCTATATGAAGCCTTTTTCTCTTTTGAAGAGAATCACAGAATTTAGCTTTCTAGGGGTCATTGATCTTGCTGTTGTTCCTGTGAAGGGGGTTTGAAGCACTGATAGACGTTTGTCCAACATTCTCTAGGGCAATTATTGAATATAGTGTTGAATTGTCTTATTGAATATAGTGTTGAATTGTCTTACTCCACCTTTCTACATGAATACATTGGTTTTCCTGCAGTATTTCCCTTTTGAATAACAAGTCTACTACATGTTTTGAAGCCAAATCCATAATGAAACACCTGAATCTATGAGTTACAAGTCCATTGTTTACGGTATCGGCCGATACCGATCCGATATGGCCGATACCGATACAGTTTGGCATGTCCTGATTCAATACCGACCGATACCCGATACTGACCGATATCGACATTAGAGGTCTCTTTTTTGGTCAATTCGACAAATAAAATTGAATGAAAAAGACCAATTAGTAAGGGTATAAAAGCATAGTAAGGTTGTAAAAGCATATAGAAGAGGAAAACTTATCTATCGCATGTATATCAATCGACAAGGGTGATTACTATTTCATTCAATTTCAAAAATACTAAAAAACAACACTGAAATTACTTAAAATTATGCATAAATGTATAAAATATATTTTCTAAAATGTTAATAATTTACTAATAGCTATTTGTTTTCCGATACCAAAAAATCCGATACTCTGATCCGAAACCACCGATACTACCGATACCGCCGACCCCGATAATCATAGGAATGGTTCGATACTGATTCCGATACCGATACTTTGAATACAACATCTAGAAGTTAGTTACGGAGCACATTTTTCTTCTAGTTTCTTCTGTCACGAAGTTGCGGTGTAATCAAATGTGCGTCCCGCAACAAGGCGCATCAACTGCCCCTCATACCTCACTAGGCTTGGCGTCTTTCTCCAGGCGCACCTCGCAGCAAGGCACCAACAAGTATAGGCGCCCCTGAACGTGCCTTCTGTATTTGCTCTTTATTTTGGTTCTCTGGGTTGACCTGGCAGAAAATGATAATAATGACAATATTGTTGGTGATGATAGTGATGGAGTTTGATGAAGATGAATGATTGTTCTATTCGTTCTGCTTTTATTTTATAATTTAATTTTCTTTTATTTTGTTACTTCTAGTTAGAGAACATAAATTATTGTTAGTTATGTTGACTCTTATTCTGCTAGTTTATTTGGTTATGTTTAAAAATACTTTTTGTTGGTTTTAATTTTTTACATTACTAATTTGTTTATTTTTTATTTTTTTCTTCACTTCTCTAGGGCACGCGCCCCTTGCTGCTCAAGTGCGTGTTGTGCCTTTAACTACCTTGCGAAGTTGGTGCTTGATTCCTTTCTTATGTTGACTTCACAATTGCAAATGGATGAGTCTTTAATCAATTCAAAGGTTGTAAAAGTTGCTAGGCGTTACTCGAATGTGCATCGGCCGCCAAGCGCCTAGTTCGCCTAGGTGGCTGCCTAGTTCTAGGCGGTTTAAAAAAACATGCTAAAAATTGTCTATAAAACCAAAAAACATGCTCAAGTGCGTGTTGTGCCTTTAACTACCTTGCGAAGTTGGTGCTTGATTCCTTTCTTATGTTGACTTCACAATTGCAAATGGATGAGTCTTTAATCAATTCAAAGGTTGTAAAAGTTGCTAGGTGTTACTCGAATGTGCATCGGCCGCCAAGCGCCTAGTTCGCCTAGGTGGCTGCCTAGTTCTAGGCGGTTTAAAAAAACATGCTAAAAATTGCAAAAATTGTCTATAAAACCAAAAAACATGCAATAGTCGGACGTTGGGGGGACTATGCGGGAGCCTAGCGCGGCGCCGCCTAGGCCGATTTTTTAGAACAATGAATCAATTATCAAAAAATGTTGCTTGAATCCTTTTTTATGCTGACTTCACAATCGCCAATAAATGAGTGATTTCTTTAATCAATTCTCGAAAAGCAAATGATCTGTTTCTTATATAATAAATAATGCTTTACCTAGCATCTTTTGTCTCACACACACACACACACACACACACACATATATATATATATATATATATATATATATATATATATATATATATATATATATTGGGTAAGTTCATACAATTATTTTGATGATTTTTAGAAGGTGAACTCTTGTTATACAATAAACGAGTTAAATCTTTCCATGCAGGTCAATGTGGATACGATGTTGAAAAGGTATGTTGAGAGCCACGAGTAGTCTTATTTTCAACTTCTCAACTAGTTTGTTGTGCAATCAAACATATGACAAGATACGTTTGATACACTTTGAAATCATTTTTACATCTTTTGGGTTCACCAAATGTAATAGCTGGCGTAAAATAAAATCTCCTCAATTTGGTAGGAGTCTCAAAACAGTGTTATCTCAGTTTCTTATGTTGCTTTGCCAAATTGTGCCGTATTTCATTTTCTTTTGTACTTGTGACAAGGAACGATTATTCTTTCAGAATATTGGTACAATAGTGATTGTGGGTTATTAGCACGACGATGTCGATCATGGCGAACCTGTTTTTGCTTAGTAAAAAAAAACTAGAGGTTAGGTCGACAACTGGTTGTAAAAGCTTAATCATTTCTTGTATACAGTTTTATTGTGGTCTATTACCGACTTGATTTGATAGAAAAATGTGGCTTGGATAATGGTGATGATTGTTCGACATTACATCGTTTCCCAGTTTCCTCTTCACTTAGTAATCATCCTTACCCTGATTACTTACTTTCCCTATTAATATTCCAAGTCAGATTGTCTTTTGATTCTATCTTACATGGAGCATTTGACATATGGATAAGTAGGATTTAGGACCTTAATGCAATCATGTTCTTTTTTGAAGTTTGCTTGATAAGTGACAGGTCAACTGAAAGGCCTATATGTTTTGTGATGGAAAACATGAGCAAGGCTAGTTGGCATATAGGTCGGACCTCTTTCAAAAGTTGTGTTGCATTTTCTGATTATGGCAGGAAGAGCAGGACTGGTGGACATCAATGAGGGAGTTATTTTCACTCCAGATAACCAATTTTGTATTTGAACCATGATGTGAAATATCGGGGAATGTGATTTGCCGGTCGCCACTCGTGCCGGCGGAGGACCGCCGGAGGAAGTCGGAGGCGGAGCGACTAGTGAATGCATATAGAAACAACGGAACTTTAATGCAGAAAACCAAATAACAAATATTGAAATAGGAACAAAATAACTTCTTTATTGATAATTTGAAATGGGATTACAAAGTACTCTCGCTAACCAACTCAAAATTCCATACTTGGCTTACATCTTTCTTTTGAAACATAAAATATCCACAATACCAATACATCATATCTTTTTACTAAACGAAAGATAAATCGCCTTAAAAAGAAAACTGCTAAGCTTGAACCAGAAAGTTTGAGACGTCGAACAAGGTTCCACTAGATTGGACGAGCTTCTAGCGCCTCTGAATATACTCCTCTCTCTCGATACCTGTGGATGTCCACAAAGACGTGGATCAGTACATTGCCGTTTACTGGTTAACATGTTGTGAAAAGCGCTAGGCGCTAGGCGGGCGGGCACCTACCGCCTAGCGCCTAGGCGGTCGCCTAGATGTAGGTGGTTCAAAAAATATAAAAAATTCAAAAGACCTAATAAAAATTGTATAAAAAGTTCATAAAAGCCCCTAACATGCATAGTCGGACGTCGGGGAGCCTAGGCAGACATCAGGCGGACACCAGCCGCCTAGCGCCTAGGCGGCCGCCTTTTAGAATAATGATTGGTGAGCAATGAATTAACCCAACTCACCTAAATCAACGTAGTAAACATGCGAAGTTAGCAACTATTATTAAATAACCTTTCTACTTGTCTAGGTTCTTTTTAACAATTCATATTGAGAAACATAAATAATAGAAACATCACTTACACAACGATTCTTACCCACACCGTCTATCCCTGCAACAAACAAAGATTATAATAATTTGCATAAATATATATAAACTTTCATGTCCGTCTTTGCATCAGCTGTTAGGTTTGCAATAAATTTTATCATATGCATGCGACCTAACTACATGATGGTTCACTGACAACTCCCCATGATTAACAGCTGTGACTTACAGTTCAACTTTTCACTAATAGACACGACATTCCCTGATCGCGAGGACTTACTGTTTTAGGGTGCCACAATCTCTCCCAGGCCGAGTGATTCCCTGTGTCCCAGGAATCGGTCGAGAGACTATTACCTTGTGCACAAGTTGTCCAAGACCAATGCTTTATTTTTTACATTTGAATCAGATAAAATATTTCAATGCAATAGTTGAACAACAAGCACATTTATGCCTTTTCTCTTACCACATGGCCATAGATTTTTTTTTTCTTTCAACATTTCTTGCTACAGATACAAGTTCTTCAATACTATTCTATCTTTATAGTAACAATAAAGGAACATACCAACATTCTCTCTCTTTTAACTTATCTTTGTTGTTATGGTATCATTGATCGTAGGAACACAACAAGTCAAATAGACAAGAGATTTTTTGTTAATGCGTGAAGATAAAGGATCGCCAAGTCAAAGTCACTCATCAAAATGTATCTATCCAAGAGAAAGAAGAACTTCATGCGATGATCACGTCTCGACTATGCGCCCACTTGAAATTGTACCAACACCTGATCAACATACTTTTTGCCCCTTCTCTCAAGATTCGGAATGAATACAAAATTTGATGAAAGTGAACAATGAAACTAATTATCGAAAACGACATGAAAACATATTCATCAAAACCAAACAACGAAAACGTCCAACAAAACAACAATGAAAATGATAGAGCTCTTATATAGAGTTCCTTCTCCAAGCACGATTCATTATATTTTGGGACTAAGCCATCATAGCCATTCCATCAATTGGAAATGGTCTCAATTTACAAGTCTCGATCAATCGATACCGAATATTTTTTTAAAGATGATTTCTATACTGACTGACTTGGTCTAGCCTCCAGTTACCGTACCGCCTGGAGCGGAGCACTATATAATAATTCACTAAGAAAATGTTTCGTCCTTGAAACTTAAAGAATAGATTCACCGACATCGTTGGCGCACTTGTGCTCAATCTGCATCAGATTATAAACTCTGGGATTTCTTTGCTGTTCATTTTGACAATTTTTTGGAAGCGGCGTTGGGTTCTAGTTCTGCCCATGTCCTACATTATCGTTGCAGTTCGGCGACACATGCCTAAAATGTCAAAATTAATGAAATAGAAACAACAAAAGCCTATAATAGAGGAAATATGACTCCTATTATTCAAAGAGATCACATAAAACCTTTTTAATTGTACACAATCCCAATATATATTTTACATAGAAAATATGGGTGAATATACTTAATTTCGTAAAGCACTCTCGGCTTCATCAACATGGAATGACTAGTGTTGGTTCTTTGTATTGGCTTGAGCAATTCCTACTTTGGCTTGGACCATGCAACATGGCATGGCATGGCATGTTGCCCTTTGCGGTGCTTCGCTTGTGTCATTTGACGCATGGTTCACAATATCGATATTGGTTTTGGACCCTTATAAGTATCCGTTTTAGTGTTTATTAGGATCAGAGTTTCTGAGTTCTTGGTTTCAGAAAGCCAAATAGTAATAAATGTTCATTTAGACATAATTTATGTTATATTTTTGTTTCTCTTTAGTTTTTGATGGAATATATTCAACTCCTTCATTCACATAGTTAGATACTTTTGGAATAATTTCGTTAGATACATGAAACTTTGAAGTTAGAGAACTTTACATGAGCATCAATAAAGTACCTAAGTTTCAGGGCGCCACCTAGGCGAGTCACGAGGCATGTCGCCTTGCCTCTTCTCACGTCTAGAACAACATAGGTTATGAACTTATAAATATAATTTTTGACAAATGATAATGATTACAATGGGTTGATAGTCATTATCGACACAATATATCATGTAGGTATTGTACACCACGACTGAATCAATGTGGCGACAATGAATTTTTCCCTACCTCTCTTTCTTTTAAAAAAATCCTTTGCGGAATGGACCAGGAAAGAGAGATTCAAACGAAGGTATCGGCCAACATTGGATACCAGCATCGGTGTAGGTTAGTATCAGATCAGGAAAGACCACAATGATAAGATAAGGGCATATACATATCAGTATTGGCCGATACGGCGAACCATACATTCACATTGCGGGGATCTAAACGTTTTTAGATCCTTCTGGATTAGGTCTGAGCATGTTGAGGGTAGATATTTAGCTTTATCTAGAGCTTTACCATTAATCCTTGTTTGTTTTAACTGTAATTAGATTTTGCTTAATAGGAAGTGATTTATTTAAAATTGAAGAAGTCATTTCTTAGTGACTTAAGTGTAGTATCAAGTGTTGAGCAACTAATATTATGTACGAAGGAAAACAATTTTGAACATTTAATGTCAGTACTACTTTGTTCAAATTGAACTTATTCCCGGTTTATTCCACAACCGGAGGAGATTCACGGCTCATGGTATGCTAGTCTTAGTTGCTTGTGCCTCCTTTTATCTCCTTGAGAAATTTTGGTTTGGTTGATCAGGATCTTTGGTCTTCACCTTAATGAGAACAAAGAGATTACATCTTATGAATTAGCAGATAATAATTGTGAGGGTGTTCATGTTCTATTTGAAGTAAAGGGTTATTCGGTGGCCTCCTCACAGACAAGAAATGACAACCTTTTGAAATCCTTTTACTGTATGGATTTCTCATTACTCTATTGTGTTTCCTGAGCCTTTATTGAGTTAAGAACATAGTAAAGATCAAAAAGTCTGTTGATTCCATTTAAAGTTGTTAGATTATGATAAGGGTTATTTACAGTAACCTCCCTTATGTTTTTTGTTTATTACAATGACCTTCCCTATTTTGAAAATAAATTACACTAGCCTCCCCTATGTTTTATTCATTGTTTGCAGTATCGGCCGATACCGATCCGATACAGCCGAAATCGATACAGTTTGGCATGACCCGATCCGATACCGACCGATACCCGATAATGACCGATACCGACATTAGAGGTCTCTTTTCCGGTCAATTCGACAAAGAAAATTGAATGAAAAAGACAAATTAGTAAGGATGTAAAAGTATAGTAAGGTTCTAAAAGCATATAAAAGAGAAAAACTTATCTATCGCATGTAAATCAATCGACAAGGGTGACTACTATTTCATTCAATTTCAAAAATACTAAGAAACAACACCGGAAATACTTAAAATTATGCATAAATGTATAAAATATATTTTCTAAAATGTTAATAATTTACTAATAGTTATTTGCTTTCCGATACCAAAAAATCCGATATTCCGATCCGAAACCGCCGATATTACCGATGCTGCCGATCACGATACTCATAGGAATGGTCCGATACCGATTCCGATACCGATACTTTGAACCTTGGTTTTATGTTTATTACACGGACCTCTCCTATGTTTTATGTTTTATGTAAAGGGTTATTACACTAACCACCCTTAAAACATAAAGCATATGGGAGGTCCGTGTAAATATTTTCAAAATAAGGGAGGTCAGTGTAATAAACATAAAACATAGGGGAGGTTAGTATAAATAACCCTTATGATAACTTCCGAATAGAAATCCTACATCTCAATGATTAGGTGGATGTGTGGAGGTTTTTTGAACATGTACTCTTCTGCTTCTATGGTGGCATGCTATTGGGTGGTGTTCCTGTTTACGCAGTCAATTAATTACTTTCTTTATAGTGATGAATACCACCTTTCCCTATAGACCTCTCATAGTACACTACTATGCATACTCCATATTTAAGTGGCTCATTCTCTCTGTTTCTTCTCCGTCTGGGTTTATATTGTGCCCCTGTTGATACTTAAATTTAGATCTGTGCATCTATCTTCTAAATAGATATTGTATTTGTGTAGTAACTATGATTTCCGTGAAGCTAAACTGTTAATCCTTTGACTATTACCTTTGTGAAGGTCTGCCACCTATTACTTGTTTGTTTTTTCTTTCCAGGCTTTGGATGCATTACTTGATATATCAGATTCATCGAACAAAAAGAATAAGGTAAGGGTTGGTAATGGAATTATAAACCCAGAAGTTCATTTCAGGCTTTTGTTTATCTGATAATATCTAATTCTTAGTTCATTTGATTTGGCATAGATTTCCATTTGCTCATCTAATTGTAAGATATGCTTTATCTTCTCATATCTATGTTGGTATACTTTCATTATTTTATTCAGTCCCACACACATATTATAAACTGTATCCCATCTTTTTTAAGCAGATATGACAAGAAACCTAGTGATCCAGTGACTTATCCACTAATGAATTTTCATTTTTCCGACCCCTGATTTTGTTCTTTGCTGGTTCAATATTGAGATTATAGTTCAAATTTCCTCTTTAAGTTAGCTACATCATATTGGTGACATGAATAATAGAATATATGACTTTATTGTCATTATATTAGGTTTATGTTAAAGTTGGTACAAGCAATTTTATTTGAAACAGATTATAATATGCTAATGATGACTAGTTGTTCTGTTACTTGCATTGAAACTTTACCTTTACTACCATATAGTCTTCAATAACTCACTTTTGTGATGATTTAGATTAATTGAGCTGAGAATATGTTTGGCTAATTTGCATTTAAATACCCTCAACTATCAGGATTTTGCAACTTACTATCCTAAAATACATTTTATTAGCATGTTGCTACCCTCAACTATCACACTGTTTGCATTCTGTTAAATTTTCGGTTAAAATTAACATAAAATCCCTTAAATTTTGTCCCTTTGACACCATAATCAAGTAATATTACATAAAACCCTAAATAATTTTTTCTAATTAAGATCTGTCATCTTCTTTCCTTCCTTCCTCCTTAACCATCTCAAACATTCTTCTCCACTACCTCCCTCCCCCCTCCACCAACCAACCCAGACTCAATCCGGACTCTCCTCTGTCCCCCTCTCAACCAACCATCTCCCAATTGATGGATTCCTAAGATGAACATCAACCTAATGAATCCCACAAACTTTCTAAGTCTTGACAATGAATAACTCAAAACTCAATTCGAGTAATAAAGATGTCAAATTGAAGAAGAAGATGAACGTAGGAAGATTAGAGAAGAAAATAAATTGATTTTATTGATGTAATCTAAATAAAAACTGAAGTACAATTGATAAAAACCCACTTTCTCACTATTTTTTAACACACTCAGATCCCCCCCCCCCCCGCCCCCCCCGCCCCCCCGCGGGAGATTTGAAAATAACAACGTAAATAATAAAAGAGCCTTTACAAAATCAGTAATTCCTTTTGATCATTTGCAATCATTTCTACAATGCTAAGCTCTATGTTGTACTGGGCGCTAGGCGAGGCGACAGGCCGGCCGCCTCGCCTAGGCGTCCGTCCAGAATTTTCATGCAAAGCATGTAGCAGCAGGCAGCAGTAGCAGCAGGAGCACATGTAGCAGCAGGAGCACATGCAGCAGCAGGCAGCAGTAGCATATGCAATAGCAGTAGCAGCAGGCAACTGTTGCAGCAGCATGTAGCAGCATTTTCATCCGCCTAGACGTGCCCCGGGAATCCCCGGGTCGCCTCTAGACGCCCGTCGACTGACACGAACATTTTTTTTCTCGGGTCAAGACGAGCTCCCCCTGACCTGGACGGCCCCCTGACCTGGCTGCCTAGGCGTCGCCCATGACAACATAGGCTAAGCTTGCTTATGATGTGTCTGTTGTAATGTCTTTGAAACGATTTTTTTAATTAACATCAATCCCTATCGTCCTCCCATAGCCCCTTGCGTATGATATGCTTGGGTTGGTTGGAGGAAGAGAGGATGGTGGAGAGAGCAAGAGAATGAGTGGTGGAAAAAGATGTGTTTATACTTTAATATAAAAATAATATGGAGGGGCTTCTCTATAAAATGAAGGGTCAAGAATGTAATTAAGAAAATATAAGGTCTTTTATGCAAAAAAAAAAGTCTCATGACAATTAATTTTAACGAAAAATGTAACAGAAGGTATTAACTCAAAGAGTTTGACACTTAGAGGGTAGCAACTGCTAATAAAAATACTTCAGGGTATCAAATTGCAAAAGTCTGATAGTTGAGGATGTTTCAATGCAAATTAGCCAATATGTTGTCTATCCTTTATTTTTTAAATTCGAAGCAGTTACAGATCTCTTCAAATTTGTTAATATACTTTCTCTTTCCACTGTAAATTTGTTATAGTTTACAGATATAGAAGCAGCTTCTGCATGCCATCGAACTGAAAAAGAACATGAATTTCTGCGCCATGTTGGAAACAGTTGCTGGTGAGCTAACTCTATCCTATACTATGTTTCCATTTGTTTTGGGCATCACCAAGCATATGTGAGCTAGTGTGCTCATATGGATGTAGCTTTAAAGTGATACCTATCTATTGTCAAGCCTATATGGCAAGCTTGATGCATATTCAACGATACTCCTAAGTCGTGTTTTCCTTTTACAAATGAAGTAATTTTGCTTCTCTTTTCTGTGCTTTAGTCATGGCCTAGACCATTAATGATGAATCCTTAGTCATAAACTTTGACAAAATATGCGCACTAAAAGTTATACAAACTGAATCTTCTATCATGTATATATTTGTGTCTCCATGCATGTTGGAAACAGTTCCGGGTTGGCTTATCTTGTCCCATACTATTTTTGTGCATCACCTAGCATATGTGAGCTAGTGTGCTCATATAGATTTAAGCTTTTTAAATGACAGCTATCTTTTGTCTAGCGAATATAGCAAGCCTGATGCATATTCCAGGACTCCTACATCGTGTTTTCCTATTTACTTCTTGTATTTTTGCTTCTATTTCCTGTGCTTTAGTGACAGCAGGCTATACCTTGTATCCTTTTTTAATCATAAACTTTGATGACGTATTGATACAAAATGTTAGACAAACTACGTCTTCTATCATGTGTGTATCTGTCTCTATGCACACCTTTCTGTAGATCTATTATACAAAGATGTGTTTAAACTGAAATACGTGAAGATACACATGACAGTGACTAGAGAATAAAGCAATTTTTTGGTTGTGGGAATGCATCACCTCTCCGTTCTCTGTTCTGATCAAAGGAAGATCTCATGGGTTCTACCATAGCAGTCGCAGACTACGACAGGGGGATCCTTTATCCCCATACTTGTTCACTATTGTCATGGAGTATTTTACCTTCCTGATGGATATGGCTATACACCAGAAAAGGATTATTCCTTTATATAAGGATACTGCACCGAATATCTCCCACCTGATATATGCAGATGATTTGCTAGTGTTTCTAGTTCCAACTGGCAGGGGGCTCAGCTATATAGGTCGTATTATGGCTCATTTTGGGGTCTTATTTGGACTTTATCTAAATCGTGAGAAAAGTAAAGTGTTCTTCCGTTCACATTGTCCGGATCAGGAAAACTTCAGGAGGTTCTACAAATAGAGAAAGGAGTGTTGCCAGTAAAGTACTTGGGGCTTTCACTGTCAATTAATTATGCTCGTGAGCAGGAATGTCAAAAGTCTGGTGGAATATGCTCAGAGACGGATAGAAGGATGGCAGGCCCAGTGTTTATCGTTTGGGGGACGCATAGAGTTGGTACGTTCCGTTATTTCGGCTATCTCCATGTTTTGGCTCCAGACAATTATGTTGCCTGCCGCCACAATCAGAAAAGTTGACAAGATGTGCGCTAATTTCGTTTGACGCGGGGGAGTACGCACTATTGCTTGGAAGAACCTGTATCGTCCGAGGGTGGAAGGTGGGGTTGGACTCGGATCTCTTTCCACCTTACGTGAAGTTGCGGGCATGCGGCTTATGTAGAACTTTTTACAAGGCAAATCACTGTGGGCGCAATGGATGAGTGCTAAATACTTGAAGACGAACTTTTGGAGCCAAAATATTAATAACAATTACTCAGTCACGTACAAGGAGATACTTCGCCACCGTACATCCATACAGCCGATGATCACGAGAAAATTTGGTAATGGGAACACCACTCACCTGTGGCTTGATCCATGGATCGAACAAAGGAGCATCGTTGAGTGTGAAGGTTGGGAGTACTTCTCTATCGCGGGAAGGAACGAGTATGTGAGCAGACTAATTGATAATGAGAGATGGAGTCTGGAAGGACATCCAATGGGAAGGAGGTATGCCGCAGCTATTAACAACATACAAATTGATCCCTACCTGGGCAATGATGAGTGGATGTGGGAAGGAGCAAATGACAATAAATTCAATTTATCACAGGCATATGATAGGCTACGGCCCCATTTTGAACCAGCTGATCACTTAGAATTCATGTGGATTAAAAAGTGTGCAAATAAAATGAATTACAACATGTATAATGCACTCCGGGGCAGGCTTCTAACTATGGATAGGCTTCTAACTATGGATAGGATGGGTCGACTAGGGATACAGGTGCAAGAGCAGACATGTTTACTGTGCCAAGATAAAGAAGAGACTTTTCACCATCTGTTTTTTCAATGTACAGTTACAAGTCAGATTTGGAATCAACAATGTCTTTTATTAGACATTCCAATACATGCTCCAGGAGATATCTTCAGTCAAATTGATGTCGTCTCAGCGTTACGAGGAAGAGGCAACCAGTGGTTCAGGATGGCTCGAATCAGACTATCAACAACTACGTAGCATGTCTGGAGAGAAAGAAATCGACGAATATTCGACAGTTTGATCACCACTCCTTTAGGGATCCTGCACAATATTGAGTTTGATGTTAATGCTATGAGATAGTAGTTGTAAATGGGATGTAATGGCTGAAATCATTTAATAAAATTACCTTTTCCAATATATATATATATATATATATATATATATATATATATATATATAAAATTAGAGTTTAGACCCTGAATTTTTATTTTTTGTTTTATCATTCCCATTATACCCCCAAGTCTATATAAAAAAAATTATTATTAGGCATAGGGAGGGAGAGTATAATTGGAAAAAAGAAATAAAGAATAAATATCTAGGGCCCAAACTCTCCAATTGGACATATTAGGGCTTAAACTCTAAACTTGTATAAAATCCAGGGTCTAAACACTAAAGAAATATATATATACACACGACTTATTTTTCAAATTATTTTTAATTAGTTGGTTTTTAAATTTGTTTCTTCCGTAATTTTTTAATAATTAATTGCAGAATAATTAATTGAGGATATACAAACGACTTAGATGGCTTATTTTTTTAAAGGTTTTTAAGTTGCAATAAAAATCTGCGCTACTTTATGAACCGATGGTGGGACAACGCGGCCCTGGACTGCTTCAGCGCTTGGTCCTCCCTCGTTTGGTCAGGTTTTTTTTCCTAAAAATATAGTCACGCTCAAATTAATAGCGCTCGACCCCTCATTGGCGGGTGTGTGGTCCAATGCTAGCAGGAACATGGTCTAAACCAACTAATTTGACTCCGATAACGGCAAAAATTAAATTGGGTGTAAACTGCACCAAATGTAAAATTTGAGATGTTTTTTAAACTAGGGGTATTTTTTTGCGAAAGTGACTTATCTAATGAGGGATTTCTTGTACTTTACCCTATTATTCGAGGAAAAGTAGAGGCGGCGCCAATTGAGGGAAAGATGAAAGAAAATCGTATTAGGTGGTTTGAAAATGTGCAATGTAGAAGAATAGATGTTCCAATAAGGAGTGATAAGATAGTTGTTAAAGGAGCTGCTAGTACATAAACTTAGATTGAGGTTTTAAAGAAGTATGTCTTTTGTTAGTGTTGCAGAGGTCATGACCCTTTACGGAGTTGAATGGAAGAGAAGTATTCAAACAGCCGACCCTAATTTTTTTTGGGATAAATGCATTGTTGTTGTTGTTGAATTTAAGAACACCATGTCTCAATTGTTGATTTCCTTGAATTTATCATTTTCAAAATTATGAATTAATGGTCAAATTTGTCTTTGTTCTTGAAAGGTTTGTATCAACATATGTTATGTCCAAAGTATTCTTTTTGGGCATGTAATATACTGAATATAATACATGTGCATTCAATTTACATGAGTTAACTTTGAATATATACATTTTGTTCTTTTGCGCAGGAACTACTCGGAAATTTACGATAACTCCGGGGAACAACTGCCTGCAGGAAGAAGAGTGAATCCAGATCTTCAACACAAGCTGCTGGAATCTTTATTTAATATCCCTGATTCTTCCAAACATGAACCAAGTTGTATGGACTGGAAGAAGATAGTAAAGAAAGTGGAATCGTTCGGACAGGGATTAGAGTTCACTTTTGCCAACACCGAAGAACCTATTCTAAATGCTAGAAATGGTATATTATTTTAATCTAGTTTAATTTGTTTTAGTACTTTGAATCTGTTGTATATTTACTTTTAAGTTTCATGGGATGGGGTTTGACTTACTCCTCATAGCATGTTTGCCTGTGTAGAGATGAATAATAGGATTAGTTTATTATTGAAGAGAGAGTTACATATGTATAGCAGAGGCTAATCCCTCTTCCTATTGTTCTATCTGATGTGGGATTAAAGCCCAATACTACTAATACTTAACACCCTCGCTCAAGTTGGAGCATAGATGTCAATCATCGTCCAGCTTGTTACACAGAAATTGAACCCGATGACCCAAAAGAGACTTTGTGAAGATATCAGCTATCTGATCGCCGGTCCTCACGTGGTGAAACTTTATCATCCCCTTTTTATACTCATCACGGACAAAGTGGATGTCGATTTCAATATGCTTTGTCCTTTCATGAAATACAAGATTGGTAGCAATATGGATAGCAGACTGGTTATAAAACCACATATCTGCTGCTTTAGATCCTGCTTCCTCCTCCAGCTCTTGTAGATGATGATGCAGATATAACATCTCTGCTTTGCCATAAGCAATGGCTTGATACTCTACTTCCGAACTTGATCGTGCTATCACATTTTGCTGCTTGCTTTTCCACGATACCAAGTTTCCGTCAATAAATACCGAGTAGCCAAATGTAGACCGTCTATCCTTCAGGCTTGCACCCTAGTCAGCATCGGTAAAGCACTTAACATAAGTATGTCCCTGATTCTCTATCCAATTTTTTTTTCGAATTCTGGACTAGATAGTGCAGAATTCTGAAAACTGCGTTCCAATGTGGAATTCGTGGAGAAGCCATAAATTTACTTGCGACACTTACGACGAAGGAAATGTCCGGACGAGTCATAACCGCCAAGTAGTTGGGTTTTTCAACCACTCGACGATACTGATCCGGATTGGTCATTAGGATCCCCTCATCTGGGAGTAACTTTTGTAAACCCCTGATTTTTCCTAATTATTAAATCTTGGACTTTTCCTAATTTTCTGGAATTTTCGGGAATTTTCTGTAATTAAAATCAAGGTTTTCAATTAATAAAGGATTTTTAATTGTTAATAAATAATATTAAAATATCATGAAAATAACATTTTTGGGTGTAAAATAGGAAACCGGACTTGGGGTAATTTTCTAGGATTTTTTGGGCCTCAGACCTATTTTTAAAAGCCTAAAAACTATTTTTATAATTAATTAATTAATTCTGTTATTATATTATTATTTATATTATTATTATTATTATTGATTTCTTTTTGGTTTGGGCCCGGCCCGGCCCAGTGGGCCGAGCCCGTACGATCCAGCCCAGCCCAGTGCCATAGCGGGTCGGGCGGGTCGGTCTGACCGGATCCGCGCCCGAACCGGGACCCGACCCGGACCGCTGTCACCGTCCCCAGTCGCCCACGACTCCGGATTTCTCGCCGCCGCCGCGTTTCCCGGCCGGCTAACCGCCTCCACGTCTCCTCCCCTCCGGATCCTGCGCCCACGACCGCCTGGCCGACGCCCCTCGAGCCCTATATAAAACCCTCTCTCGATCACCTCCGCCCTCTCCAAAACCCTAACCCTAGATCTACCCTCCGGCAGCCTCCGTCCCCTTCCCCGGCGCCGACGAACCCCTCCTCTCCTCCGGTCGACGCCGTTCCACCCGCCGAGCCCCTTCCCCCAGGCGTCTGCAGCAGCACCCGCGGCTGCTCCCCCTCCGCCGGCTATCCCGAGCCCTCGACGCCTCCGGTGGTCTCTGCCGGCGCCCGCAGACCCGACGCCGGCCTCCCCTAGCTCCGCCGACCCCCTCGGCACCGCTCGCCGACGATCCCCGCCCGGCCGCAGCTCGCCCGCCGAGTCCAGTCTCCTCCGGTGATCCCCAGCCAGCGGGACACGCCGCGGACACGACCCAGACGCGGATTCGAGCCAGGACACGCGTCCAGGACACGATACGGACGCAGATCCGCGTATCGGACTAGAAATACCCCGATCCCGAGTCCGAGGCTCCCCTCGGTGCTCCTCCATCAGCTTCCCGGTAGGTGCCCCTATCAGAATGCACTGTCCTTTCCAAACCGCTACCCCGTCCGACCGGGACTGACAGAATAAAGCTCTGTCAATCCCGGGATAGCTTAGAATTTGGTAGTTGCAGTTAGTTAGTAGTTTTTGGTTGGTTAATTAATTAGCGATTGGATTCAACGATCTCCGAATACGTATATTAATTATATATTTATATAATAAAAATCTTATTAAATATTACGTAAATTAGTAATATTTGACCATTTTACAAATTCAGAGGTTACTATGAACATATAATTTGCATCCATCACTGAAGATATATATTTAAATACAAAAAAATTAGAAATAAATTACTATTACAAATTATTATTATTAATCGATCGTATAAACCTACGTAAATTAGTAATTATTTAATAAATAACTTCTGAAATAATATTTAGTATTTAAATACAAATTAGTAATTACTTAATAGATAATTTCCGTAATAATTTTTAGTATTTAAATACTAATTAGTAATTATTTAATAGATAATTTCCGAAATGATTTTAGTATTAATTAGTAATTATTTAATATATAATTCTGAAATGATTTTCGGTATTCAAAATATAATATGTTTTCCAAAATATTTCTCTTATAAATTAATTGCTAAGAACAAATGATATTGTTTTTATTAAAATCGTTCTTTCCTATTATCCTATCAGAAACAAAACGACTTTTTACCATAAAATATTTTTCTACGATAAAAATAAATAAAGTTTATTATTATTAAAAAGGGTTTTGTTTTACTAAATCACTAATACAAATCATTATTTTTATTTTAATCGATCGTTGGATTCAAATCATTAACTTAGTTGACTAATCAAGGCAGATTAAAACCCTCTGTCTAATTCTAAAATCAGATTATTAATAATTGTAGGTCCCTGTAACTAAGGGTAAGACCGTCGCGACTTCTCACTCGCGTCACCAAACCAATTTCAGGCAAGTTTCATATAATTCAAAACTGGTATTTTAGTTGTAATTAAATATGTTGCATGTCATATAGATATATTGAGATGACACTTGATTTCACGGAACCGACTGATTGACTGATTGATTGATTGATTGACTCATTGACTCATTGACTATTGCCTTGGGAACTGGGGAGTAAAAGTTAGCACCCGTGGTCAAAGCCCCCTTATTGCCTCATTGTGGATAGCTGAAGTCCAACCTCACTGGACTGACGCCGCACCGTGTTCACGCGAACACAGATTGCCTCCAACCCCAGCCGGCCACGGGATGCTACTTTTCTCAAAACACTTTTAGTGATTGTAGTTTGTCATCATTGCTTCATCGACATTTACTGTTCTTGTTTCATATTTGTTGCATACAAAAAATATAAATACTGTTCAAAACTATTTCATTGCATCATTTTAATTATCGTTAAGATACTGGAATTGGATATATGTTCTTGCTCCCTCCTGACTGGAGATTAACAATTTTAGGTGATTGCGGTGACGATGATGAGTATGATACCTTTTATGGTCCGGACCAGAGTTCTGAAGCCCTAGCTGAACCTAGCCAGGAGGCCGTTGTTTAGTTGCTTCCCTTTTATTTTTTTTAAATTGTAATAAGCAGGGTTGAAGTAATAACCCTGGACCATGTTTTGTTTTGTTTTGATTGTAAAAAGGATTTCTCTCAGACTTAGCAATAAAAGTTGAATTTCCTTCATGTATTCTGGATGTCTGTGTGTTACTATGGATTGATACAGCTTACTGCCGCCGTCTCACAACGGTGCAGGCTGGGCATGATCCGACTGGACCCAGATTATTGGGATCGGGTCGTGACATGTTTTCAGTGGTGGCCCATGCAGGTCCAGTTTACAACCTTTGGTCTAGTCAACTTAGGCTAGCCAAACAAACCGACTTGCCTTTGACTCTAGGTTTAGTATGACTTTAGGAAAACAGACTCTAGAAACAATTAGAACACTTAGAATTCTTGAGAAAAATTTCTACCTGTCACATCATAGGACCAAATTCTTCTATCTATACATATGTACAATTATTTTGCTTGCTTATAGAACATAGGTTACCTTGCTTATGCTTGCTTCCTAAACCTTCCAGAAGATGGCACGAGGAAAGACAACCCGTTCCGGCCCAGCCGAAGAAGAGGCTTCGTCTTCTGAGCACACCCCGAATCAAGCTCAGTCCGACCCCTCTCCGTTGCAGCTCACAGATCGCCCCCATGCTGCAAGAGCTCCCCGCGCTGCCTACACTTCAGTAGTGCATGCAGCTCCACCCATTCCCCCCAGGACCACATCGATTCCAGCCGATGTGACTCCTCCTGTTGCACCACCTGTGCCAGTGGACCCCGCTGAACTCGTAGGCCTACTACGAGGAGTTCTTGAAGCCCAGAGGGCCCAAGCAGAAGCAAATCGCGAGCAGACCGCGATTATGAGAGAGGGCATGGAGAACGCCCATAATGTAGCCATGGCAGCGCTAGGCACACCCCGGTCAGAACAGGAACCTGCCAAGGTAATTAAGGATTTAAAAGCTTGGATACCATTAATGAATTTCTAGTCTAACCACAAACCTGTTATCCAGGTAAAGGTTGGAACGGTGGAAAACTTTAAGAAGTTGGACCCGCGTCCCTTCAAGGGGACCGAAGGCATCATCTACGCAGACGAGTGGCTAGATGATATGGAGCGACTCCTCAGCGTCGCTCGACTCCCAGACGACCTCATGGTTGAGGCCGTAGCACTCCAGCTGAGAGACTTGGCCAACATTTGGTACCGCAACGAGCCAAGATTTCAAGCTGGAGGGATCTCCTGGCGGCTATTCAAGAAGCAATTCAAGCGGAAGTTCTTTCCAGAGGCTGCCCTCGAAGCTATGGGAAGACAGTTTCAAGATCTGAAGCAAGGAGACCGCACAATTGAAGAATATGCGGCTGAGTTCAACAGGCTTGGCAGGTTTGCAAGCCACCTAGTGGACAATCCTGTGGAACGTGCTAAGAAGTTCCGGCACGGGCTACGTGAAGAGATCCGCACCTTAGTAGCTGCTAACGGTGCGAAGACTTATGACAAGATGTTGAAGGTGGCCCAAGATGTAGAGGCCAGTGCACCTGCTCGACCCAAGAGGGAGCATCCAGGGTCAAGCAACAGCTATCAGGGCAACAGCAAGAGGCACAACAACAACAACAATAGGCCCTCCTATCCCCAGCAGTCCCAGCAACAACAGCCAGCAGCGGCCAACAAAGCGCATCAGTACAACCAACCAAAGGCGGTCAACTGCGTCTACTGCAAAAGGCCAGGTCATACCGCAGAGATCTGCAGGAAGAAATTGGGACACTGCCTTGCTTGTGGATCTGCCACCCATCAAGTGAAGGACTGCCCCACAGCATACAACAAAACTGGAGCTGGACAGCAGAGAGGTCCACTGCCTACTCAGCAGCAGCGCTACAACCAGCACAGAGCCGGACAAGCTTTTGCCTTGACTGTGGAAGAGCCAGAAGCTGAACCCGAGGCGGAAGGAGATGTCATCGCAGGTTCCATTCTACTTCATTCGCACCCTGCCTTAGCATTATTTGATTCTGGAGCATCACACAGTTTTATATCTGCAAACTTCATTTCTGCACACCATCTAGTTACTGGCATAAGTAAGATAATCTGTAGAGTTATGACTGGTGGAGGACCAATACCCATTAGTGAGACTTGTAGCTGCCCAGTCACTATCTCAGGACATGAGTTTCAGACTCAGTTCCTAATAATGCCTCTGCCAAACTATGACGTAGTCTTGGGCATGGATTGGCTTAGTCAACATCATGCTCTGATAGACTGTCGAGAAGGCTGCGTAACTCTAGATCCACCTGGAGGACCTAAACTCAAAGTGATTCGAGCACCTGAAGGCGTGGAATGTGTGTCCTACACATCCATCACTGAAGAAACCGGACCCCCTCATCCTCTCATAGCAGAATTTATAGACGTCTTCCCAGACAATCTTCCAGGGCTACCCCCTGATCGAGATGTGGAATTCTCGATCGATCTTATACCTGGCGCAGCACCAATCTCCCAACGCTGCTACCGAGTGAATCCCAAGGAGTCCAAGGAGATGAAAGACCAAATTGACGAGCTTCAGGCGCAAGGATTCATCAGGACCGGTGCCTCACCCTGGGGAGCACCAGTCTTGTTTGTACCCAAGAAGGATGGGACAGTTAGAATGTGCATAGACTACCGGGCATTGAACAACATCACTATCAAGAACAAGTACCCGCTGCCCCGGATCGACGATCTCTTCGACCAGCTGAGTGGAGCTAAGGTTTTCTCGAAGATAGACCTCAGATCGGGTTACCATCAAATCAAGGTGAGGAAGGAAGATATTCCAAAGACGGCATTCAACACCAAGTATGGACAATTTGAATTCTTGGTCATGCCCTTTGGTCTTACCAATGCCCCAGCAGTGTTCATGAATCTCATGAACAAGGTCTTCCACAAATACCTGGACCAGTTTGTCGTTGTCTTCATTGACGACATTCTGATCTATTCGAAGACCAAGGAAGAACACGAGCAGCATTTGAGGATAGTTTTGGAAACCCTCAGAAAGGAGAAGCTATATGGAAAATTGTCCAAGTGTGAATTCTTCTTAGACAAGGTGGACTTTCTCGGCCACGTTGTCACAGGAGAAGGCATATCAGTGGACCCCAAGAAGATAGCTGCCGTGGAAACATGGAATACTCCCAGGTCAGTTGCAGAGATCAGAAGCTTCTTGGGCTTAGCTGGATATTACAGAAAATTCGTGAAGGATTTTGCAAAAATTGCTGAGCCCATGACCAAGCTAACCAGGAAGAATGAAGAGTTCGTCTGGACCGAAGCGTGCCAGGCGTCATTTGAAGAGCTGAAGAGAAGGCTAACAACAGCACCAATTTTGTCGCTACCCTCAGGATCAGGAGGATTCTCAATTTATAGCGACGCGTCCGGCAAAGGATTAGGATGTGTGCTCCAGCAACATGGAAAGGTAATTGCTTATGCTTCCCGGCAATTACGGACTCATGAGAAGAACTACCCGACTCATGACCTGGAGCTAGCAGCAGTCATCTTCGCCTTGAAGCTGTGGAAGCACTACCTGTACGGCGAAAGAGTAGAGATATACACGGACCACAAAAGTCTCAAGTATGTCTTTACACAGAAGGAGCTCAACATGCGTCAGAGACGATGGTTGGAGCTCATGAAGGACTTTGATATCAGCCTGCAGTACCATCCCGGAAAGGCTAATGTGGTCGCCGACGCACTTAGTCGATATCCGATGGCGATGTTCTTGACGACAGATCGGTACCTACTGGAGGACATGGAAAAGCTGGGTTTAGAACTCGTATTGCCTGCAGAGGAAATGAAGAAGCTTGGACGGGAAGCAATAGTACCCGGCGTTGACTTCCCCATGATGCATTTGCAAGTGCAATCTAGCTTGATGGACAAAATCAAGGAAACTCAATTCGAGGACGGAGCATTGTGCAAGCTCAGGGACCAGGTGTTAGCTGGCACACTGGAGGGATTCTCTATTTCAGACGACGGAACACTGAGGAATGGCACCAGACTTTGTGTACCTGCTGGTGAATTGAAGGAACAGCTGATGCAGGAAGCGCATCACTCACAGTATTCCATCCACCCTGGAGCAAATAAGATGTACCGAGATATACGGGAGCACGTATGGTGGTATGGAATGAAGAAGGATGTCTCAAAATTCGTTGGCAGATGCTTGATCTGTCAGCAGGTGAAAGCAGATAGACAAAGACCAGCAGGACTTCTTCAGCCACTGCCCATTCCAGAATGGAAATGGGAGCACATCACTATGGATTTTGTGTCAGGATTGCCTCGATTCCAAGGAGGGAAGGACGCTATTTGGGTGATCGTAGACAGATTGACTAAGTCTGCCCACTTCATTCCCTTCAAGGTTGGTTTATCCACCGAGAAGTTAGCTGCCCTATACATGAGACAAATCGTCCGGATACATGGAGTTCCTGTGAGCATTGTATCAGACCGAGACAGCCGCTTTACTTCTCACTTCTGGAAGAGCTTGCAAGAGAGTCTGGGGACCCAACTGAAGTTCAGCACTGCATATCACCCACAGACCGACGGACAGTCAGAGAGAACCATCCAGACGTTAGAGGATATGCTGAGATCTTGCGTCCTGGATTTTGGAGGATCATGGGAGGACCACCTACACTTGGTAGAGTTTGCTTACAACAACAGCTACCAGGCCAGCATCGGCATGACTCCTTTTGAGGCTCTGTATGGACGTCGTTGCCGCACTCCCTTGGCTTGGGACGACGTAGGAGAACGAGTCATGCTGGGACCTGAGATGATTACAGATGCGGCTGAAAAAGTCAAGGTGATCAGAGACAGACTTCGGGTGGCTCAAGATCGTCAGAAGCATTGGGCAGACAGCCGTCGCCGACTTGTGGAGTTCGAAGCAGGTGATAGTGTCTTCGTCAAGATCTCCCCCACCAGAGGAACTATCCGTTTTGGCAGAGCTGGGAAACTTAGTCCCAGGTATATTGGTCCATTCGAGATAGTGAGCAGAGTTGGAGAGGTGGCATACAGAGTGGCATTACCACCTAATCTTGAAGGCGTGCACAACGTTTTCCATGTATCGCAGCTGAGGCGTTACATTCCGGACCCGAGCCACATCCTGGATCATTCAGAGTTGGAGATTGGGCCAAGTCTTACAGTACCAGAGCAGCCAGTGAGGATCATAGACCGTATGGAAAAGCAGTTGCGGAACACCGTGATTCCACTGGTCAAAGTTCAATGGCTCCACCACTCCCCAGGCGAATCCACCTGGGAACGAGAGGCTGAGATGAAGCAGAAGTACCCTCATCTGTTTTAAGGCATGTTTACCCTTGTTTCTCCCTTCAATTGTAGTAAATTTCGAGGACGAAATTTCTATAAGTTGGGTAGGTTGTAAACCCCTGATTTTTCCTAATTATTAAATCTTGGACTTTTCCTAATTTTCTGGAATTTTCGGGAATTTTCTGTAATTAAAATCAAGGTTTTCAATTAATAAAGGATTTTTAATTGTTAATAAATAATATTAAAATATCATAAAAATAACATTTTTGGGTGTAAAATAGGAAACCGGACTTGGGGTAATTTTCTAGGATTTTTTGGGCCTCAGACCTATTTTTAAAAGCCTAAAAACTATTTTTATAATTAATTAATTAATTCTGTTATTATATTATTATTTATATTATTATTATTATTATTGATTTCTTTTTGGTTTGGGCCCGGCCCGGCCCAGTGGGCCGAGCCCGTACGATCCAGCCCAGCCCAGTGCCATAGCGGGTCGGGCGGGTCGGTCTGACCGGATCCGCGCCCGAACCGGGACCCGACCCGGACCGCTGTCACCGTCCCCAGTCGCCCACGACTCCGGATTTCTCGCCGCCGCCGCGTTTCCCGGCCGGCTAACCGCCTCCACGTCTCCTCCCCTCCGGATCCTGCGCCCACGACCGCCTGGCCGACGCCCCTCGAGCCCTATATAAAACCCTCTCTCGATCACCTCCGCCCTCTCCAAAACCCTAACCCTAGATCTACCCTCCGGCAGCCTCCGTCCCCTTCCCCGGCGCCGACGAACCCCTCCTCTCCTCCGGTCGACGCCGTTCCACCCGCCGAGCCTTCCCCCAGGCGTCTGCAGCAGCACCCGCGGCTGCTCCCCCTCCGCCGGCTATCCCGAGCCCTCGACGCCTCCGGTGGTCTCTGCCGGCGCCCGCAGACCCGACGCCGGCCTCCCCTAGCTCCGCCGACCCCCTCGGCACCGCTCGCCGACGATCCCCGCCCGGCCGCAGCTCGCCCGCCGAGTCCAGTCTCCTCCGGTGATCCCCAGCCAGCGGGACACGCCGCGGACACGACCCAGACGCGGATTCGAGCCAGGACACGCGTCCAGGACACGATACGGACGCAGATCCGCGTATCGGACTAGAAATACCCCGATCCCGAGTCCGAGGCTCCCCTCGGTGCTCCTCCATCAGCTTCCCGGTAGGTGCCCCTATCAGAATGCACTGTCCTTTCCAAACCGCTACCCCGTCCGACCGGGACTGACAGAATAAAGCTCTGTCAATCCCGGGATAGCTTAGAATTTGGTAGTTGCAGTTAGTTAGTAGTTTTTGGTTGGTTAATTAATTAGCGATTGGATTCAACGATCTCCGAATACGTATATTAATTATATATTTATATAATAAAAATCTTATTAAATATTACGTAAATTAGTAATATTTGACCATTTTACAAATTCAGAGGTTACTATGAACATATAATTTGCATCCATCACTGAAGATATATATTTAAATACAAAAAAATTAGAAATAAATTACTATTACAAATTATTATTATTAATCGATCGTATAAACCTACGTAAATTAGTAATTATTTAATAAATAACTTCTGAAATAATATTTAGTATTTAAATACAAATTAGTAATTACTTAATAGATAATTTCCGTAATGATTTTTAGTATTTAAATACTAATTAGTAATTATTTAATAGATAATTTCCGAAATGATTTTAGTATTAATTAGTAATTATTTAATATATAATTCTGAAATGATTTTCGGTATTCAAAATATAATATGTTTTCCAAAATATTTCTCTTATAAATTAATTGCTAAGAACAAATGATATTGTTTTTATTAAAATCGTTCTTTCCTATTATCCTATCAGAAACAAAACGACTTTTTACCATAAAATATTTTTCTACGATAAAAATAAATAAAGTTTATTATTATTAAAAAGGGTTTTGTTTTACTAAATCACTAATACAAATCATTATTTTTATTTTAATCGATCGTTGGATTCAAATCATTAACTTAGTTGACTAATCAAGGCAGATTAAAACCCTTTGTCTAATTCTAAAATCAGATTATTAATAATTGTAGGTCCCTGTAACTAAGGGTAAGACCGTCGCGACTTCTCACTCGCGTCACCAAACCAACTTCAGGCAAGTTTCATATAATTCAAAACTGGTATTTTAGTTGTAATTAAATATGTTGCATGTCATATAGATATATTGAGATGACACTTGATTTCACGGAACCGACTGATTGACTGATTGATTGATTGATTGACTCATTGACTCATTGACTATTGCCTTGGGAACTGGGGAGTAAAAGTTAGCACCCGTGGTCAAAGCCCCCTTATTGCCTCATTGTGGATAGCTGAAGTCCAACCTCACTGGACTGACGCCGCACCGTGTTCACGCGAACACAGATTGCCTCCAACCCCAGCCGGCCACGGGATGCTACTTTTCTCAAAACACTTTTAGTGATTGTAGTTTGTCATCATTGCTTCATCGACATTTACTGTTCTTGTTTCATATTTGTTGCATACAAAAAATATAAATACTGTTCAAAACTATTTCATTGCATCATTTTAATTATCGTTAAGATACTGGAATTGGATATATGTTCTTGCTCCCTCCTGACTGGAGATTAACAATTTTAGGTGATTGCGGTGACGATGATGAGTATGATACCTTTTATGGTCCGGACCAGAGTTCTGAAGCCCTAGCTGAACCTAGCCAGGAGGCCGTTGTTTAGTTGCTTCCCTTTTATTTTTTTTAAATTGTAATAAGCAGGGTTGAAGTAATAACCCTGGACCATGTTTTGTTTTGTTTTGATTGTAAAAAGGATTTCTCTCAGACTTAGCAATAAAAGTTGAATTTCCTTCATGTATTCTGGATGTCTGTGTGTTACTATGGATTGATACAGCTTACTGCCGCCGTCTCACAACGGTGCAGGCTGGGCATGATCCGACTGGACCCAGATTATTGGGATCGGGTCGTGACAACTTTGCCCCTGGATCCATGGGCGAGTTGCTGCCTTGGCTTGCATCATTTAGTATGTCCAACACGTACTTTCTCTGAGATATTACAATGTTCCGCTTACCCCGTGTAACTTCAATGCCCAAGAAGTAGTTCAATGATTCCATATCCTTGTTCTGAAATTGTTCTCCCAAAAACTTCTTTAGTCCTGCAATACCCTGTTTGTCGTCTCTTGTGATCACAATGTCGTCAACATAGATACCAAATAGTATCCTTCCAGCTGATGTCTGTCGGTAGAATACTGAATGATACTTCTTTGATTGATACATGCCAAACTTAGTAACAACATGTGTAAATCGACTAAACCATGTACAAGGTGATTGTTTGAGAACGTTGAGAGCCTGCCGCAGATGACACACTTTACCCTCCCTTGCAACGAAATCGGGAGGTTGCACCACACACTTTTTCTTCAATATCCCCGTGGAGAAATGTATTCTTGATATCCAGCTGAAGCAATGGACATTCATAGCGAACAACTAAGGCTAAGAGTACGCGCACGGATGCCATCCTGGCAACTGTAGAGGTCTCAAAATAATCCTCATCATATGTCTGAGCATATCCATTAGCCACCAGACGAGCCTTTAGGCGATCAAGAGTGCCATCCGGTTTCACCTTGATCGTGAACACTCATTTGCAACATACTGCATGCTTACCAGTAGGTAAATCTACCAAGTCCCAAGTATGGTTCTCCCAAAGCGCTTTCATCTCCTCTTCCATAGCTGCTCGTCAACCGGGATGTTTGAGACCCTCCTCGGCAGTATCAGAAATCTGAATCCCATCAATAGTAGCTACCATGGACTGAGTGTGGCTCGCGAGCCCTTTGTAGTTGTGAACATACAAGGGATGATCACGACAGACAAGACGAGGTCGAGCTCTGATACCAAATAGAAACTTGGTTTAATACTTGGCTTAATTTTATTGATGGGTGGAACTACATATATATAGGAGAGGCTAACCCCTCTCTCTACTATTCTACTAGATGTGGGACTAAACACCCACAAATACTCTCAATAGTAATTCATAATGATACCATCAGTACTCATTCTTATTTCTTCTATTATATACTTTGTTGGATTGGTTTCATTCCAAGATATTATTTACTCTGTTTGAACTGGAAAGACCAGTTCACATTACTGAAGGCATTATCAACTCTCAAGAATCACCCAAATGCATGCATATGTTATGCTACATGAATGTGTTCAACGAATTCATACGAGTTATCATAGTTTTGCTGAAACTGGGTCTGACGGCCATAACTTTACATTTTAAAATGAAGTTTGTGTCTTTATTTTTTTTATTTGTAGGTAAGGAGGATGATTATCTGATATGTCGGAGTGTAGCAAGGAAACATTGGGACACAATGAGAGCATATTATCAGAAAGTAAGATGCTATTGTTTATTATATCTTCTATCAATCTATGCTGCTCCAAGATAAAATTTTAGTCTTACATAAACGGTTGAATTGATATCCGAGAAGTATATATGAACTCATTTCAGGCTGCTGTAGCATACTCAAGAGGAGAACGTGTTCATGCAGCTAGCCTTTCAGAGAGGGTATGATTGTTATGATACAAATTATAGTTCTACGAATAACTTAGTTCTGCGAATAACTGAAAGGAAAACCATCATTTGGTATCATGCAACATTCATATAGTTCTGCGAATAACTTATGCAAAGTAAATTATTACGTCGGTGAATATGAATGAGGAAGTATTCCTTATGTGTCACCCTACTGCTAATCTCATCTTCCCATAGGCTAAACTATCTACCAAGAACGTTAGTAGTAGAACACGTCCAGATGCATTAGAAAGCACCTGGACTTTTTGGTCCTTGTATTGTGCCAGTTAACACAGCTGGTTCCATTTTGGCCGACATGTATATCATATTTCCTTTCAGCAGTTATCTTAACTTGTGCAGAATTTACAGACTAAATTGCATCTCACTCTCTATCTCATTGTTATCTTTAGGTTGCAAAACTTCCAATGAAGGTTTGTTAGGGACACATGAAAATAAATCAACTTGAAAGCTCTACTTTACACTCGTATTCATAGTTATTAGTCCTCCACTCATCTGTCTTTTAAAGCAGTTTTCAGTTTTCTATGATATTGTTGTACGAGCGACTATATTCTTCAGACTTACTTTGAACAGTCACACCCACGCTAGCTTATTCCACCGTGAGTTAATCTTGCTTTCACACTCCCAGGCTTGCTTCAGAGATAAGAGACCAAACATATATCCCTTCAGTCTCCACTTGTCCGTATCAGGGTGTGGCAACTGAATCATTTGCATCTCATCATATTAATTCCCATGCAACAATCTAAAGTTTAACCTATTGATTATCCTGGATTCTTTTTTCTAGTTTGCTTCTGCATGAAAAATCAATATAGACCATCAATGATCCATCTCTGAATAAGTCCAACTCTCCAGTAATGGACCAATCCATGATTCAAAATCTCAATTTCTGTCTTCTCTGTTCGCATTCTGGTCAGGGGCTCGGATGACATTTCTAGAACCTGGTTTTAGTGTTTCCCTAAAATGAGACTTAAAAATATGAAACCTAAGGTAAAGTTTGAATGTGGTTTCGTGAATCGGTTTTTGATATTAGTTTCTGTGAAGATTAATGTCACAAATAATATTTTGGTACTTATTGCTTCCATGTTTGTTTACTATCTAAATATTAATGTAAGCCAAAATGAGAATGTAGCCAAAATTATAGTATAGCCAAAATTAGAATGTAAAATGGATAAGTGGAAATACATTAAAAGATAGGATAAAACATGAGCTGGTTCATGAGAAGTTAGAGGTGGCGTCAATTCAGGACAAGATAAGTGAAAATCGTCTTAGGTGGTTTGAATATGTGCAATGCAGACCAATAATTACTCCAGTAAGGAAGAACGATAAACGATAAGATATTAGTTTAAAGGAGGTCTTACGACTAGAGGTAAGCCTACACAAACATTGATTGAAGTTTAAAAAGGATATGGTTTTTAATAGTGTTACAAAGGACATGACCTTAACAGAGGCGAATGGAAGAAAAATGATTCAATCAACCGACAACAAAAAATTTGGATAAAGGATTTGTTGTCGTTTGTTGTTGTTGTCTTCGTCTTCATTCACATAAGCACATAATTAATAAAACATTTTTTACTTAAATGCTATGACTGCAATGTCATCTAGGAAACACTGACACTTCAAAAATCGGTGTCATGTCACACGTATTGGTGTCTTGTAATGTGTTTAAGTGATACTCTTTTCAAATAGTTAATACACAATTTGAATAAAGAACTTAACTCACCCCAAACTAGAGGACGCTTTACCCATCTTTCCATTAGTTCATTTAGAGTGCTATCTATCCAAAATCTGACTTATTTACTGTCATAATTAGGTCTATTCATTTACAAATAATTATATTGGGGATGGATCCAAGGATTCTACAACCCTAGATAAATTGGACCCAACCCATACTCTACACTTACAGCTCTAAATCAGTCGACCCAATTTTGTCGTCTGGCTCATTCAGGAGTACTCAGCAGTGGCAGAGAAGTGCATAGAAGGGGAATGAGAACTGGCCATTTCGCTGATAGAAGCAGCCGAGATCTTCAAAGATTCCGGATTATCTTAGTGTGCTATTCCTTGCAACTGAATTGCTCTCGCTTCTCTTCTCTCTTCCCATTATTTTCACGTTGCCAGAACTTGAATTGAAAATCAGATCTTATCTGAGTATAAGATAAGAGGGCAATTGTTTTAGGGTAGAACTCAAAGAGTTCGGCCTCAAGGATTTCTAAGACCACAAAATCACGTTAAATTCCGTCAAGTTTAAACAATAAATGATGTAGCCTAATATATCGTGGGAGGTTTGGGAGTACTATCTTGCTCATGTGAGTTTTTAGACTTTAAAAGAGTGAATCCTGTATCCACGATGCCATTCTTAACGATTTTGAAATTACGTTGGATCAATAGTATAGTGTTAAATGGTTAGGGAGTTATCTTTATCTCTGGGATGAGATTAGTCCTGAATTAAGTGGTTCATGTGCACAGACCTGCATACGTATATTCCATAGACCTTTATAATATAATTCCATGGTAACTGTTCCTACCTACCAAAGTGCACGATGAATCATTTCAATGGAGTATCCAAATAGTTCATGATTAACTGTGCCTTAATCTATGAATAGAACTCTTTGATATTTTTATTTTTGATCCCTTAATAAATTTACCTCTTTAGCTATCTTATTGCAGAACTGTTTGTTCTACAATCTTTTGATGCACAAATCCGGGATCTTCAGAACTTGAGACTTTCCTTTTACATGTTTAAATTCATATAAATAATGATTTTGATTTGCGAGAATATCCAGTGGGATCACCATCATAACACTTGGTAAGTGGGGAAAAAAACTATTCTCTTCCTAGTTAACTATGAAGCCTATAAAGATAGTAGATAGGAGTGCTGGGAGCCTTAGGACCACATCTACGAAGCACTCACATGGGGCATGAAAATTTTGTATAAATTTGAACAAAGATGCAAATGGATGTATTTTGCATAGAATGTTCATCTAACTACCATGATTTAAAATGTATATAATAATCTTTAACCAGAATTTTTTTTATAGGATAATATATTTTAATTAAATTACAAATAAGATAATAAGTTTTAGTAAATTCAAAAAAAAAGTAATGAATCGTCATTATTATTGGCGACATGAGTGCATGCACTTATGTCGCCATTAGCAATGATGATATGGACACTATATCGCCAATAATAATGGCGAGCTGATTTTTTTTTAAAATGGTTCCCATGTCGCCCATTTGCATTGGTGACATGAGTTCATGCACTCATGTCGCCAATAGCTTTGGCGACATGGTTCCAACGTTTGTTTGCTAATATGCAACTTTTGCTAAGATGAGCTTTGTTGTGTTCCAATGTTTGTTTGCTAACATGAGCTAACTTTGTTGTCTTCCAATGTTTGTTTGCTAAGATGAGTTAACTTTGTTTGTTTGCTAACATGAGCTAACTTTTGCTAACATGAGCTGACGAGCTATAGCAGAAAAAATTAACAGTTATGTCGCCAAAGCTATTGTCGTGTCGCCAATGCTAATGGAGAGTTGGGAATTAACAAAAACAAATTTCAGCTCAAACCAAATTTTGACGATATAGTGCCCATATTGCCATTGCTATAGGCGATATGAGTGCATGCACTCATGTTGCCAATAGTAATGACGATACATTACTTTTTTTGAATTTTCTCAAACATTTTATCTTTTTTATTATTTAATTATATTATATTATCCTATACGAAAATTTCTGACCTTAAAATCATACTTCTATCCAGATGTCAAATCCTTAAAACCCCAAATCCTAATAAGCAAACCTTGAAAGCTATGAAACCATATTGACCCACTCAGTAGGGGAGATTTGCTTTTGAATTAGTATATAAATAAGAATAGAGGATTAAAAGGAAAATCTGATCATGTAGTCCTTAGAGCAGCGATAATGAATTTGATTTTCCATCCTGTGAATTGCTATTACTATTATTTTTGTTATGCAACTTTCTTGTAACGTATATCTGCGCATCATTAAGTAACCTGGAGCTTGTTAAAGTAACTCATGCAACTGTTTTGGTTTCCACAGCCTTTTAATCCATGGAGTTTTTTCATTTGGTTTATTTATTAAAGAAGTAGACACCCTCAAGGGAATCCCTGAAGAGTGGAGGTCATGGGTTATGACCTTCTTGGGTCTTGTAGTTTTTCTTAATTAATTTACATGGAGAACTAATATTGCATTGATTTAGGGTAAATATTACAGTAAACTGGCCCATGAGGCAGATGAAGAAGCGAGTCGCGAGATTTTTGAAGCCAGGTAATTACAAAACATACTTGCTGATTCACTTCTATTGATTAAATCAATTTTATGCAGAAGACAAAAAAGAAAGCCATTATCTCATTTTTGGGATTGGCTACATGAATCCTTTTCTTACATTTTCTCTATCAAAGGCCATCTCTCCGACAATAGCAAAGCCATATCCTTTATCACAACTCCAATCCATCTTTTAGGTCTATCTCTAGTTCTAGCAGCTCCATTAAGTAGGATCCTTTGCTGTGAATCAGTGCCTTATTGGCCTCCTTTGCACATGTGCAAGCCACCTTATACAATTTTTTCTTATCTTTTCCTCTACTAACTCACCTCTGATTTTCTATGATTGTGATCATTTCTTCTCTCTCGTTTAATGTATATCCACTTATCTTGACTTTAATCTCTTTTTTCTTCTTATGCAGAAATAAAGATATAAAAAATACTGTCACAATTGATCTCCACGGGCAACATGTCAAACAAGCAATTGGCCTTTTAAAGCTTCACCTCCTTTTGTTCACATATATCCCCTGTGAGCATCATACTATAGTATTTCAAATTCTCCTAACACTTTCCATTGCATTTTTGTTGTTTTTGAGATATTTTAGAAGCAAAACTTTTTTTTTGTCATGCAAATAATGCACTTGTTGTTCCAGCTATTCAATTTCTCAAGGTTATCACTGGGTGTGGTGTCGATGGTCCTGGAAAGGGCAAATTGAAGGCTTCGGTATGCCACTAACCAATATAAGTTCCATGCAATTTTGAAATTTAACTTTTGATACTTGACACTTTGCTCAGCATATTGAGATTGTTGAATAGTATGAATATATAACCCTTATACCCACTATTCTAAAAGGCGGCCGCCTAGGCGCTAGGCGGTTGGTGTCCGCCCGATGTCTGCCTAGGCGCGCCCCCCTAGTCCCCCCGACGCCCGACTATGCATGTTATGAGATTTTATGGAATTTTTATGCAATTTTTATTATGTTTTTTGATTTTTTCTTAATATCTTTTGAATCTCCTACATCTAGGCGGCCGTTTAGGTTGGCTAGGCTCTAGGCGGCGGGTACCCGTCCGACTAGTGCCTAGCGCTTTTCACAACCTTGCTTATACCTCACCAACACGCTAGAGTTTTGGTATAGTAGTAGGGACTTTAACATAGTATCATAGCAATCCAAGTTCAATCTCTCCGACGGGCTTAAGCAGATTTAACAAAAAAATTGTACCTCACTGTGAATCCAACTCTCAACCCATGAAATTAGTCCACTTTGCTAGGACGTGTTGAATAATATATAACCCTCATCCCTCATCAACAATCTAGAGTTCTAGTGTAGTAGACTTTAACAGAGATATATAATCACATCAAGAAATTCGGTTGTTTTTATGTTTTTTTTTATTTTTATAAATTAAAACATATTGTTTCCTATAGATCAGACCGTCACAAGCAAAAAAGTTGAAAGAAAATATCAAAGCGGGATTTTATGAGTAGGTGTCTTCTTGTCAGATAATATGATGGCACATTGAAGAAAGTACAAATCCAAATTATTTCTCACTTACCATTTACCAAACAGGCAAAGAGGATTCGACTGCAGATTCTATTAGGTGTAGCCGCACCAAAGATCTTATTAGCGGTCTTATCTGCTTCATGAAATGCTGATAATTTGACAAGACGATGAAAAATGGAAACAGACATTGTAGCTGTTTGTTCTATATATAAATTAACTGATTAATTCTCTGCTGACAAATGCTGGCCACAAACTTACTCTAAACCTAGTTGAATCGCAATTGGAGAAGGGGCAAAGCAAAGCACAACATTTTGGAACTATACATGTGTTGTAAAAACTTGCCTATTAGGCTTTGTAAGATGGGGTTTTGGTGGGAGTATGTCAGAATAGCATTTTTTTTAATATATATTCTCTCTCTCTCTCTCTCTCAGGATAGCATTTTTTTTATATTCTCTTTCTTTGTGTGTGTAAATATCGCTCTTTCTTTCTTGTTTCTTTTATGGTTATTATGTTTAAGAAAATGGATATTTTAGCAAATGCTCCCATTACAAATATAGAAGCTAGCATAGACCTTCACTTATTTAAAAAATTAACAAATGCTCCCATTATATTGGTATTTTTGCCTTTGGAACTATAAAAGATAGTTCCACATTGGCTACACCACCAAGTGGGTATCTCAATATAATGCTTTGCTTGTATTGAGGTGTGCACATGGGGTGTGGTGAGGCACATGGGTGCCATGTGGGGGTATTTTATTAGGATGAAGAAGGATTAACTCCTTAATGAAAGCATTTATGCTTTTTGTCATTCTCTTGGAATTTATTCTATATGAGCTTAAGTCCCAAAGGGGCTTAGTTACTCGGACTCGGGCTCAAGGGCACAAAGTTGCGCTTTGTTGGCGCACTTAGCACGTCAGTATCGACGCAGGCACGTCAGCATCGGCGCAGGTGCTTGTGCGCATTTGATGCGCTCTCATGCGTGAGCTGCATGGAAGGGCTGCATGGGCGGGTCGCATGCGCGGTCGCATGGGCGGGCCGCATGCGCTGCCGCATGGGCTGCGGATATATTTGAACGGTTATGAAAATATATGGTCTGTTATTCAGATCCGTTTTTTGTGGGATTTGAAATTAATTCGTGCCTATCTTATAGGGATTCGTAATTAATCTGTTCCTATCTTTTCGTAATTGTTGGGCAATCTGTTCCTATCTTTTCGTAACTGTTGGGCGGCTAGGATTTTCACCATCTCTATAAATACTTTCTTCGTGCCTCTTTGAGGACTTACTTCGAAATAGAGGAGACGAAGAGAGTTGCAGCAGCCGCCATTGCAGTCTAGGAAGTTCGTGCGAGTCCAAGCAAGGAGGTGACAGTGAGCGTTACAGAAGTTCTACGTGAACTTGCTGGTTTCTGGGAGCAGATCGTGTAGGGCGAATCTTGCTTTGAGCAACGGTGATCTTCATCACCCCAGCAAGCACAGTTTATTCTTCTTCCTCTTCTCTTTTGCAAGTTGTAAACTCTGTTCTGTCCGTTTGCAACTGCGATTGCAAGGAAGAACGAGAAGATAGTTTTATCTGATTCTTTTGTTATCTTGTTTCTAGTTGTAATCAGATCATATATATAATTTTCTTGTTGGATCGAGAGATATCAGGAAGGGAACTCTTGTGTGAACTCTTGATCTCGACTTTAACTTCTGGTTCTATCATCTTTGATTAATCCTCGGGACTAACAATCTCTAAGCAAGATCCAAGTAAGATGAAGAACCGATCAAATCTTCTCGTTATTAGCTTTCACAAGCTTGAGAAGTTTGACGGCGAACACTACAACATTTGGAAGAGGAAGATCTCTCTGATCTTCGTCTTGTCAAAGTTGTTTATGTGTTGGTTGATCCAGAACCTACTATCGCTGAAGATGGAGGAGAACTTGAAGTTGGTGTGGCGCAGAACGCACAACAAGCGGAAAGAAGACAACGACCTCTGCAGGCTATTGATCCTTAATGCAATTGAGGACTCGATGGCAGAGTCTTACAGCAAGAAAGAGAAGGCGAAGGACGTCTAGGAAGCTCTTGAGAAGCATTACAAAACTGATGAAAAAATGTCTAAAATCCATCTCGTTGAAAAGTTTTCCACTTTGCAATTTGAAGACGAGAAGATAATGCTGCCGCAAGTCAATGAACTTCTGAAGATGCAGCAGAAGCTGGAGGAAGAGGGCATGAAGTAGGAAGATAAGTTTATGGTGGGGGCTATCGTCACCAAACTTCCTCCAGGTTGGATCAAGTTTAAGGCTGACATGTACCGTAAGAAGATGGAGATCCAGCTCGAAGATCTTCTTCAATGGATTCACATTGAAGATGAGGCCAGGGGACAACTGAAGTTGGATTCCCTGTCCAAACAGTTGGCAAAGGCCAACTTGGTGCATGTTGGTGATTCCAAGGAGAAGCAGAAGGCTTCTCACAACAAGAAAAAAAAGGACTTCAACCATCTGAAGGTGAAGTCGACTTCGTTCAAGCCGAAGCCAAAGCCCAAGTCCGAAGTGACTTGCTTCAATTGTGGCAAGAAGGGTCACTACTAGATTGACTGCAGATCCAAGCCTAAACAGACAGAGCAAGGTGAGCCTAACAAGGTTGCTATGATTGCGCAGGTTGTCACGACTGGTGTCGACTCTGACTGGTGGGTGGACACTGGCGCATACTACCATGTTTGCTCAAAGAAGGAGTTGTTCACTACCTACAAGCCTACATCTGAGAAGGTTATGGTGGCGAACCAGGCATAAGCTGAAGTACTCGGGACCGGAACGGTGGTACTGAACCTGACTTCGGGGAAGTCGCTGACGCTTCAGGATGTGAAGCATGTACCAATGATAGCCAAGAATCTGGTCTCAGGAACATTAATGCTGGACATATGGTGATGTCTTACAAAGGAACATACTTCGAAAAAGTTTTCTGAACCGAAGGGATATTCAAACTTCAACTTGTAAGTCCTGCTACAATGATAAGTGCAGTCGCTTCTTCTGGTTCTCTTCAGTTATGACACAATAGAGTAGGACATGTTCATTGTAAAAGAATAAACTAGATGTCTAGTCTAGGACTTATCTCCAAATGTGGGGGTATGGAGGTGGATAAGTGTGAGGTCTGTGCGCAGACAAAGATCACCAGAAAGCCGTTTAAACGGGTTAACCGAAGCACATATCTTCTGGAGTTGGTGCACTCAGATATCTGTGATTTCAAATAGTTCTCCACAAAGGCCAAGATGAAGTATTTCATTACATTCATCGACGACTACTCGAAGTATGCATTCGTCTATCTGCTCAAGTCAAAGGACGAAGCATTTGAGAAGTTCAAGGAGTTAAGGGCTGAAGCTGAATATCAGACATGGCAACAACTCAAGAGACTTAGAAGTGATCGAGGCGGAGAGTAAATGTCTATTGAATTCGTATCGTTCTGCAAAGAACATGGAATTGTCAATGAGACGACTGCTCCGTATTCTCCTCAATCAAATGGAGTAGCTGAGAGGAAGAACATGACGTTGACAGAAATGATGAACTCACGCAACATCCGATGTCACTTCTCATGAACTCTGGTTCAAAGTTAGACCCAACTTGAATGTCATTCGAGTGTGGGGGTGTCTGGCATATATGAAGCTCCCGGACTTGAAGATTCAGAAACTGGGTACGAGGACAACGAAGACCTTCTTGGGTTATGCTGAGAAGAGTGATGCTCGGAGGTTTCTTGATATAGAATTATATCATTGAATCTTGTGACGCATAATTTTTTGAAGATAAATTTGCAAGGCACAAGAATATTATTATCGCGGATATTCCGAAGAATAGTGTAGGTGCACAGGAGGCTGAAGCTTCCAAAGAATATGTAGTACATGAAGAAGTTGTCATTCCAGAGACAACGTTCGAATAAGAACTCGCAGAACCGAGAACTAAGCGGGTGAGGAGACAGAAGGACTTCGGAGAAGATTTCGTCACCTATTATGTGGAAGCAGATCCGCTTACCTATGATGAGGCGGTGAAGATCAGAGATGTTGTTTTCTGGAAGGAGGCTATCAACGATGAGTATGACTCAATAACGTCCAACAACACTTGGATGTTGGTCTATTTACCTGAAGGAGCAAAACCGATCGGATGCAAGTGGATCTTCAAGAAGAAGATGAAGGCCGATGGAACTATTGACAAGTTCAAGGCAAGACTGATTGCTAAGGGGTTTTTCTCAGAAGCAGGGGATCGACTACTTCGACACATATGCTCCAGTAGCACGGATGACGACCATCAGGATGTTGATTGCTCTAAGTGAAATACACAAGCTAGTCATTCATCAGATGGATGTTAAGACTACATTCCTGAATAGAGAATTGACTGAAGAGATTTACATGCAACAACCAGAAGGATTTGTCAACAAAGGGATTGAAGACAGTCTGCAAGTTGGTGAAATCATTATACGGTCTGAAGCAAGATCCCAAGATGTGGCACGAGAAGTTTGATAAAGTCATAAGATCAAACGGCTACATGGTCAGTGAAACGGACAAGTGCGTTTACACTAGGTTCGTTGACGGGAGAGGAGTCATCGTTTGTCTATACGTGGACGACATGCTAATCCTGGGTACGGATCTAGCACGTGTCACTGAGACAAATAAGTTCCTCTCATCTAAGTTCAGTATGAAGGACTTAAGGGAAGCTGATGTTATCCTGGGGATAAAGATCATCCGAACAGACACTGGAGTGGCGCTGTCACAGTCTCATTATATCGAGAAGATGCTCACACGCTATGGATATCAAGATCTTTCAGGGATCGATACTCCGTACATGTGTGACAAGAAGCTGAAGCCAAATCAAAGGAAAAGTGTCAGGCAGCTGGAGTACTCAAGCGTCATTGGGAGTCTGATATATGCAACAATTGCCACTAGGCCTGACCTAGCTTTCGTCGTGGGGATGCTGAGTCGATTCACGAGCAACTCAGGTGTGGAGCACTGGAAGGCTGTGAGAAGAGAGATGGGATATCTCAAGGGGACTCAGAAGTATGCACTGCACTACAACGGGTATCCGACAGTAGTGGAAGGCTTAAGTGATGCAAGCTGGTGTTCAGAAGTAGAGAGCGAAAGGTCCACAGAAGGATACGTCTTTTCCATGGGTGGAGGTGCTATATCGTGGAAGTCGAAGAAGCAGATTATGCTCTCATTCGTCGATGGAATCTGAGTTTTATGTACTGGCTGCTGCAACGGATGAAGCAGAGTGGCTTCGGGAGCTCATGTATGATCTTCCATTGGTTTGTGCGCAGACTCCGACGATACCGATATACTGCAATAACCAGACGACTGCAGCAGTGACATTAAATGACCTCTTCAACGGTAAGAAGACTGTGCGGTTGAGGCACATGACAGTGAATGATCTGATAAAGACTGGAGTCTGTCGTAATTGATGTTCGGAGTCGGGAGAACATGGCGGACCCGTTCACCAAGGGTCTCAAGCGCGTCTCAAGCACCAGCTGGTCGAGGACACAACCAAAATAGGCTTGAAGACATCCGATATTGTGTCTATGTAATTCTACCATAAAGTTTTATGCTATTAGTTCAAAGATAAATCTACTAGGCATCTAGCTTTTGGTTCAAAGAATGACCATTGACTGGGAGAATATCAGGAACAATGGGTAGTCATTTGAGACATTGAGGGGTTACGGACCAGAACCACTGTTGTCTACTTCTTGTTCTTTATGAAGAACAATTTTCTGTGGAATGATGGTTTTGACGCCTTAATGAGTTCTCGGACAGAGTGAATGTCCGGTGTGTTTTACAGGAAGCACGTAGTTTCAGCACTACAAGGAACTTGTATCCCATGCTACAGTGATGTGACACCACAGAGGTAAAAGATGTAAATCCTCGGCATTAAGTCATGTCACAACGGCATAGCACCGCGCATAGGCAGGTGACCTAATGCTGTAGAATGAAGAGTGGTAGGTAGCACTACAAAGAGGTCGATGATCTCATGTTACAGTGGTGTGACACCACAGAGGTAAAAGATGTAAATCCTCGACGGAAAGTCATGTCATAGTGGCGTAACACCGCAAGGAAGCGCAAAACTTCGTGCCGGGTAGTTTGGCACTACAAAGAGGGAGTGAACCTCATGCTATAATGGATGACAACACATGAGGGAGTGAACTTCGGCAGAAGGCCATGTCATAGCGGCGTAGAACCGCAAGGAAGCGCAATGCTTCATGCCAATGACTCTTTAAGAACTCACCTATAGTGTATAGAAAGAGATGTATGCCGTCTCTTGAGAAAAAAATTGTAGACAACCAAAATACATACATCTAAACCAGGCATGCACATGACCTTCAATGTGCAACCAGAAGCACAGTTGATGTCATTGTGTGAGTGGGAAGAATTGCAACTATGGTGCAGAATTCAAGGCTTAGTCCATTCTTGTATTATACTGTTATTTTGACCCATGTAGGAAGATTCAAGTCGAAGCGACATCTATCCTATTGCATGATGGACAGTCACTGTGAGGAACGTTCAACCCATATATTGAGATATCTGGGGGATTGTTGGTGTTTTTGCGTTTGAACTATAAGAGATAGTCCCACATTGCTACACCACCAAGTGGGTATCTCAATATAATGCTTTGCTTGTGTTGAGGTGTGCACATGGGGTGTGGTGAGGCACATGGGTGCCATGTGGGGATATTTTATTAGGATGAAGAAGAATTAACTCCTTAATGAAAGCATTTATGTTTTTTGTTATTCTTTTGGAATTTATTTCATAGGAGCTAAGCCCCAAAGGGACTTAGCGACTCGGACTCGGGCTCAAGGGCGCAAAGTGACGCTTTGTTGGCGCACTTAGTACGTCAGCATCGGCGCAGGCGCTTGTGCGCATTTGATGTGCTCTCATGCGCGGCCGCATACGTGGTCGCATGGTAGGGTCGCATGCGCGGCCGCATGGGCAGGCCGCATTGTCTGCCGCATGCGCTGCCGCATGGGTTGCCGCATGCGCTGCGGCTTGCGCTACTGCTGGGGATATATTTGAGCGGTTATGGAAAGATACCGTCTGTTATTCAGATCCGTTTTTTGTGAGATTTGAAATTAATTCGTGCCTATCTTATAGGAATTCGTAATTGATCTGTTCCTATCTTTCCGTAACTGTTGGGCGGCTAGGGTTTTCATCCTCTCAATAAATACTCTCTTCGTGCCTCTTTGAGGACTTACTTCGAAATAGAGGTGACGAAGAGATTTGCGGCAGCCGTCATTGCAGTCCAGGAAGTTCTTGCGAGTCTAAGCAAGGAGGTGACAACGAGCGTTCTAGAAGTTCTACGTGAACTTACTGGTTTCTGGGAGCAGGTCGTGTGGGACGAATATTGCTTTGAGCAACAATGATCTTCGTTACACCAACAAGCAAAGTTTATTCTTCCTCTTCTCTTTTGTAAGTTGTAAACTCTGTTCTGTTCATTTACAACTGCAATTGCAAGGAAAAACGAGAAGATAGTTTTCTCTTATTCTTTTGTTATCTTGTTTCTACTTGTAATCAGATCATATATATAATCTTCTTGTTGGATCGAGAGATGTCAGGAAGGGAATTCTTGTGTGAACTCATGATCTCGACTTCAACTTTTGGTTCTATCATCTTTGATTAAGCCTCGGGACTAACACATTATGTGTAAAATAATCAAAATTTCTTTTAAAATAGTGTGGGTGTACTTAAATTTTTAAATGTTGCATACAAATGATTGTAAATATTTGCTAGTTTTTTAAATAAATGAGGATATATACTAGTTTCTATATTTGTAATAGAAATATTTGCTAAAATATTCCTTAAGAAAATTAAGCTATGTTAATATGATCTCAATGTACATTGCTTCTCATGGATATTACAGGTATGATCTCAATGTACATTGCTTCTCATGGATATTACAGGTACTTGGCTTGGTCGTAAAGGAGGGTATTGAATGGTGCGAGGAAAATGCAGGAACACTACTACTACGACTTGATGGACTGGAGTACAGTTTTGTGAGTGAAGACGACGATGATCCCGAGTAAACTTGTGCTTATCTAACATGTAAATTCGTTCATGTTCTCTGATTGGAACTGATATTATTTCAGTTACTAAGATATGGGATAGGCTTATCTATTGTTGACTACTTGTCAGAGTATTTAGAAAAGCTAGTAGTGGGCTTATGCTGAAGGGTAGTTCCGTGACTGATACTGTAAATTGTTGTCAAAAGGTTATCAAGACACTGTTACCATTTTGATAGTGCCAGACACTGGGTTCCGTTTGGTTCAATGTAATGTAATTGTAATCTTAATTGAATTGAGTTTCTAAAGTAATTTAGTTTGAAATGTTTGTGACATGTTTGGTTGGAACATGTAGTAGTATAATGTAATATCAATTGCATTCAAATATTTTGTTTACCATGTAATGTAATGTAATGTAATTGAAATTGTAATAAAATGTTTTTTTTAATTATGAAAAAGAAAAATAGAAAAATTAAAATTAAAAACTTTAAACATAGAAATAGAAATAAATTAATGTTTAAAAAAATTTCAAATAAAAATAATAAAAAATTAAAAAATAAATAAAGTAAAGATTGGAAAAAATAAAGATCAAATTCAATGTAGTGTCGGTATCATCAATCAAGTGAATTGGTACCGGCTTCCGTGTGACTGTCGCTGTGTCACCATCTCATTGAATATATATTAGGACACCCAAAAATGATATTACGGTAGTATCCAATTATATATCCGTGCTAAGACATATTCTACAGAGGAAATTCTTCAAACATTGTACATACTAATTGTTGAACTAGACTCACAATCTCCAGCAGGTACATGAAAAGTTTGAACCGGACTCTTTAAACTTTTGTTTAGAACCAAAAAAAAAAAAAAAAAAAATATATATATATATATATATATATATATATATAGAGAGAGAGAGAGAGAGAGAGAGAGAGAGAGAGAATAAGGGAGGTGAGATGACACCTCACTCTAAAAACAAGGGTGGCGGTGACGTGGCACAATCCCAACCACACATTTCATAATTGACAATTTGCACTTAACCTTCTCCCCTCGTTTGTGTGGTTGAGATTGTGCCACGTCACCGCCACCTTTGTTTTTAGAGTGAGGTGCCATCTCACCTCCCTTATTCTCTCTCTCTCTCTCTCTCTCTCTCTATATATATATATATATATATATATATATATATATATATATATATATATATATTAAGTTCAATTAATGGTAAACTAAAATTCTGGCCACGTCCTTGATCACCAGGACCACCTTGTATATATATATATATATATATATATATATATATATATATATATATATTTTCACTTCATGCATCAAGACAATTTTATAAGCTTGTTTTTAAAGGCACATCCAAACTTACTCAGAACAGTCCAGTTAGTTCAGATTGAAATAACTTTTACTTAGAACAATCCAAAATTTACTATGGACTGTTCACACCCTCCCTCCCTCTCTTTCATCCCAAACCCAAGCTCTAATATCAGTTGTCGGAGGAGGCGGAGGTTGGAGGAGGAGGAGGCGGGAGGTAGTAGTAGGAGGAAGAGTTTGGAGGTAGGAGGAGGAGGAGGAGGAGGGGAGAGGTAGGAGGAAGAGTCTGGAGGACTGTCATAAGTTTTGACAGTTATAAGTTTTCAAAACTTATGACAGTCGTAAAGATAGGCGGACTATCAAAAATTTTGATTGGATAGTCCTAGATAAAAAAAATTTAATTATAAACTTATATAAAAAAAAAAAATTGGACTATCCTAAATAAATTTGAATGTGCTATTAGAATTAACATTTTATAAAGACAAATCTTACTAAACTTTAAAAGACATGTTCTTTTGTCGTACAATGGTGTAGGGAATTTCCGTATGCTCGGTCAAAGATATCAAGGTCGTGAGTCTCTGAACGCCTGGCTGGCTTCTTATGTTCAAAGAGAATAATATTTCGAGCCTTCCATAGTTGACGTAACGTACTAACTTGAAACAATCGCTGTATCTTTCTTCATCATGGAAAAGTTTACCCAATCCACAAAAGAAGGATAAAATGATGGAGTCAATTCGGAGGACAAACACGTATGCGAACCGGACCGCGCGTCTGGACAAATGGACATCGGAGGGAGGAAGAGACGTGGTCTATTGTGTCAGGTTCTTTTCCCCACAAAAATGTGCAAGAAGAGTCTGCTTGACTGACTTTGGTTGGCATTCACGTCAACAGGGTTTGGGGCTAATCTCTGGTTGAACATTTAGACCCTAAGGGATATGTTATACTCTTCCAGAAGTTCACCAAATCAATATTTGTGCAGTATGTAGTGGTTGAGGAGGAAGCAGTATATATACAAGTATAATGCTATTCATTACTCTAAATTGTCGTTCCAATCTTATTTTTTTTCTTTGGTGGTGTTTGAATGAAGGTTTTATATTTCTAGAAATTTATTTTTATTCTATTTTCATGAAAAATAAATCCAACATTTTCATACTTATGTTGGATTATAATAGATTAAAAATATATAAAAAAAGAATATTAATTTATTTAGTTTTTTATAAATATTATTTTATGCTTCTACTACCTAAATTTACATGTTTGTGATAGAAGTTAAAATTTTGAGAGTAAAGTAAGGATGTTATTGTCCAAACAAAATATTCAAGCAACATGTCTAGGAAAACAAAACTATTTCCAAGAAAAGTCTAGGAAATTACGTTTCCACAATAATAGGAATATGAAGGTCCTCATATTCCCCCATAATTTTCAATCCTACACATACCAAATAAGGGTAAGGAATCTAAAATCCATTCTCAAGCCTCAAAAACTTAACGACACCTTAGAGTATCCACGGTGGAAGAGGCTTCAAGTGTTATACTTTGACTTTAGTTAAATATTGGAGCACTTGAAGGATGCAATGGGTATTTGTCCCCATACTTGAAAATGGTTAGAAAGCTAAAAGACACTCCAGATTTAGAACTTGTCATAGCTTGGCTATATTAATTTCTGGGCCCACCAAAAGGGAATAAAAAAAAGAAAAAGAAAGAAAGGAAGTAAAATCTAACCAAACTAGAAAAAGAATAAAGAAAAAAATGAGAAAGAAAAAAGAGGAGATTAATTTAGAGTATTTGTTTGGAGTGTACATTGTGTGACAATATCAAAGGGACACTCCAAAATCAATAATTTACAAAATTTTCAATAATTTGAACTATGTATTTGGAGTATCCCTACTGTGGATGCTCTTACGTGATAGCTGACGTGACTATTAATGTGACAACTAACATGACTAATTTTAAAATAAAAATAAAAATTAGTATTAAAATTAACATTATAATAACTATATAATTAATATTAATATTAATATTAATATTAAAAATTTGGGTAAACGATTTTTTAATTAAAATTTGTTATGTCAGTTGTTATATTAGATGCTACATAATGTTATCTAACATATCATGTCAGCTATCATGTAAAGAGGGATAGATTGAAGGTGCAAATAACATTACACATATGAGATACAAAAGATTTGTTAGCAGATTGGTTGCGAAGGTACATTTTTCAGAAATTTCTTCACAGAGAACTAAATTTTTTTAAAAATTAACGGTAGAGAACAAAGTTTGCAGAAATTTTAAGCATAGAATAAATACGCATATATTAAGTGCGTTCTCTCTCGCGTATAAAAAAATAAATAAAGAAATAAGAACGCATATAACAAATGTGTTTTTAAATAAAGATTTATTTTTCGGGTGAAGCCGCACATAGTACATGCGTTTTCACATTTTTTTTAAGAAAAAGAACGAGTAAAATAAATAAATAAAATAAAATCTGAAGCCGCACGTACTACGTGCGTTTTCAATTATTAATATTTTTAGAAAAGAACGCGTAAGAAAAAAAAAAAAAAAAGCCCCACGTACTACGTGTGTTTTCAAAAAAAAATTAAAGAAAATAACGCGTAAGAAAAAATAATTAAAATCTGAAAACACACGTATTACATGCGTTTTCACCTAATATTTTTGTGTTTTTTTGTTTTTGTTTGGCCCGGTTTTGTGCGGGATTAAAGGAAGATTTTTTTTTCTTTTTTTTTCAATTTCCTTCCGGGAATCTTGCTTCCAAAGTCATTTAGGAAGTGATGGGTCACTGCCAACTTTTGTTGGCTTATGTGTGTTGGGGGAGGTCCTTTTGACCGAGTCTGTGTGTGTGGGAGGGTGGTAGGGGTTTGGGTGTTGTATAAGAGGTGGAAGATGATTGAAGTTTAACCAAGGAGGAAGAGAGCAAGAAGAGAAGGGTACTCGAAGGAGGAGGAGGAGGAGGAAAGCAAAATTTTACAAGGTAATTTAGTTAAACTAATTCTTAAATATTTTAGATAATATTTTTTTTTTTAGATGATCATTGTAGAAAAAAATAGAAAATACTTTTGAATAAAGTTAATTGTTTGATGGTAGCAGTGTAAACTTAAATTCTACTACTAATTTTAACCATAATTTTTTAATTATTCTTCAAATCCTAATATAATCATCCCTCAAATCCTAATCATAATCATTCAAATATTATAATTATTTTATAGATGGCGAATGAAAATGATGGATTCCAGGTGGGCCCATTACTTTCACTATTGTCCAACAACGTGTGCCATATATATCATCCTTAATATTTGGTGGACAGGTAATCCTAAGTTTTAATTATTTAATATTAGTTAGTGTTTATTATATATTAATAATTTAATAAAATGATGTATATTACATAGCTACATGATTATGTCGATACAAAACTGCGCGAGCGTGGTGAATGACGGTAAGGATGGAAGCTGACTAGTGCCCAAAAGGACTTGGTGCAGTCCTTTGAATTTCATCATGTGGACATGATACGATTTTCGCGTCATGATAGAAATTTGATTCTGAGTCTCATTAACGTTGGTGGCCCCAATACAACACATTTAATTTTTCAGTTGGAGAGATGACAATCACATTAGCCGACGTGGCAGAAATCCTAGGATTACCAATTATAGGTGATCCTATATATTATGATGATACAATAAAATCTAAAGAGCTTATTAGGAGATATATTGGTGTGGAGCCACCATCAGATTTAGGATAGGGTTACGGTGTCAAGCTCACTTGGCTTTGTTCTACCTTCAGGGATATCGACGTTACAACAGATGAATCACGGATATTTATATTTTTATTCAATACTTAATAATATTGCTTAGTTAATTTAGCTGATAATAAATCTTAATGCTTAATTTCAGGTAATGTGTTGCACTAGGGCATACTTACTTTGCCTATGTAGTTCATTTCTATTTTTCGATGGAATAAAAAATAGGATAAATGTGCATCTATTACCGTTTCTAGGTGATTTGGGTGCACGTACACGTCATGCATGGGGTGCAGCTACGTTGGCCTTCTTATATCGATCTATGACAAATTTTGTGAAACTTATGCCGGAAGGCACATTTCCAACAAACGTATGTGGTTGCGTACACTGATACAGGTATAAAATGTGCACATTTTTTTATACTATATTATTTATCATGCAAAGTTGACTTATTAGATTGACGTCATGTTATTTGTATAGATATGGTCATACGAACGTTTCCGTATTGGAAGGCCATTATGTCGATATGATATCCAGGAGCAAGTATTTTCTTCTACTTGTCAGTGGATGACAAAGAACACAGATCAATAACAATGTCAATACAAGGGTGGTCACCGTAGGATTATTCACAGACTCATCGAGAGACTGTTGAGGGAGGCTCTCAGTTAGATTATTCGCAGACTCATCAAGAGACTGGCGAGGAATTGTCTCAGTTGGATTATTCGCAGACTCACCAAGAGACTGGTGAGGAATGGTCTCAGTTGGATGATTCACAGACTCACCAAGAGACTGGTGAGGGAGACCCACAATGGGATTATTATTCACAGGAGAATACAGCACGAAGGAGATCGCGACTAGGTCTTAGGCCCATCGATCGTCCGAATTATAGATGCCTTGACATGGGAGAGTGAGACATGTATTATTATTTGTACTTTTATTATGTAGAAGTAATGTACAAAGACTAGAACTCTAAGAGCAATTATGTTTTTACTCCATCGGTTGGTTTGTACATTTTCTTTTATTGTGCCCCAGTCCACCACAAATACTGCAATGGAGATCTCTTGTAGATAAATCCTTGGTTTTGATGAGGTTATTTTTTGGTCTCCCAGCTTTGCGTCTTACATTGGGTACTCCAATTTGGCCTCTAACAAATTCACTTGCGGGATTGTAAGGGTTTTCAATTGGTTCTATTTGAGGCGCATATACTCTTCTCAGTGCTTCAATCGAAAACTCATCTAGATACAAACTTTTAATTGTAACATCAGAAGACTCACAAGCAAAACAAGCATGTACACATGGCAGTAAAATATGTTGCCAGCTACAACATGTACAACATTTGCGATCTAAATGAACCACGTACGTTCTACTGGTTTTGTGATCTCTTATTTCAAACGCACGTCTAATAACTTTCAATATTTGAAATTTGTGTGACTCTTTTTTAATGTAGGCCATAGTTTGTAGCATTCTTGGACAATATTGTGTTGACAAAATTTCAGCATTTTGTCAATTTTTTTCATGAAGTGTTATAATCTTTGCTCTAATACCATCAAGAAGTATCATTATTGCTTTATCACATAAATTTTTAATCCAATTATTAAAACTTTCGGCAATATTTGAAGTGTTAATATCTAATCTTGGATACGGAGCATAAGTTGTTATCCAGTGTTCAAATCTACGATTTTTATCATTTCTACCAACAATCTAATTGAAAACATTAAGATCCGCTGATTTTATTTTTTCAAACAAAATATTCGCATCTACCTCATTATAAAATCTAGCAAGCTGGTCTAATCATTTTTAATATTAGGGGGTGCCGGATGCATGCTTTTTCATATTTGGTTTGAAATGTTGAATACAAAAAAAATGTAGAGATTATGGAAATGTGTCACTCATTGCACGAATTAATCATTTCTGCTTATCTAATATAAATACAATTTTATTCCATTGAACAAAACAACTTTCAAAAGAAAATTTTAAACTATTTAAAAATCATGTCCAAGAATCAGTACTTTCACTTTCAGCAACAACATAAGCAATTTGATATAATTGATAGATGGGATCGTGAGCACAAGAAACATATAAATTACCTTGATATCTAGATGTAAGAAAAGTAGCATCTACACTAATTACAGGTAAACAACCACTCAAAAAATTATCCATACATACCTTAAAACAAATAAATATTCTTTGAAATATATTATTTTCTACCGTCTTTAAGAAACATTTGGTCTCAGGATTTGTTTCGATAATTGTATAACAATATTTTTCGAGATTACCATATACATCAACATACGTACGAAAAATTTCAGATAACGCAATTTCTCGTACTTTCCATGCTTTAGAATATGTAATACGTACTCGATGATCTCTTTATATATCATTAATGTGTGCTGGGCTATAAGAGTTGTTATCTCTAATTCTTCTAATTATCTGATTTTTAACCCATGCAATTGTAGCTAATGGATGACTTCATGTTACTCCACCTAAACATGAATGTCGACTTTCTAATGTTGCAATAGTAAATGACTCGTCCATGCCGACAACTGCAGCATATACCCTCCAACCACAATTTGGTGAGTCACAAGTATACACAACTCTTTTAGAATTGTTCGCGTTACTTGAACAAGTAAAATTATGTGCAATTGCAATATCACTTATAAAATTTCTAAATTCAAAACGAGAATCAAAAGTTCTTCCAACAAATAATCCAGGAATGTTATTAGCATCTAAGCTACTATTGTTATTGGCATCTAAATAATAATCTAAATCTTCAATTAAATCATCACTATTTTTATCATCATTGCTCTCTTTAATTTGGTTTGAAGAACTAACACCTATATGATTGACTACTTGATTACAAAATGGTTGACTAAGTGAAATGATATTCCTATCAAAATTTGTTACTGATGGAGTAATATAAATTTTTATACACGATGAACCAAAACTACTTTGAACAACATTATTCCATACATTTTCAGAATTTATTTTGAAACAAGTATCGAAAAATATCCAGTTTATTATAAAATCATATGTAATAAAATAATTTTGAACAATAAGATTGCGTAAATTTTCTAATGTAATATTTTGATACGCTAAAAGAAATTCAATTCTACCTTCTTCATAAGATAAATGATTTAATGTACCTCCGTGACAGTATATTATATTTATGGTTTGATCCATAAGTAATGGAAAATAATGAAAAAAAATGAACTTGTAGAGAGATGTTGCAGTTTGTCGAGATAACTATTGCAGTTTGTGGAGAGCTGTTGAGTACGTAAACTGCTGCTGTTGCAGTTTGTGGAGAGCTGTTGAGTATGTAAACTGCTGCTGTAGATGGGTTTGAGGTAAAATTTCTATCCGCTGTTGTTGAAGAACCTAAAGAGAGAGAGAAAAGAACAGAAAGAGAAGAGTAGAGAATTCTATTTGTTGCTGTTGTGGATATTAGATGTTATTTCTATTTATAAACTGAAAAGAAGGAAAGAGAAAGATCTATAAATTAGCCGTTGTAAAAGCAATATAGCCGTTGTAAATGTATAAACCGAAGAGAAAGAAAGAAAAACATTCGTTACTAATATGACAGCGACAAAAGTTGCCAGTGAATCATCACTTTTTAAGTCACTTCGGAAACAAGATTACCGTTCGAGGATTGAAATAAAATAAAATAAAATAAAATGCTTTAATCCCGTCCAAAATCGGACAAAAAAAAATTAAAAAAGAAATTTAGGTGAGAACGCACTTAGTACGTGTAGCTTCATATTTTGAAAACTACGTGCGGCTTGAGATTTTAATTTTTTAACGCGTTCTTTTTTTTCTTCTTCTTTTAAAAAAAAATAATGTGAAAACGCATGTACTAGATGCGGCTTCAACCGAAAAATAAATTTTTATTTGAAACGCATTTGTTATATATGTTCTCATTTCTTTTATTATTATTTTTTTTATACGAGGGAAAACATACTTAACATATGTGTATTTGTTCACTTTTTAACATTTTTGTAAATCTTGTTCTCTAACACTCATTTTGTTAAAATCTGGCTCTGTGGAAAATTTTCTGTACATTTTTTTTTTGACTCCCCATATATACGCATATGGATTTGACCTTAGGCCCTTGGCCTACTGACGATCAAATATGATTTTGATGATCTTCTCTTCAAGCAAGCATGTAGATACTAAGCTAGACTAGATACTTGAGCTTCTTGGTGTGCTTCTGCATGACAAAATAATTTTTAGAAATTTTGACAGGCCTTCCAATTGGTAGGACTGTCAAAAGTTTGACAGTCCTAAAAATATATGTTGAATTTTTAGGACTGTCAAAATTTTAACAGTTATAAAAATCAACATATACGTAAAATTTTGATAGTTCTTCCATTTTTTTTTTTTTTTTTTTGTTTCCTGTGTACTGTTATTTTTCTTTGTCATTGTGTTATTATTCATGTCTTCCACAACGCTGGAGTGGAGGACCTGGTGGTAGCGACGGAGGAAGGAGGGGAGGGAGGAGTGGCGGACGTCGAGGGTGCCGAGGTAGTCGAGCACCGAAAGGGGGTACGAGACGGAGGAACGGGAGAGGAAGGAGGCAGCGGGAGGCGAGGGAGGAGGCAGAGGCGGCGACGGCGACGGGAGGCTGCGGTGGAGGACGGGGGAGGAGGCGGAGGAGGAGGGCTCTGACAAGAAAGGGAGGAGGGAGGAGAACTTCGGTGGAGATTAGAGGAATTTGGGCTAGTATGAGTAAACTATTGGGCTACTATGAGTAAACTTTGTTCATTAATGGGCTAGTCCCAATCTTGGACTAGCCCTTAGTAAAGTTTGTAGTGCCCTTATCAAAAGCCTTTTTTTTTGGAACATTTTTTTGTTACCCCAAATTGTTAATAGTTTATTTGTATTACTCATCAAATTTTTTTATTAGGATTATCTTTCTAATTAAATTTTTTTTTAAAGATTAAAATAATTATCATTAACAAATTATTAATCCATTGAAGTAGTAGTAATAAAAAAAAATGGAGGTAGTAGAATCAGGCTTAGGAAATAAAGGTAATAGTAATTAAATTTTTTTTTTATATGGTCCGACATTTCGTATGGGATTTTACGCATGCTCCATTGCACGTCTTTAGGTCCATTGTCCTCCAACTTCTATCTTAATATTAATAAATAAAAATAATAATATATTTTCGTAATTCGATCTACTAATTTTTTGTTATCTGTACAAGATCTTATACATTTTTTTCGATAACCGCAAGAATCACTCAGGATTCGATTGATACAAGTAATTCTATACTAAAGTTGAAGTTTGTAGGACAATAGGGGAGAATGAATGGGCACAAGGCGCACCATTGTAATTTATTTTCTCCTTTTTGTCGTCGTTTGGCTTAAAACAAGTTGGCAAAAAAGAGGGGCAGACGAGACCGAGACAACAGAGTTTTGGATAGTTTTATATATTAAAAAAAAAAAGGAAAGGAAAGAAAATTTTTTTTTCTTCTTTTCAAGCTGAACAATGAAGTAGGCATGAAAACATCCCAGTTGTCCTCAAGAAATATTTTGACTGCCAAGCACTGTTTGGGATTTTTATTTATATTTATACTTAAAAAAAATATAGTCATATTAATTAAGTACTCTGCTTATTACATTTAATTGATTTGTTTATGTATACTGAAATTAAGTAGAAAAATGCAATACCCGGGCATATTTTATGTTGAAATAGGAATAAAACAAGAGGATGATGGTTACACTTTTTGTATCTTATATGAAATAAATTGAAGGAAATATTCGATAATTTTTCTCTGACAATATATATATATATATATATATATATATATATATATATATATATATATATATATATATATATATATATATATATATATATATAGAGAGAGAGAGAGAGAGAGTACACTCTCTATTTGTCCACTCCATTATTATCCTTATCACATCTGTTGGATGAAAATTTTTAATTAACCATTTGGATTAAATTTCGACCTAACGAGGGAGATTAACCAAAAAATGAAAAACTCGTCCCTTCCGTGAGAAGCAAAACAAAAAGAGAGACCAATATTTCTTCTCTGCACCTTCTCCTCCTCTCCGAATTCGCTTCCGCTCGGGCGCTAATCCGGCACTCCGACTCCTCGTGCGGCATCGATCACCTCCTCTTCTCCTGCGCTCCGCCATTGCTCTGGCGCTATGTCTCCTCGTGCAACCTCGAGCACCTCCTAATCTCAGTTCTATTGCTATTCTTGTGAAACTCCCCATGGCAAATATAAGCTGGATTTTGTGGTGACTTTTGCTGATACAGGATATATTGTTGGATGATCTTTAAACAATAATTGTTTAATGTTGTATTGCCTACTTCTTTGTCTCATCATCACATAATGTTTATTCAAAGTTTTTTTCCTGCCTTTGTTGGTATATAGAACTAGTACATACATTGATGAACCTGTATTTTATTTGTGCAGAGATGCGTGTTGTTAAATTTTAGATGAATATGCAAGTTTTCAACTTTGTGTTTTGGCACAAGATCATGCCAGCCAAAGAATTTTTTTTTATAGAGTTTTCCATTCAAAAATTTACTCGGCACTAGTTCAAAATTTTATTTAGGTCTGTCAAAACTTTGACATTCCTTCTCATATGTAGGATTGTAAGGACTGTCTTGACAGAGCATATTTTATTTTAGACTGTCAAAATTTTGACAGTCCTAAATAAAATTTTGATCTAGTACCGAATAAATTTTTGAGTGAAAAACTCTTACAAATGTATAAAAAAATCTTGGACCAGCCCTGATCAACTTTGGTTGTGCCTTTATAAAAAGTCTTAATTTTTTGTATGATAATGAAATACTGGATTTTGAAGTAGATGCTTATGTAGTTTTTGCAGGAAGGGGAGTAGATGGCAAGACTCGACTTGGGCATGACTTCCATACTTCTTTCATCAAACAATAGCTTATGCAGAAGAACTTGTGCCCAATTTGCAAAACTACCGGTCTAGACTCTGAAAAACACAAAAAGGAAGCGCATTGCTTCACTTGGTATGGGAATTGAAAATAGTAAGGTCAAAGCCTGAAGGATCTGACTTTCAGAAAAAGGCTCATATTGGTTGGATTATTACATTTTTGACTTGTTTATGTAATTGAAGTATGTTTTCTTTGTTCTACAATATATAGTTAAAATCTCATTTTCCTTTTTTCATCTGAAGCAATATGTTTCGCAAATTAATGTTATTTAGCTGCTTTTTAGTTCTTGCCTTCTTGGTTCTTAAATATGCATTATGAAAATTTCTGCATGTATACATTTGCTGGTACTGTGGCTTTAGTTTGGGAAGAAATTTTAATTTGGATTGTTAGCTGATTGAAGTCGGTGTACAATGCTCATTATTCTAAGCCTAAGGTCTCACTCTAGATGTTGGTATAGTAAACTTATCTGTGACTTGTGTAATGAGCTGACATGTACACCTTTTAACTAGCCGAAGCTATTTAGGGAGGTGTAACCATGTTTATGAATACCGGTAGTCGAAACCTTAACTAGCCGAAGCTATTTAGGGAGGTGTAACCATGTTTATGAGTACTGGTAGACGAAATCTTCACTTCTATAACTACATATTCCAGAGGGACTTGAAATTAAATTGTTGTAGCTTTAATGAAAAAAAAATCGGTTATTCAATTGAAAAAAATTATGAAAGAAATATCAAAATAGGAAAGAGAACTACCTAGGAAGGTCAGAACTGAAAGCCGTTAACCGATGTTCAAAGCCCGGTTCTTCCGATATCGCAAGAGGAAGGGATAGAACAATGGTCTAACATATCTAATTCTGTGACTTTTTTCTTTCCTTTTTTCCTTTGCAACCAATCTATTGTAAAGAAATTTGTGTAACGATGCCGACAGCGTACACGACGGTCAAGTAGTAGCACGATGTCGCATGCGATATGTTGCCATCGAACTGGGAGGCCACCTTGATGCCCGCGGCGAGACATTGACTGCACTTGGTCAGGTCGCTGAGGTCACCTTTGCACGAGGAAATGAGCAACGCGACTTTGAGAATGCCGATGCAGTAGCTTGGAGTGATAACGAGGCGGTTGGAGGAGTTGAAGAAGGTAGCGCGGTGATTGCAGAGTCTGCGGACGCCTTTAAGAGTCGTCACAAGGACAAATATAGATTGCATTTTCGTTGCCACCGCCACTGCACCGGAGGCTCTTCTCTTGGAAAGTCTTGATGTAGTCATCAAATATCTGGGTGACACTTTTGACAGCAGGTAAGTCCAGTTTATGGATCTTGTTGGTGTCCATGTTGTTGTTGTGGATTTGACATTTCCTTCTCGTTACACCTAAATTCATCATTTCATTCATATATATATATATATATATATATATATATATATATATATATATATATATATATATTGTTTTTATTTAAAGGGTAATTGTTGCAAACGCCTCTCACTAGGAATCGATCTCATGACCACTCGGACCGCATGCCTCACCACTACCACTATGTTAGAGGATCATTGGCTATCTATCTATCTATCTATATATATATATATATATATATATATATATATGTGTGTGTGTGTGTGTGTGTGTGTGTGTGTGTGTGTGTGTGTATATCCAATTCTAGTTACTTGATCAGGGTCCCTCTTTGATATGCCAGCAGATTCCAGAACAAATTTCTGAAGGAGCAAACCACAACTAAGAGAAAATATGTTGGGAACATAATTTCTGAAGGCTGTACGGAGTCAGAGCGTCGGAGCGGAGGCGGAGCGTCTGAGCGGGAGCGGAGGAGAATGTGAGGAGAAGAAATATTGGTGTTTTTTTTTTTTTTTTTGCTTCTCCCGGAAGGGGAAGAGTTTTTCAATTTCTATTTTAGTTAATCTCTCTAATTATGTAGAGACACTACCAGAAAAAGTCAAATTAGCGACGTCTAAAAACGTCGCTAAATAACAATAAATCGTCGCTAATTAGGTTTAGCGACGTAATTAGCGACGTTCTGAAGCAGTCGGAAAATACCATGTCGCTAAAACAAAAAACGTCGCTAAACGTCGCTATACCGACGTTTTTTAGCGACTTTAATGTGTCGCTAAATTTAGCGACGTTTTGCGACGCCAAGTCACTAAAAAGCGACGTTTATTAAAGTCGCTAAACGTCGCTGATTAGCGACGTCAATCGCGACGTTACACCGACGTCTTTAATGACCTGGCTATACTTGCCATGTCAGCAATTGGCGACGCTTAGCGACGACTTTAGCGACGTCATTAGCGACGAACTTAGCGATGTTTTACAGCGTCGCTGATTAGCGACGTAATTAGCGACGTAAATTAACGTCGCTAAGCGTCGCTACACGTCGCTAATAACGTCGCTAATTTTAAAAAAATAATAAAAAAAAATTTCCAGAATCAAACATTGGTGATTCCCTGCAGTTTTACAGCATCTTCATCATACACACCAACATGATTCAATCTAGTTAACTATATAATCCAATTAAATTAAAAACCACAAGAAGTATCAATCCAATTAAATGTGGATAACTATATAATCCAATTAAATTAACTAAAAAATTCAAGACCACAAGAAGCATCATACATCATGTCTATTGTTGAAGTACCAATAATTCATAAATAATAATAAAAATAACTAGACTACTACGGATCTATAGGAGGCTGACCAGCGGCGCGCTTCAAGGATAACAACTCCTCATACTCGTCCCGTGGAATCGACACCGATGTCGATGGAGAAGGCAGTGACGTCGGTGGCGGCCGTGCCCGCTCCAAGTCTGCGAGTCGCTGGTTGTAAGAATCCAGGGTAGATAACAGCCTCGTACTGCTATCACCCATTGAATCCTGCATCCTCGTCAGGTTCTCGCCCATCGATAGCTGTGACGCATGCATCCTCGTCAGCTTCTCGTCCATCGATAGCTGTGACGCCTGCAGCTCCATGATGTTGCGATCATTGGAGGCTCTAATATCATTTGTCAATTCTCGTAGCTCCGTCATGCTGCGGTCGAGCATATCCAATCGTGCGATAAGCATCGGATCGTCCGCCTGCGGCTGGGACCGGGACTGGTCCTCCATACTTCGCAGCAAGTCGTCACGGAGAGACGCAATCTGACGGTCAACGGCCTCCTGGACGTGTAAACTCCCTCACCCAAAATAGGTATTTGTGTATATTTTATATTATTATATTTATTATAGATGTTGAATTTATTTAGAGTATTCTCTTAGTTAATTAGAAAATAATTTTTCTTTAGTATATTTACTTATATAAATATTCATTTAGAATTATTTTAGGTTATTTTAGATTTTTGGAGATTTTTCTAGAATTTTTGGTAATTAAAACTTAGAAAACATAAATTTTTAGGACTTCTATGATTTACTATACGACCATACTTGCATGTCGTTCCTATCAAATATTTATTTTAGTTTAAAATATTTAATTATATTTTTTTCGTAATTTATTTAGAATTTTAAGAAATTTATTTAGATTTTAAAATTATTTAGGATTTATTTGGATATATATAGTCTTAATATTAGATAGATGCTAATTTAGTGTTAATAGATATTAATATGATTTTATAAATTATTTGTATTATCTTTAATTATATTTAAGATTATAAATTATTGAGATAAATTCAAACTCTATTTTAAATTAATTCAAATCCTGAACCTACTAGGAAATCAACTTCATGCATATCCTATCCTTATTTAAATTCATCATAATCCTATCTAAATTAACCAATCCTAGTCCTATTTAATTAAGTAGTGTCCACCATTATAAATACCTCATCCTTTATATTTTTCTTCCCCAAATTCTTCTCTTTTTCGTCCAAAAAATAGTCAAAATTCGTCATAAATTCAGCCTCATTTTTCACTAGTTATGACGAATTAAAAAGACGATATCTCCTAGCTCCGGACTCCAAACACGCTCCAGTTTTTTTTGTTAGAACAATAATGAGGTTAGCTTTCTGATTATATAAATTGTTTTTCTAAATTATGAGTATTAAATTCTATAAAATTTGTAGAGTACAACATGTCTAAAAATAGACGTATTTCGATGTTTTTGTAATTCCGGGAGAACCAGGAGTCAGAATCATGAACCGTTTAAAGTTTCAGAAAGCTAATGTCGAGATCATAGACATAAATTTTTTCCAGAATTTAATTCGAATTATTTACATACTGTTAATTCTGTAGAACTTCTAGGTTAGAATTTAACCATCGGTGCACAATACAAAATTTGTATGTGCCATAATTCCCAAACGAAATTGAATTCGGACGAGCCATAAATTCTAGCATATTTTGACGTTGAAATCTACAAGAAATCATGCATGAAAGTTGAGTTTGTGTCGGTTGACTTTTTGGTCAACAGATCGCCTCGATTTGCGTGCCATGAGACTCGAGTTGATAAAATTTAGTTTCTTTGGACAAAATTTAGGAATTAACATAAAAAAAAGAATAATAAGATTAAAATAGGATTTTAGAATAATTATTCCAGAATTAAATAAATTAAAATAAATTATCTTTTGACGTGATAAATTTGTAATACATAGGCTATTTGGACTGTGACTTGGACTCTGATTCATACCAGCAGCAGGACCCCAGGCAAGATACCTTGCCAAATTGTTTACAGTATTTTACATGCTTAGTATATTTCTGTTTATATTGTATTTCTGTATAGTTTTTGCATGTGTAGTTTTCCTTCAGTCATTACTATTTATTAGATTTGTTGACACACACATAGCACCTAGTATCATTAGAGGACAATTATTAGGCGTATGGGCTTTTAACCACTCTGGTAAACCGTAGTATATAGTTCGCACTACGGGCGTGTGTCGCGCTGGTCGCTACCCCAGAGGTATGTCGATTTCTGTAGAGTCGCGCTGGTCGCTACCCCAGAGGTATGTCGATTTCTGATGTTCTAGACGGGTGTGTGAGTTGTGAGGCTTAGATCGAGTAGACTACCCTTGCCCATACGTCGAAAAGTTGTCCTCATTTGCATTCATATAGATTGTCTTGTACAGCGTACTTATTTATTTTCAAACCATATGCATGTTTACTGTATTCAAATTGGCTCGTATTTTCTGTATCTTGTTACGTCCCTCTGAGGACCTGGTCCGCTGCCAGGTGTATCTTTTCTTGAGTATTTGCAGGAGCACAGATTTGGATGGTTATATGTGATCCGAGGATGTCTTCTCTTCGAGCTGTGTTGGATAGTTGGTATTCTTATATCGTGTTGTGGTATTGTACTCATATTGTATTTGCTCTTATATTCGAGTTGGTAGTGGATTTGTTTCCATCCAACTATCATCCTAGATACTTCTTATTGAGATCTAGTTTCATAGATACTGGTTATTTATTTCTATATGATTTTGGTGGATGAGATTTAGATTTTACCCTGTGACTTGTATTATATTTATACCACTTGTGGATTTTATATTCATATTACAGCGTACGTATGGATTTGGTTTCCATATATTGGAGTTGCCATATCCATGCGGCTGGCATGCTTACGTGTCCTAGTCCTACGTATTTTTAGGACTGGGGCGTGACATGTTTTTGTGGTGGCCCATGCAGGTCGAGAGCATATTGTCTCGGTTACGTTATTGTACCGAACAAGCCTGCACCTAGGACTAGAGTATAGGATCTCATCCACAATTGACTATGATTCATCTTCCTCCTATCTGTTCTATTTGAACAATTGTATCTTGCTTGATTCCTGTACTTCCCTAATAATTCTTTGAGTATAGCCTTCTGCTAGAATATAGGAACCCCTGTTATTAGGATAATAATTAGAGTAGCACACCTATTAAGAATACAACGAGAATATAGACACCACTAAGTTTAGAATATCTAGTGAACCCTAGAATTCCTTAGCTATAGATTGGTTTACCATTACCCCTGATATATTATGAAGACTGGAGGGTAGTATAGACACTACTAGAGTAGTTAGAAGTTTTACCATAATGTTTGACACCTAGTATCACATAGTCTTTTGACCTATTAATGGAGTGTGATTGAACAACATTAATTGTATGCTAGCTTAGGAGACAGTGTTTATTCAGACGATAGAATTTAGAGGTCCTTGCCTCCATTTGGTCGACTAGCGACACAGACAAGGAGGTTGTATTATAACTATAGAGATTTGTAGAGTCTTTATTATTATTGCTTATTCTATTTTTTTTTGTTTTGTTTTTGTGAACTTGAATTGACTTGTACCTCCTTTCATCATCATCTAGCGTACCTATAATTGTTGTACCACCTTGACTTATGCCGCTATTATAGCCTAGTTTTGCAAGCTTATTCTTTCATCAAGCTTGTTCACTATATATGTATTAGTGGATGCATACATTAATACATTTCAGAATCAGTGTACTACGGTCTGATCAACCATAGTGCGCGTGGTTCGCCCTTCGTATAACTACTTTACGTGGATTGAGATATCTAGTAATTAGTAGATGAATGAACTTGCCCTCTAGATATGTCTAAGCATATCGTATCCGTTACATAACTATACCGATGCGAGCATGTGGATAGGCATTACCAAAATATGACTTCAATCCACAACTGCTTTGATAATTCCTATTTGAATTCTTTAAACGTCTTGATCCCGATACTTCTATTCTATTACCTCGCCCTTGAACTCTTTATTATTGATCTTCGTCTTCCCTTATTTCGGAAAGACGAAACCTCATGCTTGGTATAAGTTTTGATACACAGAGAGTACTAGATATACCCCATAGGCCGATCACATACTTGAGGATTATTCTTTCATAATTAAGGACATATCATAAATGATATAATCGGCGTTGAAGTTTTGTGGATTGAATGACATGAGTAAATAAATTAAGGAATATTTTTCTTAAAGTATATAGCCTTCTGTGATAGATTGGTAAATTCTAAGTTGGGTAGCAGTGCATTGGCAACTCGAGAGAAATTTCTTTTAGATTGTGATCGAGTAAGATTAGATTGGGAGAGGTTCAAGCCATTCAATTTTGAGAATTTTAGAAGAATGACTAAGATGATGAGGATTAATGAATTTTAAAAAATTTAATATTGAGGACCCAATATTTATACCTTAAGTACATAATTTAAATTTTTGAGTATTGAAGGTAAAATCATCAATTTGAATTTGAAGGATAAATATATAATTTCAGACTTGAACATTGGTGGACTACAATTAAATTATTTTTTAATTTGATAATTTAAATTAAGAATTAAAATTTGATGGTTGGACTACCTATTTGAAATATTGAGGATGTGAATAGAATTTAAAAAAAATTGAAGAATAAAAAAAAAAATTATAAGTGAAAATAGGAATAATATTGGACTCGAATTACTTCTAGAGGAGATTATGATACTTGGAGATCGTGAGGTAAAATTTGATATGGGTTATTTAAATCTTGAAGATATTATATGGATTCAATTTAAATTTGGATATTGATGAGTTGGAAAAGTGAGAAGAGATTACAATAGGTTGAATTTTGATTTAAACAATGATTATCTTAATTTTGAAATGATCGCGATAGATTTGAATAGATTTTGTTATTTAAATTTTTGGAAGAGATTGCGATTGACGTACCTTATGTATGAATGTGAAGGATTTAACAAATTATGTCTTATTTTAATTTCGAGGACGAAATTGTTTTAAGTTGGGTAGATTGTAAACTCACTCACCCAAAATAGGTATTTGTGTATATTTTATATTATTATATTTATTATAGATGTTGACTTTATTTAGAGTATTCTCTTAGTTAATTAGAAAATAATTTTTCTTTAGTATATTTACTTATATAAATATTCATTTAGAATTATTTTAGGTTATTTTAGATTTTTGGAGATTTTTCTAGAATTTTTGGTAATTAAAACTTAGAAAACATAAATTTTTAGGACTTCTATGATTTACTATACGACCATACTTGCATGTCGTTCCTATCAAATATTTATTTTAGTTTAAAATATTTAATTATATTTTTTTCGTAATTTATTTAGAATTTTAAGAAATTTATTTAGATTTTAAAATTATTTAGGATTTATTTGGATATATATAGTCTTAATATTAGATAGATGCTAATTTAGTGTTAATAGATATTAATATGATTTTATAAATTATTTGTATTATCTTTAATTATATTTAAGATTATAAATTATTGAGATAAATTCAAACTCTATTTTAAATTAATTCAAATCCTGAACCTACTAGGAAATCAACTTCATGCATATCCTATCCTTATTTAAATTCATCATAATCCTATCTAAATTAACCAATCCTAGTCCTATTTAATTAAGTAGTGTCCACCATTATAAATACCTCATCCTTTATATTTTTCTTCCCCAAATTCCTCTCTTTTTCGTCCAAAAAATAGTCAAAATTCGTCATAAATTCAGCCTCATTTTTCACTAGTTATGACGAATTAAAAAGACGATATCTCCTAGCTCCGGACTCCAAACACGCTCCAGTTTTTTTTGTTAGAACAATAATGAGATTAGCTTTCTGATTATATAAATTGTTTTTCTAAATTATGAGTATTAAATTCTATAAAATTCGTAGAGTACAGCATGTCCAAAAATAGACGTGTTTCGATGTTTTCGTGATTTCGGGAGAACCAGGAGTCAGAATCATGAACCGTTTAAAGTTTCAGAAAGCTAATGTCGAGATCATAGACATAAATTTTTTTTAGAATTTAATTCGAATTATTTACATACTGTTAATTCTGTAGAACTTCTAGGTTAGAATTTAACCATCGGTGCACAATACAAAATTTGTATGTGCCATAATTCCCAAACGAAATTGAATTCGGACGAGCCGTAAATTCTAGCATATTTTGACGTTGAAATCTACAAAAAATCATGCATGAAAGTTGAGTTTGTGTCGGTTGACTTTTTGGTCAACAGATTGCCTCGATTTGCGTGCCATGAGACTCGAGTTGATAAAATTTAGTTTCTTTGGACAAAATTTAGGAATTAACATAAAAAAAAGAATAATAAGATTAAAATAGGATTTTAGAGTAATTATTCCAGAATTAAATAAATTAAAATAAATTATCTTTTGACGTGATAAATTTGTAATACATAGGCTATTTGGACTGTGACTTGGACTCTGATTCATACCAGCAGCAGGACCCCAGGCAAGATACCTTGCCAAATTGTTTACAGTATTTTACATGCTTAGTATATTTCTGTTTATATTGTATTTCTGTATAGTTTTTGCATGTGTAGTTTTCCTTCAGTCATTACTATTTATTAGATATGTTGACACACACATAGCACCTAGTATCATTAGAGGACAATTATTAGGCGTATGGGCTTTTAACCACTCTGGTAAACCGTAGTATATAGTTCGCACTACGGGCGTGTGTCGCGCTGGTCGCTACCCCAGAGGTATGTCGATTTCTGTAGAGTCGCGCTGGTCGCTACCCCAGAGGTATGTCGATTTCTGATGTTCTAGACGGGTGTGTGAGTTGTGAGGCTTAGATCGAGTAGACTACCCTTGCCCATACGTCGAAAAGTTGTCCTCATTTGCATTCATATAGATTGTCTTGTACAGCGTACTTATTTATTTTCAAACCATATGCATGTTTACTGTATTCAAATTGGCTCGTATTTTCTGTATCTTGTTACGTCCCTCTGAGGACCTGGTCCGCTGCCAGGTGTATCTTTTCTTGAGTATTTGCAGGAGCGCAGATTTGGATGGTTACATGTGATCCGAGGATGTCTTCTCTTCGAGCTGTGATGGATAGTTGGTATTCTTATATCGTGTTGTGGTATTGTACTCATATTGTATTTGCTCTTATATTCGAGTTGGTAGTGGATTTGTTTCCATCCAACTATCATCCTAGATACTTCTTATTGAGATCTAGTTTCATAGATACTGGTTATTTATTTCTATATGATTTTGGTGGATGAGATTTAGATTTTACCCTGTGACTTGTATTATATTTATACCACTTGTGGATTTTATATTCATATTACAGCGTACGTATGGATTTGGTTTCCATATATTGGAGTTGCCATATCCATGCGGCTGGCATGCTTACGTGTCCTAGTCCTACGTATTTTTAGGACTGGGCGTGACAGGACGGCCTCCTGGACTCTGGCCGACGACTGCGAGGGCTGCGACTGCGAGGGGTGTGTGGAATGCACAGCTGTCGGGGAGGCCCTAGATGACTGCGTCGCAACCAGGGCGCCATAGGAGCCCGTACCGTAGTACGTACCCCTCTGGAGACCATCAGCTGCGGTCACCCACAGGTCATCCGCCGACGGAGATGGACCGGGCTGCGACGAAGCACCAGCCTCTCCAGGTGTCGGTGCACTAGCAGTCGCCCGCTCACGAAGCCTAAGATACTCGGCCTAGAAAAGGTTTGGAAACTCAATAATTGCCTAAGTTATATTAAAATAAACACAAAGTAAAGTAATACTTACATAGGTCTGTGAGGCCCTCTCATCAATGAGATTTCCGTCCTTGCGATGGGTGGCTAAGAAGACGGTCACCATGTTTGCATCCTCACCCCTCTGTACCTGTTAAAAATATATTTTTTATTACTAAACTTGAATATTTTTTCCAAGTACCATTTTATGGTACTTATATTAAAATAATATATTTTAAAAGAAAAAATATACCAAACGACGGAAATGTTCCGTCATCGGAATCGAGCCACCACACCACTTGGCAGCATTCTGCCTAGCCGCCTTGGCCTTCTTAGACCTTTCCTTGTAGCTCGGATCGTCGAATCTAGCCCTCATCGCAGTCCACTGCTCAGGCGTGATCCAACCTTGGATCGGTTTTCCAGCACGATCACGAGCCTTCTGGTCATCCAGAGCATCTCGGATAAGCTTGGCGGCAACGGTAGGAAAGAGCCGCTCGATCAACTCGGCCCGGTGCGGAGGATAAAAATACGTTTGCTACAATAAATAATTCATTAAGTTAGCATCACGAATATGCATAAATTAGAGGATTTATTTAATATACTTTTACCTGGAAGTGCGCAAACCAGAACGCCTTCCTCTCCTCCGGAGCCTCAGAGTAGTTGATCCAAGGACCACCGTAGTTGTTCCTCAGAAATTGGCCCAGGCGTCTCTGAACCGACGATGGACGATATCTATACAGAAATAATAATTTAGATTACTGAAAAAGTCAATATACGATGAATAAAGAGAAACACAAATATATACTAAACCATCTAATTGACTTACTTTGTACCGTCGGCCCAAATCTCTGTCCTCGTCTCCTCCGGTGGTGCGCATGGAGGATCTTGCTGATGCTGGGACAACGTCGGCACGACCTCCTCTACATGCTCATTAGTCTCCATGGTTCCGTCAGCAGGAGGAACGCTGGACGAGGGAGTACTATCACGAGTACTATCACGCCTGGAACTACTCGTCCCAGGAGTGATGCCACGCAACGTCGTCGCAGTCGGAGATGTGGCTGCTCGATATACTGGAGTACTGGGCGACGATGATCCGGAACCAACAGTAGGCAGTACCGGAGTGGCACTCTGTCTACCTCGGGACCTGCCGAATCCTCCGCGTCGTCCTGTCATATCTGATAACAACATATGATGAATATAGAGAAACACAAATATATACTACATTCTACAGTCAAAATGTGATACATATCTCAAAGCATTATACAGTCAAAATATAATACATATATTCGTTAATGTCAAAATGTGATACATATCTCAAAGCATTATACAGTAAAAATATAATACATATATTCGTTAATGTCAAAATGTGATACATATCTCAAAGCATTTTACAGTCCAAATATAGTTACATTCTACATGGAATATTTTATATTTTTAATCATCTTCAGAAAATTTATCTTGTTCGCCTTCCTCGTCCTGCTCTTCCTCGTCTTCACTTTCATCTACTTCGTCCTCTTCGGATAATTCTACATCTTCTACATTATTACTCGTGTAATGAGTAACTTCCGTTGAGTCCACATCTACAATATTTGTTACAAGAGGTAGATCGTCCTCCTGGTAAGCTATTTCGTCAATGTCAAAGGTATTTCTAGCTTTAGTCTTGCATACTGCCCACCAATCCGACCTCGCTGTCCCCCGTCTAGGATAAGTTGTGAAGTATACGAGCTGAGCCTGACTTGATAGGACAAATGGTTCGTAGCCTTGATATCTACGCTTGTAGTTTATATCCACAAGGCCATGCTTGTCAATTTTTCAACCTTGATCTTGAATCGGATCGAACCATTCACACCTGAATAGCACGATATTAGCAGGTTCTGGGCCATAATTATATGTCAACTCCACAATCTCTCGTAAGATGCCAAAAAAATCATTGCCCGGATTGACGTCTTTGTAGTTTGTAGATTTGATACACAAACCACTATTTTTCGTGGAATCAAGATCCAGAAAGCTGTCTCTGATAGGAGCATTTGTGGACTTGAACCTGAACCCATTCACACAGAAACTTGGCCATATTTTTACGGCAGTAATTGGTCCCTTGGCTAGAGTCCTAATAGATTCAGTCTCGGATGATATTAGACGATCGACCTAAATACCAAAGTAGCGATGGTAAGTTATTTGTTTTACAAGTGCAGAAATAAAAAGTAATTACCAAGTATCTTACATATGCGCTCAACCAAGAAGGAAAATGGCATCTCATTTCTTGTTCTACTTCTTCGTCTGTTATGTAGGGTCTAACCGACCTTAACTCATCATTATATGTGCTGAAAAACAATGATACAACTGCTAATTAGTAGCATAATAGTATCTTATACTATTACATTGAGATGATGTAAACGTGGACGTATTAATTACTTACCCCTCTAGCTTCTCCACTTCATCCTCGTCGCAATTGAGTAATATATACAATTGAGCAGCCCTTAGCTCATCGTCATTCAAATATCTCTTCTTCATTTTTCCCGAAGGCTTTCCGGATGCATTGAATACTTTGAGTATTGCATCATTAGATTCCTTATATGTGTCGTCGTTTCTGGGAGCTTTATTCCTATTAGTAGCAACATGCGGTTTGAAATACGTCGAGCAAAAGTTTGTAATCTCCTCGAGAACATAAGCTTCACAAATAGATCCTTCAACCCGTGCCTTATTTTTCACCTTTCTCTTTAGGTGATTCAGATGACGCTCGAAGGGGTACATCCACCGATAACCGACAGGACCACCAACACGTGCCTCATAGGAAAGATGAATTGGCAAATGCTCCATAGAGTCGAAGAATCCTGGAGGAAACACCTTCTCGAGCTTACATAGTGTTACCGCAATGTCCCTCTCTTGCTTTTCTAGACGATCGACGAGCAACTTAGTACAACAAAGATCTCTGAAGAATATGCTCAGCTCTGTCAATGGGTCCCAAACGACCTGCGGTAAGAATTTCTGAAATGCAATCGGAATTAACCTCTCCATGAATACATGACAATCGTGGCTCTTCATACGTACTAGTTTGTTCTCCTTGAGGTCGACGCATCTTCTCAAGTTCGACACGTACCCGTCTGGAAACTTTAGACCCTGAATCCACCTACAAAGTCTACCTTTATCCTCTTTATCCAGTGAGAAAACTGACTTAGGTTGCTTTAACTTTCCATTCCCCTCCTCCATCAGATGCAATGCAGGACGTCTACATATGTCTTCTAAGTCCAACCTGGCCTTCGGATTATCTTTCGTCTTCCCCTTTACATCCATTACAGTATTAATTATGTTATCAAACACATTCTTCTCGATATGCATGACATCAAGGTTATGTCTGATCAGATTGGTGCTCCAATATGGCAGATCCCAGAATATACTCCTCTTCGTCCAGTTATGGGTGCGACCAAATCCGTCACACTTGTACCCCTTAGCAGGCTCTTCGATAGCACTTGGTAAATATTTTACCTCTTCCCATATCGTGCATCCGGGCCACCTTGGAGGTGGATTGGCCTTCTCTACAACTCCCGCACGAAAAGCATTCCGATTCCTCCGGTACGGATGATCCTTCGGCAAAAATTGTCGATGACAATCGAAGAAGCACGGTTTGCCTCCGTGTTTCAAACGGAAAGCCTGAGAACGGTCCATGCAATACGGACATGAGAGACGACCATGGGTGCTCCATCCCGATAATATTTCATAGGCCGGAAAGTCGTTGATGGTCCACATAAGTGCTGCCCTCATCTGAAAATTCTGCTTTCTAGAAACATCGTACGTGTTGGCACCTACTTCCCACAGCTGATTCAACTCATCTATCAAAGGCTGTAAGTACACATCGATGTTCCTCTTCGGATTGTTCGGACCCGGGATAATAACGGTTAGGAACATATACGGATTCTTCATGCACATCCAAGGCGGTAGATTGTACGGAGTGACGATCACAGGCCAACACGAATACTGGGAGCCCGAAAGTCCGAATGGGGTAAAACCGTCAGAGCAGAGCCCCAATCTGACATTACGCGCTTCCTCGGCAAAATGTGGATACTCTCGATCAAAGTGCTTCCATGCTTCTCCATCGGATGGATGATCCAATACTCCTTCGATCTGTTTTCGCCTGTGCCAACTCATGTTTTCTGCAGTCTCCTTAACCATAAACAACCGCTGCAACCGCGGCGTCAAAGGCAAGTAGTGCATCGAATCGGTAGGCTTCCTTGCACCGACAGACTTTCCTTTAACAGTGGCCTTGTAGCGATCAGCACCACAGAATCTACACGCATCTTCATCCTTGTCGTCTTTGTAGTACAACATGCACCCATTGCGACATGCATCGATTTTCTCGTATCCCATCCAAAGCGATCTCACCATCCTCTTAGATCGATAGAAGTCTTTAGGCAACTTTGCACCCTCGGGCAAGATCTCTATAATCAAATCGAGCAGTCGATTATAGCATTCTTGCGACATGTTAAAATCGGACTTGATGCTCAATAATCTTGTAACCACCTCCAACGGTGAATGGTCCTCACAACCAGGATATAGTGGAGTCCTTGCATTCTCAAGCAACTCCATAAACTTTGCAGCATCGGCATTCGGTGCCTCCTCAGCTGCATCATAATTGTCTGGATTGAAACTAGGTCCTGCCGCATCATAATTGTCAGGATTGAAACTAGGCCCCGCCGCATCATAATTGTCAGGATTGAAACTAGGCCCCGCCGCATCATAAACCATGTTCACCAACCCGTCGTCGTAAGCATCGTGGTCTTGGACATCCATATACGGCTCCACATAGGGCTCCGACTCTGATGCTAGAGATACAAGTTCTCCGTGCGCGGTCCACTGATAGTAATTCGGCGTAAATCCCTTCGAGTATAAATGATATGTAACTTCCACTTCTGGATGATATTTCCTGTTGCGATATCTCACACATGGACACTTAATTTTGGTACCGTCCATGTACTGAGGGAACGCCTTGGCGAACTGCAGGAACTGCTGTACACCCTCAATGAATTCATCTCGCACACCGCACATGTCATCAGGATGACGGTTGTACATCCACGAACGATGACGCAGATAGTAATTCATATCCATTTCTAGATACTTCTGCAAAATTGACAGTATGTATCATATAAATCATTACATGCAAAATTAACTTCTGTGTCTGTGTCAGTGTCCGTTATTGGAAAAGCAGTATATATATATATATATATATATATATATATATATATATATATATATATATATATATATATAACATTACCCAAATAATATCTTAATACCACTTTACTACTATACCTTAACCCACTTCTGTGTCAGTATCCGGATTTTAGTGTAGTAGGCTCCAGCCGAAGCCAATAAGTTTCTTGAGATGCATGTCCTTAATGATGCATGCTGCGATGATATCTTTGCTCCATTAGAGGCTCTTCATACTGCTAGCTAGTGATTTCAGTAAGTGTTGAAATTAATCCTTTATTTATTTAAGCTGATTTGTAAGTTTCGTTTAGCTAATTCAACTGTTATAGTCATATTATTTAGACCATTAGGCACTTCTTGAAACTGGCAGTAGGGTGGGGAACTGAGATACATAACTCCGCAGTACTTTGCTTTCGGCAATTAACCCCTATATATATTGGGAGTGGAACGAGGAAGTAGCTAGAGCTCAAAATTCTTGGGGCACAATTAAGGACGGTTGCTTAGATCATACACTTCCTGGTCGAATAATTGGCGTTCTAATTAATTTGATCACATGATCAGTTGTTGTACGAATATTCAGGAATTAGTTCTAATTTGTTCACCCAATGTACGTAGTCATGACATATGAACATGGATTCAATAATAGCCATCATTTTTTCCCCTCCTCCATTGGACCAATGAATAGTAACCACAAAATCAAACAATTAGTATGTATGTATATATATATATATATATATATATATATATATATATATATATATATATATATATATATATATATATATATATATTGCAAAAGTGCAAATAAATACACTTATGTTCTTTCTTTCTTATTCATCGATCCATATTATTTATTTATTTTATACTTGAAAGAAGAAATTAAAATCTGATCTCTACATGATCGCACATGCATGAACATTGTCAAAAAATCTAACCCTAACCCTAACCCTAACCCCATGTCAAAAAACCTAACCCTAACCCTAACCCCATGTCAAAAAACCTAACCCTAACCCTAGGTCCAGATCAGTGTCTGTGTCAGTGTGTGTGTGTGCCGTGTCTGTGTCTGTGTCAGTGTCAGTGTGTGTGTCGTGTTTGTGTCAATGTCACATGTGTCCTGTGAGAGAGAGAGAGAGAGAGAGAGAGAGAGAGAGTATACCTTGCCGGAGTAGTCGCGGTCGACGGAGCTGGGGAGGGGGGGGGGAATATGTTTTCGAATCGAAATTTCAACTGACGGGGAAAAATGAAACCGACCCCTAATTAACCAAATTTTAGCGACGTTTAGCGACGTCCAATAAAAAATGTCGCTAAATTAAATATTTGCGACGTAAAGGACGTCGCTAAACACGTTGCTAAATATTTTGAGTTTAAATGTCGCTATATACGTCGCTAAACGTCGCTAAATTAGACATATTAGCGACGTTTAGCGACCTTAATTGAACTTATAGCGACTTATCTTTTAAAATCGTATTAAAAGTCGCTAAACGTCGCTAAATGTCGCCATTTAGCGACGTCTAGCGACGTGTTTATAATGAGTCGCTAATTTATGTATTATTAGCGACGTTTCTTTTGACGTCGCTAAAATACGTCGCTATTCCCGCTTTTTCTAGTAGTGAGATTTAATCTAGATGGTTAATTAAATTTTATCCAATGGATGTGATAAGTATGATAAAGGAGTGGACAAATAAGAGATGTATTTGATCCCTCCTCCTCCTCCTCCTCCTCCTCCTCCCCTCTCTCTCTCTCTCTCTCTCTCTCTCTCTCTCTCTATATATATATATATATATATATATATTTATTTATTTATTTATTGTCAGAGAAAAATTATCGAATATTTCCTTCAATTTATTTCATATAAGATACAAAAGTGTAACCATCATCCTCTTGTTTTATTCCTATTTCAACATTATTGTTCATCATATTGTCACACATATATATAAGGTGCACATTTATTTAACCAAAGGGAGTCTGGCTGTAGCAGTCCAAATTGTTCCCATAGCCGACTCCCAGTATGTCGCAATATCTCTTGTAGAACCCGATCCGGTCCACAACCTTTGGATCGGACCCATGTCCGCACTCGACGCCTCCGTTGATGATATTAGTGATCACCCCGTAGCCAGGACTCCGACCAGCCGATATATCGGCTGACGACGGCGTCCATGCCCCGGTGACGACATTGTGGCAGGACGGTTTCGGGGATTGCGGCGTCATCCAGAACCACAGTGCGGTCTTGAATGATACGATCGGGTCGGTGGCCACCAGATCCGGGTTGTTAAGGAGGTCGGCATTGATCGCTTTTCCAGCTGGACCGTAGTTGTAGTTGCTGCATAAGTTGGAGCGAAAGAACATTAGTTAGCAAGTCAAGATGGTTTGGATATGTGTAACCAATCAATACTGAACCAATAATGAATGAAATGTAAGCTTGATCAGCATGTGCGTAAAGATTTTCCTGGATGATTTCATATAGTATTGGGACTTACTAGGAGATCTGGATAGGACCTCGGCCGTAGTACTTCTTGCCAGGAGCGCACGGCCATTGGTTACTCGGTTGGCAGTAGTCACCGGGACTCCCTTGCTCCTGAAGAAAGCAGTAACCCCAGGCATATGCTCCATCAGGCGCAGTTGACCACCCACCTATATAAACCAACAGTTACCAAGTCCAAGTTACTACAAGAAGTTGCACAGACACGGATACAATATCATATTGTATCTACAGTGACAAAGTTTAAGACTTCGGAGGTTGGACAATCCTTCTATGTTAGGGCAACCCTCAATGTGACATCCATGACTGATCAACAATAAGGATCAAGAGACAACCAAAATTAATTCTGGATAAGACAATCCAACTAGGCCCTCTTAATTAGAAGAGCAGAACTTTAGATATAGCTTGATAAATACCAAAAACACTAGCAACCCAAGAAGCAAGTATATCTCTATCATTATAATAAGACTTGAAAACGGTTCAAAATTGAGCCGTCTAAGCCGTTTGTAAATCCTCAATCATTTATTATAAAAAAAATATTACGTAAAAAATTGTTGGAAAAAAAATTTAAATTTGTTATAAATAATGTACGTCATGAGGAGTCGAACCTAAGCAATCAAGTAGAATACCATCCACCTTAACCACATGAGTCAGAAGATGTGTTTGGTTTTAGCTAGATAATATTATACGTAGTTAAACAATTAGCTAATTTTTTTAGTTTTAATTACGCGAGAATATACGTACGGCTTAAACGGCTAGCCGTTTTCAAAACTCTTTATAAAAAGTAAAAAAATATCCATAACAAATTATAATTAAAATATAATCAAATATACAATAAATTCTAATTAAAATATAAACAATATATAATAAATTTTAATTCAAATATATTTAAACATTTTTTTAATTTTATAATAATATTAAAAAAATTAATTTTACAATGCAAAGTACTTGAATTATCTAATTAATGAACTGTCAACTAAGTAGCAGCTAATTAATTAACCAACCAACAAACTAACTAACTAACTAACTAACCAGTAGTCTCGTGGGAGGTCTGAGCCAAGAACGCAGCAATCTCCCTCTTCCTAGTAGTCACATCACCGGTCGTTGCGAAGCCGCTGAACGAGTTGGCGGCGGCTACGAAAGCGTTATACGTGTAGAACCCGTGCGCCGGACACGCCGTGTCATCGCGGTGCAACAGCATCTTGTTAAAGAGATCGGCGCTGAGGAGCGACGCGACGCCGGAACCTCCCGACGGGGTCGGGGAGGGGGTCGACCCGCCGCCACCGCATTGGCTCTGGCAGTTCTTGCCGCAGTAGGGGTCGGTCGAGCCGCAGTAGCCGAACTGGCTGCAGCAGAGGCCGCCGGCGCAGACTGCACCGCCGGCCTGGCTGCCGCATTGCTGTGCGGACGAGGCGTATGCGGAGGTCAGGATGATGAGGATTGATAGCAGTAGTGTCGACTTCATTTTCTCCATATTTGTTGTTGCGTGTGGTTTGGGTGTGCTTAAATGGAGATGAAAGTGTCTGCGTGTGTGTTACGTATGTGGGACTTTTCTCGTTATTTGTCAATGAAGGTCTTCACATTCATCATTTCCCCGAAACATATCCTAATTTTGGTCCAGCCACCGGTTTTGACTCTGTCAGCAGAGCTTCATAGACATTATGGGGCAATGCAACTTTTGTCTGGAGTTGACATTAAGGAATGATTTCTTTTATTCTTAGGATATGTACGATATGGGATGTCCAAATTAAAACAATTCAATTTTAGAGTTAATATTAATCATAATCAAATGGGGACTAAGTTGGGCTTGAGACCACCCTCTCTCTCTCTCTCTCTCTCTCTCTCTCTCTCTCTCTCTATATATATATATATATATTTATTTATTTATTTATTTTTATTTATTTTTAATATTAGTTCACCTATCCTTAGTCTATTCTAGTCTACGGCAGTTCAATTTTTTGGTTCCCCAGATTCCTGTAGGAATAGTTCTTTTCTCGAATTTGGTCGGCATAATCGGCCCATAAGTCCGGCCCACCCGACCCGGTCTAATTTTTATTTACTTTAATATATATATATATATATATATATATATATATATATATATATATATATATTGGATCGGTCCGGTCCGAACTCAGACCGGTTCGACCCGGTCCTATCCTGACCAGGTCATGGATTCGGACTAAGTCAGATTATTTGTTGACCGGACAGGTCCAGTCCGGTCAACCGTTCTCTTCGGATTGAGTCCGGTCCGAACCGGATCCGGTCAAACATGGATCGTGGGCCAACTCGGACTACGGGTCTATTCGGACCGGTTCAATACACACCTTGAGCCAGAAGGGGTGGCATAGAAAAAGAGGAGGGGAGATGGTGGTGGTTGACGGACTGAGGAAGAGGAAATGTTAGTTGTGGGTGACTAGCTAGAGAAAAAGTGTGGCACCTTTTGGAAAGGATGATCCGTAGTTGGTTTGGAAAATGATAGATGTTGAATTGGTTTTGATTTGCGTAAGTTGGAAAACTGAAAGATGTACAAAATTGTCAAAATTAACTCTAACAGCTGTGAGTTCTATCAAATTGTCAAAATTATGATACCTTCTAGATAAGTACTAGAAAGAGGAATAAACAATACATATCCGCTTGAACTTTGTATTTTCTTTTCTTTTGTGTATGCTTTAACCCATAAAATTTTACCATCCACCAAGTAAACCAAGTAACTCTTTTTATATTTCTACTAATAATTAGCACGAAAGTTGTACGTGTGTAAAAAAAATTATTAATTTTTTTAACATATAAATTTATCATAAATATTATTGTCTATAGTAATTGAATTCAAACAACCATAAAAAAAATGTCTTAGAACTTAATCACTCGAGTCCTTAACCACTTAAATAAGAATTATTTAATTATAAATAAATTATATTAATTAAATAATTCTTTTAAAAATAATTAAAATAATATTTATAAATGATTTAGACGGTTCGATTTTGAATCATTTTGAAACCATCTGAGATATACCGAAATTATTTATATATGTCAAGTTAATGATATTCTTATAAAGTCCAAAATTGATTTGGCATTAATTGATATAGCTTCTTCATTGTATATCTATCATACCATTTAGAAATAACTCACGACAAAAAAGTTCTATATATTCATAAAGCACTAGGTTGTCTCCACTTACCTATTAACATGCCTAATTTTCATCTTCATATCCCCTTGTAAAACCATTTGGTCATTGTCGACGTCTTAACAAGGTTAAGCTTGACCATGAATAGTTCATCTAACCATCAAGGTCAAACCATAGCCGATCAAGTCTCCAAAAACAATAAGAGAAATTTTTTTTTTGTTTTACTTTTGGACTAGTGAAAGATAGTTCTACATTGACTACACCACCAAATAGTTATTAGAATATAATACTTTGTATGTGTTAAAGTGTGCACATAGGGTGTTATGGGACACAAGTGGGTGTCATGTGGGGGTATTTTCTTAGGAGAAAAAATGAATAACTCCTCAAAGAAATTATTTATGTTTTTTTCACTCTCTTGGAAAAATTTTCTTAGAAGCTAAGTCGCAATGGTGCTTAGTGACTCAAACTCGGACTATGCAGGTTGCATGCGTGGTTGTTGCGTATGCGCAATATACACGGTTATGCGCTGTTATGCGCAATATCCACGGTAATACGCTGTTATGCGCATATGCGTGCATGCGCAGCATATGCGTCTATGCGCAGCTGCATGTCTGCAAGTCTACGCACATGTGCTGCTGTATAGTTGCGGGCATGCGCGGACTGTCTTGATTGCATGTGACTCCGTTGATGCGCAATATACACACTCTCTCTCTCTCTTCCTTTTTGTTGTGCACTTCCCTTCATGTTTAATCTCGGTCATCCATTCAAATCGGAGCATTATGATCACCACACACACTTTTCTATATATATCACACATCCTAACCCTTTTCCCAAAAGCACCCTCATCCCAATGAGGCACATGGCCGGCCTTAATCCCTAGGCTAGCACCCATCTTCTCCCTCATGTAAAAACTATCATCCTCCATTATTTTTTTTTATCACCAACACCAACATCAAACAACAACTCAACCCTAAACCAAACCATCACCTTCATCCCCTTCCTTCGACCACCTTCCCGTCGGAGCCGTCTGAGCCGATCGCCGACTGCACACCATCTCCCAGTCATTACCATCTCCTTCTCTTCTTCATCCCTGACATAATCCCTCCGGCATCCACCACGGAACAGCAATCACTGCCTCCGTTCTCCTCCATCTCGACATCAACAGCCCCATCTCCGGTCGTCGACATCACCACCATTAACACCTCGTCTCCACCTCCATCCTGACCGCCAACTGAACTGCCTACTGTAAATCACCACCGCCACCCATCTCCGGTCAGGACCTCAGCCTTCTCCCCAACTTTCCTTCACCACAGCAGCCGTCTGCAACCATCCTCCTCCGTCGAGCACGACCCCGAGCAGCGACTTATCCACCGGAGGAACCACTACCAGAAAAAGTTAAATTAGCGACGTCAAAAAACGTCGCTAAATGACAAAAAAATTTCGCTAATCACGTTTAGCAACGTTTTACAGAAGTCGAAAATCATCACGTCGCTGAAAGGAAAAACGTCGCTAAACGTCGCTATACCGACATTTTTAGCGACTTAAATGTGTCGCTAAATTAGCGATGTTTAGCGACGCAGCGTCACTAATTAGCGACATAAACAAACGTCGCTAAACGTCGCTAATTAGCGACTTATATAGCGACGTGACAGCGACGTCTTTAATGAGATGGCAGTACTGCCATGTCAGCAATTTGCGACGTTCAGCGACGTATTTAGCGACGTCATTAGCGACGTCTTTTAACGTCGCTAATTAGCGACATATTTAGCGACGTGTATAAACGTCGCTAAACGTCACTAAACGTTGCTAAATACGTCGCTAATTTTACAGGAAAAAAATTGAATTATTTCCAAACTATTATTCCTGCAATTTATGAGTGCCCTGTTTACTGAATCTTATTGCTTGCTTGATGTGTTTAGATCAACTACCTAGCATATTCTATTCTCATGCGATATCACCTAGTCATCAGTGTTTAACATCATGATAATCATCAGCCAAACCTTCTTCGTAAGACCGGGATTGGCTATGAGCAATGAGAAAGATGCCTAAAAGAATACTAAACTATTCAATTTCCTAGCCCTCGTAGTTGGAAAATGAACCTCCAGAGTTTCAAATTCAGACATTATAGCATACTTCTACAGAATAAAAAAGCACGAAAGAAAATTTTCAAACTCAATTGGTTTGTAAATATTTGCATCAATTAAGCATGAACCCTTGAAGGCTTGAATCAACATCCACAGGTTTGGTGCTGTCTCAGGGAGATTGCTTTGAAGGAATGCTTAGAAATATCGCCTCTGCTAGAGAACTCAAAGCCTGGTTACGTTTCTTTACTTGGGTATAGTATTTTTTTATTGTATGAGAGTCAAACTGAAAATACACTAAAGAATTTTGTTTTTGCAAATAAGTATTATCAATCTTCCGATCGCAAGATAAACTATTAACATGACTACCAACAATCCACAAGACAACGTCGTGCTACCCATTTTTGTATGAAGCAACATACCTTGTAAGTCACAGCTTCTTCAAGTTTACTGTAAAAGAATGTGTTGAATATGTAGTGTCACGCCCCAGTCCCAAAATATCGAGGGACTGGACACGTGGCAATGGCCAGCAGCACGCACCAATGGATAACCCAATTTAATGGAGCCATCAGGGCGTACTTAAGCTGTAACGAAGGTCTACTACAACAAATCACACTAATCTCATCCATAAAGATAAAGAAATAAACTGCATCATGAAATGGAAATAAGTAGCAACAACAAGTCAGTCGGGGAAGCAATCCGACTTATGTCAGAATACACTGGCTCAATAGGCCAGGAATAAAAGAGATAAACACAAGTAAATACTGAGTACGGGATCAGGTACTCAGGAGAAGTCTTCGGCAGTCACCTCGTCTGCAGGGTTCAGTTCTGCTCCAGTATCAAGTCCAGCAATAGCCTCAGCTCCTGTCCCGTATATCTCGGGGTACTGCTCCTCAGCTAAACCTGGGGACATAATCCATTCCAGGTCCTCAGTGGACATAGCAAGGCACAAAATAAAACAACCCAAATAAATGCAGTGCAATTAAATTAAATGAAATAGCAGGGTAAACTATGTAACCATCTATGTGATATGCAAATGAGAGCAACACTAGTACTCAGGCTGAGACCGCTACAAGCTCTGTGTCCGGGAGCTGGTAGCAGTAATAACACGTAAAGGGTCTAGCTCTGCTGGAGAGTCTACAACCTCACAATAATAGTAGATATATATATATAACAGCCTGTAGCCTGTGTGTCTCTCTCCATCCAATGTAATTACGCAAACCATGACCATAACGTCTCATGTCCATGTCAGCGAGATTATAACTAATGCAACAAGTCAAACTGTCTATAACTAAAATATCTCTGTCAAGTCCTGTATCCTATACAGAATCACCATGAATATCTCAGGAAGATTATGTCCATGTATAGTGTCAAGTGTCCTGGGTTGTAGGGTACTTGATATGTCAAGTACAAAAGTAAAGGGTATCGTAAATCCATCTCTAAATGACGAACCCAACATCGCGTACGGTGTTGGCACCCGACTAGGATCGGACACTAGGTACGTCATACGTTTCCTAGGTTAAGAAGTTTAAACAAGTTTATATGAATTTACACAAGACATCCAGCAAAGTATTATTACAGAAAATATGAAAATAAAGACTGCAAGTTTGGCAAGGTGCACTTGCCTGATGTTTGGATTCCACTAAGGTCCTGTTCTCGAAAATTTCCAGAGATATCTCCGAAAGCTGAAAGAAATAGTACCATCACGCTCAGAAGGTGTCAAATAGCTAAGAATGTCTGTCCTTGGGTCCAATTTGGAGACAAGGGCAAAAACGGTAATTTCGGACCAAAACGGGGTCCACCGGTGGGCCCGCTTTGCACCGAAAAACGTGTCAGGGTCAACTGTCTCCAAATTCACCAAACTTAGTGTCAACAAGTCAGGAACGCTGATACAAACCCAACGGAACTTCCAGAATTGAATTCCGATGAGCCGATCACAAAATCGCCCGTCGAGTGGGACCTATGGGACCCACGACACGCGATTTCGTCAACGTTCTCAGAATCGAACCAAACTTGACCCACAGGACCAGCGTATTGCTACGAGTCCGATAGCGCAAGTTTCGTCTCGATTCGACATGTGTGCACGAAGTTAGGGTGAATTGCAGAAAAGTCGGATACGGGGCGATGTCCGCGGATACGTACTGATTCCGGTGTGCACGCACATTCGAATCAGCTTCTGCGAAATTTCACACGTCCGTATCGATAACGCGTACGTATCTGTGAAGACCGCACGCGACCAAGTCGTCCCGTTTGGCAGGGCGTACTCAGTTTCGGGGTGAAACAGGGTCTGGTTTTTTCTGTTTTTGGATCGCGGTGTGCGATCACCACAGGACGCGATGTCCTGAGCGGTTTATCCGGACACCGAGAGGGTCATACAGGCTTCGCAACGCAATTTACAGAATCGAAATCGGAGATACAGGGTGCAAGATACGAGTACCTGAACTGGTCTCTTCGAAACGGGATTTTTGGTATCCGACACGCGTTCTGGACACTGTGTCTACTGTGTCCGCATGTCCAGCAGCGTGTCCGGCCTAGGGCTTCTGCTGGCGGACACGACGGAGGCGGCCAGGGACTGCGGGACGGCCGGACTGCTTCGCGGAGGCGGGACGTCCTCGGTCGGCTCAGGCGTCTGGCCGGAGCTGCCCCGTCTCGACGTCGTCGGTGCTCGGGTCTCGCCGGTGAGGCTGTGAGGAGGAAGGAGGCGGGGAGAAGAGGGTCAGGGAGGGAGGAGCTCAACGACGGCTCCTGGGCGCTGGCGGCTGAGGGAGGAGGACGGAGGGTCGCCGGAGATCGGGGTCGCCGGAGTCGGGGTAGATGGGTTAGGGTTCGGCTAAGTGAGGCGGAGGAGAAGGTGAGGGGGGATTTAAATAGGGGCTCCGGGGCAGTTCGTGGCCGGGTGAGGCGGGCTGAGGCTCGTTGGGACGTGCCGGCGGAGGGGGCGGAAGAACCGGGCGGTGGCCGAGGGATCCGGTCGCACACAGGCGACGTGGGGAAGAGAATGGGACCGGGTCGGGCGCGGATCCGGGTTGGGCGGACCCGCCCGACCCGCTAGGGTGGCTGGGTGGGCTGGGCTGCTGGGCTCGGCCCAATGGGCCGGGCCGGCCCAAAACAAAACTAAAAAAAATAAAATAAAAAAAATAAAAACAATAATAATAATAATAACACAATTAATTAATTAATTAATTACCTTAAATAGTTTTTAGGCATTTAAAAATAGGTCTGAGGCCCAATAAAATCCAGAAAAATTATCCTAAGTCCTGTTTTCTATTTTACACCATAAAATTATATTTTCATTACATTTTAATATTAGTTATTAGCAATTAAAAATTATAAAATTACCACAGGACCTATGTAAATTCCTGAAAAATTACAGAAAATTCCCAAAAATTGATTTTAAATAACTAAAATTTTTAGGGTGTTTACAATCTACCCCCCTTAAGAGGATTGCGTCCTCGCAATCGAAGGGTAAACTACAAAGGCACGAATTGCAGGAAAAAGAATGCTTAGGTTTTACCTGATTCTGCAAATAAGTGTGGATAACGCTGGCGCATAACATCCTCTCGTTCCCAGGTCGATTCGCCAGGAGAGTGCTGTTTCCAAGCTACCCGAACCAGTCTGATTGTCTGCCCTCGCAGTGTCTTTTCACTGGTGTCGAGTATACTGTAATCCCCCTGATTTTTTTAAGAAATTTTAATTTGGAATTTTCTCAATTTTCTGGATTTTTCTGAGATTTTCTGAAATTAAACTAAGATGTTTTAATAATTAAATAATTTTTAATTGATTTTTAATAATATTAAAATATTATGAAAATAATATTTTATGGTGTAAAATGAAAAACTAGACATAGGGTATTTTTCCGGGAATTTACTGGACCCCGGATGGATTTTTAAAACACCTAAAAAACTATTATTATTTAATTACTTATTTATTTAATTAATAGGTTAATTATTTTTTATTTTTATTTAAAATCAATCCGGCCCAGCCCAGCCCACCTAAACCGAGCCGGCCCGTTGGACTATCGGGTCGGGTCGGGTCCGTCAGACCCGAACCCGCCCGCAAACCCGCTAGCCTCTTCCCCTTCCTGCGAACTCGACCGCCGCTGCCGTTAGCCGCCGGCCGCCGCATAACGGTTGCTGCTCCGCCTCCCAGCGCCGGTTGGCGACCCCTCCGATCCAGCTCCCCTCACCGGACGACGCTCGGCCTCCGCACCTCCCCTATATAAATCCTAGAACCCGCCGCCTTCGCCCCAGTCGAACCCGCTGCCAACCACCGCCCCTCGCCGACGCCGCTACCACCCTGACTCCGCCCTAGATCCCGCCACGAGCCGCCCAGCCACCCCGACCTCTCCCTCTTCTTCCACCTCTTCCCCGACCTCCAGAGCAGCAGACCCGACCCCGTTCAGTCCCCTCCGGCCCCGACCACCGCTCGAGCGCCGCCGCAGCACTCCGCCTCCGGCGCCGCATCCTTCCGACGATGCCCTAGCACCCCTCCGGCGAGGACTCGACACAGCAGGACACAGAAGGCCGGACACAGAAAACCCTAACCCTAGTGAACAGTACCCGGACACAGTGGACACTGTGTCGAGTCGACACGAGGATACGAGAAACCCTGATTTTCAAGCCTAGTTCAGGTATTCATAACTTTTTACTCGTAGCTCGGATTTCAATTCCATAAATTGCATCGCGTAGCCTGTATGACCCTCTCGGTGCCCGGATAAACTGCTCGGGGCATCGCGTCCTGTGGTGATCGCACACCGCGATCCAAAAACAGGAAAAACTAGACCCTGTTTTACCCCGAAACCGAGTGCGCCCCGCCAAACGGGACGACTTGGTCGTGTGCGATCTTCACAGATACGTGCGCGTCGTTGATACGGATGTGCGAGCTTTCACAGAAGCTGATTCGGATGTGCGTGCACACCGGAATCAGTGCGTATCCGCGGACATCGCCCCGTATCCGACTTTTCTGTTTCTCGCTGTAACTTAGTGTACACACGTCGAATCAAGACGAAACTTACGCCATTGGACTCGTAGCAATACGCTGGTCCTGTGAGCCAAGTTTGGTTCAATTCTGAGAACGTTGACAAAATCGCGTGTCGTGGGCCCCACAAGCTCCACCCAACGGGCGATTTTGAGAACGGCTCATCGAAATCCAATTCTGAAAGTTCCGTTGGGTTCGTATCATTGTTCCTGACCTGTTGACACTAAGTTGGACTGTTTTTGAGACCTTTGACCCTGACGCATTTTTCGGTGCAAAGCGGCCCACAATTGGACCCCGCCTTGATCCGAAAATGACGTTTCTGCCCTTGTCTCCAAATTGGACTCAAGGACAGGCGTTCCTAGCTGATTGATGTATTCTGGACCTGATGGTGATGTTTGTTTCAGCAACCGGAGCAGTTCCTGCAAATCCAGCTATTACCAGAGCCATACTTGGAGCTGAAAATCCAGGCAAGTGTACCTTGCCATAAAATACAGTTTATTGATTCATTTAGATTCTCTTGCTTTAATTTCTATGACTGTTGAACTTGCCCTATCAAGTAAATTAAACCCAGGATACCTGACACAAAGCATGATACAGAATCTTCCTGATTATTCAAGGGGGTTTGTATAAGATATAGATTTCATGACTTAAGCTTTATTTCCTTAGAACATGACTGACTGCATTAGTTTTAATCTTGCGTAACATGAAAATTGAGAACTGTGACGTGAGATTACATTGGGTGGGGAGAGTATTACCATATCAAGGCTGAATAAATATTATATATTGTTATCTGGATGTGTCCTAGTCTCTGACACAGAGCTTTGGCACCTGTACTGGCCCTTCGAGAAAACACTGCTATGGTTTCTTGTCACTGATCCTGTAGTAGTCTCAGCCTGAGTATGACTAATAACTCTCACTTGCATTATCACTTAGCTGGTTTAATTATTTTCCCAGATTTGTTTGATAGTAACATCGGCTTGCCATTGTCTTAGACTTATTAATTTCTTGTGCTTCTCTTGTGTTTAACATCTTGGTTGACTTACATGTTCATTCACTGTATTTTGGCTCGTATTCTTCTGTACCTTGTTACGTCCCTCTGAGGACCTGGTTTTGTTCTCCAGTTATAGCAGACGAGATCTACCCTGAGGTGTACGGAACATGGGCACTACTCGGAGCAGTACCTGAACCTGAGGACGAGGTGATCGCTGAGGACTTCTCCTGAACAATTGCTTCACCCAGCTCAGTATTATGGCAAATAGACTTTAATTCCTATTAATTTAAACTCTTTATTTCCTGTCTTTGAGAACTTGTGTAAACAGACTTAATATCGGATTATTCTCCGATTTTATTTACTTTGACTGTTGTTGTTTAATATTTCTTTTGATGTTATTGCTATCTTATATCTGTGGATGAGAATAGTAAAACCCTGACTGATGTAATACAGCTTAAGTATGCCCGATGGATCTATTAAATTGGGTTTGTCCATCGGTGCATGCTGCTGGCCATAATCACGCATCCAGTCCCTCGGTATTTTGGGACTGGGGCGTGACATATACCCACTGGCTGCTCCTCGTATCTCAGGCTAGGTCCCACCAAAATCTCAGAATGATCAACTATATGACTTGGGTCAGTCACGTATCGCTTCAGCTGTGAGACGTGGAATACATCATGCACTCCCTCTAAGGATGGAGGTAATGCAAGACGATAAGCCACCTCACCAATGCGCTCCAAGATATCAAATGGCCCAATATACCTTGGACTTAACCTGCCTCTGCTGCCAAATCTGATAGTACCTCTAGTGGGCGAGATCCTCAAAAATACATGCTCTCCTTCCTTGAACTCCAGGGGACGTCTGTGCGCATTGGCCCAATGCTTCTGTCTATCCTGGGCTGCACGGAGATGATTCTGAATCTGCTTTACTTTCTCCACTGTCTCCGTTACCAACTCTGGACCCAGTAATTGACGTTCGCCAACGTCACTCTAGCATATCGACGATCTGCACTTCCTTCCGTACAATGCCTCGAAAGGTGCCATCTGAATGCTTGCCTGATAGCTGTTGTTGTAGGAGAACTCCACTAAGTGCAGATGATCTTCCCAAGATCCTCCGAAGTCCAGTATACATGATCGCAGCATATCTTCCAAGATCTGAATTGTGCGCTCTGATTGGCCATCTGTCTGAGGATGATAGGCAGTACTGAATTTGAGCCTGGTGCCGAGACTCTCTTGCATGCTTCGTCAGAAGTGAGATGTAAATCTCGAGTCTCGATCTGATACAATACTAACCGGCACTCCATGTAATTTTACGATTTGTCGCATATACATGTCGGCTAGTACTTTCGTGGATTGTCCGACTCTGAATGGCAAGAAGTGAGCCGACTTAGTGAGGCGATCCACGATAACCCATACCGCATCCTTTCCACTAGGGCTTCTCGGAAATCCAGTGACGAAGTCCATGGTAATATGCTCCCACTTCCATTCAGGTATGGGAAGTGGCTGCAACATACCTGCAGTCCTTTGGTGCTCGGCCTTCACCTGTTGGCAGACTAAACATTTTGCCACAAATCGGGCAATCTCCCTTTTAATTATATGCCACCAGTAATATTGTCTTAAGTCCCGGTACATCTTGGTTCCTCCTGGATGAACAGAGTATATGGAGCTATGTGCTTCAGTCATCAACTCCTGCCTCAATTCTCCATTTGGAACATATAGGCGATTTCCGCACCTTAATGTCTCGTCCTCGTGGATGCGAAGTCCCGTCTGCATGCCTGCTTCGGTTCTCTCTTTCAGCCTTCTGAATCTGGCATCATTAGGCAAAGTTTTTTGATTCTCTCCACCAGCGATGACTTCACTTCGAGGTTAGCCAGCAACCCATTTTGTCCAGGTAAAATAACCTCTATCTGAAGATCTTGCAAGTCTTGTAATAGCTGAGGCTGCTCCGTTAAGAAATAAGCCGAGGGTTTTCTGCTGAGGGCGTCGGCTACAACATTTGCTTTCCCCGGGTGGTACTGCAGATCTATGTCAAAGTCCACCATCAACTCAAGCCAACGCCTTTGCCTCATGTTGAGCTCCTTCTGAGTATAAACATACTTCAAGCTCTTATGATCAGTGAATATTTTGACCTTCTCTCCATACAGATAATGCCTCCAGATCTTCAATGCAAAAATTACTGCAGCTAGCTCCAGGTCGTGCGTTGGGTAATTCTTCTCGTGGACCTTCAGCTGCCTCGATGCATAAGCGATAACCTTGCCATGTTGCATTAAGACACACCCTAGTCCACTACCGGACGCATCACTATAAACAACAAAACCTCCTGACCCTGAGGGAAGAGTCAAGACTGGTGCTGTTGTTAGACGCCTCTTCAATTCTTCAAAGGCATTCTGGCATTCTTCCGTCCATATGAACTCTTGATCCTTCCGTGTCAGCTTAGTCATCGGCTCTGCGATCCTTGAAATTTTTTTTACGAACCGCCGGTAATACCCAGCAAGTCCAAGAAAACTTCTCACTTCTGCAACAGAGGTAGGGGTAGGCCAAGTTTCTATTGCAGTGACCTTCTCTGGGTCCACAGACAGTCCTTCACCCGAGATAATATGTCCTAAGAATGGCACCTTGTCCATACAGAACTCACATTTGGTGAGCTTGGCATACAACTTCTCCCTTCTCAAAGTTTCTAGCACAATTCTGAGGTGTTCCTCGTGCTCTTCGTGGTTCTTGGAGTAGACTAGAATATCATCAATGAATACCACCACGAACTTATCCAAGTACTGATGGAAGACTCCGTTCATCAAACTCATAAATACAGCAGGTGCGTTGGTTAAACCAAACGGCATTACTAGGAACTCATAATGTCCATATTTAGTCCTGAAGGCCGTCTTTGGGATATCTTCCTTCTTCACCCTAATCTGGTGATAACCGGATCTAAGGTCAATCTTTGAGAATATCCTAGCACCACTCAATTGGTCAAACAAGTCATCAATGCGTGGTAAGGGGTACCGGTTCTGAACAGTGACAGCATTAAGGGCTCTGTAATCAATGCACAACTGCACAGTTCCGTCCTTCTTGGGTACAAAAAGTATAGGTGCTCCCCAAAGTAAAACACTGGGCCGGATAAATCCTTTCTCCAGAAGATCGTCGACTTGCGCTTTCAGCTCCACTAACTCCTTAGGTGCTAGCCGATATACCGATGAAGTGATAGGTTCGGCTCCTGGAGTTAGGTCTATTGTGAATTCTATCTCCCGATCAGGTGGTAAACCTGGAAGGTCGACTGGAAATACATCCACAAATTTCGATATGACTCTTGGGTAACCTGAATCCTCTTCTACAGTTAATACCCTAAGAGTTGGCTGGACTCCTTGTTCTACAGCTCCTCGAAGAAATCCAAACTCAGGAAGGCTAGGGGGTCTAAATATCACTTTTTCAAGCCGGCAATCCAGTGTCGCATGGTACTGACTTAACCAGTCCATACCAAGTACAACATCGTAATCAGGCATAAAAAAGATCAGGAATTGGGCTCGCATCTCTCGGCCACAGACTACTACCGAACATGATCTACAGACATCACTAACCGGGATAATTCCACCTTCCGTTAGAATTCTCTTCATCTTCGAGAGAGGTGCGGTAGCTACTCTATGTGTGGCTACGAAGCTAGCAGCAATAAATGAATGCGAGGCTCCAGAATCAAATAATGCTACAGCAGGAATTGAAGCTACTAATATGGTACCTGCTATCACTTCGCCTGCAGTAGCTTCTTCGGTGACTGCTAGTGCATATGCCTGACCTCGTCCCTGAGCGGAACCCCTTTGCTGGCGAGCCTGCTGGAACAAAGCTGCCTGAGGTGGTAGTGGTGGCATGTCTCCTCCAGGCCCTGTCTGAGTTGCTCCCCCAGCTGGAAGAGCTGGCCTAGGTGCAGGTGGAGCTGGTTGATTCGGAACTCCCTCTCGACGTTCCAAGCAGTCCTTTGAGAAGTGTTGTCCGGATCCGCAAACCAGGCAGAGTCCCAGCTTGCGTCTACATTCTTTTTCAATATGTCCTACTTTGCCGCAGTAATGGCAAGTAGGTAGGTTCTTTGATACTGCTTTCTGAGGCAGGTTCTTCTGGGGCGTTTGGCAGAATCCCCAGGTGATGACTTGAACGGTGCTGAAGAGAATGGACGTTTCAGGCTTGATTCCCTCCGAGTAACGCGCTCCATCCGACGTGCTGCAGCTAGGACGTCGGAGTAAGATGTGGGCACGACCGATCCGATTAACTTCTGAAGCTCGAACCTGAGTCCATCAAAGAACTTCTCCGCCTTCTCTTCTTCGGTAGGAATTAGAGAAGGGGCAAAGCGGCTCAGGCGAATGAATTCGGCATTATATTCCTCCACCGTCATGGTGCCCTGGATCAGGCGGTTGAATCTGTCTCGGAGTTCTGACCGAGCCACAGCAGGGATGTACATTTCCTGGAAGAGTCTGGAGAACTCCTCCCAGGTGACCTGATCATGTCCGAACCTTCTTTCTTCGGACAACCACCAATGGTGCGCGTTGTCCGTCAGTTGCATCCGGACGGCAGTCATCCATTTGTCCCTTGGTAGTTCAGCGGCCTCCAACTGATGCTGCGTGTTCGTAAGCCATTCATGAACTTCAGTTGGTCCTTCCTTGCCCGAGAAGGTACGGGGTTTGAGTTGGCAGAAATCTGTGATAGATCCCGTCGGTGGTCGCCTATTTGGTGGATTTGCATGTTCCAATGCTGCGACTAGGCTGTTCCTTAGGTTCTCGGCCTCATGATGTTGGGCCTCCTGTTGGATCTGTTGTTGTGCCTGCATCATGGCGTAGAACATATGGAATATTTGCTGTCCGTCCATTGCCTGCCCTGGAGGAAAGACAGGCATCGTAGAAGGGAACTGGGGTAGAGGCGGGATGTCATCATGCCTGAACCTGGAACGTGGCTGGCCAGTTTGATTGTTCTGAGAGGATTGTCCTCTAGTATCTGGCATCGTTCCAGCTTCACAGGTAACCACCGCTTCAGGCGGTGTACCCAAGGGGGTCTCGTCACTACTTCTGGGATCCATTACTCTGCATAAAAAGAAAACAATGAGAACGCACAGAGAAATCAAATCAGGATGCAATTCAAGCAATTAAATTGAATTCGACATAGAGTCCAAAAACGATTCAATCAATGGATGAGATCCTATAACTTATCCTATCTTATTGCAGGTCTGTTCAGTCCCTAAGTTGAAACCGAACAATTTAGTTGGGGACCTGCATGGACCACCACAAAAACCATGTCACGCCACAGTCCCAAAATATCGAGGGACTGGACACGTGGCAATGGCCAGCAGCACGCACCAATGGATAACCCAATTTAATGGAGCCAATCAGGGCGTACTTAAGCTGTAACGAAGGTCTACTACAACAAATCACACTAATCTCATCCATAAAGATAAAGAAATAAACTGCATCATGAAATAGAAATAAGTAGCAACAATAAGTCAGTCGGAGAAGCAATCCGACTTATGTCTGAATACACTGGCTCAATAGGCCAGGAACAAAAGAGATAAACACAAGTAAATACTGAGTACGGGATCAGGTACTCAGGAGAAGTCTTCGGCAGTCACCTCGTCTGCAGGGTTCAGTTCTGCTCCAGTATCAAGTCCAGCAATAGCCTCAGCTCCTGTCCCGTATATCTCGGGGTACTGCTCCTCAGCTAAACCTGGGGACATAATACATTCCAGGTCCTCAGTGGACATAGCAAGACACAAAATAAAATAAGCCAAATAAATGCAGTGCAATTAAATTAAATGAAATAGCAGGATAAACTATGTAACCATCTATGTGATATGCAAATGAGAGCAACACTAGTACTCAGGCTGAGACCGCTACAAGCTCTGTGTCGGGGAGCCGGTAGCAGTAATAACACGTAAAGGATCTAGCTCTGCTGGAGAGTCTACAACCTCACAATAATAGTAGATATATATATATATAGAACAGCCTGTAGCCTGTGTGTCTCTCCCCACCCAATGTAATCACGTAAACCATGACCATAACGTCTCATGTCCATGTCAGCGGGATTATAACTAATGCAACAAGTCAAACTGTCTATAACTAAAATATCTCTGTCAAGTCCTGTATCCTATACAGAATCACCATGAATATCTCAGGAAGATTCTGTCCATGTATAGTGTCAAGTTTCCTGGGTTATAGGGTACTTGATATGTCAAGTACAAAAGTAAAGGGTATCGTAAATCCATCTCTAAATGACGAACCCAACATCGCGTACGGTGTTGGCACCCGACTAGGATCGGACACTAGGTACGTCATACGTTTTCTAGGTTAAGCAGTTTAAACAAGTTTATATGAATTTACACAAGACATCCAGCAAAGTATTATTACAGAAAATATGAAAATAAAGACTGCAAGTTTGGCAAGGTGCACTTGCCTGATGTTTGGATTCCACTTAGGTCCTGTTCCCGAAAATTTCCAGAGATGTCTCCGAAAGCTGAAATAAATAGTACCATCACACTCAGAAGGTGTCAAATAGCTAGGAATGCCTGTCCTTGGATCCAATTTGGAGACAAGGGCAAAAACGCTAATTTCGGACCAAAACGGGGTCCACCGGTGGACCCGCTTTGCACCAAAAAATGTGTCAGAGTCAACTGTCTCCAAATTCACCAAACTTAGTGTCAATAGGTCAGGAACGCTGATACGAATCCAACGAAACTTGCAGAATTGAATTCCGATGAGCCGATCACAAAATCGCCCGTCGAGTGGGGCCTATGGGGCCCACGACACGCGATTTCGTCAACGTTCTCAGAATCGAACCAAACTTGACCCACAGGACCAGCGTATTATTACGAGTCCGATGATGCAAGTTTCGTCTCGATTCGACGTGTGTGCACGAAGTTAGTGTGAATTGCAGAAAAGTCGGATACGGGGCGATGTCCGCGGATACGTACTGATTCCAGTGTGCACGCACATCCGAATCAGCTTCTGCAAAATCTCACACTTCCGTATCGACGACGCGCACGTATCTGTGAAGACCGCATGAGACCAAGTCGTCCCGTTTGGCGGGGCGTACTCAGTTCCGGGGTGAAACAGGGTATAGTTTTTCCTGTTTTTGGATCGCGGTGTGCGATCACCACAGGACGCGATGCCCCGAGCAGTTTATCCCGACACCGAGAGGGTCATACAGGCTTCGCAACGCAATTTACAGAATCGAAATCGGAGATACAGGGTGCAAGATACGAGTACCTGAACTGGTCTCTTCGAAACGGGGTTTTTGGTATCCGACACGTGTTCTGGACACTGTGTCTACTGTGTCCGCGTGTCCAGCAGCGGGTCCGGCCTAGGGCTTCTGCTGGCGGACACGACGGAGGCGGCCAGGGGCTGCGGGATGCCCGGACTGCTTCGCGGAGGTGGGACGTTCTCGGTCGGCTCAGGCGTCTGGCCGGAGCTGCCCCGTCTCGACGTCGTCGGTGCTCGGGTCTCGCCGGTGAGGCTGTGAGGAGGAAGGAGGCGGGGAGAAGAGGGTCAGGGAGGGAGGAGCTCGACGGCGGCTCCTGGGCGCTGGCGGCTGAGGGAGGAGGACGGAGGGTCGCCGGAGATCGGGGTCGCCGGAGTCGGGGTAGATGGGTTAGGGTTCGGCTAAGTGAGGCGGAGGAGAAGGTGAGGGGGGGATTTAAATAGGGGCTCTGGGGCGGTTCGTGGCCGGGTGAGGCGGGCTGAGGGTCGTGGGGACGTGCCGGCGGAGGGGGCGGAAGAACCGGGCGGTGGCCGAGGGATCCGGTCGCACACAGGCGACGTGGGGAAGAGAATGGGACCGGGTCGGGCGCGGTTCCGGGTTGGGCGGACCCGCCCGACCCGCTAGGGTGGCTGGGTGGGCTGGGCTGCTGGGCTCGGCCCACTGGGCCGGGCCGGCCCAAAACAAAACTAAAAAAATAAAATAAAAACAATAATAATAATAATAACACAATTAATTAATTAATTAATTACCTTAAATAGTTTTTAGGCATTTAAAAATAGGTCTGAGGCCCAATAAAATTCAGAAAAATTACCCTAAGTCATGTTTTCTATTTTACACCATAAAATTATATTTTTATTACATTTTAATATTAGTTATTAGCAATTAAAAATTATAAAATCACCACAGGACCTATGTAAATTCCTGAAAAATTACAGAAAATTCCCAAAAATTAATTTTAAATAACTAAAATTTTTTAGGGTGTTTACATGTAGTACTCCTCTCTTCTCTTATCAGAAGGAGAGAGAGATCTTTGAAAAAATCTGCAAAATACAAAAAACAACAAATATTATAACATAATTTACTGAAAATATTCTATATATATATGGCAGAGGAATATCATCAAGAATTCTGATGCACAAATCAAGTTCTCTTAAACTTCAAATTTAATGGCAAACAACATACTTGGTATTCTCCAACCCAATGTCGCACTAACTTTATCGATAAGGCAATAATTATACAATAAAAGTCGTAATCTCTCTCGTATATCAAGTAATGTGTCGCAATATAAAGAGTATTATGTAAACATAAGACAATATTTATAAGGTATTGAGAAACATTAAGTGTAATGTACTTGTCTGATGAATAGCTGAAGTCGACGTGTCGGACACAAACGTGTCGACACGAAAAAATGGAGTAAAATTAGTCCAAAACAGACCCGCAGAAATCTAGAAAATGGAGTAAAATTAGTCTGGGTCTAAAATTAACTACATCAATTTAGGCTAAAATGACATCACGACAAAACCAACAATGATGTTGTATTCGGAATTCGATAATTGGAATTACGGAAAAACATTCTGAAATTAGAATTTTCCAAAATAAATTCATAGCGAACCCTCAACTTTGTCAAGGGAACGTTCTATCAAACGACCGAATTATGAAACAATAATTTACAGAGTTAGATAAGGATATACCAGCTCGAGAATTAAAGTGGTGGATCTGGAATTGATGATCTGTAGAGGAAGTTCTCAGTCCTCAGATTAATCTACACTGCAAAATAGTTAGAAATTGAATCAGAAGTGGGTATTTATTTAGTGATTTTTTTAACTCAAATTACTGTAGCAAATTAATTCCATCCTAAATGAATGAAATAGATTTGAATTTTACTAAATTTGGAGAGTTTACCAATCCTTCAAAGTTGAAGAGAAACTGCGACTACTCTCGCTCGACACGATGGTACGAAAGAAAAATAAAGAAATTCCTTGATTCAATCTGTCGAGAACGATCGATACTGCGATGAGAAGACTTGCAGGTATCCGACGAACGTTGGGGACACGCCGACAAGGCGGAGGAACTGAGGAGGGGGGAGGAGGAGGGGGGAGGAGGACGCGGCCGGAGGGGGGAGGACGCGGCTGGAGGGGGGTCACCGGGAGGGAGGAGGGGGCGCTGGAGGGAGGAGGGGAGCCGGCGGGGGAGGACGCGGCCAAGGGGGGTCGCCGGAGGTAGGAGGGGAGCCGGCGGGGGAGGACGCGGCCGAGGGTGGTCGCCGGAGGGAGGAAGGAGTAGCCAGAGCGGGAGAGATTGAGAGCGGGTTTGAAATTTGGGAGAGGGAGAGGGAGAGGGAGAGATCGAAGGAAATGGAGGAAATTATCCCTAAGTAAAAAAAATTTAGCGACGTTTTAGCGACGCCAATAATGACGTCGCTAATTTAGAATTTAGCGACGAATTTAGCGACTCCAATAATAACGTCGCTAATTTAGAATTTAGCGACGTTTAGCGACGCCAATAATGACGTCGCTAATTTAGCGACGTCTTAAACGTCGCTAATGACGTCGCTAAAATGTCCAAAAAATGTACGTCGCTAAAAATATCGCTAAACATCGCTAAATAAAACATATTAGCGACGTTTAGCGACCTAACTTATACTTATAGCGACTAATCTTGTAAAAACTGAATAAAAGTCGCTAAACGTCGCTAAATGTCGCCAATTAGCGACGTCTAGCAACGTTTTTACATGGAGTCGCTAAATAGCGACATTTTTACATGGAGTCGCTAAAAAACGTCGCTAATCCCGCTTATTCTAGTAGTGAACGACCTAGCCTCCTTTCATCATCATCATCATCATCGTCGTCATCGTCGACCCATCCCACCTTGCCGGAGACGACCTGCAGCAGTCACCCTCGATCCCGTGCACGTGCACGCTAACGTGCAGGTTCGACTTGCCTTCATTCATGATTGTGTGTGTGTGTGTGCGTATGTGAATAATATTAGGGTTAGCATACTTCATGATAGTTGGTTGATATGATTACAGACCCGTGTCGGTGAACCTAGTAGCTAGTGCGCGTGTGCATGCGTGTATGCATATAATATTAATTTGATATATATATATATATATATATATATATATATATATATATATATATATATATATATATATATATAAGAAATCAATTGCTAGTAAGGGTAGGACTGTAATATATATATATATATATATGTAGTTGCGTATGACCATAAGTGTAATTTATAAATATCCCGTATTTACATTTGACTGTATGACCCTAAGAATTTGTGAGTTGACTGCCTTGTGTATACTGGCATACTGGCTAGACATGTGGTAGTGATTGACTGTCCGATTATGTACAGCATTTGAAGACGTGACACCCGTGCAGTTAGACGCACATTTGACCCAACTAGTTGACCAGTGTCACCCCTAGCATAGTCTCTGAGTTCAGTGTATTTATGATTGTGTGTTAGTGTAATAACTTATGCTGTATTATTATTAAATGATGTCTATAGGACTGTTGGATTATTCAGACAAGACTTCGGAAATATGACATTGGTATTTTCAGCAGAGGACCACAGGCGAGTATATTCTCTGACAGTTTTTATTATGTTGATCATCTCTATGATTCTAGTTGTATATCATACATGATTCTGACATTATAGATACACGAGTTAGCATCATCGAGACTTGTCACGAGGAGTCGTGATTGGAATCCATCGTGCTAGCTGGGGACGGAAAAATATTAGTAGATTATATGATCATTCCCAATTCTACATGAATCATAGCTCACCCCACACCTCACGTCGGGTGCAGCCTGACCATTACATGCCTCATAGCCTGTTATGTATGATTAGCCTGACAATTGCTCGCATCATAGCTAACTGGATGGTTAGCCTGACCTTACATTAATCATAGCTAATCATATATAACAAGCATGATCTGTTCCAAGCCGATCACATGATAGACTGATGTTTCACACACTTAGCTAGATAGTCTATACATGTATTTCTAGTTTATTGATCTAGCATTTCTCTATATTCTAGTTTATTGTTCTAGCATTCACTTATATTCCAGTTCATTGTTCTGGCATGCACTTATTTTTCTATTCATTGCTAGTTATACCATTGATGATGATATGTTCTCCAGTATTTCTATTTCCAGTATTTCATTATCTCCAGTATTTCTTATTGCCAGTATTTATATCCATCTTGTATTTCTTTATCCTGTATTATAGTTTTTATAATTAATATACATGGAACTACTGTTAGTGCTTGTACTTCACTCCATCCTAACTGAAAATATCTTTCCAGACTGCGACTTAGAGGACTTATTTTCGGCATACTTGGAGATTTGGATGTTATTGTTGCAGGTTAGACTATTTTTGTTATTTAGACTTGTGTTGTATTTCGTTTATTTTTTTCGATATCTTGTCGTGCTTTATTTCTGTGATTGAGTATTCCATATTATATTGTGATATTTGTGTCTCCTTATGGAGTTGGATATTCATGTGAGATTGATTAGATAGTACTGTGACCTAGACAGCGTTCTACCGTCGATGTTACGGCGTAGTCTGGACGTACCCACGTACTCGTGCTCCTATATCGGGTGCGGGTCGTGACAGTTCCTGATGTTCTACAAGGTATCATCGCTATGGTCGTGGTGTAGTACATGGCTAGCCGACAGCCGCCGCCGTCGACTTGATGGATTTTTTTAGTTTGTGGAATTTTATTTTAGTTGGTTGTATTTTTTTGACTTGATTGTATTTATTTGATTTTGTGGGTTTATATAACAGTTATTTGTATATATTTGGATTACTCTAGTTTATTATTTCATTGTATATATAACATGTGTACATGTTTGTGTGGGTTTTATTAGTTTGTGTAAAATTTACTTGTGTAAAATTTATTTGTGTGAAAATTGGTAAATGTATAACAGGTATATGCTCAGCAGAAATTTATTTCTGGGAAAAATATTACCTTTAGCGAATGACTGGCGACGTAATAATGAGGGAAATCTCGAAAATCTCATGTCGGTGACGGATTTTCGCCGAAAAATCTCAGGCCAGCGACTACCTAGCGACGGACTATTCTGTCGCTAAAACGTCTGATACACACAAATGTGCCAAACATGTATCAGAGTCCGTCGCTAACATCAGTCGCTAATCCGTCACTGAGAGTGACGACTTAGCGACGGATTAGCGACGAATTATGTGATCCCTGAATGTGCAAAACCTTCTGCAAAATTTGGCAAAATTTGGCTCACATAATCCTTCGCTATCATGTTGTTAAGTAGTCAGAAAGTTTACCGACGAAATTTATACGTCATTGATTCGTCGCTGGTTTCATGTCGCTCATTCCGTCGCTAATCCGTCGATAAAGCGACGGAATTTCCGTAGCGACGTTAATTATTTTGACAGAACATTTCCGTCGCTAATCAGTCGCTAATGCAAATAGTGACAGAAAAATGTATTTTAACGACGGATAATTCCGTTGCTAAAATAGTATATTCTTGTAGTGCCATAGTTGATGTAACATATGTACTAACGTGAAACAATCACTATCTTTCTTCATCATGTAAAAGTTTACCCAATCCACAATAAAATTGATGGAGTCAATTCGGAGGACAAACGCGTCTCTGGGGAAATGGACATGAGAGGGAGGAAGACGTGGTCTATTATTTCTGGTTCTTCCCCACACAAAAAAAAATGTGCAAGAACGATCTGCTAGACCTAGTCTTCTGGCTAGGTTGGCACTCACGACAATAGAGTTTGCGGCTAATATCTAAGTTGAACATTTGGACCCAAGGGGACATATATGTCTTTAATCTTCCGAAAGTTTACCTAATCAATGTTTGCTTGGCCCGTAGGTTGAGGATCATGAATTGAATGCGACTTTCATGGCACAAAGAACAAGATAGTCATATATAACTATAGTCAGGGAATAATTATCGAATAATTCCTTCAATTTATTTCGTAAGATACAAAAGTGTAAGTAACCATCATCCTTCTGCTTTATTCCTATTTCACAGTGTCACAAATGTATATAAGGTGCACATTTATTTAACCAAAGGGAGTCTGGCTGTAGCAGTCCAAATTGTCCCCATAGCCGACTCCCAGTATGTCGCAATACCTCCTGTAGAACCCGATCCGGTCCTCGACCTTCGGATCGGACCCATGTCCGCACTCGACGCCTCCGTTGATGATATTAGTGATCACCCCGTAGCCAGGACTCCGACCAGCCGATATATCGGCCGACGACGGCGTCCACGCCCCGGTGACGACGTCGTGGCAGGACGGTTTCGGGGATTGCGGCGTCATCCAGAACCACAGCGCGGTCTCGAACGATATGGTCGGGTCGGTGGCCACCAGGTCCGGGTTGTTGAGGAGGTCGGCATTGATCGCTTTTCCAGCTGGACCGTAGTTGTAGTTGCTGCAAAAGTTGGAGCGAAACAACGTCAGTTAGTAAATCAAGGTGAGGTGGTTTGGGCACGTGCAGTGCGTGTGTGTGTGCCTGGACTTACTAGGAGATCTGGATTGGGCCTCGGCCGTAGTACTTCTTGCCAGGAGCGCACGGCCAGTCGTTACTCGGTTGGCAGTAGTCACCAGGATTCCCTTGCTCTTGAACAAAACAGTAGCCCCAGGCATTTGCTCCATCAGGCGCAGTTGGCCATCCACCTATACATAACAATAGTTACCAACACTGTTTAAAAAAACCGGACAGATGATTGATCGAAAATCTTCTTTGGTACAGGTCTGCTCGGGGTTCAAATAGGCTATTTACGAGAACCAAATAATTTGAGACCGATAAAATATTCACATTTACTTCTTGGTTTGGATTGATTTGGTTCTGAGTATGTTTGGTTTTACAACTACAATGCCTCTCAAAACCAAACCAAGAACCAAACTGTTCAAATATCTTGTGATAATACTTTTTTGATTTTTTTTTTTTTTAAAACAGAATCGACGCCTGGTTCAATTGTGTACCGTTTTAGACGGTTTACCGGTTAAATTTCGATTATGAAAAAAAACTGCCGGTTGTTAAAAAAACAGTTCAAATCAGACCGAATCGGTTTTTTTTTTTGTTTTCTAATTTAATCAGACTCGTCCGACTGTCGATCCGGTCAGGTCCGATTTTGACAACACTACCGAGTACACTACCGTGTCCAAGTTACTACAATACTACTAGAAATCGCATAAACACGAATATGACACGATACTATATCTATAATATCGCATATAAAATTAGTTCTCAACTTTAGGTATAGTTTGAGCAACACGAAAACACTACTATCCCAGTACTAACCAGTAGTCTCATGGGAAGTCTGAGCTAAGAACGCAGCAATCTCCCTCTTCTGACTATCCGCGTCCCCGGACGTCGCGAAGCCGCTGAAAGAGTTGGCGGCGGCGACGAAGGCGTCGTAGGTGTAGAACCCGTGCGCCGGACAGGCTGCGTCGTCGCGGTGCAACAGCATCTGGTTAAAGAGATCGGCGCTGAGGAGCGACGCGACGCCGGAACCTCCCGACGGGCTCGGGGTCGAGCCGCATTGGCTCTGGCAGCTGTTGGGGTCACAGTAGGGTCCGGTGGAGCCGCAGTAGCCGTACTGGCTGCAGCAGAGGCCGCCGGCGCAGACCGCACCGCCGGCCTGGCTGCCGCATTGCTGTGCGGACGAGGCGTATGCGGAGGACAGGATGATGAGGATTGATAGTAGTAGTGTCGACATCATTTTCTCCATATTTGTTGTTGTTGTTGTTGTTGTTTTTGTTTTTGTTTGGGTGTGTGCTTAAATAGAGATGGAAAGTGTGTGCGTGTGTGTGACGTACGTGGGACTTTTCTTGTTAATAAACTAATATTCTATAGTGAACGAAAGCGTCTTCACATGCATTGCCCCAAGAATACGCGGTCCAGCCGCCGCCTTTGACTCTGTCAGCGGAGTTTCATTGAGACATTTTAGGCAGTGCCAACTTTTTTTTTTTTTTTTTTTTCTATTTGATTTTATCAATGTTAGATTAGCTATATTGGTAGTATTCCATTATGGTTCCTTGTTAGATTAAAAGTTAAGAATAATTTTCTGAAAATTTTGTTAAAAATTTATTAACGACACTTTCAGGAAGTTATTTTTAACTTTTGATCTAACAGAAGGTAATATCAATATATCTAATCTAACAGGAGGTAAAATCAAATAGTTCTTTTTTTTCTTCTTCTTTTGTGTTGGATTAAATTTTAAAATAAGAAGTACAACATCTTCCTTGAAGCTCCTTCACATAGATACTGGACCCAATTGAAATTGCATCCAAAAAAAAAAAAAGTTTGGTGATATTAGAAACTCAGTCCAAATAACCAATACTATAGTTTACATTTATATTTATTGATCTCGAATAAAGGTTAACTGATGAATTTTTTTTTTCCTGACGAAATTTGTGTCTCAGTTACGAAATTAGATTTACAGTGACAAAATTAAACTTTTAGTCATAAAATTTGGTGACGAAATTGAATTTTTAATGACGTTTCTTTTTATTATTATTATTTGTATTCTCGTTAACACTGTTCTACGGAAAAAAAATTATGCAAAAAATACGCATTCTAGTAGAACGTATGTATTTTGTACAAAATCCGTCGTTTTGAAAGACATATTGGGACTCAAATTACAAATTCACAGCACTTTGTGTTGTTTGTGAAATTCCCCAAAAAAAAAAAATAATGCTTAATATATAATTTTCTGTTAAATATTTATTCCTAAATTTGGTCCCTATATTTCAAACATAACACACGTTAGAAATTAATTAATAGCTTCCGTCTAGAGTTAACATTAAGGCGCTGCTTCTTGAACTGCAGAATCGGCCCACGGATTGACTCGCATGCCACTTGTCGATATTTTGTTGGATTGGAGAATGGAAGAAGATGAATTGATTTTGATTTTGATTTGTCTATAAGCTGAGGAGGAAGAATGTACACAATTGTCAAAGATGAACTCTAACAGCTGAGTCCTTCCAAAATTGTCAAATTTATGATATTACGCTGTAGATAAGTATGAGAAAGAGGAAACAACAATACATTTCAAGTCTTGTAATTTCTTTTACTTTAACGTGTGCCTTATCCAAAACTTCACCATCCGTTGAGTAAGTCTCTCTTTATATTTATTAGTAACACGCACGTAGATGCGAACATTACACCTCTATATATATATATATATATATATATATTATATATATATATATATATATATATATATATATAGAGAGAGAGAGAGAGAGAGAGAGAGAGGTGGGGGGATCTGTATCAAAAATTTCGTTTATAAAGTTTTCAAAAAGTTTCGTCATTTCTAGCCGTTGGATCGTCTTTAAGTTATCTAATCTTGAACGTTGTTTTAATCAACAGTCAAGATTAGATGAATTAAAACACCATCCAAAGGACCACAGTGATGGAACTTTTTTGGGACTTTATAAGCAGGACTCTTGATCCGTATATATATATATATATATATATATATATATATATATATATATATATATATAGTGCAAATAACGTCTAGTCTAGTAGTTAAGACCAATGCAAATTATCCAGGAGATTGCGGGTTCGAGTCGTCATTTAATTTTTCATTGGGGGGATTAAGTGGTGAGTTGGTGATGAGTGCAGCGCAGATGCGAACCTACGGACCGAGATGTGGTGGACCTGCAGGCCGAGTTTGTAGGCCTTCGGACCAAGAGTCTGTAACACAATTATCTCTTAAAAAAAAAAATTAAGTGGTTAGTTGGTGATGAGTGCAGCGAAGGTGCGAGTCTACGGACCTAGATGTGTTGGACTTTCGGACCGAGTTTGTAGGCCTTCGAACCAAGAGTCTATAACACAATTACCTCTTTCATATATATATATATATATATATATATATATATATATATATATATATATATCTTCTAGGAATTGAACTTAGGCAACTAAAAAAAAAAGTTTCTCCCATCTTAACCACTAAAGTTTGTTAGTATTGTTTTGTTATAAGTCAATCATATTAAGTAGTTAAATAATTAGGTATATATATATTTTTTTTAAATAATTAGTAGAATGTTTACAAACGATACGATTATGTTCTGAGTCGTTTTCAAATCACATTATATTAGTAGATTAGATAGATAGATAGATAGATAAAGTTTATGATATTCTTGTTAAAGTTTAGAATTGGTTCGGCATATAAATGATGTTACCAATTAGAAATAGAAAAATGCTAAGTTTACTACCGAATGTTTACAACCATCTTACAATCCTCTCTCTCCCATGCTATGTGGGCCACACACGACCCCACCTAGCATCAAATAAATGGCTGCCACGTGATACTCCTGCCACGTAGCAGCCACGTGACACCCCTGCCACGTGGCAGCCACGTGACAGAAAACCGGGTCCCACAAATCTTCTCATCTAATGGGCGGCCGTCACGTGGACGTCACGTGACAGTTGTAAAATGGATGTAAACATTTGGTTGTAGACGTAGCACTCCTTTTAGAAATAACTCATGACATAAAAGTTTTATTCATAAACCACGAGCTTATCCCTACCAATTAACAAGCCTAATTTTCATCTTCATGTCCCCTTGTAGACCATTAGGTCATCGACATATTAACAAGATTAAGCTGTACCATGAACAGTTCATCTAACCATCAAGGTCAATCGAGAAAGATGCAAAGTCGATCTAGTCTACAATAACAATAACAATAACATTCACAGAAATGCCCTGCCATCATGGAGGTGGCTTAACAATTGTAGCTAATGTAAATTATGAATATTGATGATGGTACTACAAAAAGAGTTAAAATGTATTATATTTTTGTCGTCCTAATTCATTGGAGGACATTTACAATTTTGATAGAAATTGTTATTTTAGGACGGTTAAATTTTTAGCATTCATGATTTTCTATTGACTACCAAAATTTTGTATCTGCTTAGACTTTAAGTCTTGACATGTCCAATTAGAAAATTTAGATCTTAGTTGATTATTTTTTGTTTACTTTTTTCCATTATATCTCCTTCCCATCATGGGTTAGTTTGTACCATTGTAATAATGTTAAGGGTATAATCGCAAAAATAAAATCAAAAATAAAATCTTTCAATTGAACATGTTAACATGGCAAAAATGTTTTTGTTGTTTTCATATTGTTCAAAGACTGCTTGATGACGAGTTTTAGTAAATAAATCAGCGGCAAGTGGAGAAAATTTAGTTTTATGATATACCAATTATTATTTTTAATATATATTTTAAAGCCAACCTATCATTTTGGGTAAGTAACCAATAATATTTTGGTTTCAGACCGATTCAGACCGGTCCGTCTAATATCCAAATTCGTTCGTAAATAGAGTATTTCAGAAATTTTCTATGCTTCCATTTAATGGGTGGAGAATTTCAGCATTAATCCTAACCATCTGCCAAGTGTCATGGACGAACTTACTAAGACATATTGCCACATTCATGATGAAATCATATGGTGTATAATATTTGACATAATGTTGTGTCAGTGATAAGAGAGTAGAAAATTGAAACCGAACTCGAGTGACTCTTGTGATTATCGATGAGAGGTATAAGATTTCGACTGGGTGATAGAAGGTCAGTGGATCGAACTACGAGGACGTATTATTTCTTCTATTTATAAATGGTGGGAGTTGGAGGACAGTGGATCCAAAAATATGTAATACAATGTACACAAAAATTTTAAACGTTATGTCGGATCTCGTACGTTATGCCTAGAAGTAAAAAAAATAAAAAAAAAAGTAGAAAATTGAAAGGTTCTAAAATAGAATTATTGTAATAAACTCACCATTCAAAGGATTCAAAACTCCTTATGATACCAAACGTACTATAGCAAAGTTTTTAAATAAAAGATGAGAGAATACTCTATAGATGACTACGCTACCTAAGAATCGGTCTTTGACATAATCAGAGCCGTTTCCGACATTCAAGGTACAAATAATAAAAAAAGTAAATTTTTTTAACTATTATAGAAAAAAAAAAAAAATTGACATTCTAACAGTTATGTTACTGTCGTTTCTAAAATATAGGGAGGTCTAAATCTGAAAATAGAGATTTCACATCATTAACATATACGGAGGTTAATTTTTTTAGTATCTTTACGTTTCTGGTACCCTATACGATCGCACGCTTTTACATGCTCAAAAACGATTCTGGACAAAATCAAGATGTTCATAAGGATGTTTATCAAATTCAACAAGACAAAGATGATGTTTATGGAATCAAAGATTGATGTCGTTAAAGAAGGATATGATATTGGGTGATGCTATGGGTACAACTACTAAGGGGGTACAACCGTCACGTGGCCGGCCTCCATTGGAGGAGAGAGGAAAAAGATGGGGCCGTATGGGACCCATATAACAGGGGTGTGAGAGGGGATGTGGGGCCGGGTGGGACCCATATATCAGGGGGGGGGGGGGGGGGGGGGGGAGAGAGGTTGTAATAGGTTGTAAGCATTTGGTCGAACTTGGTTTGAAGATTTCTTCGAACAGAAAAATGTCCATCGAGCTCGGTACAGACCAAGCCACGAACGAACTTCGAATCGTACTTGGACCGAGCCGAACACGAACCGAGCACGTATTTTACTCTCATCTTTAGTTGCAAACGAAGCGTTCATATAAAGGAAGCCCAAAAAAAGCAAGCCCAGCCGTCGTGCTAATGGGCTTTAATTGTAGAGTTCAGCTGATCCGCTCGGGAGCCAGAGCAAGTTCAACACAACCTTCTCCTCTCTCTTTTTCCCCTTCTCACGATATCTAATAATCTTGCATATACAGAAACACAGATATATGATCTTTTAACACACTGCACTTAATTGGTATTACATCCGAACTATTCTGAGTTCAAGTGTTTGGTAGCAAGCATTGAAACTCCAGTTTTTTTTTTTTTTTTTTTTTTTTTTTTTTTTTTTTTTTTTAAATTGATCGGTGGTATTTTCATGTCGTAAAATTCAATTCAGTTTTTTTTTTATGTGACAGGTGGCTATTGGGGAGGACGTTCAGTTTATTCGGTTTCAACCGAATCGAAATAGTCAAAATCAAATTAACCGAAATTCTAAAAATTTAAAACCGAAATCGAACCGAAATTAGCCAAAATCGAAACCGAACCGAATAACGATTCGGTTTTATTCGGTTCGGTTATTTCTATTGTTTAATGGATAGGGCCAAAAGTTTGAATCATGATTAAATGATATTAAAAATTAAATTTTTATACACACATTTGTTGTATTTGTGTCTAAAGTTAGACTAGTTGTTAAATTATCAAAGTTGAACTTTAAAACATATACGTAAAATTATTGCTTTCAAAATATACACACTTTTAATTACAATATATGCATATAATTGAGAGTATTTACATAATTGTATAAGTCTTATTTGATTTTCGGTTTTGGACCGAAATTGAAATCCAAAACCAAAACCGAATAAAAAAAATTCGTATTTTCAAAACCGAAACCGAACCGAACTTTTGGTTCAATTCGATTCGATTTTCGGTCCAAAACCGAATAATGCTTACTCCTAGGTGAGAGTGCATTTGGTTGCAAGGGTGGAAAAGTGAGATTTTTTTTATTTGACTTTTTTACGGTTGGAATAATGCTAAGTCTACAACCAAATGCTTACAACATCTCTCTCCCCCTTGTTATATGAGTCTCATCCGGCCCCACCTCTCCCATCTCCCTATCCCCCTCCCCACCAATGGGGCCGACTACGTGACGGTTGTAAGCAAAGTTGTAAGCATTTGGTTATACTCGTAGCATTACCCTTGCAGGTGTAATTTTGGTTGACAAAATATTACTTTTTACCTCTGAGAAAAAAAATTGGAGAAAGTGGAAAGGAAAAAGATGAATTCGGACGTTTGGTTACGTAAAAGTGGAAAAGTTAAATTTTTACGAGTAAATAAAATTTTTGAGTAAGCTAAAAAAATGTCTAACAAAATATTGGAGTAAATTTGAAAACCATTACAATACTTGTCAATAAAATTTTCCTTCAATACAATTTATTTTTCACTTAGAAATTTTTAATTTTAGAAATTTTACATTAGGTAATTACATGTCAATTAAAATAAACAATAATTAAGAAGGAACTCTTTTGGGGAAGAGAGAGAAAGTGGTTATTTTGTTGCACACTCTAAAACTATCTTTTTCTCCAATTTCAACACCATCAAAACAATTGAACTTATTTTTTTTTCACTTTCAACAACCATCCAAACAACGGAACTCTTTTTTTTTTCCACTTTCATATCTTTCAATTTCACCAACCAGACAACTTTTGAAAAGTCACAATTTATGCGTACGCATCGCCTACTCAAATTATATATTTTTTATTTTCGTACTTTCGTACACATTCATGCAACCAAACAGTTCCTAAACGTTCAGAAAAAGAAGAGAGAGAAAGAGAGAGAGAGAGAGTAATCTGACTCTCAACGTAAATCATGATCATCCCCATATTGTCTGTGACATAGGGATTGCTCACACCTGATCTTCTTGTATCATTTTTTTTTTAGATGTCCGACGTCATGTTTGATATTTTGTACACGCTGCGTTGCATATTTTTTGAATTCACTGTTTTTAATTGTTATCATTTATAAAAAAAAAAAAATACGTTCATCTGATTCAACCCATCTATTTTTTATCATTCAACCAGAATCTTATAACTTTTTTTGACGACCACAAGAGTCACTCGATCTTGATTTCTTCTTACATCATTGAGATTGCTACATTAGCACCATCAATGGACAACCATCGCCTTAATAGCTCGTGTTGACAATGAATAGAATGTACGCGTTTGGTTATTCTCCTCGACATCACGAAGTTATAGGAAATAGTTATGCTTAGAGCATCTCCAACCCTATTGTGACTTTGGAAAAAAAGTTGTTGCAATTTAAATGACAAAATTTTATTTAAAAATTTCTACTCTAATACAGCTTAAGTGACAAAAAATTATAAAAAAATAATTGTAATTTTTGTTGTCTAATTCTATACAATAAATTTGACAATATTTTCAACTCATTGTCATTAATTATGAATAAAAAAATATTTTAAATTGGAAAGAATATAATTTGTCTTGAAAGTTAGAAAAAATAATAATCATATTAGTACTTTTATATTGGAGATTATTTTTTTTTTTTTACTTTATTATTTTTTGTGAATATTATCTTACCACATAAAAAAGACATTATATTGTGCCTCATACAACATACAAATCACAATACATTACATGGCAATAGGGTTGGAGATGCTCTTACATCGCTAGCAATTGTGGCATCTTCACGAGAACTCCTCCTCTATTAATGGCAAAAAGTTTTGCAATATTCGCATGAATTATCTCAAACAATTCTGCTATTTGTCACACACACACAAAATATAGGTGATGTCATCTTCTATTATGTGATATCTAACATTAGCAATTGACATGACAAATAAAAAAAAAAAAAAATTAATCGACTAATTTTTTAATATTAATTTTAAAATTAAAATTAAAATTTCTCATGTCAGCTATTTTGTCATATGTCACATAATGGAGGATTGTATTATCCAATTTTTTTGAAAGACAAATAATATTTTTGATTCTCAAATGTTGCAACATGAAATAATTAAACAGTTATAATAAGCACGTGCGCGCGCGCACACATACACACACACATATATATATATATATATATATATATATATATATATATATATATATATATATATATATATATATATATTCATTAAACTTTAAGTGCAAAGATTGAGGAGTCATCGATGCGAAGAACCCCAAGACTTGCAAGTGAATATTTGGATTGAGCTCACGTCAGTAACACTGCTCAGGAAAAATTACAACAATATGTAATGAACCGATGCACACAATATGATAAAATTTTATCATCATAAGCTTCACGGTCTGGTAAGTACGTGGTTAATGTCAAATTCAAGCTTAAGACGCGTTAATTAATGAAGATGGAAGTAATTCGTGCTCAACATATGAGCCATGCTGAAATAGCCGATGTCATGTATTAATGAGACACAGTTTTATTTAATTTCTTTTAAATACAAATGATCCATATATATAAGTAAAAATTAATCAAAGAATATTGATTAACTTTCATCTATGATAAAAATTGTATTGTTCGAATAACTATAAAGTCTAAATATTAAAAAAATTACTACTCAAATTTGTAAATCTTCAACTATCTCTCTGGCATCTCCAAAACCACCAACACCTCCTAGCAATTACATGAGTACAAAAATAAAAAATAAATGTAAAAAAATAAATCGACAAATTCAAAATATAATATATGCGAACAAAGAATGCAAATGTCAAAAAAAAAAATATCAAACAAAACCAGTATATAATTAAAATAGTACGTGCCATTAAAATAAATGAATTAAGTATTATCTAGCAAAAGTAACGACCACCAACAATAATAAAATCATCACCGAAAAATTGTCCTCGCATGTGTAGACACAAAATTATTATGGTTTGAATATCAACTTTATCAAGAAAATCATTCTGAATATATAACATGCTAATCCATAATAATAATCTTAATATATAAGAAACGTTACATAAAAAAGTTCGTACAAAACCATCCATAAAAAATGTAAAGAACGAATGAATGTAGTGAACAGATAAGTCTAAACATAAGTAAAGTACGAAAATGATAAGAAAAATTATGACTTATCTCCCACTTTATTTATCCATATTCAGGGTGTACCCCACAGTTTTTTCATACTCTACAACACCCCCACTTTGACGAAATTCGTCCAAAAGTAACGGTCAATCCATTTGACCAAAAAAATGGACGAAAACACCCTCATCTTTTCCCTCTTTCCTGTCACACCCCTCTCCCCACCGCTGCCGTTGTCGTCGACCCCCCTCTCTCGCCACCTACCATGCTAATCTCCCAATAAAGTCTACTATATACTTTGTCCTCTTCTTCTTCTACCAAGAACTAACAACTCTCCTTCCTTCCTTCTTCCAACTCTACTTGATTTCAAGATGATGGGTCACACTGGGAAGAAGTGGATCAAATCAATAGTAGGCCTCAAGAAGCAGCGACACATCAATGATAACGACAATGTTTGCTCCCTTCGCGCTCACCAAATTCTTATCTTTCTTTCAATCTTGTGGTTTTTAGCTGATTATTTTACATGGATAATTGTTACCTTTTTGAAGGAGGTGGGTCGTCGGAGAGGCAGGAAGTGGAAGCTGTGGAGGAGCTCCTCCAGGTCGAGGAGGAGCGGGGTCGACGGCGACGGTCCGTAGGGGGCGTGGAGGGGTGGGCTGGGCGGGGCGGGGAGCGGAGGGGAGGGGGGGGGGGGAGCGGGACCCTGCTGCAAGGAGGAAAAAAAATAGAGGTATTTTTGTCCAAAAAATTGAGTCAAACAAATTAACCGTTAGGAAGAGACGGTTTCCGTCAAAAGTGAGAGGTCTTGTAGATTATAGAAAAACAGTAGGATACATCTTGGATATGGATAAATAGAGTAGGAATAAGTCAAAATTTCTCAAATGATAAAAAAATATATTAATTTCTAATAATATTTTATTCTCGTACTAAAACGTGACTTTTGTAAGTTTATTATTAACCATTTACAAAAAAAAAGATTAAAGTGCAAGCATGCATGAGAAGTAATCATCAATAATTAACTATTAAAACAAAAATATTAGATCTAGTAACACATTTTATACTACACTAAAATAGTGTTTATTTAATAACCATTTTAAAAAAGAATAACCTATAAAAAGTTCATCATCTGGGTTTACAAGACCACCAATCAACAAACAAAACTCCTCCACAGCAACAGCTGCTTCTTGTTCAATAAATATTACATGTTTTCTTATACTATGCTATTATCTCCGATAGACTTAAATATTTAGTCTTAAATAATAATAAAAATTAAGAACCCTCAATATTAGAAAGGCCATATTTGGTCACACCAGTTGTCCTGGCTTAGGGCTGGACCTGATTCTCAGTCATGTGGTTAGTTGTGTCAAACTGGAAAGGACACAGTAAAAGACGAGTGAAATTATTATTATTTTATATATATATATCTGTCATTGCGATAACAACCATCGAGAAGATATTTTAAGCTATAAAAATTATCAAAATTCAGATACACCGTCGACTTGAAAATGGGTTTATGAATAACTATATTGACAAATACATGCCAAAGACTGTCAACAATGAAAATTATTCAATGATTTCAGAATAAATACAATTAATCTGATGGGAGTACTAGTACTGTAATCTTATCTTTTGTATATATATATATATATATATATATATATATATATAGTTTTGTAGCATTTGATTTATTTTTGGATTTTTTTACGTTTGAAATTTACTCTCCGTCCGCTCTGGTACCAAGTGAAACCCAGCATTCTATAAGAAAGTGACTCGTAATTATCCCTAATACTAGCTTTCCGGTACAATTCTATTATTTGTTATCCAAAAAATTTGGATAATAACATCTTCCATTAAGTGACATTTGACATGATAATTGATATGGTAAATTATAAAGACCAATGCACCAATTGCGGTACAATAGAGTTGCAATTCACTAGTTATTTTAGAAGGTCGCCAAATATGGAAAAAAAATCCAAAGGTTAATTGTAATCCTCAGAAACTGCAGCCCACATCGCCATTCAATATTTCTTGACCTACTATTGGCCAAACCACTTGGGCACCAGGTCGAATGTGAGCAGATCACTTAGCCATGCTTTGTAATTGGAAAACGGATGCCGTGGAAGCACTAGACACTCAGTCAAAGAAAGATAACGGAGAGTTGACCGAAATGAGCACTAGATACTTTTCATTTTATCTTCTCCAAATCACCGGTATGACTATCGGAATCGTGAGTATCAGCATGTAGTTTCCAGATCCAAGTGGTCCCAAAAAAAAATCACCTAAATTTTAATATTAATTTAAATTTTAATGTTAAAACGTATCATATCAACTGTCATATTAGATGCCATATAATGAAAGATAACATCGTAATATTTATTTTTAATATTAAAATTTATCATGTCAGCTATTATGTTAGATGTTACATAATAGAAAATAGTATCATAATAGTATCATGAATAGTTGAGAGCATTAAGTTAAACATTTTGAATAGTTGAAGGTATCAAGTTATAATTTAGTCTATTATTTTAATGTTAAAATATATTCAGCTGTCAGTGTTCCGATATCTGCAGTAGATTAAAGTTGAAATCATTTGCACTATATATATGTTTGCGATCAACAACTAAACTAAACATGACATTCTACGTTGTCATTATGTTGGTGTCTGACTGTCGAAAGTCATATCATATTTCGAGAGAAACGATGGCCGCTACAAGTGCGCAAAGCTAGCATGATCAGAAAGTCAAGTCAACTAGCAATCTATAGAGCTGCCAAACCCTATGTTAATTTGCTGGTTACTATCGAGCATCTCTTATACCGCTACAAGGAGGGATCCACGTCCCTTTCTATTATGCATCTCCAAACATTTTTACGGAAACATATTTTTTTTTCAAACATATGTATACAGCTTACAAGACACTGCATACTCGCAGAACGGCATAACAGTTCGTCCAACAATGAAAAGAATTAATCTAAAGACCAGTAGTCTAGAATCTGAGTTTGACTGATTTGGTTCGGAAAGGGGATGGCCTAAGGGTGCATGAGTTGCTGAGGAACAACTCTGTAATATTTCTTAGCCCTCCTGGTCTTCGCGACATCCACTTCCTGCTTCTCGTACAACAGCAGTTTGGGCTCGGAAGGAAGGAGTCAATTAAGTACTCCACACCAGAGGCGAGGATATAGTGATGACCGTTCGGACGGATGGATCCAAACACCAGAGTCGAGAATATTGATGACTGCTCGGACGGATGGATCCAAACAGCATAGCTTGGGCTGAAGCTGTTGTCCTGCATCGCACCATCCCTCGACATGGAAGATAGAGCGCCGTTGATAAAGTCCATATATAGAATGAACACTCTTTTCTGACGCTCCCTCGCCACGGAAGCCACAATACCCACCGTTGCAGGCTGAGCTGTATCCATGGGAGTGACAAATCCATAGAGCTCCTCCACATAATTGTCCACCTCATCCGCCCAACTGAGTCGCGACCCCACTTTCTTGTCTACTGCAGACACCTCCCGAGCAGAAGAAAGAGGATCCCCCGAGACGAGTTCGTCGTTTTTCCTCCGGATAGGAGTGGGATCCACAACACTTCCGCCATCCCTAGAATTCCCAAGCTCAATCAAAGAAACAGATCCCAACCTCGCTCTGAATTCACCTTCTTCCCCGGATCCCTCCGAACTTTCGCCGCGAAAAGCCTCCTCGTCTCCCACCTCACCTTGAAGCCTAGAGAGCTCCTGCTCACAGTCCATCGCGGTAGCATCGAGCTTCAATCCCCGTACGCACGGGCATACGGATACGACATTGTGTATAGTTTGGAGAGTGTGTGCGTGTCGTGTCCAATAATTTGTTATCTGTACAAGTTTGGAGTACCCTCGGTTTACTAAATTAATTATAAGCCTTGCAGCCACCTACCTTCATAAAATGACATGTTTGAAACCAAATCATTAATTTCGAGAACAATATCTACCTTTGATCATAATCACACCTTTAATTAACATCTTGGTGCTGCTAGCTTCGTACTAATCAGTATATCAATTGGTATGCACTGCAATTGCACGTGTACAAAGAACTTGGAGATAATTGTTACTCATCTTATTTTCCGATTGGTGCCCCCCTCCGGCTTTCCAATGACGCTCATCTCGTACTCTTAAATTGCAATATTTATTAATCATCCATCTTAGAATTCTCATTTCATCTGATCTAAGTTTCTGTCAGCACTATTATTCATAAAACATAGTTATTCAAGGATATCTTGCGCACACAAATACTCAATTTCATCTATCCCTTATTATAAAACATCCATTTCAATCTTTCCGTCGTGACAGAAAGTATGATAAACTCCTTGGCATGCATTCTCGTTCATCAATATAGATTCTTCGTGGCCTCACATTTCTTTTATATTATAAGACTGTACATGATATTTGTTATATTTGTTATATTTTATGTAAAACACAGCTTGAACAGCCCGCGGTCCGTGACAGCTGATTGGTCCACGGGGACACGTGTCCGAACCCCATTTGTCCTCTCCTATTTGTTTGGGTCTGCGGGCGGTTGATCTGCGGATGAAAAGTTGTCACGTGGACCGCGCGGGCCAAAAGCGAGAACCAATCCTGCGGCGGTTCATGTTGGATTAATTTTGTTAGAACTTTGTTATATTTTTTAGTTGCATTGTGTGGCATTAGAATAGGAGTTTAGTTGCACCATTTTTGGATCAAGTTTGTTTATTTTCCTGTATTTAAACTTTCCGGAATGAAAGTAATATAGAAGCACTAGCAATAAAATGTAAGGCTCTGTGTCCTCTTTCTTCTTTGTGTGTGAGTGGTATGTTTTCTTTTTATTATCTTCTTTCTCAACAATTGGTATCAAAGCTCAGGTTGGGTCGAGCACTTGATCCGTTCATGCCCAAATACATACCGCGCTCTCCGGGAAGTAGTGTCACCGGCGACGAGGTACCGATGAGTAAGGTGGCGAAGGGGAATTCCGCCGTCTCGCTGCATTATCCGATGCTCACGACGAGCAATTATACAGCCTGGGCAATCAAGATGAAGGTCTATATGAGGGCTCAAGGAGTGTGGAAAGCTATCGAGAACACCAACATCGACGTGCGCAAGGATCAAATGGCATTGGCGGCCATATACGCGGGCATCCCCGAGGAAACGTTCTTCCTACTGGCCGATAAGCAAACGGCCAAAGATGCGTGAGAGGCGTTGAAGATGATGCAGTTAGGCGCCGATCGTGTGAAGGAGGCTAAGGTACAAACCCTCAAAACTGAGTTCGAGGGCTTGCGCATGAAGGAGACGGATTCGGTCGATGACTTCGCTGTCAAGATAACAACCTTCATCAACAAAATTCGTGCATTGGGCGACAAGGTTGAGGAGGCCCATGTCGTCAAGAAGTTTCTCCGGACAGTCCCAAAGAAGTTCTTGCAGATCGCATCCACAATAGAGCAATTCGGCGACCTTAAAACAATGACGGTCGAGGAGGTGATTGGGCGCCTCAAAGTCCATGAGGAGCGACTCCGTGGATACGATGATGACAACAGCGAGGAGCATCTTCTTCTCACCCGAGCCGAGTGGAAGGCACGTGAGAAGAAATGTGAAGCCGAGGGCTCCTCTGGTGCTGCTCGTGGTCAAAGCCGCAGGATTGGAAGGTTTGATAAAGCAAGGGTAAGATGTTATAATTGCAATAATTATGGTCATTTTTCTTCAGAATGTTCCGAAAAGGATAAGAAAACTCTATTCGTAGAGGTATGCGAAGATGAACACCCTGCGCTGCTATGAATTGGAACAACATAATTAGAGGGTTGATTGTTGGATTAATTTTATTAGGACTTTGTCCTATTCTTTAGTTGCATTGTATGACATTATAATAGGAATTTAGTTGCACCATTTGTGGATCAAGTTTGTTTATTTTCCTGTATTTAAACTTCCCGGAATGAAAGTAATATAGAAGCACTAGCAACAAAATATAAGGTTCTGTGTCATCTTTCTTCTTTGTGTGTGAGTGGTATGTTTTCTTTTTATTATCTTCTTTCTCAACAGTTCACGTAGCAGCGCTCTACAATCTTTCATCTTGGATCGAGAATAGGACGTTAATTATGACTTCCTTGAATTCGGTTTTAACGAATGGATTTCTTGCCGGGCGCTCTTCAAAGTGTTCACCGTGTACGAAATTATATATGAATTATGGAATCGATATAAATAGTAATTGATTTGTCTGTGACCTAGGTATTGTCCGCACCTGATCTTCTCCCATCATGGAGATTGCTACATTAGCATAACTAAATGGTTATATAGACTCGATCGTGGCGCGATTGATGATGCATTTGGCCCGGGTATGATCACCTCCAACCTCTGGAAGCTATCGAAAGTCGTTGCGTACATTGCTATCTAAAGGCACGGGCGCATTATATAGTAGAACTGATCGCGAATAAGTAAGTGCATGCGAGCGAGCGAGCAGACAACAGATTCCAACTGGATCACCAAATGTGGTATCTTTACTAGAAATTTTGATATAGCTATATATGTCCATTTGTCGCAACTTAGCTGTAAGTTTCTTGCCATCGCTCTATTTCTCCAATGGTGCATGCACGTAGGAAGCATGCAGATATTATAAGCATATGGTTAAGATTACTTGGAAGAATTAATTATCGGCAAAGGACCCCAATACTTCAGAGATTACATGGACTGAGCTTGCCAAGGGATGGTTCCCCAAAGATTACAAAGATCGTACATATGTATATGAAAATAGAAAATTATTATTGATGGCTGCGCTTTAATTATAACTCGTGCTTCTGACTACAACTTGTACGAGAGTAAATATTACAGACTGATTCTATAAAATAAAAATATTACAACAAATTTTTTGGAGACAGAAAACAATTAAAATTTCATGTTAGTCGCAGTGGATACAATGAGACCGAAGCAGAAATAATATGGAGGAGGAGGAAGAGATCGTTGTTGGGGTGATGACGATCTTCGTTGCTTAAAGCAAGATTCGACAATTTTTCGTCGATCTACACACAGGAACTGCAAGTTCGATATTTTGAACTTCTGGAACGTTCCTTGCACAGGGGTCGTCCCTTTGTCAACTTTGTTGTGAAACTCGAATTAGACGAGCAGGACGAATGAATAACTTTTTCGTGGATTTGTGTGGCTGCTGCTAAACTCCTCCGATAGTATGTCTCTTCTACCACTCATCTCTAATGAGAAGAGAATATTTATAGGGAAAACACTCGCCAAATTCTAATCAGCCGCTGCCCACTTAATCCGGAGATAATCTCCACTGATAAAGGACGGTTATTAACCAATATCTTCGAATTCCAAAAAAATAAGGAGCGGTTAAAATATAATATTCACTCAAATAGCCAATTAGTACCATTTTTGGCGAAGAACGGCAGCATTTCTGCGAGTACGCGCGAAAACGAGTACAATAAAACCAAAATATGACACTTTGCGTCCTTCGTCCGAGTCCCTAGGGCTTAGTTGCTAAGAAAAATACCACAGAATGAGCGACAAAGAACACCATGGGGTCTTTATCAATGTCTTCTACCTGTACTATCACTTCCCATGTGCATAAATCAAAATAATAAGCTTATATTGAAACAGACACTTGGAGTTGCCACATGAATGTGGGACTAATTTCTAGAGTTCAAGATAAAAAAAATTCCAACATGGTCTAATGGTAACACAAAAATGAGCGGACATGACTTGAATTCCAGTTGTTCCAAGTTTCCAACAATATTTGAAATAGGAGGTGCCTTGATGGTATTAAGAGTCCATATTTTTGTTCACCCACCAAATATACGGTGGATATTCATCCTCCACTAAAAAATTGTCACGTGTCAAATTAAAGGTCAAAATCACTTTTGGATGTTCACAAAACCTCTTCCAAAGTGGTTTTACGTGAATTTTTTTTTTGTGGATAATCAACATCCACCCTAGTTTTTGTGGATGAAAAAAAATGGACTCTCCAAACATGGACAATTATTAATGATTGGCCTCACCTAAAATAAAAATGAAAGAACATGTAATATATACGAACCAATGGACTCATTATGGAATTTTCACAAGTTTGCAACTGACTATCAGAGAATTAAGAACAAATACAAGCTTACTAACGAAAATAAAAGTAAATCACGCACTGTTTGATATCTTGTGCCAAATGAAACACAAGAACGCGACTGTTTAATTTCGATGATATACGTGTCTAATTTCTCAGATATATCAGTATGATAATTAACGTCGAAGCCACTATTTGCCCTATGTTAGTGACCGACAACTATATAAAAACGCAATGTTAATTTCACCCTTGTCATGATGTTGGTGTCGAATGTCGAAAGTCTTCTCAATTATCTGTCGAGTAGAGAGGAACGATCGATAGCCACTAAAAGTGTGCAAAGGACCACCCTTCCCCCCCCCCCCCCCCCCCCCCTTTCATTCTCCTCATGAAGTCAACTGGCAATCTACAGAACTGCCGAAACATGTCTTGCTGAATTCGTGTCCAATGTATTTTCTTGGTACGGAAATTCCAATGTCGCTGGGCTCTGACCCTCACACCACGTAAGTGAGAAATTATTCTGTGAGCCTGGTTTATCGTGCAATTGATTCTCCTTCACTGGATGGTCTGAGAATAAAAAAAAAAAAAAAAATCAGTGTGGGTGCTAATCTCTGAAATTAGTGAAAATTGAACTTTAGCATAGCTTGAACGACAGCTAGTATCGTATCGTCTAAAATATCAAAAAAAAAAATTTAATTATTATTTAATTGTTGCATACTTCAAATATAAACAAATTAAAGAATAAAACATAATTTTAAATATTTTTAAAAAAAATTTCAAAAATTTGGACCGGACTACAGTTCGGCCGTGTCCATTAATTGCTCTCTCTCTCGGGAGGCCTGTTAATTAGGCTGCCACTGCATGCACTCATCTCCATGCTATCAAATGGAGGAGAATCAAGATGCACTATAAATTCAGTTCACCACATAATTAGTAGCGCGCTAGCAGAACAAGCCAAGAAGATTCCTCCCCGGTCGATGGAGCCCTCTACAGAGAAAATGCGGTCGACTAGCAATATAAAATACTCAATCTGGACTCTTAGACGTATGGACGCTGCTACACAGACCGTAGTCGTGCCCGCAAGCCTCGTGTCGCCGCGACATTGGCAGATCTACTACATGTTATGGACCTCACGCAAATAGGGGGGACGAATGGAAATCGACACAAAAATAGGTGGTCATGCCCACGGACAGAGACCTCGGGCCAAATATCATTTCGGAAGAAGTATATATGTCCAGTACTGTGTGCATGCTTCTCCATCTGCAAATATTACAAAATATAGAGATTAATCTCAACAAAAGATCTAAGGGCAATGCTATGACTACAACCAAATGTCTACAACCCTCTTACAACCGCCACGTGGCGGCCCACGTGACGGCCGTCCATTTGAGGAGGGGAGAGAGGTGGGATCCGGTGGCTGTAAGGATGGTCGCCACGTGGCCAATACGTCACGTGACGGTCGTTCATTGGAGAAGAGGTGGGGTCGGAGATGACCCACATAGCAGGGAGGTGAGAGAGTTGTAAGAAGGTTGTAAGTATTTGGTAGTAAACTCAGCATTATTGAAGATCTAAATATAACAAAACAAAAGTCTCGTCACCACTCTTAGTCATCAAGCAAAAATAGGGATATTCCTTCCGTTGTCCTTAGAGTGAGCTAAGCTAATCTCTCACAGTAGATGAAGCCAAATATATTTTATATATATATATATATATATATATATATATATATATATATATATATATATATAATGCGACGGAGTGGACATAAGAGAGGAAACAATTAGCAACAAGACAAGCAGTACAGTCCGTAGCTAGGACCGCGCGCGAGTTCTTGAGTATGATGCCAAAATGGCATGCAACAGAGCGACCAAAGCCAAATCCAGTGGTTAGAGACAAATTACGATGCAGTCATTCGAACGTTCGTCCTCTTGCGCCGAATGCATCTCGCTGAATGAAGAAATATAGATACTCTCATCCATTCCTTCAGTGGTAGGTACGTACTACATGAATCGAGAGCCAAATGGCATGTCATTAAGAACGGGATAATATACTGCGTCCCAACACCACCAGTGGCAGTGGCACTCAAAAACCCACAATACACAGATGTGTCGAGTGATTAATTAGTACATGTCAGTTGACCATCAGTTCCTACCCATATTTCAGCCAGCTTAGGTGCACACAGCTATATTTCCTCTGTATACACATATGCGATTGACTAATATATAGACTCATCAGTAGCAACAGGATATTAGTCAAACAATAATTTATACTCGGACAAAATTATATAAAAATACCAAAATTTTAAAAATAATTGGCAGCAAGACTGTCATTACTTTTAGCGGTATGAGCTCATTTCATTTAAAAAAAAAAGAAAAGAATCAAGCCGCAATTGCTACTCGATCGAGATCTCGCAGCCATATCATTATTGCTAATGACAGATATATAATAATGATGATCTGTTTTTTTTTTTTTAATTTTGATATCTTTACGTAATTTTGTCAAACTAAGCTAGATAAGCTTAAACAAACATCGATTGAGACAATTACAACTGATATAATTTTTATATTAACGTTACAGAGGACATGACCGTTTACTACCATAACAGAATGATTGGAAGAAAGGATTCAAAGTAGCCAACTTCAAAAAATTTGGATAAAAGCTCTCTCTATATACGTAGTCCATAGATCAGAGTCAACCCTTCGAGCGTACGTAGAGGTCCTTTGGAAAGGCTGGTCGACAATTATTCACACATTCTACGCTCCGCTCCACTGATTCAAAACAAATATATGCTTTCATATCTGAGGGATACGTACATCACACAAAATCTAGTTTAAGAACCGAATAGATTCCGCAGAAAGTATATATAAATCTAGAACTTTCTCAAAAGTAGCACAGTAAGCAGCATTCGAGACCAATAAGCACCTCTTCTTGTGTGGTTTCTATTCTTGTGACGCGGATGATGAATTGAAAGTATATATCAAAGATTCCGAAAGGGTCCCGGTGCCAACATGTAGTAGTAGTCTGTGGGCATAAAGGACTCATGGTGATGAGCTCAAATGGGAATGTGGACCTCACCCCTTAATTCTAGCTTTCTGCCTCCAACTACTACTCACTAAAGCCCTCTTCGAAAAAGAAAAAGGAAAAAAAAAAAAATCCTATATCCTTGATATTTAATCGAGATTTAGTATGATGCAAGTACGTGTTTTGAATCAAACGCATACGTGGCTGTCAAAATGATGGTTGGATGGGAGGTTCCTTATAGTGGGGTGGACATTTTTCGGTTTTGGACCAAAAATCGAATTCCGAAGCGATGAAAATCAGAGATTTGATTCGGTTCCACAAAAAAAATCGGTTGAATTTCTCTTTTAAAAATACTAAAAAAATTGGTTTCGATTCTGGGTTTCGATTTGAGTTCAAAACCGAGAACCGGGTAAGACATGTGCAAACTCTTAATTCTATACATATTTTGTGATTAAAAAATATATATATATTTTTAAAATAGTAATTTTTATACATATATTTGTTGTATTTTAAAATTCCATCCAAAGTTAGATTAGTTGTTAAATTATCAAAATTGGATATATATATATATATATATCCAATTTTGATAATTTAACAACTAATCTAATTTTGGATAAAATTTTAAAATACAACAAATATATGTATAAAAATTATAATTTTTAATATAATTTAACTACGATTCCAATTTTGAACCGACCCATTAAATAATAGGAATAGCTCAATCGAACAAACTAAATAAACCGAAACCATTATTCGGTTCAGATCGGTTTCGGTTTTGATTAATTTCGATTCGATTTCGATTTTAGATTTTTAATTTTTTTGGTTTAATCAATTTTGACTATTTCGATTGGGTCGAAACTGAATAAATTTCATGCTTATCCAAGTTTCTTCAGTCGCTTCCCGAGGCGATCACGTATCCAAGTAATTAACCTACCTGAAATCCCTTTTTGCTTTCCCATGAGTGCACTGAGAAAATAGTGGGGCAGGGGGTGCATGAAGAAATGGATTAGAAAGTTAATTGGTTGGTCCCATAACCATCACATGGAGAGGATAAGAGTGCTAATCAATGGAAAGTTTGTTGGATGCAGGTTAGATTGACTTTCTAATGCACATACTAGCTAGCTACCCCCCACCACTTTCTCTTGTTGTGTGCAGCAAAGTCAATTTTTGGCTATTTCTAGCTCTTTTAAGTAACACAACCACACCATGCAAGTAGGTATTTGAACTAATAAACCCAACTTTTTGTTAGCTGTTAATGATAATGCCGAGAAAGTAATTGTGTTCTGATAACACTTTTAGAAGTCTCTTAGAATAGGCAACAATTTTCCAGTTAAGGACCAACATCGTAGACATCTTTATAAATATTCACCCCCCTACAACCAACTCCAATACAAAAATAATATTTCAAATAAAGATGGAACTAAAAGAAACAAAATTGAGGATGATGGCTCCCCTAACTTCTTAAATTACTTCTCAAAATCCTAAAACATTCTGTGTATATTTTCAAGGCCGACGGCCGTACCTAATTTTGACTGTCCCTTAACCCGACCTCTTATGATGTGCTTCTTTACGTAAGGGAGGGGTTCATCTGCGATCATGATATCTTAAAGGTAACGCTATGTCTGGGGGGGCTGTCCCAGAGGTGGTCCGAGGAAAGGGCAAACTTGACATGGGCGCGGGGCTCCAAATAATTTTAAGGGTTTGTAATATATAGTATATAATATTAACATATAATAAAAAAGATGGTAAAAGGAAAAAATTGACAATTATTTTTACAGTTGTGAAAACTTGTTCCTTTTGATTCCAGAAGAGAACTTTCTTTCAAATTCCATAGACGAATTGATAGCCAATCGGTAAGTTTTTCTTTTAAAAATTGTTGATTTTAATTCTCTCTTCCTTCTTTTTTTTTTTTTTAATAATTGAATCCCAAACTCTGGAATTTTTTTAATCTTTTCTCCTACATGTCCTTCTTCTGTCCAGAATTTTGAAAATCTAGGTAAAGATTTGAATTGATAATTGAGATTTTACTATCGTTGAATTGGTGTAAACTGCAGCTAAGACAACAACTGCTCACTGAAATAACGATGTACTAGGAGAATCCTTGTAAGTTTCTTCTCCTCCGCTTATTGATATGCTTAAAATCAGTTCACTACTAAAAATTACGGGATTAGCGACATTTTTATCGACGTCCAAATAAAACGTCGCTGAATTATAGGTATTTAGCGACGTCCATATAAAACGTCGCAATACGTCGGTGATAGCGACGTAGAGCGACGTTTGGCGACTATAATTATTATAAATATATAATATGTCGCTAGGTAGTCGCTAAACGTCGCTAACTTTTTAATTTTAGCGATGTTTAGCGAGGTTTATGTATTTAAGTCGCAGTATATTATTATATCCGCGGCGTTTAGCGACGTATAAACTGACGTCGCTAATTTATTTCATATAGGGTTTGACGAATTTCTCTTTCTTCCATTTCCTTCGAAATCTCAAAAAATTTAAACACCCCCCCATCTCGGCGCCCCACCTCGGGGACCCCCCTCCGGCCGCGTCCTCCCCCCTCCGGGGTGCTCCTCCCTCCGTCAGCTCCTCCTTCCTCCGGCTCCCCTCCGACGTCCTCCCCCCTCCGGCGGCTCCTCCTCCCTCCGGCGTTCTCCTCTCTCCAGCTCCCCTCCTCCTCACTCGGTGAGCTCCTCTCTCTGTCTCTCTGTCTCTCTCTCTCTCTCTCTCTCTCTCTAACACGACACAACATGACACACACTTACCCTAACCCTAACTCGGACACACACACACGCACGCGGACACACTAACAAATCTGAAGGGCTGCATGAACACAACCATCCCAAGCCATACAAATAGATGTATAAACAAAATAATTTCCCAAATCAACCTAAACACAGTAAAATAAGAAACACTGCTAGCAGAATGTTAGCAAGAGCTAACCATGATAACCATAACCGCTAGAAAAAAAAACCCAAAAAACTAATCCTAACAACTAGCTCACAAATCAAGGAATTAGAAGGTAAAGATCATAGTAGAATTAGCCTAAAGGAAACATTAAAATTAACATAAATTATAAAATTGAAGGATCAAAAATTATTATCAATATGAAGTATGAACACGAACGAAGAAAGACAAATCACAAGAACACAATGTATCTTAGTAGAGCTCGAGAAGGTCAAATTAGGAAGAGAACCCGAGGAGTGAGGTTGAAGGCTGTTTCTTGTTAACTATAGGAGAGTTACACCAAATATACGTAATGAACTTATTTGGTAATTATAGTTTTTTTTTTCTCATTGGTCGAGTCTAAATCAGCAGGAAGACCTTGCTACTCTCAAGAAAGGAATGCAACTATTATCTTGCATTTTTATTTGAACTTACCTGGAAACATAACTTATGTCAATTAATTAAGAGAGGTGTACTCTGAACTTGTAGTCTATGAGTTATGTGAATATTTTTTAAATTTGATATCCTTAGATCCCATATAGAAGCTTGCTGGATTTAGGCTATTTTGTCCCTGTTTACTATGATTCATCTAGCCTCGGTAGGTATGTTTCATGCTTTTACACTTCATGCTTGAATTTCTAATGCCAATAATTAATCCAGTGTTCAGTAAAGTGAGCCAAAAGCTTGTAGAATGTACAAACATATATTATGTAGAAACAAGTGCATATATAAAGCTGAGGTAAATGTTTTTATGAAAGTTCAAGATTATATATGATCCACAACCAAATTTAATTTAGTGGGTTCCTAAATCTGATTTCTAATGCCGAGACACGATATACGATATTGGATTCTTCTAGAACTCGTATCCAACTTGGGCTGATGCTTCTTGCTGCAAGAGCTGTTGCATTAGTTATTGCAGACTGGTAAACCTATTGTTGAAGGCTCTGCAGTGCACTGGCTCTGCTGCTACTTGATGAGTTTACTTGCTGCTGTGCATCCTTCCTGCTGTGCACGACACAGTGTTGCTGTACATTGATTCCTCACTGCTGCACTGTGCAGTACAGCTAGCTGCTACTGCTTTAACTGTTGTATACTTCCCCTTGTACTATGGTAGCACAGAGCTGCACACTGCTCAGTTGTTCTCCCCTTTGTTGTGCTAGCAAAGAGCTGCACACTGCTCTCCCTTCAGTTGATCACTGCCAAATGGTTCACACTGAAAACTGTGAACTGCTCTCCCTAGTGACCCGAGCTCACTCAATCACTCAAACAACCATACTTGAAGGTAGCAGTGAGTATCAGTGTATGTACTGTATTTAACGATAAGTATATATACTAGGACTAGGAGTATTAGTGCATGTACTGTATTTAACGATGAGTATATACTTGAAGGTAATTGTATATTCATTTTTACTACAGAAGTATCTAGAAATATATATGAATTACTATTTGTCACGACCCGCACCCGTTGTAGGGGCACGAGCACGTGGGTACGTCCAGCCTACGCCGCAGCATCGACGGTAGAACGTTGTCTGGGTCACAATACTATCTAATCAATCTCACGCGAATATCCAACTCCATAAGGAGACACATATATCACAATATAATATGGAATACTCAATCACATAACTAAAGCACGATGAGATATCCAATAATTAAATAAAATACAAGACAAGTCTAAACAACAAAAATAGTCTAACCTGCAATCAATAACATCCAATCTCCAAGTATGCTGGGAACAAGTCCTCTAAGTCATAGTCTGGAAAAATATTTCCAGTCAGAATAGAACGAAGTACAAGCACTAACAGCAGTTCCATATATATTGACAAAAACTATAATACAGTGTAAATAAATACAAGATGGATATAAATGCTGGCAATAAGCAATACTAGAATAATAAAATACTGGAAATATAAATACTGGAGCATATGTCATCATCAATGATACACTAGCAATGAACAAGAATACAAGTGCATGCTAGAACAATGAACTGGGATATAGGTGAATACTAGAATAATAACTAGAATATGGAGAAATGCTAGATCAGTAAACTAGAGATACATGTATAGACTATCTAGCTAAGTGTGTGAAACATCAACATATCATGTGATCGTCTTCGGACTGATCAGGCTTGCTATGTATGACTAGCTATAATTCATGTAAGGTCAGGTTAACCATCCGGATAACTATGATGCAAGCAATAGTCAGGCTAATCATACATAACAGGCTATGAGGCATGTAATGGTCAGGCTGCACCGACGTTAGGTGTGGGTGAGTTATGATTCATGTAGAGTTGGGTATGATCACATAATCTATTAATATTTTCCCGTTTCTCCAGCTAGCACGATGGATCCCAATTACGACTCCTCATGACAGGTCTCGATGATGCCAACTCGTGTATACAACAGTGTCAGAATCATGTATGCTATACAACTGAAATCATAGAGATAATCAACATAATAAAAACTGTCAGAGAATATACTCACCTGTGGTCCTCTGCTAGAAATACCGATTTCCTGTTTTTGAGGTCTCGTCTAAATAATCCAACAGTCTTATAGACATCAATTAATAACAATATTGTATCAGTCGATACACTAACATACACACCATCATAAATACCATGAACTCAGAGACTACGCTAGGGGTGCTACTTGTCTAACAGGGTCAAGTTATGCGTCTAGTTGTACGGGTGTCATGTCTGTAATTGCTGTGTAAGATCAGACAGTCAAAATAACACGGGTCTCGCCAGTACGTCAGTGTACATAAGGCAGTCTACTAACAATTTATAGGGTTACATGGCAAATTTAATTACGGAATATCCGTAATAACACTAGGGTCTCTCAGTACATATATAATATATATATATATATATATATATATATATATATATATATATATATATATAGTCTTAACTAGCATAGTATTTAATTACTTACAATATATATACCATAAATATATATATTGTAAGTAATTAAATACTATGCTAGTTAAGACTATATATATATATATATATATATATATATATATATATATATATATATATATATATCAACCAATAATTAAATGCATACCAATAGAATACATATACTAAATATATATATATATATATATATATATATATATATATATATATATATATATATATATATATATATATATATATATATATATATATATATATATATATATATGTATATATATATACCAAATACATACATACTAAATATATACCAATTGAATACATATACTATATATATATATATATATATATATATGTGTGTGTGTGTGTGTGTGTGTGTGTGTGTGTGTGTGTGTATACCAAATGCATACATACTAAACATATACCAATTGAACAATACACGTATACACGTTCGAGTACGTGTACGCAACATGAAAAGAGTGTCTCGAAGCTGTGCACGCGGGAACAAGGCGTTCGACGATGAGGAGATGAATGTTCAGGTGAAGTCGAGGGCTGTTCGGTTTGGCGTGGACAGCGGGCTCGACTTCGACGAGTTCAGTCGTGCTACGGCGGGTCCAGGCGATGGATATCGGCTCGGGTTCAGCGAGTGCAGGTGGTTGCAGCGTTCAGCGGTCGGCGGAGGGGTCGAGTTCCAGGCGAGCGGGATGATCTAGTCGACTACAGGGATAAAGGATGGCGGGGTGGCGTTCAGCGGTCGGGATTGGCTGCTGCAGGTGGTTCCGGTCGGGAGATGCAAGCGGGATGTAGGGAAATGACGAGGCGGGTTGAGTACGGGAGGTCCGATCGAGTACAGGCGGTGGGTCGAGGCAGGCGAGCTCCGGCGATCAGCGGCTTGGGGTGCAGACGTCGGGTTGAGGCTCCGACGGGTCTTCGATCGAGGGATTTGACAGGGAGGGGGATGATGGGTGAACAGGAGATGAGAAGAGGAGTCGGCTGTGCTTTAGCTTAGGTTGAAAAGATAAGGAAAACAAAGAAAAAGGAAAAAAATATTATATGTATAGGTATTGGGTTGACCTAGAAATTTGGTCCATACTCCTTGGAAAAAGGGCTTCTCATGTAGGTATTTCAAGGCTATGATTACATAGATTCAAAATGGATGGCTAGGATTGTATTTGATTCAAAATTTGGAGGGCTATGGTTTGAGGAGGTTGATGTTGAGTTTTACACACTCCCAAAAATTATAAAAAATTCAAATAAAGGAGAAATGGATTTCTTCATGTGTTGTGTCCAATGGGGTGGACACCTTAATGCACTTTTGCATAAAAGTGCCCATTAATTGAAAATTTGCACAAAGTTGGATTTTTGGTTTAGTTTAATTAAAATAAATATAATTGGTGTTCTAAAATTAATTAGAAGAATATGGGGCTCAAATTAGGTGGGACAGAAGTATCATGAATGAAGAAGACTCGGAATATAATATTATCATACTTTGGGTTGCACAAAATGGGTCGAGATTGTGATTGGAACGCACAAGGATATAAAGTTAGATTTATATAAAATTAAATATAATTATTACGACGAATATTGTGCGACTAAAATGAAGCATAATAAGGCATAATTATGAGTTACACAAGGATCAAAGTAGAAGACTGGCACGTCTAGGACAAGGGTGTAAAATTTGTAGGAAGGCAATGACTAGTGTAGCGCTCTAATTATCGAAGCAACAGTAAGGTACAACAATCAAATAAAATTATGGTAATTAATTATAATCCTCAACATTTAATCCCGAAATAATACAATTTAAATCCATAACCCTATATTTCGGTCAGGGGTTCATCCAGTGGGCTTCTGGGTCTAGTCTACTAGCTCAAACATTAATGAACACTATACAATATAATATATATATATATATATCATACAATTATTTCAAAATAAATACACGCAATACTTATAATATATAAAAGAACAAAATTATCCCTATTTTGGAATGTGGTAGTGACAAGTCTACCCTCCTTAAAAGAATTTCGTCCTCGAAATTTAAGATCTCAATAATTGTATTTATTTATATATTTATTTTACCATCAAAATTTAAATTCATCAACCATATAATCATAAAGTAAATCCATATTGTTATTTCACAAACTTTTCAAAAATCTATAAATATCATATTCCTGGAAATCTTTCAATTTAAAATCAAATTACATTCTCATCACAATCTCCTTCAAATTTTAAGTTAATAACTAAATGCAAAATTTAATTTCCAATCCTCGAATTTTAAATCCAATCAATGCATATTTATAAAATTAAAAAAATTCTCATCCGAAAAGTTTGAATTTCAAACACAAATCCATTAATCGTCTTACTCCTCTATTCTTTTTTCACACAATAATCAAATAATATAATACTCGTAAAATCTTCAAATATAACCTTCAAAATATAAATTTTAAATTTATATCTTGTAGTCAAATAATATAATGATAATCTTATGAAATTCTTCAAAATTTAATGACAAATTCAATCGTATCACAATCTTCATAAAAATCAATAATTTAACAAAATCGTTAATTCTGCCATATTAAATTCTCAACTCTCTATATAAATTAATATTTATTCTCAAAATTTAAGGCATCTTATCTCTCTTTGTCAAGTCATATCCTTTCATAAATCTTTACTACGATAAAAAATCCCAACAATCAAGGTCTAAGAAAATTCTACCTATAGTCATACAACATGCAATCTAGAAAAAACATACATGGTTATAGTCACTTTTATCATGGTATAGCAGTCTCTATTAGGATGTAGTACTAACTATATTCTAACAAGAAAATTACTGATGCAAGCTACGGTACTAAGGAATCAATCAACCAATCAATCAAATAGTCAAAAAAGGAACAGAAGGAAAGAAAAGAATAGAACATAGCCTTCTAACCCATTACTTGGACATCTTCAACCTCTATCATACACTTAACTCTGGCACATTCATTCACAAATTCCTATCCCTATACACTGATACCCATATCTACTAATCACTAGTCCACAAGATATCCATGGATACATCCACATGGCACACACATGTCTATTAATACTAAAATCTGATACCAAGAACCTTTAATACAACCATAGATCAATTGCATCCAAGTTTAATACCTCTATCCCTTGGTACCACTATTTCTACTACAAGCACACACACTGCTAACTCTCTTACCTACTACAATTGTTTATACTAGTTGTCCTTGTCACTCAAGTGCACACCAAGTGCAACACAGCACACTAAGTACTACTCCCTCTAATACAACTCTAGATGGACACCCAAGTCAGTTTGCAGTGCCATTTCAAGCATGCTCAAGCCAATAGATCCTTACACATGCACTTCATCCACTCATATACTGTTATTATTTCTTACTCAAAATAAAATCTCGAAATTTAACTTCTCAAATAATTTAAAATAAAATGCATATACCTTCCTCAAAAGTCAAATATTCAAAAATTGAAATAAAATTTTAATCACTTTCAAAATCTTTAGCTTTGACTATGTTTATTGAATTGAATTTGAATCCTCAAAAATTTTAATAACATAAAATCTCAACTCCTCAAAAATTCTTAAAAAAATAAAATTTATTTCCAATCTTCAAATTATAAATTTAAATCCATCTCTATCTAAGTATACATATATATACTCACAATCTCTAACACTCAAGGTACACACAAATATACCAATTGTCTACAATCCTCAACTGTATACTGAAATCTGCACTGCCCGGATTACTTGCACTATTACTCCTAATAATTTTCTATCCATATTAACTGATACACCAATCCAATATTATCACACGAGGTACTTAGTGTTACTAGCACATTGCTCAACTAATCTTTGATATAGAAACATTAGCACTATTGGTATAGTAACACTAACTTTATCATTAGATTACCTTATCACACTTATTAGAACTCACGATCATTTACACTTTCTATAATACACATGTTTTACTTCACTCTTAAAGGCAGGCATATGGTTCCATATCTCGATTGATGTATACGTATTTTCTCTCAACTCTTTTACAGACTAATACACTAATCAATGATACACTATATATCTTCTATTACCAATCTTGATATTTCTCAACCCATGGCGCACTCATTAATACCCTTCATGCATATACATTCCTTTACTCTTGACGCATCTATGTATCACTATCAAATCGAACATCATGCTCCATTAATTTTTAACACAATTTTCTTGATACTTAATTGTTTACATGATCACCCAACTACATAAATTCATGACATCCAGGACTGGCATGCTGACTCTGATACTAACTTCTGGAACCATCACTGATACTCTTTACTCCTCCTTCTACCTATAGTACAAATACTAACTATAATGGCACCTATTATAGAACTATTGCTATAAGGTACTATGCTACGGGTTAATTCTAGATCGATGCCTACTGCTCACATGTCCAACCAAGAAACACTTATAGACTCACAAGTCATACGCAGTCAACACTGATACAAGACACATACCTAATTGTAATTCACCAATTATCACACTAACAAGGAATCCTCAAAGAAAAGAAGCTCAAAAAGGAACTGGATTAAGGACTGAAGGTATCTCTCAGCAAACAAAAAAAAATGATGGACCAAAGTCCTGTAATAACAAAACTAGATAAGTGTTGAGATGATACTTTAAGAACCAACTTAAGATACAACCTGATAATCATACACGTCTGTCTGAAATTATGACACTCAGAATCCTCGCAACGCCAGTAAGCATAGTTGCGATAAACGATAGGTTCCATAACTAAGGTATGCAACTCTATAATCATGTCATCTAGAATCCTCGCCACGCCAACCGGTATGGCTGCGAGAAACTCTAAATTTCATAACTAAAATATGTACATCTAAGGTCAGGTTCCTACGTTTTTGCCACGATAGCTAATGTGGCTGCGATAAACTCTAGGCTCCATAACCAAAATAGACGTTTCACCTTTCTCACTGTCCTCATCAACATATGTCATCAGATGATACCGTAAATTTTAGCCCGTAAAGTTTATCTCGATATAAAATCAAACTCAACAATGATACCAAGAATTTAAATTTAACAACTGATCAACCAGAATCAAACTCAATATCAACAAGTAAGAACGGGCGAAAATAAGGGAGAAAGATTTAAATTAGAAATTATAATAAGATTTTCAAGGGTCATCCCAGGAATCTCTCAAATAATTTATGATTGAGTATCCTCTCTCATCATAGTATCCTATGTCCTATATCCTATTGCAGGCACGCAGTAGTACAACTAAGTTATCGCACTACCACGATATCGCAAAACTTGCGAAGCTCGACCTGCATGGGCCACCACTAAAAACGTATTAAGACCCGCACCCGTTATAGGGGCACGAACACGTGGGTACGTCCAGCCTACGCCGCAGCATCGACGGTAGAATGCTGTCTGGGTCACAATACTATCTAATCAATCTCACACGAATATCCAACTCCATAAGGAGACACAGATATCATAATATAATATGGAATACTCAATCACATAACTAAAGCACGATAAGATATCGAATAAATAAATAAAATACAAGACAAGTCTAAACAACAAAAATAGTCTAACCTGCAATCAATAACATCCAATCTCCAAGTATGCTGGGAACAAGTCCTCTAAGTCATAGTCTGGAAAAATATTTCCAGTCAGGATGGAACAAAGTACAAGCACTAACAGCAGTTCCATATATATTGACAAAAACTATAATACAGTGTAAAGAAATACAAGATAGATATAAATACTGGCAATAAGCAATACTAAAATAATAAAATACTGGAAATAGAAATACTGGAGCATATGTCATCATCAATGGTACACTAGCAATGAACAAGAATACACGTGCATGCTAGAACAATGAACTAGAATATAGGTGAATACTAGAACAATAACTAGAACATGGAGAAATGCTAGATCAATAAACTAGAGATACATGTATAGACTATCTAGCTAAGTGTGTGAAACATCAGCATATCATGTGATCGGCTTGGGACTGATCAGGCTTGCTATGTATGACTAGCTACGATTCATGTAAGGTCAGGTTAACCATCCGGATAGCTATGATGCAAGCAATAGTCAGGCTAATCATACATAACATGCTATGAGGCATGTAATGGTCAGGCTGCACCGACGTGAGGTGTGGGTGAGCTATGATTCATGTAGAGTTGGGTATGATCACATAATCTACTAATATTTCCCCGTTTCCCCAGCTAGCACGATGGATCCCAATCATGACTTCTCGTGACAGGTCTTGATGATGCCAACTCGTGTATACAACAGTGCCAGAATCATGTAAACTATACAACTGGAATCATAGAGATAATCAACATAATAAAAACTGTCAGAGAATGTACTCGCCTGTGGTCCTCTACTGGAAATACCGATGTCATGTTTTCGAGGTCTCGTCTGAATAATCCAACAGTCCTATAGACATCAATTAATAATAATATTGTATCAGTCGATACAATAACATACACACCATCATAAATACCATAAACTCAGAGACTACGCTAGGGGTGCTACTTGTCTAACAGGGTCAAGTATGCGTCTAGTTGCACGGGTGTCACGTCTGTAATTATTGTGCAAGATCAGACAGTCAAAATAATACGGGTCTCGCCAGTACATCAGTGTACATAAGGCAGTCTACTAATAATTTACAGGGTTACATGGCCAATTTATTACGGAATATCCGTAATAACACTAGGGTCTCTCAGTACATATATAAATATATATTAGTCTTAACTAGCATAGTATTTAATTACTTACAATATATATATATACCATAAATATATATATATATATATATATATATATATATATATATATATATATATATATATATATATATATATATATATATATATATATATATATATATATATATATATATATATATATATATATATATATATATTAGTCTTAACTAGCATAGTATTTAATTACTTACAATATATATATACCATAAATATATATATATATATATATACCAAATACATACATACTAAACATATACCAATTGAATACATATACTATATATATATATATATATATATATATATATATATATATATATATATATATATATATATATATATATATATATATATATATATATATATATATATATATATACTAAATACATCACTACTAGAAAAAGCGGGATTAGCGACGTATTTTAGCGACGTCAAAAGAAACGTCGCTAATAATACATAAATTAGCGACTCATTATAAACACGTCGCTAGACGTCGCTAAATGGCGACAGTTAGCGACGTTTAGCGACTTTTAATACGATTTTAAAAGATAAGTCGCTATAAGTTCAATTAAGGTCGCTAAACGTCGCTAATATGTCTAATTTAGCGACGTTTAGCGACGTATATAGCGACATTTAAACTCAAAATATTTAGCAACGTGTTTAGCGACGTCCTTTACGTTGCAAATATTTAATTTAGCGACATTTTTATTGGACGTCGCTAAACGTCGCTAAAATTTGGTTAATTAGGGGCCGGTTTCCTTTTTCCCCGTCAGTTGAAATTTTGATTCGAAAACATATTCCCCCCCCCCCTCCCCAGCTCCGTCGACCGCGACTACTCCGGCAAGGTATACTCTCTCTCTCTCTCTCTCTCTCTCTCTCTCTCTCTCTCACAGGACACATGTGACATTGACACAAACACGACACACACACTGACACTGACACAGACACGGCACACACACACACTGACACAGACACTGATCTGGACCTAGGGTTAGGGTTAGGGTTAGGTTTTTTGACATGGGGTTAGGGTTAGGGTTAGGGTTAGGTTTTTTGACATGGGGTTAGGGTTAGGGTTAGGGTTAGGGTTAGGTTTTTTGACAATGTTCATGCATGTGCGATCATGTAGAGATCAGATTTTAATTTCTTCTTTCAAGTATAAAATAAATAAATAATATGGATCGATGAATAAGAAAGAAAGAACATAAGTGTATTTATTTGCACTTTTGCAATATATATATATATATATATATATATATATATATATATACATACATACATACATACTAATTGTTTGATTTTGTGGTTACTATTCATTGGTCCAATGGAGGAGGGGAAAAAATGATGGCTATTATTGAATCCATGTTCATATGTCATGACTACGTACATTGGGTGAACAAATTAGAACTAATTCCTGAATATTCGTACAACAACTGATCATGTGATCAAATTAATTAGAACGCCAATTATTCGACCAGGAAGTGTATGATCTAAGCAACCGTCCTTAATTGTGCCCCAAGAATTTTGAGCTCTAGCTACTTCCTCGTTCCACTCCCAATATATATAGGGGTTAAATGCCGAAAGCAAAGTACTGCGGAGTTATGTATCTCAGTTCCTCACCCTACTGCCAGTTTCAAGAAGTGCCTAATGGTCTAAATAATATGACTATAACAGTTGAATTAGCTAAACGAAACTTACAAATCAGCTTAAATAAATAAAGGATTAATTTCAACACTTACTGAAATCACTAGCTAGCAGTATGAAGAGCCTCTAATGGAGCAAAGATATCATCGCAGCATGCATCATTAAGGACATGCATCTCAAGAAACTTATTGGCTTCGGCTGGAGCCTACTACACTAAAATCCGGACACTGACACTGAAGTGGGTTAAGGTATAGTAGTAAAGTGGTATTAAGATATTATTTGGGTAATGTTATATATATATATATATATATATATATATATATACTGCTTTTCCAATAACGGACACTGACACAGACACAGAAGTTAATTTTGCATGTAATAATTTATATGATACATACTATCAATTTTGCAGAAGTATCTAGAAATGGATATGAATTACTATCTGCGTCATCGTTCGTGGATGTACAACCGTCATCCTGATGACATGTGCGGTGTGCGGGATGAATTCATTGAGGGTGTACAGCAGTTCCTGCAGTTCGCCAAGGCGTTCCCTCAGTACATGGACGGTACCAAAATTAAGTGTCCATGTGTGAGATGTCGCAACAGGAAATATCATCCAGAAGTGGAAGTTACATATCATTTATACTCGAAGGGCTTTACGCCGAATTACTATCAGTGGACCGCGCACGGAGAACTTGTATCTCTAGCATCAGAGTCGGAGCCCTATGTGGAGCCGTATATGGATGTCCAAGACCACGATGCTTACGACGACGGGTTGGTGAACATGGTTTATGATGCGGCGGGGCCTAGTTTCAATCCTGACAATTATGATGCGGCGGGGCCTAGTTTCAATCCTGACAATTATGATGCGGCAGGACCTAGTTTCAATCCAGACAATTATGATGCAGCTGAGGAGGCACCGAATGCCGATGCTGCAAAGTTTATGGAGTTGCTTGAGAATGCAAGGACTCCACTATATCCTGGTTGTGAGGACCATTCACCGTTGGAGGTGGTTACAAGATTATTGAGCATCAAGTCCGATTTTAACATGTCGCAAGAATGCTATAATCGACTGCTCGATTTGATTATAGAGATCTTGCCCGAGGGTGCAAAGTTGCCTAAAGACTTCTATCGATCTAAGAGGATGGTGAGATCGCTTTGGATGGGATACGAGAAAATCGATGCATGTCGCAATGGGTGCATGTTGTACTACAAAGACGACAAGGATGAAGATGCGTGTAGATTCTGTGGTGCTGATCGCTACAAGGCCACTGTTAGAGGAAAGTCTGTCGGTGCAAGGAAGCCTACCGATTCGATGCACTACTTGCCTTTGACGCCGCGGTTGCAGCGGTTGTTTATGGTTAAGGAGACTGCAGAAAACATGAGTTGGCACAGGCGAAAACAGATCGAAGGAGTATTGGATCATCCATCCGATGGAGAAGCATGGAAGCACTTTGATCGAGAGTATCCACATTTTGCCGAGGAAGCGCGTAATGTCAGATTGGGGCTCTGCTCTGACGGTTTTACCCCATTCGGACTTTCGGGCTCCCAGTATTCGTGTTGGCCTGTGATCGTCACTCCGTACAATCTACCGCCTTGGATGTGCATGAAGACTCCATATATGTTCCTAACCGTTATTATCCCAGGTCCGAACAATCCGAAGAGGAACATCGATGTGTACTTACAGCCTTTGATAGATGAGTTGAATCAGCTGTGGGAAGTAGGTGCCAACACGTACGATGTTTCTAGAAAGCAGAATTTTCAGATGAGGGCAGCACTTATGTGGACCATCAACGACTTTCCGGCCTATGGAATGTTATCGGGATGGAGCACCCATGGTCGTCTCTCATGTCCGTATTGCATGGACCGTTCTCAGGCTTTCCGTTTGAAACACGGAGGCAAACCGTGCTTCTTCGATTGTCATCGACAATTTTTGCCGAAGGATCATCCGTACCGGAGGAATCGGAATGCTTTTCGTGCGGGAGTTGTGGAGAAGGCCAATCCACCTCCAAGGTGGCCCGGATGCACGATATGGGAAGAGGTAAAATATTTACCAAGTGCTATCGAAGAGCCTGCTAAGGGGTACAAGTGTGACGGATTTGGTCGCACCCATAACTGGACGAAGAGGAGTATATTCTGGGATCTGCCATATTGGAGCACCAATCTGATCAGACATAACCTTGATGTCATGCATATCGAGAAGAATGTGTTTGATAACATAATTAATACTGTAATGGATGTAAAGGGGAAGACGAAAGATAATCCGAAGGCCAGGTTGGACTTAGAAGACATATGTAGACGTCCTGCATTGCATCTGATAGAGGAGGGGAATGGAAAGTTAAAGCAACCTAAGTCAGTTTTCTCACTGGATAAAGAGGATAAAGGTAGACTTTCTAGGTGGATTCAGGGTCTAAAGTTTCCAGACGGGTACGTGTCGAACTTGAGAAGATGCGTCGACCTCAAGGAGAACAAACTAGTAGGTATGAAGAGCCACGATTGTCATGTATTCATGGAGAGGTTAATTCCGATTGCATTTCGGGAATTCTTACCGCAGGTCGTTTGGGACCCATTGACAGAGCTGAGCATATTCTTCAGAGATCTTTGTTGTACTAAGTTGCTCGTCGATCGTCTAGAAAAGCAAGAGAGGGACATTGCGGTAACACTATGTAAGCTCGAGAAGGTGTTTCCTCCAGGATTCTTCGACTCTATGGAGCATTTGCCAATTCATCTTTCCTATGAGGCACGTGTTGGTGGTCCTGTCGGTTATCGGTGGATGTACCCCTTCGAGCGTCATCTGAATCACCTAAAGAGAAAGGTGAAAAATAAGGCACGGGTTGAAGGATCTATTTGTGAAGCTTATGTTCTCGAGGAGATTACAAACTTTTGCTCGACGTATTTCAAACCGCATGTTGCTACTAATAGGAATAAAGCTCCCAGAAACGACGACGCATATAAGGAATCTAATGATGCAATACTCAAAGTATTCAATGCATCCGGAAAGCCTTCGGGAAAAATGAAGAAGAGATATTTGAATGACGATGAGCTAAGGGCTGCTCAATTGTATATGTTACTCAATTGCGACGAGGATGAAGTGGAGAAGCTAGAGGGGTAAGTAATTAATACGTCCACGTTTACATCATCTCAATGTAATAGTATAAGATACTATTATGCTACTAATTAGCAGTTGCATCATTGTTTTTTAGCACATATAATGATGAGTTAAGGTCGGTTAGACCCTACATAACAGACGAAGAAGTAGAACAAGAAATGAGATGCCATTTTCCTTCTTGGTTGAGCGCATATGTAAGATACTTGGTAATTACTTTTTATTTCTGCACTTGTAAAACAAATAACTTACCATCGCTACTTTGGTATTTAGGTCGATCGTCTAATATCATCCGAGACTGAATCTATTAGGACTCTAGCCAAGGGACCAATTACTGCCGTAAAAATATGGCCAAGTTTCTGTGTGAATGGGTTCAGGTTCAAGTCAACAAATGCTCCTATCAGAGACAGCTTTCTGGATCTTGATTCCACGAAAAATAGTGGTTTGTGTATCAAATCTACAAACTACAAAGACGTCAATCCGGGCAATGATTTTTTTGGCATCTTACGAGAGATTGTGGAGTTGACATATAATTATGGCCCAGAACCTGCTAATATCGTGCTATTCAGGTGTGAATGGTTCGATCCGATTCAAGATCAAGGTTGGAAAATTGACAAGCATGGCCTTGTGGATATAAACTACAAGCGTAGATATCAAGGCTACGAACCATTTGTCCTATCAAGTCAGGCTCAGCTCGTGTACTTCACAACTTATCCTAGACGGGGGACAGCGAGGTCGGATTGGTGGGCAGTATGCAAGACTAAAGCTAGAAATACCTTTGACATTGACGAAATAGCTTATCAGGAGGACGATCTACCTCTTGTAACAAATATTGTAGATGTGGACTCAACGGAAGTTACTCATTACACGAGTAATAATGTAGAAGATGTAGAATTATGCGAAGAGGACGAAGTAGATGAAAGTGAAGACGAGGAAGAGGAAGAGCAGGACGAGGAAGGCGAACAAGATAAATTTTCTGAAGATGATTGAAAATATAAAATATTCCATGTAGAATGTAACTATATTTGGACTGTAAAATGCTTTGAGATATGTATCACATTTTGACATTAACGAATATATGTATTATATTTTGACTGTATAATGCTTTGAGATATGTATCACATTTTGACATTAACGAATATATGTATTATATTTTGACTGTATAATGCTTTGAGATATGTATCACATTTTGACTGTAGAATGTAGTATATATTTGTGTTTCTCTATATTCATCATATGTTGTTATCAGATATGACAGGACGACGCGGAGGATTCGGCAGGTCCCGAGGTAGACAGAGTGCCACTCCGGTACTGCCTACTGTTGGTTCCGGATCATCGTCGCCCAGTACTCCAGTATATCGAGCAGCCACATCTCCGACTGCGACGACGTTGCGTGGCATCACTCCTGGGACGAGTAGTTCCAGGCGTGATAGTACTCGTGATAGTACTCCCTCGTCCAGCGTTCCTCCTGCTGACGGAACCATGGAGACTGATGAGCATGTAGAGGAGGTCGTGCCGACGTTGTCCCAGCATCAGCAAGATCCTCCATGCGCACCACCGGAGGAGACGAGGACAGAGATTTGGGCCGACGGTACAAAGTAAGTCAATTAGATGGTTTAGTATATATTTGTGTTTCTCTTTATTCATCGTATATTGACTTTTTCAGTAATCTAAATTATTATTTCTGTATAGATATCGTCCATCGTCGGTTCAGAGACGCCTGGGCCAATTTCTGAGGAACAACTACGGTGGCCCTTGGATCAACTACTCTGAGGCTCCGGAGGAGAGGAAGGCGTTCTGGTTTGCGCACTTCCAGGTAAAAGTATATTAAATAAATCCTCTAATTTATGCATATTCGTGATGCTAACTTAATGAATTATTTATTGTAGTAAACGTATTTTTATCCTCCGCACCGGGCCGAGTTGATCGAGCGGCTCTTTCCTACCGTTGCCGCCAAGCTTATCCGAGATGCTCTGGATGACCAGAAGGCTCGTGATCGTGCTGGAAAACCGATCCAAGGTTGGATCACGCCTGAGCAGTGGACTGCGATGAGGGCTAGATTCGACGATCCGAGCTACAAGGAAAGGTCTAAGAAGGCCAAGGCGGCTAGGCAGAATGCTGCCAAGTGGTGTGGTGGCTCGATTCCGATGACGGAACATTTCCGTCGTTTGGTATGTTTTTTCTTTTAAAATATATTATTTTAATATAAGTACCATAAAATGGTACTTGGAAAAAATATTTAAGTTTAGTAATAAAAAATATATTTTTAACAGGTACAGAGGGGTGAGGATGCAAACATGGTGACCGTCTTCTTGGCCACCCATCGCAAGGACGGAAATCTCATTGATGAGAGGGCCTCACAGACCTATGTAAGTATCACTTTACTTTGTGTTTATTTTAATATAACTTAGGCAATTATTGAGTTTCCAAACCTTTTCTAGGCCGAGTATCTTAGGCTTCGTGAGCGGGCGACTGCTAGTGCACCTACACCTGGAGAGGCTGGTGCTTCGTCGCAGCCCGGTCCATCTCCGTCGGCGGACGACCTGTGGGTGACCGCAGCTGGTGGTCTCCAGAGGGGTACGTACTACGGTACGGGCTCCTATGGCGCCCTGGTTGCGACGCAGTCATCTAGGGCCTCCCCGACAGCTGTGCATTCCACACACCCCTCGCAGTCGCAGCCCTCGCAGTCGTCGGCCAGAGTCCAGGAGGCCGTCCAGGAGGCCGTTGACCGTCAGATTGCGTCTCTCCGTGACGACTTGCTGCGAAGTATGGAGGACCAGTCCCGGTCCCAGCCGCAGGCGGACGATCCGATGCTTATCGCACGATTGGATATGCTCGACCGCAGCATGACGGAGCTACGAGAATTGACAAATGATATTAGAGCCTCCAATGATCGCAACATCATGGAGCTGCAGGCGTCACAGCTATCGATGGGCGAGAAGCTGACGAGGATGCATGCGTCACAGCTATCGATGGGCGAGAACCTGACGAGGATGCAGGATTCAATGGGTGATAGCAGTACGAGACTGTTATCTACCCTGGATTCTTACAACAAGCGACTCGCAGACTTGGAGCGGGCACGGCCGCCACCGACGTCACTGCCTTCTCCATCGACATCGGTGTCGATTCCACGGGACGAGTATGAGGAGTTGTTATCCTTGAAGCGCGCCGCTGGTCAGCCTCCTGCAGATCCGTAGTAGTCTAGTTATTTTTATTATTATTTATGAATTATTGGTACTTCAACAATAGACATGATGTATGATGCTTCTTGTGGTCTTGAATTTTTTAGTTAATTTAATTGGATTATATAGTTATCCACATTTAATTGGATTGATACTTCTTGTGGTTTTTAATTTAATTGGATTATATAGTTAACTAGATTGAATCATGTTGGTGTGTATGATGAAGATGCTGTAAAACTGCAGGGAATCACCAATATCTGATTCTGGAAAAATTTTTTTTTTTTTTTTTTAAATTAGCGACGTTATTAGCGACGTGTAGCGACGCTTAGCGACGTTAATTTACGTCGCTAATTACGTCGCTAATCAGCGACTCTGTAAAACGTCGCTAAGTTCGTCGCTAATGACGTCGCTAAAGTCGTCGCTAAGAGTCGCCAATTGCTGACATGGCAAGTATAGCCAGGTCATTAAAGACGTCGGTGTAACGTCGCGATTGACGTCGCTAATCAGCGACGTTTAGCGACTTTAATGAACGTCGTTTTTTAGTGACTTGGCGTCGCAAAACGTCGCTAAATTCAGCGACACATTAAAGTCGCTAAAAAACGTCGGTATAGCGACGTTTAGCGACGTTTTTTGTTTTAGCGACTTGGTGTTTTCCGACTGCTTCAGAACGTCGCTAATTACGTCGCTAAACCTAATTAGCGACGATTTATTGTTATTTAGCGACGTTTTTAGACGTCGCTAATTTGACTTTTTCTGGTAGTGCATACATACTAAACATTTACCAATTGAATACATATAATATATATATATGTATATATATATATATATACCAAATACATACATACTAAATATATATCAATTGAATAATACACGTATACGCGTTCGAGTACGTGTACGCAACATGAAAAGAGTGTCTCGAACCTGTGCACGCGGGAATGAGGCGTTCGGCGACGAGGAGACGAATGTTCAGGTGAAGTCGAGGGGTGCTCGGTTCGGCGTGGACAGCGGGCTCGACTTCGGCGAGTTCAGTCGTGCTACGGCGGGTCCAGGCGATGGACAGCGGCTCGGGTTCAGCTAGTACAGGCGATTGCAGCGTTCAGCGGTCGGCGGAGGGGTCGAGCTCCAAGCGACCAGGATGATCTGGTCGACTACTGGGATGAAGGATGGCGGGGTGGCGTTCAGCGGTCGGGATTGGCTGCTGCAGGCGGTTCCGATCGGGGAGATGCGAGCGGGATGGAGGGAAACGGCGAGGCGGGTTGAGTACGGGAGGTCCGGTCGAGTACAGGCGGTGGGTCGAGGCAGGCGAGCTCCGGCGATCAGCGGCTCAGGGTGCAGGCGTCGGGTTGAGGCTCCGGCGGGTCTCCGGTTGAGGGGTTTGACAGGGAGGGGGATGATGGGTGAACAGGAGATGAGAAGAGGAGTCGGTTGTGCTTTAGCTTAGGTTGAAAAGAAAAGGAAAATAAAGAAAAAGGGAAAGAATATATATATATATATATATATATATATATATATATATATATATATATATATATATATATATATATATATATAGGTGTTGGGTTGACCTAGAAATTTGGTCTATACTCCTTGGGAAAAGGGCTTCTCATGTAGGTATTTCAAGTCTGTGATTACATAGATTCAAAATGGATGGCTAGGATTGCATTTGATTCAAAATTTGGAGGGCTATGGTTTGAGGAGGTTGATGTTGAGTTTTACACACTCCCAAAAATTATAAAAAATTTACATAAAGAAGAAATGGGGTTCTTCATGTGTTGTGTCCAATGGGGTGGACACCTTAATGCACTTTTGCATAAAAGTGTCCAACAATTAAAAAATTGCACAAAGTTGGGTTTTGGTTTAATTTAATTAAAATAAATATAATTGGTGTTCTAAAATTAATTAGAAGTACATGGGACTCAAATTAGGTAGGACACAAGTATCATGAATGAAGAAGACTCAGAATGTAATATTATCATACTTTGGGTTACACAAAATGGATCGAGATTGTGTCTCCAATTTCGATTGGAACGCACAAGGATACAAAGTTGAATTTATATAGAATTAAATACAATTGTTGCGACGAATATTGTGCGACTAAAATGAAGCACAACAAGGCATAATTATGAGTTACACAAGGATCAAAGTAGAAGACTGGCATATTTAGGACAAGGGTGTAAAATTTGTAGGAAGGCAATGGCTAGTGTAGTGCTCTAATTATCGAAGCAACGGTAAGGTACAACAATCAAATAAAATCATGGTAATTAATTATAATCCTCATTATTTAATCCCAAAATAATACAATTTAGATTCATAACCCTATATTTCGGTCAGGGGTTCATCCAGTTGGCTTCTGGGTCTAGTCTACTAGCTCAAACATTAATGAAAACTATACAATATAATATATATATATATATATACATATCATGCAATTATTTAAAAATAAATATACGCAATACTTATAATATATAAAATGACAAAATTATCCCTCTTTTGGGATGTGGTAGTGACACTATCTGCGTCATCGTTCGTGGATGTACAACCGTCATCCTGATGACATGTGCGGTATGTGAGATGAATTCATTGAGGGTGTACAGTAGTTCCTGCAGTTCTCCAAGGTGTTCCCTCAGTACATGGATGGTACCAAAATTAAGTGTTCGTGTGTGAGATATCACAACTTAAAATATAATCCAGAAGTGGAAGTCACATATCATTTGTACTCAAAGGGTTTCACGCCAAATTAATATCAGTGGACCGCGAACGGAGAACTTGTATCTTTATCATTGGAGTCGGAGCCTTATTTGGAGCCGTATATGGATGTCCACGACCACGCTGCTTACGACGACGGGTGGGTGAACATAGTTTTTGATACGGCGGGGCCTAGTTTTGATCCAGACAATCATGATGCAGCTGAGGAGGCATCGAATACCTATGCTGCGAAGTTCATGGAGTTGCTGGAGAATACAAGGACTCCATTATATCCTGGTTGTGAAGATCATTCACCGTTAGAGGTTGTTACAAGATTGTTGAGCATCAAGTCTGATTTTAAAATATCGCAAGAATGCTATAACCGACTGATGGATTTGATTATAGAGATCTTACCAGAGGATGCAAAGTTGCCTAAATACTTCTACCGATCTAAGAGGATGGTGAGATTGCTCTGGATGTGATATGAGAAAATCGATGCATGTCACAAGGGTGCATATTATACTCGCAGCCCTCTCCAGCTCCGTCGGCGGACGAGCTATGTGTGACCGTCGTTGGTGGTCTCCAGAGGGGTACATACTACGGTACAGGATCCTATTGTGCCCTTGTTGCGATGCAGTCATCTAGGGCCTCCCCGACAAGTGCGCATTCCCCACAGCCCTCGCAGTCGTCGGCCCGAGTCCAGGAGGCCGTTGACCGTCAGATTGCGTCTCTCCGTGATGAGTTCCTGCGAAGGATGGAGGACCAGCCCCTGTCCCAGCCGCAGGCGGACGATGCGACGCTCATCGTACGATTTGATTGCTCGAGCGCAACATCATGAAGCTCCAGGATTTTACAGCTGATCTTAGAGCGTCGACAGAGCGCAACATGACGGGGCTGCAAGCATCACAGCTGTCCATGGACGAGAGACTGACGATGATGCATGATTCAATGGTTCATAGCAGTACAAAGCTGTTATCTACCATGGATTCATACAACCAACAACTAGCAGAGTTGGAGCGGATACGTCCTCCTGGTGCGCCAACATCGACACAGACTCCACCGACGTCACTGCCTTCTCCATCGACATCAGTGTCGATTTCACGGGAGCATATGATCTGTTCTTATCCCTCATGCGCACCGATGGCCATCCTCCTGCAGATGTAGTCATAGTTATGACCGTTTATTGATTGTTTGTGTTTCAGACCTATGATATTTGGTCATTTATGAATAATTTTTATTTTTGAGGCTTTCAGACATTATTTCTTGTATTCTTTAGGACGGGGCTTTCAGACTCAGTTGTGTGAATATTTGTTGTATTCTTTACGATGATATTTTCTCCTGATTCGATTTATAATCTCAATATTTTATTTTCTTCAAATTTTATTATATTATTCATATTAAATATATGTTAATTTATCGGTGTTGAGTGTTCAACCTAAGGGGGTCGGCGAACCCAGCAAATTCAACAGAGGGTTGCTCCGGGTCTATTTGTACAAATTATGAATTCATAAACTGCAGGAAGAATGGTTTGAAAATAATTCAATTTTTTTCACTGTATCTTTAGCGACGTTTTTAGCGACATTCTGTAACGTTTAGAGACGTCTACTCACGTCGCTAATTACGTTGCTGAATACGTCGCTATATACGTCGCTAAATTCGTCGCTACACACGTCGCTGAATACGTCGCATATACGTCGCTAGAAAACGTCGGAATAACGACGTTTGGCGACATTTTTTCTGTCAGCGACTAGTTTAAAGGCGACTTCAACAAAATATCACTAATTACGTCGCTAAAATTATTTAGCGACATTTTTTGGCCATTTAGCGACGTTACTTTATGTCGCTAATTTGACTTATTCTGGTAGTGGTTGGTAGGCCCGTCTGACCTGGGGTCGCGTTCTGATAGGGAGACACACGTGTGCGCTCCCTTTCCGGTAGGGGGTCCCTAGCTCGAGGCCGTGATGTGTTGCGTTTGAGGGCCGGGGCACGGTGAAGGAGCCACAACTTTGGTTGAACGATCTCCATGTAATGAGCTCGAGTATTTGGTCTAAAATTCGAATTTTAATGACGAACTTAGTGTTCGTGATGCTAATAGACGTGACAATAATTTTAATGATCTTGAGTTGCAATGATGAATTATTGGATTTTGAGTAAATTCATTTGGAATTTTTGCACAACATACTACGTAATATTGTTTTACGTAGTGGATTTTAACAAATATCAATGATAAGATGATTTGGGGATTGTTGGATTTGGTATTTGGATTGATTTGAGGATTGTTGGATTTGGGTTTTGTAGGGGAACAAAATGTTCACTGCAAAGATGTTTTTTTTTTCCATCGTTCTGATTACCCATCACGAAGAGCTAGTTTGGTATTTAGATTAATTTAGTTTGTTTATGTTTCTTAGCCAAATTTGAGTTAGAATGAGCTAGTTCCGGTGTTTGATTATTCAGTAATATAAAAAATTTGTAAGAATTCATGTTGAAGACTTTCTATTGATTGTAGAAATTTTTTATGATATTGTATTTAAACGTAATCAAGACGTATGTACTTAAATTGCTAGAGTACTATTTTCTGGGAAGAAACGAGGTTTTAACAAGACCCTGGCTGTAGAATGCTTTCATGATAATGAAACATTGAATCTTCCCAAAAAAAAAATAGTACATTATTTTCAATATATCTTGGACATCATTTTAAATTTCGTCATGGGCATTAAAATGCTCCGGACTGGCCCTGGGCTGTCCTAAGCATATATAGGAGGGTTGTCCAAGCCCGAAGTATTATCTAATTTACCCCTAGGCCTGCCCTGTATATATCGTGCCCCAATCATTAAATATCCTAGTTCCGTTCCAAATTTTAGTATTCCAATATTGATTTATGTATGAATTATTATCCAACCATATATGCATTCTATCATTCAGTCCACACTTCGCATGGTATATATTTTTTAGAACTGTAATTATCAAGAATTTTTTTACGATATCTACGAATTTTTAAAGTGGATTACTAGATTTATCCTTAATTTATAAGTAAAGCTATAATTTTTATTTTCTAAAACCTTAATAAATTGAAATTAGTTTTGGTAATCCATGTTGAAAATCCAAAAAAATTGTAAAAATGTTGCTGGTAATTCCAATTTCCATATATATTTCGATTATTTTTAGATTATGGGGGGGATGAAATAGTTAAAAGTTCCTGAAACTAGACAAGTTCAGCCGGTGAGGCTAGACCTCTGATCTGGACCACGGAGGCTTTAAACCCTGGCCAGCAACTTGTTGCAGAATGGAATGGGGGGGGGGGGGGGGGGGGGGGGGGATCCCTACTCCATTCCTCCAAACCTGCCAAACATGGTTCAAGACCAAAACAGGATCTGTCCCTCCCTGCGCCTGCTACTGCTGCTGCTGCTGCTGCTGCTCCTGCTCCTGTTGTGAATCTTATCATCTCCAAAACACGTAAACGAGGACATTAACTGCATGCTGCTGCGTAGCTCCACCATTATTATTCTAATATTAATCATACTCTTGCAAAAGAAAGAAAAAATCGAAGCATCAGAAGAAGAGAAACTGTGGGGATGCAGCTTGTGTGTGTTTGTGTACGTGTACGTATACGTGTTGGAATATGTGCAATAAATTTAAAGGAGGCCGCTGCTGCTGCTGCTGCTGCAGCACCGTGGCCCCCATGTGTTCGTCTCTGTGGCAGCCAGCTGCTGCAGCTAGATGTTGTTGTCGTGGGGGGCGGGGGTGGGGGGTCTTCGACACGCGAGCCCATGCGCAACTGCTTCGGAGCGTACCCCCTCGTGGTACTGTCGTGAATGTATTTATTGCACACATTCCCATGCATGCTGCTCGCAGCTGGTTTTGGAGCTAGTATAGCTCAGGATTTTCAATATTCATGCATGGCTTTGTTTGCTATTGTTTGCTCCGTGAGATGAGTAACTGAGTAAGTAAACGAATTAAGCCGATAACAGAAGTTTTCTTTTCTTCTCCGCGTGTTCAACGGCAGAAACAGCCCTTCAACCCTAAGTAAGAATCAGATGTTTAAGAAAAAAATTGTATATTAAGCATCAAACGTCGTTTAAATTACACCAAAAAAATATAAAATTTGGAGAAACTATAAACTCAGCTCCAATACACCCTTTAGAAAGACGTAATTTTTTTCGTCCACAATTTACATCCTTCTGAAGGCTGTATATTTTATATTTTTTTAAAAGAATAATATTTCCAAAAATAAGAATAATATTAAAAAATTGTCAGTATAAGTCAAATTTCGTCACTAAAAATCCAAGTTTATTACTGAAATTCAGTTTCGTCACTGAGACAAAATTCGTCATTAAAATTTCGTCGCTAGAAAATTTCAATAGTTAACCTCCACTCGAGATCAATAAATATAAATGAAATACATACACCCTTCAAATGAACGTAAATTGTGAAAAAAAAAGTTTATTTTTTCAAAATTTATGCTTTTGGTGTAATTTAAAAAAAGTTTGATGCTTAATGTACAATTTTTTTGATACGTAATTAAACTGAGTTGGGTCACTACCAAAATAAGTCAAATTAACGACGTATTTAGCAACTCCGGATTAAGACGTCACTAATATTATAGATTTTAGCGACGTAATAACATGACGTTTCAATACGTCACTGTTGGTGACAATCAGTGACGTCTAGCGACTACGATTAATATTATGGAAATGGACGTCGTCGTAAAGTCGCCAAAAGTCGCTATATTTTTTAAAACAGCGACGTTTCTACATGTAAGTCGCCGAATATTATAAACTAGCGATATTTAGCGACGCTTATATTAGACGCCGCTAAATCGTTTCATATAGGGTTTTGACGTTTTATTTTTTCTCAATCTTTCGTCCCCAAACTTTTAAATTTAGCGACATCTGGCGACACTTTATACCGTCGTTGATTTACGCGGTCGGTTCAAATTCTGATTCCCATCCTAAAATGTCGCTTATGGTCGTTGAATGTCGCTATATAGCGACGATTAGCAACGTGCATATAAGACGTCGCTAAAATCCTGACAATTCAGGTCGGTTCAAATTATTTCCCCCCTATAAATAATCCTCTAAATCCCTCTTACAACTCCCACACCCCTTCCCCTCGCCTCGACCCCCATCCCCCTTTCCTCCGCCTCTGTACCGGCTCAGCCACCCGCCTCCGCCTCGAACCCCCTCCCCTCAGCACTCGCACCCGCTCCGCCACCAGCCTCGATCCCCCACCCCTCCGTTACTGTATCTGCCGCCGCCACTTTGATCCCTCCATCCTCGCCTCGACGGACCTCCTCCTCCCCCTCCTCTATGACTCCTGCGCCCTCGTCGGCAACAACGACATCCTCCTCCCCCTCTGGTCACAACGACATCCTCCTCCCCCTCCGGTCAACAACGACATCCTCCTCCCCCTCGACGGACCTCCTCCTCCCCCTCCGGTCACAGGAAAAAAAAGAGTCTCATAATCTCCACTATCTGGTTGTACCGAGAGGCGTAATAGCTCCACCAGCAGAGCCTCTCATAATCTCCAATAAACGAAAGGCATCCACTCTGAAGGAGCCTTCCCCCCGCAAGAAGAAGCAGACTGTCAGAGGTCCTAAAAAGACTTCCACCAAGGGGGCCTCCAGGAGTGAGCCTATTGTTTCCCCTGTTGGGGATGATTCTTTGATCAGGGGTCCTTCGCCTTTTAGAGAGGTAACCTCCACAGTTCCAGCTGACAGTGCTGGAGATTCTTTGCTCGCGATTGCTGCCACTACCGCCGTTACTGGTAGTGCTTCGAGATCGCCTTCGAGGCCGAGCATAATAAGAATCAATATACCTTTATCCAGACAAATAATGGGCCTGGCCCCTCATTCGTCTGTAAGTACCTCAAGCGAGATTCCAACCGATGAACCTCGAGTGGATCTGGGTGACGACTGGGATGACTACCCTAAACCGTCAGTTGGTGTGCCCTCTTCTCCAGGTATGACAGCTTGTTTAGCATCATTAAGAAATAATTTAGCTATACAAGCTGCAGACGCAACATACATACCATCGGCCATAGGCAAATGTCATCTTCACGCTTTCTTTAGGAAAATTAACATCAAATTGATATTAACTTTCTCTTATCTTATTTTCAGGCGAAGACATCTCTGAGGAGGGCGGAGTTGACACAACTTCTGATTTTGTTGCGGATCCAGCTAATGAAACGGCGGCACCTGACGTCGACGAAGCATACTTTGAAACTGCCGATCTTTCATCCGCAACGTTCTCGGGTGTCATCCCGCCAGTGGTAGTTCAAATAACATCAGAGGAGGATGAACCCACAATCTCGACCGTGCCTCCTTCTTCGAGCACGCCAGCAACTTCAACTGTTGTTGGCACTAAGCATACTCAACAGCTTCAAAGGCTTATCTCTACTATCTACAACCTTGTCCTGCTTGGCATTTCTGGCCTAATGGAAGAAGAGGTAGGATACCCATTTGTTGATATGGGCCAAATCAGAGGGCTCTTTGTAGAAGGTGGTGCATGCCAGATAGTGGCTAATCAGCTCCTGGTATACTGCCACTGCCCGAGGGTTTGTATCCCTCAGCTCCCTGTTTGTGGGAACATACTCTTCATAAGGAGTGTCTCACATTGGCAGCTTTGAGATATCTGCCATCTCATGAAGGGCTAAGCCCAACTCACCTAGCAGAGTAGCGAAAGTCCCAGTAAGCAAATTATATCGCTCCATCAAATCTAAGAACAAGTTGGGGTTGAGAGGCAGCCCAACACTAGTGGCACTCACAGCCGCAAATAAACCAATACTTTCCAGCTCCGTCTGAAAGTGCTTCAGGGCCCAGGCAGTTAAACTGGCCCATCGAAGATTCTGGGGGCTAAGCCATCCACTAGTGCGAGGGTTAACCTTGGGGTATACTCCCCCCTGCCCCATAAAGTCATTGCAGAAAGTCGCTATTTGAAGCGACTGGATCAGTGAAATATCTTCACTCGGAACGCTGCCCGACAGTAATCCTCTGAAAGGTATGACAGGGCCTGAGGGACTGCTTACAAAGGACCCTCGGTCCAATCCTTTCTTATAAAAGATCTTCCCTGGCTGGCCATGAAGATTGGAAGTCAGAGTCCATGACATCTTCCTGAGATGTGTGGCATGGAAGAATGCAGAGACAGCGTAATCTCTGGGCATCTTTGGCAGATACATGATCGTGCCCTCTGCGAAAAATATCCAATCTTTCTTCTTGGGCTTGTTCTGAGACTGCTTATCAATAACGTCCCCGAATAAGAAAGCTGGTTTCTTATACTCAGTCTCATCTATGTATGTCAGGGGATCCCCACTGATCATACTCAGCAACATTCGTTCTCCTTGGGATGAGATCAGAGTTCCCCTTTCTTGAGGATACTCGTTTCCAGAGAGCGGGAATGTCACATGGGACAAGTCCTCCAAGTAGTTGGAATTCAGCATTCCAGCAGCAGAGCCCATCACTTCAGCCAGAGGGGAAATATATAGGTCCACTGCAAGAAGCAAGAAAACAAGTCAGTTTATGCTAGACGCTACACTCTTGCAGTATACGCCATAACTTGACAGTATGAGTTTTTACGCCAGACTGCAAAAATTTGACTTTTTACGTTGGAATTTACTTCCAGTGCGTAAAAACTCAAAGTTTGCAGTATACGCCAAAACCTAACAATCTGAGTTTTTACGCCAGACTGCAAAAATTTGACTTTTTACGCTGGAATTTACTTCCAGTGCGTAAAAACTCAAAGTTTGCAGTATACGCCAAAACCTAACAATCTGAGTTTTTACGTCAGACTGCAAAAATTTGACTTTTTACGCTGGAATTTACTTCCAGTGCGTAAAAACTCAAAGTTGGCAGTATACGCTAAAACCTAACAATCTGAGCTTTTACGCCAGACAGCCAAAATTTGAGTTTTACACTGGAATTTACATCCAGTGCGTAAAACGCAAGGTTTGCAGTATACGCCAAATTTTGACAGTCTGAGTTTTTACGTCAGACTGCAAAAATATGGAGTTTTACGCTGACACATTAGAAATATGGGCGTATTGTTGCGCATACACATACAACGTGTGCGGAAGATTCTCTATTCCTCTCGAAGTCTTTACCTGTGATGTCCGGAGCGCAACTCGACGATGGAGCACTTCGTTCAGGACGGGGCTCGCTCAGCCTAATGGGGGTTGCTCGTGCTTGAGCAGAGGAGCGAGATAAGGAAGCGGCTTTCTTTCCCTTAGAGACGGAGGCCTGTTTTGGTGCCATGGCGAAACTCAGAGTTCTCAGAAAAGAGACGAAGACGAAGAGTTCTCAGAAAGAAAGGGTTTTGCAGAAACAGACGAAGGGTTTTTTCTATCAAGTCCTTGGGCTATTTATAGAGTTCGGATAACTCTTCGAATCCTTACCCGAATCCGATCTTATCTGATCAGTTATAATTTGGGACCACGTCAGCCCATCATTTGAAAAGGAAGACGGACAGTCATACTGCGTAACAGATCCATGATTTTTACGCTCAGAAGCTACAGATCTACGATCTTACGCCTAGAAGCTTTTACGCTCAGAAGCTACAGACCTATGATTTTACGCTTATGAGTTTTTTACGCTCAGAAGCTACAGATCTATGATCTTACGCTCAGAAGCTTTTACGCTCAGAAGCTACAGATCTACGATTTTACGCTCAGAAACTATAAATCTACAGTTTTACGCTCAGAAGCTACAGATTTACGATTTTACGCTCAGAAGCTACAGATGCTACGGATCTATGACTTTCCGCATATCTTAAAATTATGCCAGGATAAGTCTGTCCGCGTAAATAAGACCCGCTTCACGAGAAAATACGCTCCTCAAACGGATGATGGATCGTACGCTACTCACATGGGCGAACTGCTGTATACTTATGGCAGAGATAGGGTCATGGTTTCCAATCTCTACGTCCCTACTGATATAAAAAGGCATAATAAGCCTTCTTCTTCTTCAGTTAATCTTCCCGATTTGCGTAATTTCTTGATCCAGAAATGCAAAGACAGGGGTCAAAATTAAGATTTAGTGTCCCTAACTACCAAGCATGGGGAGATCATGTGGGAAGATGAGTCAACATCTAATATCGTCATGACATATGGGCCACATGAAGAATCTGTCTTTATTGTTCCACCTACTCACGACGATCAGCATCAGATAATCTTCGGTCGAATACGAAATAGACCAATTGTACAAGAAGATTCTCACAAGTCTGATGCTGGAAAAATGCAAATCCACAGGTATAGCCCACAGGCTTTAAAGATTATGCAAAACATGGGTTATGATTTGAAGTTGAAGCAAGGCCTCAATTATGGAAAAGGTATACGAATACCGTTGCATGGTGATCCTTACTGTCAATGAACTCATTTTGGATTATGGTATACCGCATCTCTTGCAAACTCCAAACCTCCAGAGTCTGATCCTGCCAGAGACAGGTCCTTCTAAATCAATTTTTGTGGAGAGAGGCAAACAAAAAGAAGACAACAACATGTCTGGGGGTAATCTCCCTCGATAAAACAGAGCAGCATCCACAGCTGGGGTAGAATTCCATCTGAGTCTGAAGATGATGCAGCTAGGACCATCTTTCCTGAGGACCGTACGACTCAGGTATCAGGAGTCCGAAAGCCAAAGGGGACTTTCTCCTTCAATGATGATGACATCATTGAAATCTTCAATATATTGATGAAGAAAAATAAGCTTCGGATACCCAACATCAGATACCCTGAGAGTGTAAGCCCCTGTTTTTTTCAAAATTATTAAAACTTGGATTTTTTCAATTTTCTGGAATTTTCTGAATTTAAAATCAAGGTTCTCAATTATTAAATGATTTTTAATTGTTAATAAATAATATTAAAATATCATGGAAATAATATTTTTTGGTGTAAAATGAAAAACTGGACTTAGGGTAATTTTTCTGGATTTTATTGGGCCTCAGACCTATTTTTAAATGCCTCAAAACTATTTTTTTTAATTACTTAATTGATTATTATTATTATTATTATTATTATTATTATTATTATTATTATTATTAGTTTTCAGCCCGCAGGCCGGCCCAGCCCAGCCCAGAATCCGGCCCAGCCCGTTCCCCTATCGGGTCGGGTCGGGTCCATCCGCACCCGACCCGCACCCGCAACCCGGCCATCCTTCTCCCCTGACCCGGCCGCCCGCGTTCACCGCTGCACCCACTGCGCGTCCCCGCTTCCGCCGCGCCACCCCGGCCACGTCGTCGCTCCGTCCGGCTCGCCCACGCAGCCCCGCACCGGCCTCCGCCCGCCTCGGCCACTCCCCCTTCCTCCTTCCTATTTTAAACCCTAACCCCCCTCGACGGCTCCTCCGCCACCTAGCCGCCACTACCGCGTCCCGCCCAGATCCGCCGAAGCCCCTCTCCGCCTCCTCCTTCTTCCCGCCGCTGCTCCGCCAGCAGCCGACCGCCTCCGGCCAGCGCCCCAAGCAGCAGCAGCAGCTTCCCCTTCCCTCGCCTGAGCCGCCCCGACGCCGCTGCGGCGCTCCACCGCCTCCGACCAGCACCGCCAGTGCCGCCCCGCTCCCCGGCGAGCCGCCCTTGACCTCCCCGCCGCCGTGCCGTCCGTCTGAGTGCCGCCGAGTCCAGCAAACCCTAACCCTAATCCTTTCCCCGAATCCGACACGTGTCGGACACGTGTCGGACACGGTTTGACCCTGATTTTCGGGTCTCCTTCAGGTGCGTGTAACTTTTTGTTCGTAGCTCTGTTTTCGATTCCGCAAATTGCGTTGCGAAGCCTGTATGACCCTCTCGGTGTCCGGACAAACCGCTCGGGGCACCGCGTCCTGTGGAGATCGCACACCGCGATCCAAAAACCGGAAAAACCAGACCCTGTTTCACCCCAGAACTGAGTACGCCCCACCAAACGGGACGACTTGTTCGCGTGCGGTCTTCATAGATACGTGCGCGTCGTCGATACGGACGTGTGAGTTTTCGCGGAAGCTGATTCGGGTGTGCGTGCACACCGAAATCAACGCGTATCCGCGGACATCGCCCCGTATATGACTTTTCTGCAACTCGTCCTAACTTCTTGTACACTCGTCGGATCGAGACGAAACTTGCGCCATCGGACTCGTAGCGATACGCTGGACCTGGGTCAAGTTTGATTCGATTCTGAGAACGTTGACGAAATTGCGTGTCGTGGGCCCCACAGGCCCCGCTCGACGGGCGATTTTGTGTTCGGCTCATCGGAATTCAAATCTGGAAGTTCCGTTGGGTTCGTATCAGCATTCCTGCCTGTTGACACTAAGTTTGGTGAATTTGGAGACCATTGACCTGGACACGTTTTTCGGTGCAAAGCGGGCCCACCGGCGGACTCCGTTTTTACCCGAAACTGTCGTTTTTGCCCTTGTCTCCAAATTGGACCCAAGGACAGGCGTTTCTAGCTATTTGACATCTTCAGAGCATGATGGTAATGTCTATTTCAGCTTTTGGACTCATCTCTGGAAATTTCCCCGAGTACAATTAATTGGATCCAAACAACAGGCAAGTACCTGCACTTCAAGTTAAATCTTTATATTGTGATAATTAATTCCCTGCTTTACTAGTACCCTTGATGATTACACCTAGTTTTAGGAATACTGGATTTCATGTCTTGAATATTGGAGTTCATGTCTTGTTTATCATGTCGGGTGGGAGAATACTAGAAGGCATGTAGTTTACCCTTTCCCCTGTCATGTTTAATAGCTGTTGGTACACGACTGTACCTCAGCCGGATCTCGATTTTCCCTGTTTAATAGTCGTTTATGACGGCCAGATTAGCCTTATAAACCCCTACATGCCAACTATGTATTCTAAAACAAACACAAGTTCACACAGTTAGTTTCTGGTCTTGTTATATTTCTTGCTGACTGTTGTAGTTTCATTCCTGTCTCATTTATTTTTGTTTTCTCATATTCCTGTTTACAGCTTTAACTCTGAGATATTGATGTTCTTTTATGCAGTTTCTCAACATGATACTCAATTTAATTGTCATAAATATTTAGTTTAATCTTGTTGTGCACTGTGTACTTTGCTCCTTTCCTGACTGGATCTGTTGATTTAGGCGATGATGAGGACCTTGCCCCTACATATTATGGTCCCTATGAGGGTACAAATGATACCTATGAGGAGCCAGAACCCACCCAGGAGACCCCTGCTGCAGAATAGATAGCAGTGGCTATTTCATTTATTTGCTCTTTATCTTAGTAATCGGGTTTGTCCCCGATTTCATTCTGATTTCTGTACTAAACATTTGAATCTGTTGTCACATTTATTTCAATTGCAATATTAAGTATATGTTTCCCATTATTATCTTGCCTATGTTATTTGTGAATGAGCTAGTTTAGTAAGTATGGATTTGACCTAGACAGCGTACTACCGCCGACTCTGCGGCGTAGGCTGGACGTACCCACGCACTCGTGCCCGAATTTCCGGGTGCGGGTCGTGACACGTTTTTATGGTGGCCCATGCAAGTCCTATCCTTAAATAGGGTAATACCCTAGGACAGGGTATGGAATAAGATTGAGGATTCTAGAAAAAGCTCATTCACAGTATAGGGTCCTTATTTCAATTCTTGATATCATTTCTGCTCAATTTTCCTATCGCCTTTGATTTCCAAGTAATCTATTCTGATCTTCCTATCCCTTAATCTTTCAGAATGGTCCAGACAAGGAACACAGTAGGAGGCACATCAGAACCAGCTGAGCAAAATGTGCCCGAGACTCTTGCACTCCGCCTCCTCCATCTGTTCCGGCAGTTACTCTGGATGGGGCACAACTACTTGGAGTGTTCCAGGGACTGGTGGAATCCCAGAAAGAACAGACTGCACTTTTGCGGACCAGCCTCTTAGAAGCTCTTAGGTCCCAGGAGTCGCCACTCAAGAGGCCAGGGAGTGCCAAAGACTTCAAGAACCTTAGACCCCTGGAATTCTACGGAACTGAGGGCATTCTCTATGCCGATGAGTGGATAGAGAATGTCGAGAGACTCCTGAAGACTGCTCGGGTTCCTGGTGATCTCAAAGTGGAGTCCGCAAGCCTGCAACTGTTCGACATTGCTCAAACCTGATTCAGAGATGAACCCCAACTATCTGCTCCTGACCTCACCTGGGAGGACTTCAAGAGGCTATTCAAGGAGAAATTCTACCCCGAAGTGGCTCGGGAAGCTCTCGAAAGCCAATTCGAGAGACTGGAACAAGGTAACCTGTCTGTTGATGAGTATACTGCTGAATTTAGCAGGTTGAGCCACTTTGCGGAGTACATGGTTCGTACCCCGGAGGACAGAGCCCGTAGATTCAAGAAGGGGCTGTCTCCGGATATTCGTCTTGCTGTCACCACCAGCCGAGCTCGCACCTATGAGGAAATCCTGAGTGTGGCACAAGGCGTTGAGAGAGACATGGGGCATAAACTAAAACGAGAGAGAGATACCGAAAATGCGGGACCCAACAAACGCCCTTTTCAACAACAACGACAGAGGGCCCCGCAGCAAACTCAGCGTCCTCTCCCTCGAGCTCCAGCACCCCAACACCAGGCTCAAGGACAGAACCAACAAGCTGCTGCTTGTAACTTTTGCCAAAAACCAGGTCATACTTGGCAAGTCTGCAGGAAGAGGCTAGGTGCCTGCCTCTACTGCGGCCCAGCAGCGCATCAAATGAGGGACTGTCCAGCTGCTCAAGGATGCACCGCTGCACCCAAGGCTCCAGTCCAAGCCAGGCCCCCAGCAGCACAGCAGAGGGGACCCCCGCTTCCAACACAACAACAACGCTTTGCTCAGCACCAACAGCAGCAACAGAGGGGTGCACCGCAGCAAGGCCGTGCTTATGCAATGACTCTGGAAGAAGCTGAAGCCACAACAGACGTGATCACAGGTTCTGTGCTTATAAATTCAATACCAGCTATTACTTTATTTGACTCTGGAGCTTCACATTCATTCATGTCAGTAGATTTCCTTATGAAGCATAGCTTAATCACTAAACCCCTTAGGAATTGTTATAAGATCATTATCGGTGGAGGAATTATCCCGGTTAGTGATGCCTGTAACAATTGTCCTATTACATTATGTGGAAGAGAACTGTATGCTAGGCTACTCGTAATGCCAGTTCCCAGTTTTGATATTATACTGGGTATGGATTGGTTAAGTCAACATCATGCCACTATAGACTGCCACAGAGGTAGTGTAATCTTCAGGCCCCCTGACAAGCCAGAATTTGAATTTGCTAGAGGTTCTAGAGAAATGGGTAATAACAAATTTTGTGGAGCCCTAGTAACAGAAGAATTGTCACTACCTATCATCTCTGAATACCTTGATGTCTTCCCTGAGGATCTCCTAGGCTTACCCCCAGACCGAGAAGTTGAATTCTCTATTGACTTAGTGCCGGGAGCCGTACCAGTATCTCAAAATCCCTACAGAATCAACAAGAAGGAGATAATAGAACTAAATGAGCAAATCAAAGAGCTAGAAGACAAATGCTTCATTAGGTCTAGTGTCTCACCCTGGGGAGCTCCAGTATTATTTGTGCCCAAGAAGGACGGAACATCCCGAATGTGTATTGACTATAGGGCCTTGAATGCCTTAACAATTAAGAATAAGTATCCCCTACCCAGGATAGATGACTTATTTGATCAGTTAAGTGGAGCTCGGGTATTTTCAAAGATTGATTTGAGGTCTGGTTACCACCAAGTAAGGGTAAGGAAGGAAGACATCCCTAAAACTGCTTTCAATACCCGGAACGGACACTACGAATTCTTAGTAATGCCGTTCGGGTTGACGAATGCTCCAGCAGTTTTTATGAACTTGATGAACAGAGTACTTCAGAAATATCTAGACAAATTTGTAGTGGTCTTTATTGATGATATTTTGATCTACTCCAAGACCCCCGAAGAACATGAAGAACATTTGAGGCTAGCATTGGAGACTTTGAGGAAGGAAAAACTTTATGGAAAATTATCTAAATGTGCATTCTTCCTAGACCAAGTAGAATTCTTGTTACATGTTGTGACTGGAGATGGAATAGCAGTAGATCCTAAGAAGATAGCGGCAGTAGAATCCTGGCCCACTCCAGACTCGGTAGCAGAAATTAGAAGTTTCCTGGGACTAGCTGGCTACTATCGGAAGTTTGTGAAGGACTTTGCTAGAATTGCTGAACCCATGACAAAACTAATAAGGAAGGATGAAGAGTTCACCTGGACTGATGAATGTCAGCATGCTTTTGAGGAATTGAAGAAAAGGCTGACTACTGCCCCTATTCTGACCTTACCTTCTGGAACCGGAGGTTTCGCTATTTATAGTGATACTTCTGGAAAAGGTCTAGGTTGTGTATTGGAGCAGAACAAGAAAGTAATAGCATATGCCTCTAGACAGCTTCGACCCCATGAAAAGAACTATCCAACTCATGATTTAGAATTGGCAGCTGTCATTTTTGCTCTTAAACTATGGAAGCATTATCTTTATGGAGAAAAGGTGGAAATATTTACAGACCATAAAAGTCTAAAATATATCTTCACCCAGAAAGAGCTGAACATGAGGCAAAGAAGGTGGCTGGAACTAATGAAAGATTATGATATCACCCTTCAGTATCATCCTGGGAAGGCCAATGTAGTTGCTGACGCTCTAAGCAGATATCCTATGGCGATGTACTTGACTATGGACAGACACTTGCTCGAGGACCTGGAAAGTTTAGGTATTGAGGTAATTATCCCAGGAAAAGAAGGCCAAATGATGAACTTGCAGATTCAGTCTACTTTAATAGACAAGATCAAAGAGACTCAGTTTCAAGACGAAGGCCTGCGAAGCCTTCGAGGTCAAGTGCAAGCTGGATTAGTGGAAGATTTCAGAATTCATGAAGACGGATCACTGAGGCATGGCGATAGATTATGTGTACCTCAAGGAGACATAAGGGAAGAAATTATGCAAGAGGCGCACAGATCGCAATACTCTATACATCCAGGAGCCAACAAGATGTACAAGGACCTGAGGACGCATGTTTGGTGGCATGGCATGAAAAGAGAAGTAGCCAGGTTCGTATCTCGTTGTTTAGTGTGCCAGCAAGTCAAGGCAGAAAGACAAAGACCTGGGGGATTGCTTCAACCACTACCCATTCCGGAGTGGAAGTGGGAACATATTACAATGGATTTTATTTCTGGGCTTCCAAGGACACCTAGTGGAAAGGATGCAATCTGGGTGATAGTGGATAGACTGACCAAATCTGCATATTTTCTACCTTTCAAAGTAGGACTATCTACAGAGAAGCTGGCAGATTTATATATCAGACACATTGTCAGGCTGCATGGAGTTCCAGTAAGTATTGTCTCCGACCGAGATTCAAGATTCATTTCTCACTTCTGGAAGAGCTTACAAGCCAGTTTGGGGACTCAACTCAAATTCAGCACAGCTTATCATCCCCAAACCGATGGACAATCGGAATGTACAATCCAGACACTTGAAGATATGCTTCGTACATGTGTTCTAGATTTTGGAGGATCCTGGGAAGACTATCTACATCTGGTGGAGTTCTCTTACAATAACAGTTACCAAGCAAGTATTGAGATGACTCCATTTGAAGCTCTGTATGGACGAAGATGTCGTACCCCGCTATCATGGGACGACGTTGGAGAAAGAGCCCTGCTGGGACCAGAGATGGTGATCGATTCTGAGAAGGTAAAACAAATAAGGGACAGACTTCGAGTAGCTCAAGACAGGCAACGACATTGGGCAAATAGCCACCGAAGGCCCTTGGAATTTGAGGTAATTAAATTTATGAAATTCAAGTCAATTTAAACATTTTGATTATGGAACTAAGACTTGATTATGACTTTATTAAAGGTTGGAGAGCTGGTATTCTTAAAGATTTCCTCGACACGTGGCACCATTAGGTTCGGAAGGAGTGGAAAACTCAGCCCAAGATTTATTGGACCTTTTGGCATTCAGGAGAAAATCGGAGAAGTGGCATACCGACTAGCGTTGCCACCCTCTCTGGATGGAGTCCATAACGTCTTCCACGTGTCGCAGCTGAGAAAGTACGTGTCAGACCCCAGCCACATTTTGGATCACTCAGAGCTCGAAGTAGGCCCAAGTTTGACTTACCAAAAGCAACCCGTGGAGATACTGGATCGATCGAAGAAAGTTCTACGGAACCAGGTCATTTCCCGGGTTCGCGTAGCTTGGAAGCACCATTCTCCCGGCGAATCCACCTGGGAGCGAGAAGACGAGATTAGAGAGCGATACCCCTATCTTTTTGAACCCTGAGGTATATTTTAATTCTCGGCCTTTCCTTTCGTGCCTTTGTTATTCTTAAATTTCGAGGACGAAATTTTTTATAAGTTGGGTAGATTGTAAGCCCCTGTTTTTTTCAAAATTATTAAAACTTGGATTTTTTCAATTTTCTGGAATTTTCTGGGAATTTTCTGATTTTAAAATCAAGGTTCTCAATTATTAAATGATTTTTAATTGTTAATAAATAATATTAAAATATTATGGAAATAATATTTTTGGGTGTAAAATGAAAAACTGGACTTAGGGTAATTTTTCTGAATTTTATTGGGCCTCAGACCTATTTTTAAATGCCTCAAAACTATTTTTTTTAATTACTTAATTGATTATTATTATTATTATTATTATTATTATTATTATTAGTTTTCAGCCCGCAGGCCGGCCCAGCCCAGCCTAGAATCCGGCCCAGCCCGTTCCCCTATCGGGTCGGGTCGGGTCCATCCGCACCCGACCCGCACCCGCAACCCGGCCACCCCTCTCCCCTGACCCGGCCACCCGGGTTCACCGCTGCACCCGCCACGCGTCCCCGCTTCCGCCGCGCCACCCCGGCCACGTCGCCGCTCCGTCCGGATCGCCCACGCAGCCCCGCACCGGCCTCCGCCCGCCTCGGCCACTCCCCCTTCCTCCTTCCTATTTTAAACCCTAACCCCCCTCGACGGCTCCTCCGCCACCTAGCCGCCGCCACCGCGTCCCGCCCAGATCCGCCGAAGCCCCTCTCCGCCTCCTCCTTCTTCCCGCCGCTGCTCCGCCAGCAGCCGACCGCCTCCGGCCAGCGCCCCAAGCAGCAGCAGCAGCTTCCCCTTCCCTCGCCTGAGCCGCCCCGACGCCGCTGCGGCGCTCCACCGCCTCCGACCAGCACCGCCAGTGCCGCCCCGCTCCCCGGCGAGCCGCCCTCGACCTCCCCGCCGACGTGCCGTCCGCCTGAGTGCCGCCGAGTCCAGCAAACCCTAACCCTAATCCTTTCCCCGAATCTGACACGTGTCGGACACGTGTCGGACACGGTTTGACCCTGATTTTCGGGTCTCCTTCAGGTGCGTGTAACTTTTTGTTCGTAGCTCTGTTTTCGATTCCGCAAATTGCGTTGCGAAGCATGTATGACCCTCTCGGTGTCCGGACAAATCGCTCGGGGCACCGCGTCCTGTGGTGATCGCACACCGCGATCCAAAAACAGGAAAAACCAGACCCTGTTTCACCCCGGAACTGAGTACGCCCCGCCAAACGGGACGACTTGGTCGCGTGCGGTCTTTACAGATACATGCGCGTCGTCGATACGGACGTGTGAGTTTTTGCGGAAGCTGATTCGGGTGTGCGTGCACACCGGAATCAACGCGTATCCGCGGACATCGTCCCGTATCCGATTTTTCTGCAATTCGCCCTAACTTCTTGTACACTCGTCAGATCGAGACGAAACTTGCACCATCGGACTCGTAGCGATACGCTGGTCCTGTTGGTCAAGTTTGGTTCGATTCTAAGAACGTTGACAAAATCGCGTGTCGTGGGCCCCACAGGCCCCGCTCGACGGGCGATTTTGTGTTCGGCTCATCGGAATTCAAATCTGGAAGTTCCGTTGGGTTTGTATCAGCATTCCTGACCTGTTGACACTAAGTTTGGTGAATTTGGAGACCATTGACCCGGACACGTTTTTCGGTGCAAAGCGGGCCCACTGGCGGACCCCGTTTTGACCCAAAACTGTCGTTTTTGCCCTTGTCTCCAAATTGTACCCAAGGACAGGCATTTCTAGCTATTTGATATCTTCTGAGCGTGATGGTAATGTCTATTTCAGCTTTTGGACTCATCTCTAGAAATTTCCCCGAGTATAATTAATTGGATCCAAACAACAGGCAAGTACCTGCACTTCAAGTTAAATCTTTATATTGTGATAATTAATTCCCTGCTTTACTAGTACCCTTGATGATTACACCTAGTTTTAGGAATACTGGATTTCATGTCTTGAATATTGGAGTTCATGTCTTGTTTATCATGTCGGGTGGGAGAATACTAGAAGGCATGTAGTTTACCCTTTCCCCTGCCATGTTTAATAGCTGTTGGTACGCGACTGTACCTCAGCCGGATCTCGATTTTCCCTGTTTAATAGCCGTTTATGACGGCCGAATTAGCCTTATAAACCCCTACATGCCAACTATGTATTCTAAAACAAACACAAGTTCACACAGTTAGTTTCTGGTCTTGTTATATTTCTTGCTGACTGTTGTAGTTTTATTCCTGTCTTATTTATTTCTGTTTTCTCATATTCCTGTTTACAGCTTTAACTCTGAGATATTGATATTCTTTTATGCAGTTTCTCAACATGATACTCAATTTAATTGTCATAAATATTTAGTTTAATCTTGTTGTGCACTGTGTACTTTGCTCCTTTCCTGACTGGATCTGTTGATTTAGGCGATGATGAGGACCTTGCCCCTACATATTATGGTCCCTATGAGGGTACAGATGATACCTATGAGGAGCCAGAACCCACCCAGGAGACCCCTGCTGCAGAATAGATAGCAGTGGCTATTTCATTTATTTGCTCTTTATCTTAGTAATCGGGTTTGTCCCCGATTTCATTCTGATTTTTGTACTAAACATTTGAATCTGTTGTCACATTTATTTCAATTGCAATCTTAAGTATCTGTTTCCCATTATTATCTTGCCTATGTTATTTGTGAATGAGCTAGTTTAGTAAGTATGGACTTGACCTAGACAGCGTACTACCGCCGACTCTGCGGCGTAGGCTGGACGTACCCACGCACTCGTGCCCGAATTTCTGGGTGCGGGTCGTGACAGAGAGGGCTGGCAAGGTCGATGACCCAGAATATTGTCACTTTTATCGGTACATTCATCACCCCACAAAGGCATGCTATGTACTGAAAAGGAGAATCCAGGAGTTGATCGACGTCAAAGGCGTCACTTTGCATCTATAAACAAGATGACGGTCACGGCAAATTGATCTCATTCCCACGTGGCAATTTGCTCCTTCAAGAAGTGACGGATAATGAGTCCCTAAAACTCTTTCCAGCGGAGCAACCTTCATGTCTATTCCCACTCAGCAAATCACTCCCCAGTAAATTTTTCAGACATAAGTTTACCTCTGAACTATCCTCATTTTCCCCAACAAAGAAAAAGTCAGGTCATGTTCACATTACCTCTCAAACATGTCTCTCCACTATCCCCACAGAGTCATATTTTACCACGTCCGTATGACCTCTGTCAGGACCTGTCTCAAACCTATTACTTGCACTAACGTGCGTAAAAAGTAATGGGTCCACAAAAAATCCCCCAGCATGATGTCTTTACTAGCCACAAAACCTATCATGTCCATATCACCTCTGATAGGGCTTATTTCGAACTTATTATTTGCACTCAACGTGCGCAACAAATAATAGGTCCACCAAAGATTTCCCAATGGGATGTCCTCAACAAACACGGTATAGTACTACGTTCATATTACCTCTGGTACAATATCCGAAGTTCATACCAACAAACGTAAAGAAATGGAGGGCCCTTATGTGATTGAAACCACATTCTCAAATGGCGCTTACAGATTAGCCAAACCTAATAAAGATTTGATAATGGCTCCTATCAACTGCAAATTTTCGAAGAAGTACTATGCTTGATCTCCTTTGCTTAATGGAGTATGATGAAGATTTTATTCTGACAACACTACGTACAAAGGTTAGTTGGATTATATTCTATCAAGTTCATATGACCGTTGAATAGATATGCTTAACTAATTTGTAAACCTATCATGTTCATATTATCTCTGATAGTGTTTAGTATACAAATTTAGTTGGATTATATTCTATCAGGTTCATATTACCTCTGAATAGATTTACATTCAACAATACCTTACCGAAAGTATATCATGTTCATATTACCTCTGATATCATTTTCATCTTAGCCTATCATTTATATTCTAAATTGATGGGTCCATAAAGTCAGAAAATGTATCTTTATTATCTCTGAGAAAATAAGGAGCAAAAAAGTAAAAAATACATCATTGGGGAGGAGCCGTTAAATCGCGGATTTGTTGCGCTAAAGCCGCCATCCTTTCATTCTTGGAGTTCAAGATGTTAGTACGAGCCCGCTCCAGCCTTGCTTCGTCATTGCTCAAGTGAGATAGTGCGGATAGAGAATCAACAAAACTTGCGTGGATGACACCCGCATGTGCCAAGTTCTGCTGAGCTGTCTTCACTTGGCCCTTAAATACATTACGAGCTACCGATGCCTTGAGAAGCCTCTTGTAAACCCCCAGATTTGGTAAGAATTTTAAATTGGGATTTTTCGCAATTTTTCTGGAATTTTCTGGAAATTTTCTGTAATTAAAATCAAGGTTTTAATTATTAAATGATTTTTATTTATTAATAAATAATATTAAAATATCATGAAAATAATATTTTTGGGTGTAAAATTGAAAACTGGACTTAGGGTAATTTTTCTGGAATTTATCGGGCCCCGGACCTATTTTAAATCACCTAAAACTATTTATTTAATTATTTATTTAATTATTTATTTATTTATTTAATTATTTATTTTCTTAAATAACTCAGCCCGCGGCCCAACTCTCAACCCGGCCCATTTCTCGGCCCAACCCATTTGGGCCCAACCGGCCCGTTGGCCTAGCGGGTCGGGTCGGGTCCACCCGACTGAACCCGACCCGCCCGGATCCGTTTTCCCCTCTCCCCGCGATTTCCCCGCAACCGCCCGAGTCCGCCGCGCTCCGCCCGCTCCGCACGCCGCTGCGAGCGCCGCGCCATGGCCGCCACGACCCCGCACCCGCCGGCCGACCTCCCCTCTCTCCTCCGCTCTCCTCAGCCTACATAAACCCCCCCTCGAGCCTCTCCGGCCACCTACCCTCCCCCTCTGGTCACCCCCTCCGGCTCCCTCATCCACTCCGCCGTTGGCCACCTCGCCGCCATGCCGCCATCTTCGCCCAGCCTCCTCCAGCCTTCTCCCCTCTCCCCCTCCTTCCTCCGCCCCGTCCAGCTCCCTCCTCCGCCCCGACAGCAGACCCAGCGCAGCCGCAGCCGCAACCGCTGCCGACCGGCCCCTACTCCTCCCAGCGCTCCGCCACCGCCGGCCAACGCCCCAGCTCCCCCGGCGAGCCACCCTCGGCCTCCCTCCGCCTCATCTCCGGCCGGACCGCCGTCTCCGGCCAAGCTCCAGAAACCCTAACCCTAACCCTAATTCAGCTGATTTTGTGTCGACACGTGTCGGACACGATTCAGATTTCGGGTTTTCAGCCCAGTTCAGGTACGTGTATCTTCTTGCTCGTAGCTCGGATTTTGATTCCGCAAATTACGTTGTGAAGCCTGTATGACCCTCTCGGTTTCCGGACAAACCGCTCGGGGCATCGCGTCCTGTGGTGATCGCACACCGCGATCCAAAAACAGGAAAAACCAGACCCTGTTTTACCCCGGAACTGAGTACGTCCCGCCAAACGGGACGACTTGGTCGCGTGCGGTCTTCACAGATACGTGCGCACCATTGATACGGACGTGTGAGAATTCGCGAAAGCTAATTCGGGTGTGCGTGCACACCGGAATCAACGCGTATCCGCGGACATCGCCCCGTATCCGACTTTTCTATAATTTGCCCTAACTTCTTGTACACTCGTCAGATTGAGACGAAACTTGTGCCATCGGACTCGTAGCGATACGCTGGTCCTGTGGGTCAAGTTTGGTTCGATTCTGAGAACGTTGACGAAATCGCGTGTCGTGGGCCCCACAGGCCCCGCTCGACGGGCGATTTTGTGTTCGGCTCATCGGAATCCAAATCTGGAAGTTCCGTTGGGTTCGTATCAGCGTTCCTGACCTGTTGACACTAAGTTTGGTGAATTTGGAGACCTTTGACCCGAACATGTTTTTCGGTGCAAAGCGGGCCCACCGGCGGACCCCGTTTTGACCCGAAACTGTCGTTTTTGCCCTTGTCTCCAAATTGGACCCAAGGATAGGCGTTTCTAGCTATTTGACATCTTCTGAGCATAATGGTAATGTTTATTTCAGCATCTGGACTCATCTCTGGATATTTCCCCGAAGTACAATTAATCGGATCCAAACAACAGGCAAGTACCTGCACTTCAAGTTTAATCTTTATATTGTGATAGTTAATTCCCTGCTCTACTAGTACCCTTGATGATTACACGTAGTGCTAGAATACTGGATTTCATGTCTTGGATACTGTATTTCATGTCTTGCTTTTCATGTCGGGTGGGAGAATGCTAGAAGGCATGTAGTTTACCCTTCCCCTTATCATGTTTAATAGCTGTTGGTACGCGACTGTACCCTCAGCCGGATCTCGATTGTTCATGTTTAATAGCCGTCTATGACGGCCGGATTAGCCTTATAAACCCCTACATGCCAACTATGTATTCTAAAATAAACACAAGTTCACACAGATAGCTTCTGGTCTGGTTATAGTTCTTGCTGATTGTTGTAGTTTCATTTCCTGTCTCATTTATTTCCTGCTTTCTCATATTCCTGTTTATAGCATTAACTCTGAGATATTGATGTTCTTCTATGCAACTTTCTCAACATGATACTCAAGTTAATTGTCATGAATATTTAGTTTAATCTTGTTATGCATTGTGTACTTTGCTCCTTTCCTGACTGGATCTGTTGTTTTAGGCGATGATGGTGACTTTGCCCCTACCTATTATGTCCCCTATGAGTTAGCAGGTGACACCTTGAGGAGCCGGTTCCCACTCAGGAGACTACCTTTGAGGAGGAGTAGCCAGTTAGTTATTATTTTATTTCCTTTCAGCATATACTCGGGTTTGTCCCCGATCTATCTTCTGGCTTTGTATTAACTATGGATCTGTTGTCACAATTTGTTTTATAAAAGTTAGCATTCCTATTTCTTGTTACTTTCCTTGTCTATTTATTGTGGATGAGATAGATTTAAAATTACCAGTGATTATGATCTAGACAGCGTACTACCGTCGACACTGCAGCGTAGGCTGGACGTGCCCACGCACTCGTGCCCGAATAACCGGGTGCGGGTCGTGACACGTTTTTGTGGTGGCCCATGCAGGTCCCAACGACTAAATTGTTCGGTTTCAACTCAGGGACCGAACAGGCCTGCAATAAAGCTAGGATAAGTTTATAGGATCTCATCCACTTGCTTGAATCGTTTTTGATATCTGTATCGTATTCGAACTAATATGAACTTGCATCTTGCCTTGATTCTTGTGCGCCTCTTATTGGTTATTTTGGATACAGGGAAATGGACCCACAAGCCAGCAACGAGACTCATGCAGAAACACCATAAACCGTTGTGGTTACCCAAGAAGACGATGTGATACCAGTCGGTGAAGGCCAATCATCACAAGGCAGTCAAGCAAGTCAGCCTGCCTCAATAATCCGTCAAGATGGCGTTCCACCCTCGACACAGCCTATTCCACCGATGCCTTCCTTCCCACCGGGACCGCCTATGGACGAACAGCAGATGTTCCGCATGTTCTACATAATGATGCAAGCCTATCAGAAGGTTCAACAAGAAACTCAGCAAAAACAAGCGGAGAACTTCATCGACAGAATTAGCTCGGAGTCACGGAAGCCGAGCAGTTCAAATGCAATTACATTCGACGAGGACGTTCTTACTGCAGCGCGACCTGTGGAGTACACCACAAGGATCGAGTCCAGCCGGAAGCGGCCGTCTGCGTCAGCACCAGACCAAGCACAACAGAAAAAAGCTGCAAAGCGACCACGGATGAATCCAACTCAAGGACAGAACCAACAAGCTCCCACTTGTGGCTATTGTCGAAAACAAGGTCACATTTGGCAGGATTGTAGAAAGAGACTAGGTGCCTGTCTATATTGTGGATCAGCAGCACATCAAATGAAGGACTGTCCTGCTGCTCAAAGACGCATACTGCACAAAAGTTCCAGTTCAGGCCAGGCCCCAGCAGCGCAGCAGACGGCACCACCTCAAGAACACGGACAAGCTTAGACGATGACCATGGGGAACGTGCATACTCTTAGAGTAACTAATGCGCGTAAGTGATTCGTAGATACCATTTTCTAGTATTGTTTAGCTCGTGCCCATTGGTTCGTGACCTCAGCCCCAACCTAGTAAATTTTAAACTTGCTAATAACCTGGAATGCTTTTATATTTGATAACTGTAGAGATTGTAGAATCTTTTGTTATTGTGCTTATTGTAGGTTGTTTTGTGAACTTAAATAATTTGTATCTTCTTTCATCACCATCTAGCACACTTCATTTTGCTGTGCTTGACTTATGCTGCTATTTTATAGCCTAGTTTTGCAAGCTTATCCTTTTATCAAGCTTGTTCATGACATATGTATTAGTGGGTCGACACACTAATACAATTGTCTACTCAGAATCAATGTATTATGGTCTGATCAACCTTAGTGCATTTGGTTCGCCCTTCGCACTACTTTGCGTGGATTGAGATATACAGTTAACTAGTATACCTACCCTAGACATGTCTGAGCATAACTGTATTAATACGAGCATGTGAATAGGAATTACCGAGATAGGATTCAATCCACAATCGCTTGACAATTCCCACCTGAATACTTTAAAACGCCTTGACCCCGATATTTCTTTTCTATCACCCCACCCTTGAACTCTTCATTATTGATCTTCGTCTTCCCTTATTTCAGAAAGACGAAATCTCGTGCCTGGTATAAGTTAGTACATAGATAGTACTGGATATGCCACATAGGCCGATCACATACTTGAGGATTAACTTTCGTAATTGAGGACATATCATGATCGGCGTTGAAATTCGAGGATTGAATGACATAGGTAAACATATTAAGGAATATTTTTCTTAAGGTATATAGTCTTTTGTGATGAATGGGTAAACTCTAAGTTGGGTAGCAATGCATTTGTCAACTTGAGAGGAATGTCCTTTGGATCGTGACCGAGTAAGGTCAGGTTGGAAGAAGCAAGCCATTATAATTCTGAAAATTTAGAGGAGTGACTAAAATGATTAATGAATTGATATCGAGGACCCAATAGTTGTACCTTAGTTACATGATTTAAATTTTGAATAATGAAGGTAAAATCATCAATTTGAATTTGGAAGATAAAATTATAGAATTTCAGACTTGAACATGGGTGGACTACATTTTTTCAATTCGATGATTTGAATTACAAATTACGAATTGGTGGTTGGACTACCTAGTTGGATTATTGAGGAGATGAACGAAATTTAAAATTTTGAAGCATACCATCTTGAATGGGAATATTGTTGGACTGGAATCACTTCTAGAGGAAATTATGATAATTAAAATCGTGAGGCAAAGTCATGTGCAAATCTTGAAAATGCTATATGGACTTAATCTAAAACCTGCCTGTGGGTAATTTGAGGAAGTAAGAAGTAATAACCATAAATTGAATTTCTGATTGGAACAGTAGTCACCTTAATCATGAAGTGGTTGCAGTGGACATGATTAGGATTTAAATTTTTGCAAGAAGATTGCGATTGAGATACGTGAAGGATTATGGCTTAATTTTAAATTTCGAGGACGAAATTTTTATAAGTTGGGTAGATTGTAAACCCCCAGATTTGGCAAGAATTTTAAATTGGGATTTTTCACAATTTTTCTGGAATTTTCTGGGAATTTTCTGTAATTAAAATCAAGGTTTTAATTATTAAATGATTTTTATTTGTTAATAAATAATATTAAAATATCATGAAAATAATATTTTAGGTGTAAAATGGAAAACTGGACTTAGGGTAATTTTTCTGGAATTTATCGGGCCCCGGACCTATTTTTAAATCACCTAAAACTATTTATTTAATTATTTAATTACTTATTTAATTATTTAATTATTTATTTTCTTAAATAACTCAGCCCGCGGCCCAACTCTCAACCCGGCCCATTTCTCGGCCCAACCCATTTGGGCCCAACCGGCCCGTTGGCCTAGCGGGTCGGGTCGGGTCCACCCGACTGAACCCGACCCGCCCGGATCCGTTTTTCCCTCTCCCCGCGATTTCCCCGCAACCGCCCGAGTCCGCCGCGCTCCGCCCGCTCCGCACGCCGCTGCGAGCGCCGCGCCATGGCCGCCACGACCCCGCACCCGCCGGCCGACCTCCCCTCTCTCCTCCGCTCTCCTCAGCCTACATAAACCCCCCCTCGAGCCTCTCCGGCCATCTACCCTCCCCCTCCGGTCACCCCCTCCGGCTCCCTCACCCACTCCGCCGCTGGCCACCTCGCCTCCGTGCCGCCAGCTTCGCCCAGCCTCCTCCAGCCTTCTCCCCTCTCCCCCTCCTTCCTTCGCCCCGTCCAGCTCCCTCCTCCGCCTCGACAGCAGACCCAGCGCAGCCGCAACCGCTGCCGACCGGCCCCTACTCCTCCCAGCGCTCCGCCACCGCCGGCCAACGCCCCAGCTCCCCCGGCGAGCCACCCTCGGCCTCCCTCCGCCTCATCTCCGGCCGGACCGCCGTCTCCGGCCAAGCTCCAGAAACCCTAACCCTAATTCAGTTGATTTTGTGTCGACACGTGTCGGACACGTGTCGGACACGATTCAGATTCCGGGTTTTCAGCCCAGTTCAGGTGCGTGTATCTTCTTGCTCGTAGCCCGGATTTCGATTCTGCAAATTGCGTTGTGAAGCCTGTATGACCCTCTCGGTGTCCGGACAAACCGCTCGGGGCATCGCGTCCTGTGGTGATCGCACACCGCGATCTAAAAACAGGAAAAATCAGACCCTGTTTCACCCCGGAACTGAGTACGTCCCGCCAAACGGGACGACTTGGTCGCGTGCGGTCTTCACAGATACGTGCGCACCGTCGATACGGACGTGTGAGAATTCGCGGAAGCTAATTCGGGTGTGCGTGCACACCGGAATCAACACGTATCCGCGGACATCGCCCCGTATCCGACTTTTCTGCAATTTGCCCTAACTTCTTGTACACTCGTCAGATCGAGACGAAACTTGCGCCATCGGACTCGTAGCGATACGCTGGTCCTGTGGGTCAAGTTTGGTTCGATTCTGAGAACGTTGACGAAATCGCGTGTCGTGGGCCCCACAGGCCCCGCTCGACGGGCGATTTTGTGTTCGGCTCATCGGAATCCAAATCTGGAAGTTCCGTTGGGTTCGTATCAGCGTTCCTGACCTGTTGACACTAAGTTTGGTGAATTTGGAGACCTTTGACCCGGACACGTTTTTCGGTGCAAAGCGGGCCCACCGGCGGACCCCGTTTTGACCCGAAACTGCCGTTTTTGCCCTTGTCTCCAAATTGGACCCAAGGATAGGCGTTTCTAGCTATTTGACATCTTCTGAGCGTGATGATAATGTTTATTTCAGCATCTGGGCTCATCTCTGGATATTTCCCCAAGTACAATTAATCGGATCCAAACAACAGGCAAGTACCTGCACTTCAAGTTTAATCTTTATATTGTGATAGTTAATTCCCTGCTCTACTAGTACCCTTGATGATTACCCGTAGTGCTAGAATACTGGATTTCATGTCTTGGATACTGTATTTCATGTCTTGCTTTTCATGTCGGGTGGGAGAATGCTAGAAGGCATGTAGTTTACCCTTCCCCTTATCATGTTTAATAGCTGTTGGTACGCGACTGTACCCTCAGCCGGATCTCGATTGTTCATGTTTAACAGCCGTCTATGACGGCTGAATTAGCCTTATAAACCCCTACATGCCAACTATGTATTCTAAAATAAACACAAGTTCACACAGATAGCTTCTGGTCTGGTTATAGTTCTTGCTGATTGTTGTAGTTTCATTTTCTGTCTCATTTATTTCCTGCTTTCTCATATTCCTATTTATAGCATTAACTCTGAGATATTGATGTTCTTCTATGCAACTTTCTCAACATGATACTCAAGTTAATTGTCATGAATATTTAGTTTAATCTTGTTGTGCATTGTGTACTTTGCTCCTTTCCTGACTGGATCCGTTATTTTAGGCGATGATGGTGACTTTGCCCCTACCTATTATGGCCCCTATGAGTTAGCCGGTGACACCTTGAGGAGCCGGTTCCCACTCAGGAGACTACCTTTGAGGAGGAGTAGCCAGTTAGTTATTATTTTATTTCCTTTCAGCATATACTCGGGTTTGTCCCCGATCTATCTTCTGGCTTTGTATTAACTATGGATCTGTTGTCACAATTTATTTTATAAAAGTTAGCATTCCTATTTCCTGTTACTTTCCTTGTCTATTTATTGTGGATGAGATAGATTTAAAATTACCAGTGATTATGACCTAGACAGCGTACTACCGCCGACACTGCGGCGTAGGCTGGACGTGCTTACGCGCTCGTGCCCGAATAACCGGGTGCGGGTCATGACACCTCTCCTTTGTCTGAGCAAGATCAACTTCCAATTCTCGAACCCTCACTTCATATCCCTCACATTCAGCGCAGCACTGAGCGAGCTGAGGAATACTCTCCACCAATACTGCCTGCTCTTTCTCCATATCTTGTTGTTGTTCCTGGATGAATCTGTTTAAGGATTCAGTCTGCTGAGCAAGTTCCGCAGTTAGGGAGTCGTACTCATCTTGAACCAGGTCATCGAGGCTGCCTCGGGATAGTTGCAAATATTAGTTAATGGGTTGTTCCAAACCATTAACTATTTGTCCTAGTGCATCAGCTCTTTCAGCGTCATAGAAATTTCTAATCGGCGCTATGGTAAGCTTGGAGGGCGTCTTCAGAGCATCAAAGCCTAGGTTCTTCTCCAGCACCATGGATATCAATTCTTTTAAAGTGTGGTAAAATATGCTAGTATATTGTTGAACTAGCGTAGCAAAGATCGAATGTACGCTGGGAGTGGCCGCAATATCGGTAAATCTCCTATCCGGAAGGACTATAGAGGATGTTGCCACAGTCGTTGCTTCAACCGATGGCGCACAAAAGAAGAGACACCAACAACAGTTGAAGTTGCTGGCGTGCTCGAAGAAGGAGGCACGGTCGAGATGGTGGGTTTATCCTCCTCTGATGTTATTTGAACTGCCACTGGCGGGATGACACCCGAGAACATTGTGGATGAAAGATCGGAAGTTTCAAAGTATGCTTCGTCGACGTCAGGTGCCGCCGTTTCATTATCTGGATCCGCAACAAAATCAGAAGTTGTGTCAACTCCGCCCTCCTCAGAGATGTCTTCGCCTGAAAATAAGATAAGAGAAAGTTAATATCAATTTGATGTTAATTTTCCTAAAGAAAGCGTGAAGATGACATTTGCCTATGGCCGATGGTATGTATGTTGCGTCTGCAGCTTGTATAGCTAAATTATTTCTTAATGATGCTAAATAAGCTGTCATACCTATCGCTCCCTCGGACGATCCAGTACCTGCAAGCAAGTAAACTGTTGGTGGGTCAGCACTTTATACAAGTACTGGTGAGATAAAACAACTGAACAGAAGCAAGCATTCACTAAAACCAAGCACTAAGTAATCATGTTATAAAACATTACATTACTAGTGATCTTTCTAGTTTTACCTAGGTTCGTTTCATGCAGTTCGCTAGCAGAGTCATATTACATTGTTTGGAAACATGTTTGGAGACAGAGTTTCATATGCAATAAGCAAGACAAGCAATCGTTCATGTTTCAGGGTGTGCGCAGCGTATCTCGTGCGACTCAAGGGTCAGATGCAAAGCTAGACACACAATGCACAATCTTAGGGGCAGTCATCTATCCAAGTCAACACAATGACTTAGCTATATGCAGGGCGGTCCCCGAGTATCTCAGGATCGGCAGCTGGTTGTACATCATACCAATGACTCTTTATCTGATGCTCGAGGCAGCTGTGACTCATGGTTGCTTTCCACTATCTCTGTAGCAGCCGTGACACATGCAGTTCAGCTCTCCACCAATAGCCATTGTCCGACCGCATGCGAATGTATGGAACACAATCAAATAAACTCTAGTATGCAGACGAGACGAACCATCAGAATACAATTTTGTTGTGTGGCAATCCGACTTATCACTTGAATATTTTCAGGCACAGTATGGTTCTCTCGAAGCATAGACGATAGTGAACATGTTCATGCACTCTAGGCAAGCGTTTCAGGATTCTCGTTTAACAGACTTATCATTTCAAAGACAAGGTAAGTGAGTTCGCTCATTAACATGCAAGGCAGGTTCTATCATTCTCTTATGAAAACATTGCAAGCAAAAACTCAGGTTATTATTAAGGCGTGCAAGAATCAGAGAACGAAGTTCTGTCCACTCACCTGATACATAATGCCGACGCAGAGCGAGGCATTACATACTTACCAACCAACAAAAAGTTTCGTCCTCGAAACTTCAAGGATAAACTTCTTGATATTCCGAGCAGCGATAGTGCCGTCCCTCGTCATACTCAATCGAAACAGTAAAGCAATTCAAGTTCAAAAAATATTTGCACTTTGAGAATATCTATGGACTTATTGTATGAAACGCTGTATTGCAATACAATATCAATAATAACTCAGAGTTATAGCAACGATTTTGGGCCAGAAGATCGATTCTGCTCTGATACCATTCTTGCACGCATCGGACCCGCCCGGGCCGCCGCTCCGCCTTGCCCCGCCCCCGTATAGCCGGAATTATCGAACCGGGCACGAATCACCATGCCTCGGCGTGCCGGACGTGAATCACCGCACCCGTCCCGCGGGTGAGAGCAAGGGGAAAGAATGGCTTTGGCCCGATCGAGTGTATCGGAGAACGTGATGCCATGTGGGCCTGGGGTTACGTCCGCACAAGGCCAATCGTTTAAGTTGATAGTTGGCTATCATCGCATCAATCGAGTAAGCAGCGGAAAGGGACTTGTTGCAATGCAATGCATTTAGCCAACTGAGTATTCGGGACAATCGAGATAACTTGGGTTCCTTTATGTCACGACCCGCACCCGGTGTAGGGATGCAAGTCGGGAACAACGCCCAGCCTACGCCGCAGCATCGGCGGTAGAACACTGTCTTGGTCAACTATACTATCTAATTATCTCACAAAATATATAATCCTCCAATAATATCTCAACTCCAAGAAGAGTAATCAACTTAATTCAACACAATACTCAATCACATTTCTATGGCACGAGAAGATATCACAGAAGTCTAACATAACTAAGCAGTTAAAAATATAACAACAACAAATAGAAATAATATCCAAACACAAATATATGCCGGAAACAAATCCGGTACCAAAATGCTAAAGAGAACTAACTATGCTAACTAGTGAATCCGGCTAAATCTCTCGACAGTCACTCCAGAACTGGTGGGTCCAAGTCTGCACCATCTATAGGCTGAGGTCCGTAGTATGTCGGAAACCAATCTCCCGGATCCTTTGAAAAATGTTTTCCAGTCAGGAATGGAGCGAAGTATGTAAGCCCCCTGATTTTCAGAAATATTAATTTGGATTTTTCGGGAATTAAACCTAGGCCTTTGGCAATTTGATGATTTTTAATTGCGGTTAATTCATATTAAAATATTATGAAAATAATATTTTATGGTGTAAAATGGAAAATCGGACATAGGGTATTTTTCCGGGAATTTATTGGACTCCGAAAACCCGTTTAAAGCCCTGAATACCCATGTAGAATTAAATCCGTGCCAACGCCCGACATCCCCATGAGAGCCGAAGCCCAGCCCAAGGAGCGTTGACCCAGCCCGAATCCTGGGTCAAACCCTATTCCAATTTCTGCATGTATAAATACAGGTTTCCCTAGTTTTCTCCACAAAGAAAAAGAAAAGAAAAGGAAATCCCTAATTACTAAATCCCTAATTACTAATCCCCCAAATTTTAACCTAACCCTAACCCTAAGCAGCCACCGCCGTACCCTGTGCTCCGCCGAGATCCACCTCCGCCCGGACTCGCTCTCGCCAGCAGCCGCCCGCTCAGCCGCGCGCCGCCCAGCCGCTGTCGTCAGCCTCTCTCACCCCGGCCGAACAGCCCGAAGCCGGCGCCTCCTCCTCACGACCTCGGCCTCCCCTCGGCCGTCTCCGCCGATAGCGCTGCCTCGTGGACCTCCCTCTTCTTCCCCCTCACTTCTCCGACGAGCCCCCATCGCCTCGCCGTCGACCATCGACATCCACAACTCCTCCTTTCTCCTCCGCCAGAGCCGCAACTCACTCTCCCTCATCTCCGGCCCGAACTCGCCCTCTCCGTCGACCGCCGACGACGATCCCCTCACCACCTCACCACGCCCCGAGCACAGCCCCATCGACCTCCTCTCCCCTCTTCCTCATCTCCGTCATCTCCTCCTCCCTGTCGTCACCCTCCACAGCCTTCCCATCTCCGCCGCTGCCCTCGTCGACCATCGAACCTCCTCGACTCCGCCGGACTCGCCCTCTCCATAGCTCCCCGACCCGCTGACCTAGCCCCGGACACGGCAACCCTAGGGCAGACACAGCAGACACAGCGCAGGACACGAAGCAGGAATCGGACACATCTCGGACACGAGAAATCGGACTTCACGGAGCCCTGTTCAGGTATTCTTTTCTCTCTCCTCGTTGCTCCAATTTCAATTCCGTCAGTTGCGTCGCGTAGACAGTATAACCCTCTCGGTAACCGTGCAACCCGCTCGGTTCATCGCGTCCTGTGGTGATCGTACACCGCGATCCAAAAACAGGAAAAACAATGCCATGTTTCACCCCGGAACTGAGTACGCCCCGCCAACCGGGACGACTTGGTCGCACGCGGTCTTTACCGAACCATGCGCGTCGTTGATACGGTCGTGTGGGATTTCGCAGAAGTCGATTCGGAGGTGCGTGCACCCCGGAATCAACGCGTATCCACCGACGACACCCCGTATCCGACTTTTCTGGAACACGCTGTAACTTTGTATACACACGTCGGATCGAAACAAAACTTGCGCCATCAGACTCATAGCAATACGCTGGTCCTGTGACCCAAGTTTGGTTCGATTCTGAGATCGTTGACAAAATCACGTATCGAGGGCCCCACAAGCTCCACTTGACGGGCGATTTTGTGATCGGCTCATCGGAATCCAATTCTAGAAGTTCCGTTGGGTTCGTATCATCGTTTTTGACTTGTTGACACTAAGTTGGACAGATTTGGAGACCTTTGACCCGGACACGCTTCTCGGTGCAAAGTGGCCCACATGTGGACCCCGCTTTGGGCCAAAAATGTTATTTTCGCCCTTGTGTCCAAATTGGACTTAAGGACAGGCATTTTTAACTATTTGATATTTTCTGAATCTAATGGTGATGTTTATTTCAGCAACCGGAGTAGTACCTGCAGATCACACTGAGACTGGAGCTACAGTTGGAGCCAGGACCCCAGGCAAGTGTACCTTGCCAAACCCTGCAGCTTTGCTACTTATTTTCTTGACTTAGCTATACATCAGTGGGCAAGTATACCTTGCCAACTTTACATTCTTGTTGCATTTTCCTTGTTTCATTTATATTGCTGTGCATGCTTGACCTAGGACCGTGTGACGTACTTAGCGTCCGATTATTAGTCGGGTGCCAACACCGTACGCGGTGTTGTGTATTGTCATCTAGAGATGGACATTCGTGACCCCTTATATTCTCGTACTTGTCTTATCAAGTACACTATAACCCAGGACACTTGACACTATTCATGAGACAGGATCTTCCTGAGATATTCAAGGTAATTCTGTATAGGATACATGACTTGACATTGATATTATATTCCTAGACATTAGATGACTTGTGCATTAGATATGATCGTGCGTGACATGGACATGAGGCATCATGGACATGAGACGTGTGATTACATTGGGTGGGGAGAGACACACAGGCTACAGGCTGATCATATATATACACCCCTATTATTGTGAGGCACAAGACTCTGAAGCCCGAGCTTGGCCCATTACTCATTACTACTGCTGCTACCGGCTCCCCGACACAGAGCTTGTAGTGGCTTCAGCCTGAGTTCTAGTGCTGCTCTCAGCTTGCATATCACTTAGCTGGTTATTTAGTATACCCTTATTGTTCCATCTATTGCTGGAGAGACCCACATGCTACAGGTTGATTATGTTATGTTGGCTACTCAGTCTCCCGCTGAGCTAGACCACCTCATGATATCACTGCTACCGGCTCCCTTACACAGAGCTTGTAGTTGTTTCAACCTGAGTACTATTGATGTTCTCTCTTGCATTTCACATAGATGGTTATATAGCTTACCCTATTTATTTCATTCTTTGCTGCACTGCATTTATTTTGGCTTGTATTTTCTGTACCTTGTTGTCCCCTGAGGACCTGGATCCGGATTATGTCCCCAGGATTAGTAGAGGAGATCCACCCAGAGTTATACAGTACAGGAGCATTAGCAGAAGCTGATATAGGAGCTGTACCGACACCTGAGGACGAGATTGTGCTAGAGGACTTCTCTTGGGTATTGCCTTGAGATACTCATTTATTTTTATTTCCAGTTTCTTTATTTCCAGTCTATTGCATTGATGTATCAGACTTGTTCTCGGATTGTTCTCCGAGACACTTTTATTGAGGTTTGTTAGTTTATTCTGGCATTTGATCTGTGATTATCTGTTGTGGATGAGATTAGCTTAGACTGTGACTTGTATCATTGAACCTACTTATCCTTATATTACAGGTTAAGCATGCCCCGGTGGATCCATTAAATTTGGGTTTGTCCATCGGTGTGTGCTGCTGGCCATTATCACGTGTCCTGTCCCTCGGTATTTTGGGACTGGGGCGTGACATGGTTTTTGTGGTGGCCCATGCAGGTCAACGACTAAATTGTTCGGTTTCAACTTAGGGACCGAGCAAGCCTGCAATAGGAATAGGATAAGTTTTAGGATCTCATCCACTTGCTTGAAACGTTCTTGATATCTATATCAAATTTAAATTAATTTCTTGACTCGTATCCTGCCTTGATTCCTGAGCGCCCTTATAGTTTATTTTGGTTGCAAAGCAATGACTCCCCAAGCCGGTGAAGAGACTCATCCAGGAACACCACAAGGTGTTGTGGTTACCCACGAAGATGAAGTGACACCAGTTAGTGAAGGACCATCACCACAGCAAGCAAGTCAGCATGCCTCGAGAATCCAGGAAGATGACGTTCCACCATCGACGCAGTTGGCTCCACCGACGCCTACCGTTCCACAAGGGCAGGCTATGGACGAACAACTAATGTTTTGAATGTTCTACGCGATGATGCAAGCTCATCAGAAGGTTCAGGAAGAAGCTCAGCAGATCCAAGCGGAGAAGTTCATCGATAGATTCAGCTCAGAGTTACGGAAGTTAATCAGCCCCGCTGCAACTACCTTAGACGAGGATGTTCTTACTACAGCAAGACCCATGGAGTGCGACACAAGGATAGGGTCCAGCCAGAAGCGGCCGTATGCATCAGCACCAGACCAAGCACAACAAAAAAGAGTCGCAAAGCGACCACAAATTAATCCACCACCAAGAGCAGCACCCAGAGCCTCATTCCTTCCTACTTGTTACTATTGTGGCAAGATAGGCCATATTGAAAAAGAATGCAGACGCAAGTTAGGATTATGCTTGATTTGCGGAACCAGTCAACACTTCGCCAGGGACTGTTCTCAGCATCGAGAGAAAGCAGTGATGATTCATCAACCAGCCACATCAACACCAGCCGAAGCACCACAGGAAGAAGTTGCAAGAAAGTCTCACATGCACCAGCCACCAGAAGCATCTCCGGAAGTAATACCTGTCTGTCCATATTGTCGCAGGCGAGGCCATATAGAGAACGAGTGCAGACGCAAAAGGAAATTATGCTTAGCTTGCGGATCCAGTCAGCATCTAATAAAGGAATGCCCCGAGCATCGAGAATGAGCACCGAGGGTAAACAGACAAGCATTACCAACACAAAGGCCAGCCTCTCCAGCATTGGAAATACTGCAAACGGAAGTTGAAGGAGTTCTACCACATGCGCCAGGAGAATATCTGCCGAGGCCACCCTTGGCACCACAAGCAACACTCTTCCAGCAGGCTCAACAACAGCAGAGGAATCAACTGCAAGAACGGGAACAAGCTTCAGCGATGACTTTGGAAGACGCACAGACCCATGGAGTAGCTAATGCGCTAATTTTTCGTAGTTAACTGTTTATAGATTTGTTTTATCTCGTGCCTATTGGTTCGTGATCTCTGCCTTAACCTATATAATTTTGAACTTGCTAATAACCTAGTATGCTTTTATAATTGATAACTGTAGAGATGGTAGAGTCTTTTGTTATTGCTTATTTTGTTTGTCCTTGTGAACTTGAATTAAGTTGTACCTCCTTTCATCATCATCTAGCGTACTTATATTGTTGTACTACCTTGACTTATGCTGCTATTCTATGGCCTAGTTTTGCAAGCTTATTCTTTATCGAGCTTGTTCATAACATATGTATTAGTGGACATGTACACTAATACAAATTGTCTATTCAGAATCAATGTATTACGGTCTGATCAACCTTAGTGCATTTTGGTTCGCTCTTCGCACGACTACTTCACGTGGATTGAGATATATAGTTGACTAGTATACTTGCCCTTTAGATGTGTCTGAGCACATCGTATTTGTTACATAACTGTACTAATACGAGCATGCGAACAAAGGATTACCAAAATAGGATTTCAATCCACAACTGCTCTGACAATTCCTATTTGAATTCCTTAAACGCCTTTGACCCCGATACTTCTATTCTATTACCTCACCCTTGAACTCTTTATTATTGATCTTCGTCTTCCCTTATTTCGGAAAGACGACACCTCGTGCTTGGTATAAGTTGATATATAAACAGTACTAGATATACCCCATAGGCCGGTCGCATTGTTGATGACCCTTTTATATATGATTAAGGGAATACCATAGGTGATATGTTTGGTGTTAAAGACTTGAGGATTCAATAACTTGATTAAATATGTTGGGGCATAGCTTTATTAGATGTATAGCCTTAGATGATAGATGGGTAAATTCTAAGTTTGGTAGAGACCGCAATGTTCACTTGAGAGGAATCCTTTAGACTGTAATCAAGGGAGACTTGATAAAGAGAACCCTACCCTATTTTAATTTCGAGAACGAAATTTTTTAAGTTGGGAAGATTGTAAGCCCCCTGATTTTCAGAAATATTAATTTGGATTTTTTGGGAATTAAACCTAGGCCTTTGGCAATTTGATGATTTTTAATTGTGGTTAATTCATATTAAAATATTATGAAAATAATATTTTATGGTGTAAAATGGAAAACCGGACATAGGGTATTTTTTCGGGAATTTATTGGACTCCGAAAACCCGTTTAAAGCCCTGAAGACCCATGTAGAATTAAATCCGTGCCAACGCTCGACATCCCCATGAGAGCCGAAGCCCAGCCCAAGGAGCGTTGACCCAGCCTGAATCCTAGGTCAAACCCTATTCCAATTTCTGCATGTATAAATACAGGTTTTCCTAGTTTTCTCCACAAAGAAAAAGAAAAGAAAAGGAAATCCCTAATTACTAAATCCCTAATTACTAATCCCCCAAATTCTAACCTAACCCTAACCCTAAGCAGCCGCCGCCGTACCCTGTGCTCCGCCGAGATCCACCTCCGCCCGGACTCGCTCTCGCCAGCAGCCGCCCGCTCAGCCACGCGCCGCCCAGCCGCTGTCGTCAGCCTCTCTCACCCCGGCCGAACAGCCCGAAGCCGGCGCCTCCTCCTCACGACCTCGGCCTCCCCTCGGTCGTCTCCGCCGATAGCGCTGCCTCGTCGACCTCCCTCTTCTTCCCCCTCACTTCTCCGACGAGCCCCCATCACCTCGCCGTCGACCATCGACCTCCACAACTCCTCCTTTCTCCTCCGCCAGAGCCGCAACTCACTCTCCCTCATCTCCGGCCCGAACTCGCCCTCTCCGTCGACCGCCGACGACGATCCCCTCACCACCTCACTATGCCCCGAGCACAGCCCCATCGACCTCCTCTCCCCTCTTCGTCATCTCCTCCTCCCTGTCGTCACCCTCCACAGCCTTCCCATCTCCGCCGCTGCCCTCGTCGACCATCGAACCTCCTCGACTCCGCCGGACTCGCCCTCTCCATAGCTCCCCGACCCGCTGACCTAGCCCCGGACACGGCAACCCTAGGGCAGACACAGCAGACACAGCGCAGGACACGAAGCAGGACTCGGACACAGCTCGGACACGAGAAATCGGACTTCACGGTGCCCTGTTCAGGTATTCTTTTCTCTCTCCTCGTTGCTCCGATTTTAATTCCGTCAGTTGCGTCGCGTAGACTGTATAACCCTCTCGGTGACCGTGCAACCCGCTCGGTTCATCGCGTCCTGTGGTGATCGCACACCGCGATCCAAAAACAGGAAAAACAACGCCCTGTTTTACCCCGGAACTGAGTACGCCCCGCCAACCGGGACGACTTGGTCACACGCGGTCTTTACCGAACCGTGCGCGTCGTTGATACGGTCGTGTGGGATTTCGCAGAAGTCGATTCGGAGGTGCGTGCACCCCGGAATCAACGCGTATCCGCCGACGACACCCCGTATCCGACTTTTCTGGAACACGCTGTAACTTTGTGTACACACGTCGGATCGAAACAAAACTTGCGCCATCGGACTCATAGCAATACGCTGGTCCTGTGACCCAAGTTTGGTTCGATTCTGAGATCGTTGACAAAATCACGTATCGAGGGCCCCACAGGCTCCACTTGACGGGCGATTTTGTGATCGGCTCATCGGAATCCAATTCTGGAAGTTCCGTTGGGTTCGTATCATCGTTTCTGACTTGTTGACACTAAGTTGGACAGATTTGGAGACCTTTGACCCGGACACGCTTCTCGGTGCAAAGTGGCCCACATGTGGACCCCGCTTTGGGCCAAAAATGTTATTTTCGCCCTTGTGTCCAAATTGGACTTAAGGACAGGCATTTTTAACTATTTGATATTTTCTGAATCTAATGGTGATGTTTATTTCAGCAACCGGAGTAGTACCTGCAGATCACACTGAGACTGGAGCTACAGTTGGAGCCAGGACCCCAGGCAAGTGTACCTTGCCAAACCCTGCAGCTTTGCTACTTATTTTCTTGACTTAGCTATACATCAGTGGGCAAGTATACCTTGCCAACTTTACATTCTTGTTGTATTTTCCTTGTTTCATTTATATTGCTGTGCATGCTTGACCTAGGACCGTGTGACGTACTTAGCGTCCGATTATTAGTCGGGTGCCAACACCGTACGCGGTGTTGTGTATTGTCATCTAGAGATGGACATTCGTGACCCCTTATATTCTCGTACTTGTCTTATCAAGTACACTATAATCCAGGACACTTGACACTATTCATGAGACAGGATCTTCCTGAGATATTCAAGGTGATTCTGTATAGGATACATGACTTGACATTGATATTATATTCCTAGACATTAGATGACTTGTGCATTAGATATGATCGTTCGTGACATGGACATGAGGCATCATGGACATGAGACGTGTGATTACATTGGGTGGGGAGAGACACACATGCTACAGGCTGATCATATATATACACCCCTATTATTGTGAGGCACAAGACTCTGAAGCCCGAGCTTGGCCCATTACTCATTATTACTGCTGCTACCGGCTCCCCGACACAGAGCTTGTAGTGGCTTCAGCTTGAGTTCTAGTGCTGCTCTCAGCTTGCATATCACTTAGCTGGTTATTTAGTATACCCTTATTGTTCCATCTATTGCTGAAGAGACCCACATGCTACAGGTTGATTATGTTATGTCGGCTACTCAGTCTCCCGCTGAGCTAGACCACCTCATGATATCACTGCTACCGGCTCCCTTACACAGAGCTTGTAGTTGTTTTAACCTGAGTACTATTGATGTTCTCTCTTGCATTTCACATAGATGGTTATATAGCTTACCCTATTTATTTCATTCTTTGCTGCACTGCATTTATTTTGGCTTGTATTTTCTGTACCTTGTTGTCCCCTGAGGACCTGGATCCGGATTATGTCCCCATGATTAGTAGAGGAGATCCACCCAGAGTTATACAGTACAGGAGCATTAGCAGGAGCTGATATAGGAGCTGTACCGACACCTGAGGACGAGATTGTGCTAGAGGACTTCTCTTGGGTATTGCCTTGAGATACTCATTTATTTTTATTTCCAGTTCCTTTATTTCCAGTCTATTGCATTGATGTATCAGACTTGTTCTCGAATTGTTCTCCGAGACACTTTTATTGAGGTTTGTTAGTTTATTCTGGCATTTGATCTGTGATTATCTGTTGTGGATGAGATTAGCTTAGACTGTGACTTGTATCATTGAACCTACTTATCCTTATATTACAGCTTAAGCATGCCCCGATGGATCCATTAAATTTGGGTTTGTCCATCGGTGTGTGCTGCTGGCCATTATCACGTGTCCGGTCCCTCGGTATTTTGGGACTGGGGCGTGACAAAGTACAACCCAATAGCAGTTTCAATTAATTGACAAAAACTATAAAGCAGTAGAATAGAAGATGCTATCTACGATGAGGATATAACTGATAATCAAGAACAATGAGAGAATAGGCAATACTAACAACAGAATATAATCAATGCGTACAAAAATAAAGGAATGAACTATAATGTCAGAATAGAACAAGGTAATCAATGAACTGAATAATGAAATCTACAATAACTATGTGATTTGAGATACTAACTAAATATGTGATCGGCCTGGGAGATTCAATGATTACACTAAGGAGCTAACTCAACCATACGTGAATTGCATGGTTAGTTAGTAGCCAATGATTACACTACTAGCTGATAGTTTCTTGATCACATATTTAATTGGTATTTCTCCCGTCCCGACTGATATGATGGATTGAATCATGACACGTCACTAGCCAATGTATCCAATGTTTAATCTACAATATTCAATGTTATCCAATACCAACAAGGACAGTATCCGATACCATCTCCATAATCAAGGTAACATCCCATGACTGACGATCCAATAACAATACCAATCCGTGTACCATCGTGTCAAGAATCATAAGTAACATTTCTAAATACTTGAATTATAGTGGTAATCAAATAATGAAAACTATCAGAGAATGTACTCGCCTGTGGTCCAGAGCAAATGATAAAAAATAATGTCCGAACTGGTGTCACAGACCTATATTTAAAATATTGCATTAATACAAGTTTTGGAAAAGAGAAATAAATTAAACTAGTCAATTTCTAGGTCATAAAACTATTTCTAAGTCAAAAGTCAAACTAGGTCAACTCTAAGTCAACTATGGTCAACTATAGTCAAATTATGGTCAACTACCTATTTCTATGTTGCATGAGTCTAACTCAAAGATATTGGGCTCACACACTATGAATCTAGGCCATACAAACTAAATCTTAGGATACTAAGATACCGTATCTCAGGATACGCAAACAAGGGATAAATATAACACATATGTACATATCAAACAATATTATATATATATAATCCTAATTACAAATGCTAAATGGATACCTTGATTTCGAACCAACTTGGTATCGCAATACTAAACCTCTATCTTGATATCCAAACCCAATACCTTGATTATCCTACAATACCTTGATACTTACCTTGGCATCTCAAGGTAAATTCAAAACCTTATTTATACTAACTACCCAACAATAATTATAAACTACTATGCATTTAATATTTATATAATTCTATATACCTTATTTTAGTCACCTTAATACCAACCCATAATTAGTTTACAACTATCCAATTACTTATGCTAATACCTACTACTCATACCTTGGTATATCTTGATACTTACCTTGATATCTCAAGGTAATTGCCAAAATCTCATATATATACTAACTACCCATCAATAATTACATATATCAATCCAATATAACTCTAGTATGTACTAATAGAATAATACTAACTACCAACTACACACTAACTATTAATACATATATACGTACATACATATCTACAAATATATAATATATAAAAAATACTCATAACAATTGATAACTAAAGTATACTAATTATTCTAATAAATTTATATGCTACAACTAAATATATACATATATAGTATACTATAATACAAATAGCAATTAGGAACATATTTATATATATATATTAATTACCATATATATATATATATATATATATATATATATATATATATATATATATATATACATATATATAACCCACCATATATATTTATACAATATATATTTAAATACATATATATAACCCATAATATATATTTATACAATAAACATATAAAACTATATATAACTATACATACACTTATACATAGTAAATTGTATAAAATACCACATAGTAACATACACACACACATATAGTAATATGTATATATAACTATACATATATGTATACATATACATAATCATACAATAATATAAATATATAACAATATATAATATAACTATATATATAACCACATATAAATATATCTACTATATTATATATACATATGCTACCACTTATAAATATATATCTACATACATATATATATTTATATAAATAATCATATAATAACTATAAATAATCTAATTACTTAATTAAACATACACATATATTATATAAAACATATACATATATTTACATCCCTAACATATATTATAACATATATATTAATGCATGTAGAAGAAAGCTACATAATATATATTCTATTAATACATATATAATACATAGATCTATGATAAAATAAACACTATAATAAATATACATAATACATATATAATATATATAGATACATACACAATTATAATTCAAGAATTAAAGCACAATTAATTAGATCTACACATAAACACATAATAATTGGAGCGTATCACACCGTATCCCACTAGATCTAGGATACGCATGCGACACGAGTCCACCACACATCCAATTTCACCCCGAAGGACACAAACAAATTACATATAATATTTATGAACAAAACAAAGTGTCAAATATAGATCTATGTGTCCGTGTCAAAATACGACATGTACAAAGTCCCGTGTCGGAGGAAAACCCCCCAAAACAACACGTATCACCAAATTGTTGGGATACGACCTACATGTACCCAATTATGGACACGACACTAGCCCCAAACACATAAACATATGCCAAATTGATCTATAGGATCAATAGACACACACAACAAAAGTTATTTTCGGAATTCCCCCAAAATTGACACAAAAAGCACCATAACTTTCTCCATAGGTCTCCTATGAACACAAAACCAAATCCTATGGGTAATACATACATATGGGTTAATTATTCATGATTAATTCTCAGATTTAGAAGCTATTTTAAGGGAAAAAACTGAATTATACCTATTGGGAGATGGATTTCCAATAAAATCTCCAAAATTGGTGAAATTGGCCTCCAACTTGTAGATCCTTGCTCCTCTTTGTAGATCCTTGCTTTCTCCTTCTAGATCCTTACTCTTCTAGTCTCTAATGGTGATTTAAGAAGTAATTGGGTGGAAATTTGGTAGGAATTTGATAAATTTTGGTTGAGAGAAATTCTAGATCTAGATTTGGAATAAAAATGAAGAGAGAGAAAGTTTTCATCCCCTTTATATAGGCCTCACTTGCCCCCTCCCTCAAGCTACTATATAAAGTCTAAAATACCCCTTGGGGCCTCTCATGAAGAAATTAATTAAGGAGGGAAGCTTCTAGTCCAATGGTTTAATTAATTTAATCATCCTCCTAATTAATGGGCTTTCTAGTTGGGCTCAATTCTAACAATTAAAACATGTTGGTCCATGAGTCTAAACTAAACTAGTTAGGTCCACTAACACAAGTCCAAAAAAATAAATCTATCATGCTAATAATAAATAAATAATATAATAAATAAATATTTAACATGCATAATATTTAATTAATTATAAAATGACCAAAATACTCTTTTCTAGAAAATACGGTAGTGACACTTTATGCAAAGGTATTCGTTCGTTCCATACATTATGCCCCCTTATACGATAGCATCTCGGGGCAACAATCGAAACCAGGATTTTCGGGTCTTAGGGACTTGGCACGCCTATCGCTCCATCGGACGACCCAGTACCTGCAAGCAAGTAAACTGTTGGTGGGTCAGCACTTTATACAAGTACTGGTGAGATAAAACAACAAAACAGAAGCAAGCATTCACTAAAACCAAGCACTAAGTAATCATGTTATAAAATATTACATTACTAGTGATCTTTCTAGTTTTACCTAGGTTCGTTTCATGCAGATCGCTAGCAGAGTCATATTACATTGTTTGGAAACATGTTTGGAGACAGAGTTTCATATACAATAAGCAAGACAAGCAGTCATTCATGTTTCAGGGTGTGCACAACGTGTCTCGTGCGACTTGAGGGTCAGATGCAAAGCTAGACACATAATGCACAATCTTAGGGGCAGTCATCTATCCAAGCCAACACAATGACTTAGCTATATGCAGGGAGTTCCTCGAGTATCTCAGGATCGGCAGTTGGTTGTACAGCATACCAATGACTCTTTATCTGATGCTAGAGACAGCTGTGACTCATGGTTGCTTTTCACTATCTCTGTAGCAGTCGTGACACATGCAGTTCAGCTCTCCACCAATAGCCATTATCCGACCGCATGCGAATGCATGGAACACAATCAAATAAACTCTAGTATGCAGACGAGATGAACCATCAGAATACAATCTTTGTTGCGGGGCAATCCGACTTATCACTTGAACACATTCAGGCACAGTATGGTTCCCTCGAAGCATAGACGATAGTGAACATGTTCATACACTCTGGGCAAGCGTTTTAGGATTCTTGTTTAGCAGACTTATCATTTCAAAGACAAGCTAGGTGAGTTCGTTCATTAACATGCAAGGCAGGTTCTATCATTCTCTTATGAAAATATTGCAAGCAAAAACTCAGGTTATTATTAAGTCGTGCAAGAATCAGAGAACAAAGTTCTGCCCACTCACTTGATACATAATGCCGACGCGGAGCGGGACATTACACTAGGCCCATTATTTGTCTGGATAAAGGTATATTGATTCTTATTATGCTCGGCCTCGAAGGCGATCTTGAAGCACTACCAGTAACGGCGGTAGAAGCAGCAATCGCGAGCAAAGAATCTCCAGCACTGTCAGCTGGAACTGTGGAGGTTCCCTCTCTAAAAGGCGAAGGTCCCCTGATCAAAGAATCATCCCCAACAGGGAAAACAATAGGCTCACTCCTAGAGGCCCCCTTGGTGGAAGTCTTTTTATGACCTCTGACAGTCTGCTTCTTCTTGCGGGGGAAAGGCTCCTTCAGAGTGGAAGCCTTTCGTTTATTGGAGATTATGAGAGGCTCTGCTGGCGGAGCTATTACGCCTCTCGGTACAATCAGCAAATAGTCGTCTGCACCGGTGGTTTCATCACAAGCTGTGTGGTCTACTGCGACCCTTCCTCTCTCCTGGACGAATCGCCATATAAAATTGCTGACTACCTCGAGCAAAGGAAGCTATGATATCCTTCCATGATCCATCGTTGCAGAGGATATTTGCTCGAAAATGTCTCTTTTTACGGCCCCTTACATGCTGGAAGAGCATGATCTTCTTCTTCCTCAGGTCAGCCCGATGGATCTCGGCAACCATCTTTTTGGTTAAGGAAGTGTGGAAAAACAGGTTCACTCGCGTGCCTTTATATAGGCAGATGGGAACATACCAAATTCCAACAACTTCTTAAAATTTTGCCGAAAAATCAACCTCAAAGAACGAGTCAAATTTGACCATTTCATGTTTCATTCAAAGTATTTCAAATTACGAGGAATTTGAAAAATTTGAAGGGGGTCTTGTAGAAGCATGAAATACGCTGGGAAATTGTACGCTTATTATACAATCAAAACCCCCAACATGCATGAAGTCCGCGTAAAGCAGCGCTTCAAGGCTGTGTGGCGTAAAACATGGCTTCAGAACTGCTCGCATAAAACAGAGCTTCAAAACTGTTTGGCGTATCATAGAGCTTCGGAGATGCCCACGTAAAGCAGTGCTTCAAGGCTGTTTTGGCGTAAAAAATTGCTACGCCTCCCTATAGCGTATATATGTTTGTCTTTAATGCAACGTAAAGTCATACGAGGAACTCTTCGTATTCCTCGAATGAATCTGTCAGACAAAACAGTGAACCTGACTCCTGACAAAAGTATTGCACGACGATCGAGATAACGGCTGTGATGATGATTTTGAACAGAGATCCACACTGTCGTTTAGTGACATATCCTTGATACAAGTCGTTTTTACGCATTCAAGGAATACGCTGTCTATTCTACACAGGCAAAAACGAGCTTTTACGCTCAAGATGAGACAAAATCAGACGCCACATCAAAAGCTATTTCTCGTACAGAGCTCGAGGCATATCTCGGCATTTAATGCACGAGATTGAGGCATATCTCTGCATTAAATGCACGGAATTTGGTTCTATCCTTTATGATTTTTGTCATGACTGAGAGAGCTAAGACTAGGGCTAATACGCTTACATCACCATCCTGGCATTTTACGCCAACCAGGCTATTTTTAATTATAGGAGCACGACATATGCTATCTCATCGAAATACGCCAACTCGGACTATATTTGCAAAGGTACATGATAAGTCTATTTGGCCCAGAATACGCTCAAGACCTCAGTCAGGAAGGATAATTGGCTATCTTTACGCTGGTTACCTATTATGCAGCTATCTGGCTTTTACGCCAACGAGACAGCTATTTGGCTTTTACGCCAACAAGACAGTTATTTGGCTTTTATGCCAATCACCTCTACACGAGGGGCAGTTGCCTACGTGGCTTGCATGCCGTGATCTTCGAGGAACGGTTAAACGCGTTACCTCATAATGGGACACGCGTCATACGCGAATTCAGGAGATCATTCAAACATGGGTAGCAGTTATTATAACCGCCGCGTAAAGGGTACAACTCTCTTCACTGTTTGGCTTCTACGCCGACTGGACAGATACTGTGACTGAGCTCTATAAATAGAGACCTCCGGTCACAGAAAAATGGAGGAAAAAAGGGAGGGAAAAAGAGAGGAAAAGGGGAGGAAAAAGAGAGGAGAAAAAGGGGGAGACTATCGGAGATCAAGACACAGAGAGACCACAGACAGAGAGTATTGATTGACAATTTTGGCAACGAGAGTTCAATCCCACCTGCAATCTTTGAAGCTTCTTCTTCTTCTACAGCACTTCTTCATCATCGTGTAGTCTAAGGGACAAAGTGATCGACCGCAGATCAGACTCCTATAGCAATTTTTTCCCATAATCATTTTTATTGTACTTAATATCCTATATAGGATTAATTGTACTCTTTTCTTGTTTGTAAACAAAAAGGTTTCGTACAAACCCTCTATTTGTTTTATCTCAAACAAAATAGCGACTCGCCAGGTGAATTTTTAAAACCTATCATGTTCATATTACCTCTGATAGTGTTTTGTATACCAGGAGAGTTTAATAGCCTGAGTTTGTAAACCAAAAGAGCTTCGTACAAACCCTCTATTTGTTTTTATCATCAAACAACATGTACTAGTGCACATTGGTGCATATGGAATGTGGAAGTCTATTTCTATTGGTAAACGGGATATGAGCCATAGTGCTCGTATTCCTACATGAATCATGTACATGTGGACCAATAGGAATAGAGTGTACTGATGCACATAGGTGCACATGAAATGTATAAGTCAATTCTAATTGGTCTACGTGTTATAGTGTTATATATATATATATATATATATATATATATATATATATATATATATATATATATATGTGTGTGTGTGTGTGTGTGTGTGTGAGAGAGAGAGAGAGAGAGAGAGAGAGAGAGAGAAAATTAGATGTGCTGAAGCTCACCTCAGCCCTACGTGGGTGCAGTTACTGCATCTTAATGAGGGTTAGCTATATATGTTTAGTAGGGCATTCCTTTGTGGCCGAATATTGGGTGATGGTAGACCTATATAGGTGTTGTTTAATAGGATGTGCTAATGAGCAGTGGAATATTTGCAGTAAACAGTGAAATAGTTAGCATGTACAAATCAGAGATTAGTCTGATAAGACTTCGGACCTCGACAATTCTTTCTCATAAGATAACCCTCTAGCTAATTTGAATTTTTTTAGGATCAGTACGGTCCAATTCCAACTTATAAGCTATATCTTTTAAGAAAAGATGAAAGACATTCAAAATTAGTTCTGATTAAGACAACTCAATCTCCGGACCGATCTGAACGTTGGTTCTTGATTATTAGTAGTAGAGAAATTGAAGTGATTATGTTATCTATCTCTAGGGAATTCTTTATCCCTATAAATGAATGTGAGGGGATATGGGAAGATAAAAGACTAAACAGGAGAATTGTAATGGAAACGGGAGATTTTGAGAACCGCAAGTGGAAGTTTGGTTTGTGCATTCCTATGGATAAGGAACTTGGGGTGTGCAGTACTAGTAGACTACAATGAAAATCTGTGTCATGCATGTCAATGTATATATGGAATCATGGCAGTGTATTATGTATATACATGTTTCAGCTTATACTTGAGAAAGGATCTAAAATATAAGATTAAATTACAACTTGATAGTTGTAACTATCCAAAATGTTCAACTTGATACGCTCATTTTTGATATATGGTAATTTAATACTCTCAAATATATAATAATTTTTAAGTTGATATCAAAAAATTTAAAAAGGATAAAATTATTCCTCCTATCTCAACCCACAACACCCCTCCGTCCCTCCTTCTCCGGCAGTACTCCTTCCAGCCGTCCTACTCCTCCGCGACCGCCTCCCACATCCGCCCTTGCGTCCCCCTGCGAATCCCATGCCCCCGCTCACGATTCAGCCCCCGCGACCCGTCGTTCCGTGCGGCTGCCCCCGACCCCGCTGCCTCGCACCGGCTCCGCGTCTCGCCACCCCTGACCCCGTTGTCACGCGCCCCTGCCTCCGACTGCAGCGGCTAACCCCGCTCGTGACCCCGCCGCCCAACAGCGCGGGTGGTGGGGAGGTCGCAAGCGTGAGTCGGGAGGTGGAGGTCGCCGGCGGGAGGGAGGGGGTGGGGGGAGATCGCCGGCTGGAGGGGGTAGGGTGTTTGGGGGGGGGGGGGGGGGGGAGGTGGAGGGGAGAGGTAATTTTGTCAAAAAACAAAAATCTGGGTATCGAGTTAGCACCTATCAAAGTTAAGGATATCAAGCTGACTATTTTGAATAGTTGCAGGTATCAAGTTGCAATTTAACCAAAATATAATAATAAATTTTCTACTTTGTGAAGAGTTTTATATTGATATGATTCAAAATTTAAGTAATGTAAAAAAGGTCGAAAATAACAGGGATATAAACATTAATGTTCATTTTTTCACTGATTTATTGTGCTATATGGTTTTGAACCATCAGCATTTCCAGATTTGAGCACATTGATTCCAAGAATTGAACTCTTTAGGGATCCATATCACAAGCCCTAGAATTGAATAAATAATATTGAAAAGCATCTTTTGAGATCCACATGTCCTAAGACTTGAATAAACAAAAAAAATTCCCATATAGCATCGAAGTTTTAAAAAAAAATTGGAGAAAGAAAAAAGTTTAAAAATTTTATTTGGAGAGGAAAAAAAAAACGTCCTTAATAAGAACGTTTGTTTTTCAAATTTTAAATAATATATAATCCAAAAACGTCCTTATCAAAGACGTTTTCAAATTAAATCTTTTTCATCGTCTGTTGATTTAAAAAGATAATGATGATTACAAATTTTAATAATAAATTGAAAATGCCCTTGACAAGATTGTTTTCAAATTTTTTGAAAAAAAAAATTCTTCCCAAAACGTCTTTACCAATGAGTTTTTATTTTTCTAAATTTTTTTCTCCAAAACGGCATTGCTAAAGGCATTTTTAATTAATTTATTTGTTTAAAAAAAATGAAAACTTTGATACCAATACATTTATGTTACTATGTTGCTATAAAGTTGGTTGCAATGTAGTGGTGAGACGTAATATTCATGATAGAGGGCGATGTCCATGATAGAAGATTTGTATCAAATCAAATTTGTATTTAGTTCATGATTCAGTTAGGTGATTTTGTGATTTGTGGTATATTATTTAGTTTAAATGTGCCAAATTATCTGTGTTTCTATTCTCGGATAATATTTTATCAGATTTCATTTTTTTTTTTTTTGGTATTTAGCGACGTTTAGTTACTCCTAGTGACGTTTAGCAACGTATAACGACATTGTCATTTAGTATCAGAACGTTGCTAAATTTACCAGAACGTTGCTAAACATCATTGTAGTGTCGTTATACGTTGTTGTAGTGTTTGCAGTTTAGCAAAATTTAGCGACATAACTTGCATCGCTAGTTACACATTAGATGTGTCGTTGACTGTAGCTAGAACATTATAAATATGGTGACATAGAATCTTTGCTATGTCAGCATAGATGTTTTCTATATATATGAAAAATGTCGATGTATAGTCGTTGATATGCCAGGAAATAGCGATGTCTTCAGAACCGTTGATTTAGCAACGTAAGACAAGGTCGTCGCTAAATGTCGTTGATTCAGCGACATAAAACAATACATCAATAATTTAATATGCATCACTACGAACGACGACGTCTTTATGTTCTACGACTAGCAAATATGCGACTCAACCATTACATCTTTAATTGCGTCGCCAATTTGTTTAGCGACATTTTTTAGTTATTAGTAATATATTTTGACATCGCTAATTTCATGTATTATGGTAGCGGTAGTGAGTAAAAGGGTTCATATTATATATCGAACACAATACAAAGTTTATATGGTTTTTTATTAACATACAAACTTTGAATTTTTTATTTGAATATGATCGAGTTAATTGTTGACATATAAAAAACTTATTTCTAGATTGAAATTAGAAATGTTCTGAATTCAAAATTATTTTGACTTTCATACTAGCTAGAGATTCATTTGCATTTTTTAAGACGTAGACCACATTATTAATAAAACATTGGATTAAATTAATGATTTATGTATAAGAAAATAAATCTTTGCACTAATAAAAGACTCCAAATCCGACACAAACTATTTATGGTATCGTATTCAAACAAAACCTAAATTTATCTATTTTTAATTTTTAAGATATGAAGTTTTTCGAGTAAAAAATTGAGTATTAAAGAGTTGTCGGATACCAGTGACAAACTTACTACAAAAATATCTCTCGACTCTTGTCAATCTCTGGCTTAATATGAATGGATTTATATTGAAAATAAGTTTATATGTTAAGTTAGTGTGATATATATTTTAATTAGTTAACATAAGACTACTTTAAATCATTACATTATAAAAATATTGAAAATAAGCTTAATATTATGTATTTAAATCTAGATTTCTTTGGTTTAGATAGATTAAAAGTCCATGAAAATACTTGTATTCCCTAATTTGGCGATTCAGCAAACACAAGATAAATGTGATTTTAAAATCACAATATTGTACAAATAAAACTGTTATATAAATTGTCTTTTACTTACTTAAAAATTTCAGAATATAAAAATAAAATTAAACAATGTTACCGGCCTCTGGGGAAGTCGTGCACGAAGCACTGCCCTAAGAGTTTATTCGGGATCTGTGTGCAGACGTTCCCGACGCTCCTAGTGGTAAAACCCCCGCACTACCGGTATCTCGTCGCCGCACACTACTTGGAGAGAACGACCAGGACTTAGCTCTGCCCAGAGCTTGGAGATGAGGACGAAGAACAAAATGTTGACAGAGTTTGGAGTAAGAAGTTTTTCGGAATGATTTTACAAAGAAATTAGCACGTATATATAAACTGTTTGTGTAACGGTCAGAATTAATTCTCTATTAATTCAGACGTTACACAAGAGAATAAATAACGAACCTGGACACAAAAATGGTTCAAAAACATTTTGTAACGTTCAGAAATTAATTTTCTAACGTTACAGAAAAATAAATGACTGAATAAAGAGGAGCAAAAAGAATTTTAGGGTCCCAGCCCGAACCCGAAGAGGAAATCGGATCGGCATTCAGCGTCCGCAGATGTGGGCGCGTACCCGCACCCGTTACGCGCGCCGAACCGAACCGAACCGAGCCGAGCCGGGCCGGGCGGCGGCGACGGCGCGCGCGTGTGGCCCAAGGGGTTCCCCACACAACAACTTAATAGAGCAAAGGAAAGAAACTAATATATGTACACAAGGGGGCTATGGTGCACCCGATGTGGGACTAAAGAAAGAAAGAGGAATTGAGCTTTTGCAAGAAAAGTAAAAGCAAAACCAACAATCCCCCCCCCCAAAAGGTCAAGTTCCGAAACAGAGATAAGAGTGAAGTAAATAGAGAGAGAGAGCATCTGGGCAGTAAAATACTATGCATAGATGAGATGGACTACAGCCTTGAATCTCACGTAGTGACTATTGCCTTAATCTGAAGAAGTGCTTGATGGACTATGCCTTGAATCAGACTTCTTGAATCAGATTTAGAAAATAACACACATAGTACGCTAGAGGTCCTTGGTCTATCGGGTGGCGCTTTTAAATGGCCATGCGCACTTTCCACATTCATGAGAGTTGTCTGGGATCGCCCTGTCCCATAGTCGCGGCCTTCACGACCTCTCATATAGGTAAGTCCTTAATGGTTGGTGATATGAATCAACCTAGCATTACAGCTTGGACCTATTAAGAGTTTAAACTCATCCTAACCATATCACACAGGAACACTGTCACCATAGGGATGGGGAGTCATTGTACACATGTACAACCGCTTGGGCTTTATTTTAATAAGACTTTTAATCTCGAGTCAGTGTTCCATAAAGTCACCTAAGTTCAGCTTGTTTCTACCCATTGAACCGGCTTCTTGGGATCTCCAGTCAGACTCGGTTGGGTTGCCACTGCTGGTGACTAACTTATGGGCTTAACCCCATCCCCCTCGATGATTCTAGGATCAAAGTCCTAGACAGACCCTTCGTCAAGTGATCTGCAATGTTCTTTTCTGACTTTATATAGTCAAGAACCACATATTTGCCTAGTAGGCTCTTTATTGACTTGAAGCGCAGCTGCAGGTGCCTGTTCATCTTAGCATTCACAGAATCATGCTTTAGTAGTTCAATAACAGATTTATTATCACAATTTATAGAAATTGCAGGAACAGGACTAAGAGAAACAGGTATATGCATAATAAGATTTTTAAGCCATTCAGCTTCTGTACAAGTTGTATCTAAAGCTATCATTTCAGAGTCCATTGTACTCCTAGCTATGATAGTTTGTTTACAAGAGCTCCAGGAGATCGCAGCTCCTCCTAGAGTAAATACATATCCAGTAGTAGATTTTACATCATGTGAGTCGGTTACCCAGTTTGCATCTGAATAACCTTCTATGATATCTGGGTGCCTAGTAAAATAAAGTTTGTAATCTATGGTGCCCTTGAGATATCTAAATACCCTATCCAAGGCAGTCCAATGTGACTGATTTGGGTTACTGGTATATCTGCTTAGTCTCCCAATAGCAAATGCAATATCAGGTCTTGTCCTGTTTGTTATATACATAAGGGAGCCTATCATCTGGGAATATTTATGTTGTTCCAAAGGTGGTCCTTCATTCTTTTTCAGTACAATACTGCTGTCATAAGGAGTAAGGACAGGTTTCTTATCAAATAACTCAAATCTTTTTAGCATTTTTTCAATTGAATGTGCTAAAGATAGAGTATAACCCTCTTTGCCTTTGGTCACTTGCATTCCTAAAATTAGGTTGGCTTCTCCTAGGTCTTTCATATCAAACTGGCTAGATAAATAGTTCTTTGTAATATTTATCAATTCCAGTGATGATCCTAGGATAAGGATGTCATCTACATACAAGCATAAAATGACACAATTTTTACATGTACCTTTAGAGTATATACATTTGTCATACTCATTTGACAAGAAACCATATTCATAAATTACTTTGTCAAATTTATTGTGCCATTGTTTGGGAGCTTGTTTCAGGCCATAGAGGGATTTTACTAGTCTGCAGACTTTCTTTTCTTGACCTTTAGCAATGAAACCTTCAGGTTGGTCCATATAAAGTTCTTCCTCTAGATCTCCATTCAAAAATGCTGTCTTTACATCCATTTGATGGATTAGCATATCATGAATGGATGCTAAGGCCAAGAGAGTTCTAATGGATGTGATCCTAGCTACAGGAGAGCAGGTATCAAAATAATCTAACCCTTTCTTCTGGGTAAAACCCTTAGCAACTAATCTAGCTTTGTATTTCTCTATAGTACCATCGGCTCTGAGTTTCTTCTTGAAAATCCACTTACAACCTATTGGTTTATTGCCTAAAGGTAGATCTGTTAGAAACCAAGTGTTATTCTCCATGATGGAGTTGTATTCACTGTTAATGGCTTCTTTCCAGAAGGGAGCATCAGGAGAAGACATTGCTTCTTCATAAGTTGAGGGATCACCCTCTATCAAAAATGTGAAGAATCCTTCTCCTAAATTTTTCTCAATCCTATTCCTTTTACTCCGTCTTGGTTCTAAGTCTTGTTCAGATTGAGAGCTAGGTATTTGGACTTGAGAACTAGTAGAGGGTATGGAGGAAGAGATTGAAACTCTATCCTTAAAAGGAAATATGTTTTCAAAGTAAACTGCATCTCTTGCTTCTATAATGGTATTGTTAGAGATTTCATTTACTTCTGAGTGAGTCACTAGAAATCTATTAGCATAGCTGTCTAAGGCATATCCTATGAAAACAACGTCTACAGTCTTGGGACCAATCTTCCTCTTTTTAGGTTCAGAAATTCCGATTTTAGCAAGACATCCCCAAACTCTAAGGTAATTAATCCTAGGTGCTCTACCTTTCCACAGCTCATAGGGAGTCTTATCTTTTGTCTTACTAGGAATCCTATTAAGAATGTAACAGGCAGTTAAAAGGGCTTCTCGCCACAAGTTATCAGGAGCATCAGAGCTGAGAAGCATGGCATTCACCATATCTAACAGAGTACGGTTCTTGCGTTCAGCAACTCCATTAGACTGAGGTGAATAAGAAGCTGTTACCTCATGAATTATTCCATGTTCTTCACAGAAGTTAGTCATTTCGTTTGAGGTATATTCTCCACCACGATCAGATCTAAGGATCTTAATCTTCCTTTCTAATTGGTTCTCAGCTTCAGATTTGTAGACCTTAAATCTATCTAGAACTTCATCTTTGGTTTTGAGAAGGTAGATATAACAATACTTTGAATAATCATCTATAAATTAACAAAGTATTTTCTACCGCCTCTGGTCAAAATCCTATTTGAGTCATATACATCACTATGGATAAGTTCTAGAAGGTCAGAATTTCTTTCTACAAATTTGAAAGGTAATCTAGTGTGTTTGGCTTGAACACAAATCTCACATTTGTGTTTGACATCTATTGGAGTCTTGGGAATAAGATATAAGGTCATCATCCTTTTAATAGAACCTAGGTTCACATGACCTAGTCTGCCATGCCAAACATTTGAAGATTCTATATTAGAGACAATGAGAGAACCATCAGACATTTTATTCATTGTACTTAAAATAAAGAGACCGTCTTTTACAAAACCTTTCCCTATAAAAGAGTCATGCTTAGAAAAAACTACTTTATTTGCCTCCATTACAATTTTGTATCCTGAGGCTACAAGAAGGGATCCACTAACTAGGTTTCTCCTGACAGACGGCACATGAAGAACATCCTGAAGAGTTAAGATTTTTCCTGATGTCATTTTCAGGTTAACTTTTTCTCTTCCAATTATTTGTGCCGTTGAGCCATCTCCTAGGGTCACACCTCCTCCACTTGATTCCTGATAGTTTGAAAAACAGGAGCGATCAAACGAAACGTGAACATTTGCTCCAGAATCCAACCACCAATCATCAGAATGGTAAGAGAGGTTAATAAGGGGTTGAAAGCTTACAGACCTTAAGGAACTCGAAGAACCTTTGTGAAGCATGTTCGCTTCTGGTCTAACTGAGTCTGACTGAAGTTCTAGGTTTTTAGTTTTGGTGATGATGGTTGTGGTGGTTAGGCTGAAAGTTTTTCCTTCTTCTTGAAGAAATTCTTTTTGGGTTTATACGGAAAATTAGACTTGGGTTTTCCTTGGCCTTCTACAAGATAATAGTTTAGGTGGTCTTTGCTAAACAATCTTAAAATCTTTAGTTTTTCAAGTGTTGATTGTAAACCCCCTCACCCAAAATAGATATTTTGTGTATATTTTATATTATTATAGGTATTGAATTTCTTTAGAAGTATTCTGTTATTTAATTAGCAAATGAATTTCTTGATATATTTACTTATCTAAATATTTATTTAGAATCATTTTTAGGTTATTTTAGATTTTTGAAATTAATTAGGATTTATTAGGATATATATAGTCTTAATATTAGATATATGCTAATTTAGTGTTAATAGATATTAATAAGATTTTATAAATTATTTGTATTATATTTAATTATATTCAAGATTATAAATTATTGAGATAGATTCAAACTCTACTTTAAATTAATTCAAATCATGAACCTACTAGGAATACAACTTAATGTATATCATATCCTTATTTAAATTCATCATAATCCTATCCAAATTAACCAATCCTAGTTGTATTTAATTAAGTAGTCTCAACCATTATAAATACCTCATCCTTCATATTTTTCCCCAAATTCCTCTCTTTTTCGTCCAAAAATAGTCAAAATTCGTCATAAATTCAGCCTCATTTTCTACTAGTTATGACGAATTAAAAAGACGATATCTCCTAGCTCCGGACTCCAAACGAGGCCTAGTTTTTTTTGTTAGAACGATAATGAGGTTAGCTTTCTGATTATATAAATTGTTTTTTAAATTATGAGTATTAAATTCTGGAAAATTCGTAGAGCACAGCATATCCAAAAATAGACGTATTTCGATGTTTTTGCGATTTCGGGAGAACCAGGAATCAGAATCATGAACCGTTTAAAGTTTCGGAAAGCTAATGTCGAGATCATCGACATATATTTTTCCCAGAATTTAATTTGAAGTATTTACATACTGTTAATTCTGTAGAACTTCTAGGTTAGAATTTAACCATCGGTGCACAATACAAAATTTGTATGTGCCATAATTCCCAAACGAATTTGAATTCGGACGAGCCGTAAATTCCAGCATGTTTTTGACGCTGAAATCTACAGGAAATCATGCATGAAAGTTGAGTTTGTGTCGGTTGACTTTTCGGTCAACAGATCGCCTCGATTTGCGTGCCATGAGTCTCGAATTGATAAAATTCAGTTTCTTTGGAAAAAATTTAGGAATTAACATAAAAATCAGAATAATAAGATTAAAATAAGATTTTAGAGTAACTATTCCAGAATTAAATAAATTAAAATAAATTATCTTTTGACGTGATAAATTTGTAATACATAGGATATTGGATTTGTTCTGCGCGACTTCTGGAGCAGGTTATTGGTACATCGCAGCTTCCTTACCAGGCAAGTGTACCTTGCCAAACTCTGCAGTATTGTTACACATTTTTCTTGCTTCATTTTATTGCTGAGCATGCTTAACCTAGGGCCGTGTGACGTACTTAGCGTCCGATTATCAGTCGGGTGCCAACACTGTACGCGGTGTTGGGTACGGTCATCTAGAGATGGACATTCGCGACACTATATATTCTCGTACTTGTCTTACCAAGTACGCTTGACTCAGGACACTTGACACTATTCATGAGACAGGATTTTCCCGAGATATTCGTGGGGATTCTGTATAGGATACAGGACTTGGACATTATATTCTTAGATATAGTATGACTTGTTGCATTAGTCTTGATCCTGCGTGTCATGGACATGAGACGTGAGATTTCATTGGGTGGGGAGAGTATTACCATATGAAAGGCTGATTATATTATATATTGACATCTGGATGTGTCTTAGTCTCTGACACAGAGCTATGGCACCAGTTCTGGCCCTTCGAGAAAATACTGCTATGGGTTTCTCCGACACTGATCCTGTAGTAGTCTCAGCCCGAGTATGGAATAATGTTCTCAACTTGCATATCACTTAGCTGGTTATATATTTACCCTATTTGTTTCATTACTGCATTTATTTTGGCTTGTATTTTCTGTACCTTGCTGTCCCCTGAGGACCTGGATCCGGATTATGTCCCCAGATATTGCAGACAAGATCGATCCAGAGGTTTATGGAGCAGGAGCATTATCAGGAGCAGACATTGGAGCAGTACCAGATCCAGTAGATGCGTGATCACCGAGGGTATCTTCTGAGTATATACTGTTCCATACTCAGTATTTGTTGTGGTTATCTTATTCTTGTATCTTGACAGATGTATTCAGACTCATTATCGGGTTATTTCCCCGAGTTTATATTATATTGAGATTGATCTTTCTTTATGATTCTGATATTGTTGTATTCATTTCTGTGGATGAGATTAGTATATCTAGACCCTTATTGTTGTACTACAGCTTAAGTATGCCCTGATGGATCCATTAAATTGGGTTGTCCATCGGTGCGTACTGCTGGCCATTGCCACGTGTCTAGTCCCTCGGTATTTTGGGACTGGGGCGTGACATGGTTTTTGTGGTGGCCCATGCAGGTCCGACTAAATTGTTCGGTTTCAACTTAGGGACCGAGCAAGCCTGCAATAAGAATAGGATAAGGATCTCATCCACTTGCTTGAATCGTTCTTGACATCTATATCGGGTTCGAATTAATTTCTTAACTTACATCCTGCCTTGACTCCTGTGCGCTCCTTATTGTTTGTTTTGGTTGTTACTCTTGAATTTTTGAATTATGTGATTGGTAATTAGAACTTGACAGTTAAAGTTAGTAATGTAGATTATGACCCAATGATTACCCCTTAGCTCTAAGTCACGTAATTAGTACCCCCACCTCGATACTAGTTAGATCCCTTTCCCCCTAACGGCTAGTAACTCTTCTATCCTCACTATCGACGCTTGTCCTATAAGTACTAAGACTAAGGCTTAAGACGACCATGACCTATGTAATATAGGAGGATACCCTAATAGGTACCAAGACCCTTCTCGTAGACCTTAAACAAGAGTTTCCACGATATCCTTAAGAGATTTCAGTATTAGTTTATTATAAGTTGGGTAGTATGCCTCACAACATAGTACCACCTGGCCCTATTGACCCATTAACGAAGTAAACAAGGATGACACAACTTTAGACTTGCGTAAGAAGATAGTGTTTATTCAGACAATGGAATTTAGAGGTCCTTGTCCCTATTTGGTCGACTAGCGACTTAGACAAGGAGGTTGTATGATGACTGTAAGAGACTGGGTATTCTTTATTTATTATTGCTTATTTTGTGTTGTTTTGTGAACTTGAATTAATTTGTACCTCCTTTCATCATCATCTAGCGTACTTATAATTGTTATACTACCTTGACTTATGCCGCTATTATAGCCTAGTTTTTGCAAGCTTATTCCTTGTCGAGCTTGTTCATGACATAGGTATTATTGGGGAGGCCCACAATAATACATTCCAGAATCAGTATATTAAGGTCTGGCCAACCTTAGTGCGCTTGATTCGCCCTTCGTAATGCTACTTTACGTGGATTGAGATATGTAGTGATTAGTAGACGAATATCCTTGCCCTAGACATGTCTGACATATCGTATCGGTTACATAACCGCACCGATGTGAGCATGCGAATAGAAAATTACCAAATTAAGATTTTAATCCACAACTGTCTTGACAATTCTCATTTGAATTCTTTAAACGCTTTGATTCCCATACTTCCATTCTATTACCCCTCCTTGAACTCTTTTCCGTTGCTTTCCGTCTTCCCTTGTTTCGGAAAGACGAAATCTCGTGCTTGGATATAAGTGATACACGGATAGTACAAGATATACCCCATAGGCCAATCATATTATTTGGTGACTATCTTTCATAATTGATTAAGGGCATATCACATATGATATAGTTGGTGTTAAAGTTTTGAGGATTAAATGACATAAGAAAATAAATCGAGGAATATTTTTCTTAAATGTAAGAGCCTTATGTGATAGATGGGTAAATTCTAAGTTGGGTAGAAATTACATTATTAAACTTGAGGTAAATTCTTTTAGATTATGATCAAGTGAGATTAGATAGTGAGAAACCATGTTCTATTTTAATTTCGAGGACGAAATTGTTTAAGTTGGGTAGATTGTAAACCCCCTCACCCAAAATAGATATTTTGTGTATATTTTATATTATTATAGGTATTGAATTTCTTTAGAAGTATTCTGTTATTTAATTAGCAAATGAATTTCTTGATATATTTACTTATCTAAATATTTATTTAGAATCATTTTTAGGTTATTTTAGATTTTTGAAATTAATTAGGATTTATTAGGATATATATAGTCTTAATATTAGATATATGCTAATTTAGTGTTAATAGATATTAATAAGATTTTATAAATTATTTGTATTATATTTAATTATATTCAAGATTATAAATTATTGAGATAGATTCAAACTCTACTTTAAATTAATTCAAATCATGAACCTACTAGGAATACAACTTAATGTATATCATATCCTTATTTAAATTCATCATAATCCTATCCAAATTAACCAATCCTAGTTGTATTTAATTAAGTAGTCTCAACCATTATAAATACCTCATCCTTCATATTTTTCCCCAAATTCCTCTCTTTTTCGTCCAAAAATAGTCAAAATTCGTCATAAATTCAGCCTCATTTTCTACTAGTTATGACGAATTAAAAAGACGATATCTCCTAGCTCCGGACTCCAAACGAGGCCTAGTTTTTTTTGTTAGAACGATAATGAGGTTAGCTTTCTGATTATATAAATTGTTTTTTAAATTATGAGTATTAAATTCTGGAAAATTCGTAGAGCACAGCATATCCAAAAATAGACGTATTTCGATGTTTTTGCGATTTCGGGAGAACCAGGAATCAGAATCATGAACCGTTTAAAGTTTCGGAAAGCTAATGTCGAGATCATCGACATATATTTTTCCCAGAATTTAATTTGAAGTATTTACATACTGTTAATTCTGTAGAACTTCTAGGTTAGAATTTAACCATCGGTGCACAATACAAAATTTGTATGTGCCATAATTCCCAAACGAATTTGAATTCGGACGAGCCGTAAATTCCAGCATGTTTTTGACGCTGAAATCTACAGGAAATCATGCATGAAAGTTGAGTTTGTGTCGGTTGACTTTTCGGTCAACAGATCGCCTCGATTTGCGTGCCATGAGTCTCGAATTGATAAAATTCAGTTTCTTTGGAAAAAATTTAGGAATTAACATAAAAATCAGAATAATAAGATTAAAATAAGATTTTAGAGTAACTATTCCAGAATTAAATAAATTAAAATAAATTATCTTTTGACGTGATAAATTTGTAATACATAGGATATTGGATTTGTTCTGCGCGACTTCTGGAGCAGGTTATTGGTACATCGCAGCTTCCTTACCAGGCAAGTGTACCTTGCCAAACTCTGCAGTATTGTTACACATTTTTCTTGCTTCATTTTATTGCTGAGCATGCTTAACCTAGGGCCGTGTGACGTACTTAGCGTCCGATTATCAGTCGGGTGCCAACACTGTACGCGGTGTTGGGTACGGTCATCTAGAGATGGACATTCGCGACACTATATATTCTCGTACTTGTCTTACCAAGTACGCTTGACTCAGGACACTTGACACTATTCATGAGACAGGATTTTCCCGAGATATTCGTGGGGATTCTGTATAGGATACAGGACTTGGACATTATATTCTTAGATATAGTATGACTTGTTGCATTAGTCTTGATCCTGCGTGTCATGGACATGAGACGTGAGATTTCATTGGGTGGGGAGAGTATTACCATATGAAAGGCTGATTATATTATATATTGACATCTGGATGTGTCTTAGTCTCTGACACAGAGCTATGGCACCAGTTCTGGCCCTTCGAGAAAATACTGCTATGGGTTTCTCCGACACTGATCCTGTAGTAGTCTCAGCCCGAGTATGGAATAATGTTCTCAACTTGCATATCACTTAGCTGGTTATATATTTACCCTATTTGTTTCATTACTGCATTTATTTTGGCTTGTATTTTCTGTACCTTGCTGTCCCCTGAGGACCTGGATCCGGATTATGTCCCCAGATATTGCAGACAAGATCGATCCAGAGGTTTATGGAGCAGGAGCATTATCAGGAGCAGACATTGGAGCAGTACCAGATCCAGTAGATGCGTGATCACCGAGGGTATCTTCTGAGTATATACTGTTCCATACTCAGTATTTGTTGTGGTTATCTTATTCTTGTATCTTGACAGATGTATTCAGACTCATTATCGGATTATTTCCCCGAGTTTATATTATATTGAGATTGATCTTTCTTTATGATTCTGATATTGTTGTATTCATTTCTGTGGATGAGATTAGTATATCTAGACCCTTATTGTTGTACTACAGCTTAAGTATGCCCTGATGGATCCATTAAATTGGGTTGTCCATCGGTGCGTACTGCTGGCCATTGCCACGTGTCTAGTCCCTCGGTATTTTGGGACTGGGGCGTGACATGATCAACTCAGGTTAGCTGTAGGGGCCGGTTCCCAGCTAGCGGTGGTCCGAAGACTCTTAAATACCGTGTCGCTTAGGGTTATTTACACCCGGTTGACAGAAGGACCCTTTCGGCTTATGCCCGAGTTTGTCTCTACTTTGAAACTTTAGATTTGAAGATTATATTTGCAATTTCCTTTTTAATAAACTATTTTCTTTTGGTCCAAAATTGCTTTCAAAATACTAAGTGATTAAAAATTGCAATTGACAAAATTATCAAATGTACTAACAATATTTAAAACACTTGAAGCAAATTTGTAATTTGACAATATAGTAAGCAATTTGATAAGTAAATAAATAAATCAATTGAGGAATTGAAACAAATTTCTACAGTGACTGTTTAACTTGAATTTTGTAGACAATTGCTAGAGTAACTATTAACAAATTGGTAGAAGTAGCTATATAAAAAATTGTTAGAAGTCAAATTGCTACAGTAACTATCAACTTGCTACAGTAAAAATAATTTAATATTTTCAAAAAAATAACTTGTTACAAATTTGTAAAAATCAATTTGTTACAACTTGCTACAGTATTGCAAATTGCTACAATATTAAAAGATTGGTACAGTAACAAATTGCTAAAAGAATTTGTTTAAACAGACAATATAATTCTTTATAACTATATTGTTAGAATTTACAAAAAAAAAAAAAAAATTTCTTTGTAAAGAGTGAGAAGCAATTATATATATATTGTTAGAAGCAAATCAACAGTAAGAATAGTTCTTTAGAACTCTTAACTTGAATATATATCTTTCTTACACAGTAACTATTTCCTTCTTAGAATAAGTCAACAGTAACGTTTGTTAGAATTTGCTATGGTCAAAATTCTATACAAGTTAACGTTTGTTAAAAATTTGAAAATGCTACAGTAACAAATATTTTGTTGTTGGAACAGTAACAAATAGTATTATGAAACAAATTTCTACAGTAGCAAATATTTAAACAGTGAGTCTAACAAATAGTAATATCAAACAGTGAGCAAATCAACTATTTGAATATTACAGTAAGTTGTGAATACAACTCTTACTCACAGTATGTATATATATTTATTTCCTTCTCTATTAAATCAACAGCAAGTATTGAAATTCTAACAAAATGATAATAAACTCTTAGATTGTTATATAAATTGTCTTTTACTTACTTAAAAATTTCAGAATATAAAAATAAAATTAAACAATGTTACCGGCCTCTGGGGAAGTCGTGCACGAAGCACTGCCCTAAGAGTTTATTCGGGATCTGTGTGCAGACGTTCCCGACGCTCCTAGTGGTAAAACCCCCGCACTACCGGTATCTCGTCGCCGCACACGACTTGGAGAGAACGACCAGGACTTAGCTCTGCCCAGAGCTTGGAGATGAGGACGAAGAACAAAATGTTGACAGAGTTTGGAGTAAGAAGTTTTTCGGAATGATTTTACAAAGAAATTAGCACGTATATATAAACTGTTTGTGTAACGGTCAGAATTAATTCTCTATTAATTCAGACGTTACACAAGAGAATAAATAACGAACCTGGACACAAAAACGGTTCAAAAACATTTTAGGGTCCCAGCCCGAAGAGGAAATCGGATCGGCATTCAGCGTCCGCAGATGTGGGCGCGTACCCGCACCCGTTACGCGCGCCGAACCAAACCGAGCCGGGCCGGGCGGCGGCGGCGCGCGCGTGTGGCCCAAGGGGTTCCCCACACAACAACTTAATAAAGCAAAGGAAAGAAACTAATATATGTACACAAGGGGGCTATGGTGCACCCGATGTGGGACTAAAGAAAGAAAGAGGAATTGAGCTTTTGCAAGAAAAGTAAAAGCAAAACCAACAAAAACCACATGTATTTTGAAAACTATTGTACTTTTTTTCAAAAATGTTGTAATTGTGATTTTGAAATAAAACCACATGTATATATTTTTTCACGATAAATTTTTGAAATACTTTTTAACTAACAGTGCCTTAAGAATTAAGCATGGTGGAGTTATCAAATCCATACTTTTGTCTTACATTTGTTCACACATATTAAAAATGATCAAATTGGATAGTGTGAAAAATAATTGTTTCCACAAAAGAGCTTTTTTACAAATTTGTGGATATTCAGAACGATTTAACTAATTAATATGATTTGTTAAATGAGTAATTTTGCAGTACAACTTCCGTATAATGATTTCTTTTCATTCTTTATAAATCCATAATGATCTTTTGATATAGAAAAAAGATGATAATGCACATAAAAATGTTTTGTCCATTTTGAAAATTCTAATGCAAATACCATATTTGATGTAAACAAAAAAGAAGAAGATTATACAAACAGAAGGAACCAAGTCAATGATTTTTCTTGTACATATCCACGTAAATTCAAAATAACTAAGGTTGCATTTAATTCATTGCAATGTAATTATACTGATAATGGAATATAGTTTATAATTTAATTTAATTTAATTATAAATATTATATTATTATGTTTAGTTGGAACATGTAATCAAATCATGTAATGTATGTCAATTACGTACATTCAAATATTTTGTTTACGATATAATATAACAAAATAATAATTGTTATTTTTATCATTTTGACAAATATATCCTGACATTTTTCTTTTCTGTTTTGGGAAACCTTAGCATTTAAAAAAAACTAAACATATGTGGTTAAAATTAAATTATTATTTTTAGAACAAATAATAAAAAATAAAAATAAAAAATAAAAAATAAAAAATAAAAAATAAAAAATAAAAAATAAAAAATAAAAAATAAAAAATAAAAAATAAAAAATAAAAAATAAAAAATAAAAAATAAAAAATAAAAAATAAAAAATAAAAAATAAAAAATAAAAAATAAAAAATAAAAAATAAAAAATAAAAAATAAAAAATAAAAAATAAAAAATAAAAAATAAAAAAAATAGTTAAATAAGTCAATTTTTTTAAGTTGTTCGTTAAAATAATTTTGTGACTACATGAGTTTTATTATATAATTAATTTTAATAGAAAATGATGTAATATAATCTTATATGTAAAGACCATTACAATTTTTTTAACCAAACACCCACTTAATTTAGATTTATAATATAATGCTAGTTGCATTACATTGTCCAACATTGCAAACTGAAGCCAACCTAAGCTGTAAAGACTTCAAATCAATACTTTTGCAGTACACGTTCTTCAGAGATTCACAAATGTTCGAAAGGATAAAATTGATTATTGGCATCAAATCAATACTCTATTAGTAGACCTTCTCATGTAGGTTTGCACATGTTCAAAAAATGATTTAGTATATCTAATATTTGTGAATGTCACACATGTAGTAAACCTTGAGCACATATATTTACAAATATCCAGAATTCAGCAAAATTCACCATATGTATGTAGTAAACCTTCTCCTAGAATTTGTCAATATTGTAAATTAACACAAAAAAAACCATTCAGAAGTAGGAGTAAACCGTGTGCGAAGATTTAGTCCAATCTTCCTTTTCCTTATTATTACTCAATTGTTCCAACTTGACAGAGGTATATATATATATATATATATATATATATATATATATATATATATATATATATATATATATATATATATATATATATATATATATATTCAAAATGTTTTACAATGGTTTTATAATTTATACTGAATGCAACCAATATATAATCCACCAAGATGTCAAAGGTCATATTGTAGAACAAAATGACCACTACTCTGAATTATAAGATTTCGTGTGAAGAGAATTTCCAATTTTATTATATCCACAAAGAAGCTCCTGGTTCCTGTTTGTGCTTGTGTTTGTACTTGTGCTTGTGCTTGTGCTTGTGTTTGGGGATTATTTAGTTTGACGAAGTGTGTAGAACTAAAATTTTTGAAAATTTACATTTTGTGTATGCACTGCAATAAATTGGAGAGAACTAGTTTTTTTTTTTTTTTTGGTTGCTTTGAAGAAGTCAATGTTAGATGTGAAAAATTTCTAAAATCTAGTATTTGGTTGATTGTTGAAATAAGTAAAAAAGTGTAACTTTTTGTTGGCGTGACATGAATTGTTGTTTGTTAAAGTAAAAAAAGTGGTCCTCCAACCAAGAACTAGGGATGAGGATTTTTTACTTCTGTGTTTCACTTTGGAGGAAAAAAATTCCTGGCCAATATTTCGATTTCGTGTCAGACAAAATTTATTGTTCGTATCAATTTACAGTGAATTTTGTCTGTAAATCCTCAAGTCAAATATGTAAAATGGTTCAAATTAAATCCATATTTTGGCCACTTCTTTGATCCAAATCCAGAAACCAAAGCAGCCCATCCACAAGTCACTTTCAAATTAATTTCAGAAAATTGCGTATAGAGCATAAAAAATTTGTAAATTGAGTCCATAGTATGGAAGTTTCATAAATTGCGAGAAGAACATAGAAACTTCTATTTTAAGGATATTTTTGAACATAGGTCAAAAAAACGTACTTAAAAAGGATAATTTTGTACAATTTTTGCTAATTAATTACTTCTCGTCTCATTAGATAATAGATTTACTTTCCGCCGCAAATTGTAAGGATGTTTTGTTATGTGTTAATCGTCTGGGGGAGTAATTCACAATTTTTAAGGGTGTTTTGTTATGTGTTAATAGTCCAGAGAGTAATTAATAATAAATTTGTATCTAAACGTCTTTTTTAAGGTTATTTTTGGACAATTGTTCAAAAATACCTTTTTTTTTAAACATTTTTTTATTTTTTTCATAATTTATAAAATTTTTGGATTTTTTCGTTTAAAGTAATATAATATAATATATTTATAAATAAAGGAAAAAGTTGGGAGAAATAGCAGAGGGGGGGACCACTCGCCAACTCAGTTGGCGAGGTGCTGAGTTGGCGAGAATCTCGCCAACTGAGTTGGCGGGACGCTCTCCTCGAGAGGCCACGCGCCAACTCAGTTGGCGGGGCGCTGACCGTTCCTATCCGGCCGTTGCACAACGGCTCCCTCCAACCCCTATAAACACCCCCCACCCCCCAAACACTCCTCACACAACACATTCTCCTCCTCCTCCTCCTCCTCCTCCTCCTCCTCCTCATATTTTCACAGCTTACTCCTCCTATTTTCACAGCTTCCTCCTCCTGTTTTCTGTAGCAAAAGTTCTCAACCGTCATGGATCGTAGCGTAAGAATTGTATGCTCGCACGGCGGTAAAGTAAATGGGTTAAATTACGAAGGAGGAGAAAGTATAATTTTTTCAACTTATCCGAATATTAGTTTTGAAAATATACGTAATCATATTATTGAACGTTGTTCTATTCATTATGATTTTATTCTGAAGTCTATTTTTTGTTCTAATTGTTTTTTGATAGATAGTGAAGATGCATGGAATTATATTCTTGAGATTAATTCACAATTACGATATATAAAAATATATGTTATTAAAGTAGCAGCAACCTTAGATAGTAGAAATAATGAATATTTTTCTGAATATCAGCATGTTAGTTCGGGTGCTAGTTCTTCTCAACAAATAGTTTCATTTATCCAAGAAGGTCATTCATCAGATGAATCTAACCATGATGATGATAGTGACAACGGCGATGGAAATAGTGATGATTTAGTTGAAAATGTAGATTATACGATAGATGATGATGTTGTAAAAGCTATCACTGATGAATTATTTAAGGGACAATCATTTCCTAGTCGTTCTCACTTTAGAAGCTTTATAAGTAATTTAGCAATTAAATATAATTTTAGTTGTTCAGCTAGTCTTATGAATAATGCTCGTGAAATTATATATAGTTGTGATCAACCGAATTGTAATTGGAGAGTATATGTCAAATCTATTGGAAATGACGATATAGTTAAAGTTAGTACATTAGAAAATTGTCATTCTTGTTTAGGAAGACTTAGTACAGGACGCCATCGACTAGCTACCGCTTCATGGATTAAGACCATGATAATTGACATTATTAGAGATAACCAGTCATACAGTCCATCACAAATTGTTAAAGATATATATAGGGAGCACCGTATACAAGTTAGTTATTCCAAAGCATGGAGAGCCCGAGAGACAGCATTAGCTGAAATTAATGGTAGTTATGATGAGGCATACGCTAGTCTTGAGGAGTATTGTTATAGAATTATGGAGACAAATCCAGGTAGTACATATTTTATTAAAACTGCCGAAAATAATAGCTTCCAACGAATTTTTATTTGTTTTAAGTCATGTATTGATGGATTTTTAAGTGGATGTTTACCAATTATTAGTACTGATGCTACATTTCTTTCGTCTAAATATCAAGGTATCTTATTTATTACTTGTGCTCATGATCCTAACTATCAATTATATCCTATAGCTTATGATGTTGCTGAAGGTGAGAATAGTGATTCTTGGTCTTGGTTTTTAAATTCTCTTAAAATATCTTTTGAAAGTTGTTTTAATGATTGGAGTACAATTTTATTTATATCTGACAAGCAAAAGGGTTTAATAAATGCTGTTCGTGCTATTTTTCCTGCATCTGCTCATTTTTTTTGTATTCAACATTTTAAACAAAACATGAAAAAAGTTACAAAAGAACCAGTATTTCAACGCTTGTTAGACTCGCTTGCTAGATCATATAATAAAACGGATGCAGAGAGTGTGTCTGATATAATTAAAGCCGAGAACATAGTGTTGTACGATTGGCTTATTGGTGTAAACGATGAAAGTCGTCGATTTGAACATTGGATAACAGCGTATGCTACTTGTCCTAGATTAGATATTAACACTTCTAATCTTGCTGAATGTTTCAATAGCTGGATTAAGAAATTACGAGATAAGCCAATAACAATACTTCTCGGTGGTATTAGAGCCAAGATTATTACACTTCATGACAATCGAAGAAAGTTTGCTGAAAATATAGACACAGATTATTGTCCGAATATGTTAAAAAATATGGATTCTATTATCAAAGAGAAGAACCACCTAGAAATATTAGCTATTGATAGTTATAAGTTTGAAATAATAGACTGGACAACAAGTAGAACCTATATTGTTCATATAACTGACAGATCTTGTACATGTTTAAGATGGTACCATACTTATATACCATGTATACATGCATGTTTTGTTTGTAGATATTACAATATTAGTATTGATACTTTTTATCCTGCAGTATTTTCAACGAAAAACTTGAAAAGTATATACGCGCCAAAAATGGAGCCAATTCCAGTTCCCTACGAGATCCAAGGTCCTTTGGTAAGAGGACAAATTGGGGTGCCAGATGTAAGACGCAAAGCCGAAAGACTAAAGAAGAACCGCATCAAACCCCGAAATTCATCGACAAGAGATCTACGTTGCAGTAATTGTGGTGCTATGGGACACAACCGAAGAAGATGTACTAGTCAACCGAGAGATTAAAATAGAATTGTTCAATACCCAAATATTGTAATAAAAAACCATTACAAATCATACAAAAATTGTAATCATACAATGTTACAAATTTTTTACTAATCCTCGTCCTCGTCTTGTTGAGTTTGGGTAGGCAGCGGTGCTGATGGAGTCGAAAAAAATTGTGTGAATATCTGGTAGCTTTCATCTCCAGCAGTCTGGCCACTCGGACCCGCTCCTGCATACTGGTAACTAGGGCCCGCTCCAGCATACTGGTCACTCGGGCCCGCTCCAGCATACTGGTAACTAGGGTCCGCTCTAGCATACTGGTCACTCAGGCCCGCTCCAGCAGTATCCCGCCGACGACGACGAGAGTGTCTCTGTCGTACTAAGTCGGTCGGATAGTCCGGTGGAAGACGGGATTGTACTGGAGGCATTTCCGGTTTCCGTCCAATACCCAGATGCTCAACAAGAGTCACAAGTTCCTCCATAAGACACCGACTGTCTGGGAAAAGGTTTCTATGAGGTCGTTGTAAATATTGTCGGTATACACCACTCTGAAATTTGAAACTTGTAAATTAATATATTTATCATATCTATGTATATGTATTTTTGAAAGTATAATGAAGTCATACCAAAGCATGCATTCCATCGACAAAAGCACGCAGAGTAGAATTGTCTACGGATCTACTCTTGAACCTTTGCTCCTCGTAGTGGTATACTCGGTTGCTCATAAGAGGGCATCCCCACCATTGTCTATAGTCCAGACTACCTATGTCTGCAAAATGTAAACAAAATTTTAGCAAATTATTTACACTAAATCAATACGAATAATGAGTAACTTATAACTTACATTCCTCAGCAGAATTTAGTCTGGGAGACATGTCCCTCACACTATAATTCTCGAACCGATTATTCCAGTCAGCAACGAGACCAATAATTCGTTGTAATGCATTTGATGTCTGATAACCGACTGTCAGTGGATCATCGGGAATTATTGGGGCCATTCCGAATTGCCGAAGAACACGGTCTGCCGGATGGTACATGGTGAACCGATCATATATAATATGACATATGTGTAAACTAAATGCATAGGATGTCATCTTGATTTCTGGAGCATCAGGTTCACATGAGTACGGTAACCAGGTTATCTCTTTAAAGATATTGTATCAATTAGATGTGATGTTTATCTACGATCAAAACTTAAATAATTTAAAGATATTTATTGCATATTTAAAAATTACCTCATTATACTACAGTGTATCAAATTGGCTACGATATAGTGATACAGTCCTGTATTGGTAGTGTTGATAATCCACTACGTCTGTAGGCCAGCGCATAGCAACTGGAAATACATCACTGAGAATGCTGGTAACAGGCCTACCAATATAAAAGTGCTCGTAGGACCAGAACTATAAAACAAAAATATGACATTAGTACAAACATAATTTGCGTATAAAATTACTCTAACTTTTTAAGGTCTTTCATTCATACCTGTATCAGTGAAATACATCCACAAATACTCTTGCGATTGGATCTGACAAATTCTGTCAGATTGGCGTACAAAAAGGCAAGAGTAGCAGCTCCCCATGCATGCTCAGTAGGTTTTGTCAGATCATCCAAGAATGGTAAAAGCTGCATATTTACCATATTTCTCGATGCATCGGAAAATAGAATTGCACCACATAAACAGAGCAGATACGCTCTAGTGCAACGAATGACCTGGATTTATTAAGTGTTATATAGAATTGCACCACTAAATTAAGTAATAAATAAATTTACTAATAAAAATACATACCCAAATTTTATCTACATCAACCACCCCATCAATAGTCTGATGTAGGTCCATAAAGTTGCCACAGAGCCATGTAATTTTACATAATTGCCGTCTTTTAGACCTGAAGGAGGGCTAACACCGAGATACCTCCGGATCAGATCAGATCCCTTTAAGTGCGGATCAAAATATATAGCGTTACCTTTAATAGGTAACCCTAGTATATTTGCCACATCAAAAAGGGTGATCGTCATCTCGCCGAATGGGAGTTGAAAAGTGTTGCGTTCTGGCCACCAACGCTCCGCAAGGCTTACAACTAAATGAAGATCGTGGATTAAATATCTAACACGATCTATATAGTGGAATCCATAGGATTCCACCAAAGCCTTTTGGACCAAATTTAGCTCCCACGTACGATAATTCCTTTCGGTCCGCTAATGTACGTGGATCCGGATTCGTAAAGCATGATCATGGTCGTATAACTATAAAAAATATATGCATTATATTTTGTGTGTAAATTTATATGCATTAATAAAGTAAAAACATAGGCATTATAAAAAATATATGCATTAATAAAGTTGGCAACTTGTAATTTCAAAAATTATCTCGCTAGTAAATATCTGACTAGAAATGTGGTCTTCACGTTGCTTAATAATAAGCGCGGTAGTCGGTCCGCCAGGAATACGACCGTCATTGTGGGTAGCCATCGTCAGTAAATATCAGGAGGAGAAAGAGAATTGTTGTGATTAAGGAGGAGGAAGCTGTGAAAAGAGGAGGAGGAGGAGGAGAATGTGTTGTGTGAGGAGTGTTTGGGGGGTGGGGTGGGGTGTTTATAGGGGTTGGAGGGAGCCGTTGTGCAACGGTCGGATGGAACGGTCAGCGGCCCGCCAACTGATTTGGCGAGCGACCTCTCGAGGAGAGCGCCCCGCCAACTCAGTTGGCGAGATGCTCGCCAACTCAGCACCTCGCCAACTGAGTTGGCGAGTGGTCACCCCCTCTGCTATTTCTCCCAACTTTTTCCTTTATTTATAAATATATTATATTATATTACTTTAAACAAAAAAATCCGTAAAATTTTATTGTTCTAAACGTAATTTCATAAAATTTTAATGTTCTATAACAAAATTTCTGAATTAATTTATATACTCATATCCATTTGGTATTAAATTTCTCGCACGCGCAATGCACGTGCGTGGCACGGGCTTCATCCTCACTGAGTAGCTGCCGCCACGGCAGCGTACGGCTGCTTTTTTCTCTCTGTTATTTTATTCCACAGCAGACGGCACCCAAATCCAAACCCGACCCTTGTCCTCTTACTGTCGTCGAACACTACCAACCGTCCATTGCCTAACATCGGACGGTGGAGAAAGAAAGAAGACTTTTGTAAAGTAATAGGAGAGAGAAGGAGAGAGCAGTGGCATGGCATCTCCAGAAAATATTTTTCTTTTTCTTTTTCTTTTTCTTTTTTTATTTATTCCTCTCGCTCCTTTGACATTTTCGAAAAGTCAAGAAGCGAAATGCCAAAACCGGTTTTGAGAGAACCGGGGGTGGTTTCGGGAGGACTTTTGGGGATCCAATGCTCGCCACACCGCCTTCCGTATATATTCCAATACCATCGTCCCACCCGCTCTCCTTTCTTACACCAACATTACTCGAGCACCAAAAAGTCAGCGCAGATTCTCTAGCTAGCTAGCCCCTCCTCTTCTTTCCTCTTCTCACCAATGGAAGGGAATGACTGGGATCTCTTCGCAGTCGTCCGAGGCTGCCGAGAGAAGAAGTGCTCGTCATCGTCATCGGCGTCGGCGTCGGCGTATGTTTCTACGAGCGAAGTCGAGATGAATCCCTTTCCGGATGCTTCGAGCACTCCTCGTAGCGGACGGTTCGAGGAGCTGGAGGAGTTTTTCAAGCCCTTCTTCTCGAACCCCCAACCACCGCAGCAGCAGAAGCAGCAGCAAAAACCGTTGACTACAGCTGGAGCTTCGGTGGAGCCAACAACTACCAGGGCAAGGCTACCTAGAAGAAGGTACGACTGTCAATCTTCAACCGTTTTCATCCCCATTTTTGTTCACACAGTAGATGCTCATCCTTCCACTCAAGAATTATCACGTATTATTTGAAAATGACTTGCCGAACATCCACGATTAGTAATTTGACAATATCAAATTCTAGTTTTGGTGGATGAACAAAAAATAAGACTCTTCTGTTTGTATTCTTTTAGTTAATTTGTTACAATCGGCTTTGTAAATTTGTATCGGGGGTCTCGATTTGTAGGAGACCGCTGCAGAAGAAAGTGGTGTGCCAGGTGCCGGCCGACAGCGTCTCGTCGGACGTGTGGGCGTGGCGGAAGTACGGGCAGAAGCCGATCAAGGGCTCTCCATATCCGAGGTTTGTATATATTAGCTTTCCATGGAAAAGAATCAGCTATTTTTTTCCGATGCCTGGCTTAATGACGGTGTGTTGCATATTATTTGAGTCCACTATTTTTTAATTAGTTCGATTCCGATATCGCCTGGCCTATTTTTCTTTTCTTTTTCTTTTTTTTAACTAATGATTGAGTAATTGGAACAGAGGTTACTACAGATGCAGCAGTTCGAAAGGCTGCCTGGCCCGCAAGCAGATGGAGCGCAGCCGCAACGACCCCGGCACCTTCATCATCACCTACACCGCCGAGCACAACCACCCGGTCCCGACCCACCGCAACTCGCTGGCTGGTAGCACCCGCCACAAGCTCCCGTCCCCTCCGCCGCCGCCGCCGACAACGGCGGCGGCGGGGGCGGCGGAGAGCTCCCCCACCACCCCTCTCACCGCCTCCACCTCGACCGAGGAGGAGGAAGACGAGGAGGAGGAGGAGGGAATGCTGCTGGTGGAGGACATGGAGGTCATCGGCGAGGACGACTTCCTCATCGTCGGCGACGATGCAGCCGCCGCAGCGAACGCTTCTTCGAAGCGCCTGTCCGAGTTCGACGACGACGACATCGGGTTCGACGACCGGTTCTTCGCTGACCCATGGCTCTCTTCTAGCAACAGCAGCAGCAATGCAGCTGCAGCAGCTGGTGGGAACTAACAACAGTTGTGGTGGTGGTGGAAGAGAGCATCTGATACAGTTCTTAGTGAATCCTGACCGTTGCTTCTTTACTTAATTTTTTTTTTTTTCATTTTTTTTCTTTTCAATCACAGTATACAAACAACGGGGGAAAGAAGAGAGAAAAGGGAAGGGGGCCTAACTGAAAAATGGCAGAGCATGTAATTGTGGACTTTTGTCTTTGTTTTTTTTGTTTTTTTTTACTTTGTTGCAGTGAGAAATATATAAATAGAATATAGTTTGGGGAAAGGACCGGTACTGTCATGCTTCCGATGCTATTCTGTCATTATTTGTTCTTTATTGGATTTAATTATTTATTTTATGTTTTAAATTATTTTGTTTTGATGTTTTGTATTGCTTTCTTGCTGCTCTGACTTTTTTAGTTGGGATTGGTCATGGATTCCTTGGGAAGACGCTGGGGCTGGTCAACGCCGATTGCTTGGAAAATCTCTACAATAACGCAGCTCTCTTGTTATTTTTATAGAGCTTACTTGAGCTTCTTAAAGATTTTACATGCGAGTGTGTGTGTCCAGTTAGGAAGTCTAGCTTGTTACATGTATATATTAATTGTTTGTTTGGATTGTAGAACTGAAATTATAGTTCCATAATTTGGTGGGGGTAGGGGTGAGCATTATTCGGTTTTGGACCGAAAATCGAATCGAATTTTACCAAATAAGAGATTCGGTTTGGTTTAAATATAAAATCGGTTCGATTTCGGTTTTGAAAATACTAAATTTTTTTATTTGATTTCAGTTTTATTTCAAATTCAAAAACCGAATAAATATATATATATATATATATATATATATATATATATATATATATATATATAAATCGAATAAACCAAAAATCGAACAGATTTAACTCGGTTTGGTTCGGTTACAGTATAATTTGGTTCGATTTCGATTTTGTTTATTTAATTTTTGGTCGAATTCAGTTTTTCTTATTCGATTCGGTTTTGAATCGATCTGATACTCAGCCCTAGTGGTGGTAGGAGTGCATTCAACAAATTCCAACTTACTTCAATTTAGATTCATTTTATTTGTCCCGTCAACAATTCCAACTTGATTCATTTTATTTGTCGCGATAACGTGATGCTAGGCTTTAGGTCATGTTTGCTATACGAATTTAAGAAATAAAAATTATTTTTTTATTTGGTAGCCACAATAAACTTGGAAACTATGTTTTTTTTTTTTGATAGAATGAAAAATAGATGGAGAAGATGGTATTCAGAACCAAGGGATTGATTTTTCTTTTTTCTTTTTAGCATTTATTACGAAATTTTAAGGCAGGTAATAGTTCTACTCAAATATGTTATTGTCTATTTTATCCATTATTTTTAGATTTTTATGATGCTATTTTATTTTAGGCTAAATTTTAACTTGATACCCTCAACTTTAATAGGTACCAATTTGAACCCTGAAAAAAATAGGACCAAATAGTCCCTCCTTTTCCCCTCCCCTCTTTCTCTCTCCAGCAGTCGTTGTCCCCCCCCCCCCCCCCCCCCCCCTCTCTCTCTGTCCGGAAGTCACTGCACCCCCTCCCTCCCGCGACATCCCCTCTCGTCTGCGACCTCCCCTCCTCCTGCCTACGATCTCCCTCTGTCCCGCCTCCACCCACGCACCCCCCTGTCCTGTCCCAGCCAGCAACCCCCCACTCCAGTGTCGTTTCGACCAGCCCAAACCGTGCCCCAGCCCCCGCGCCTACCTCCGACTGCGCGCTCCGCAGTCCCGCGATCCGCTGCTACCGCTTAGCTCCTGCTACCACCTGTTGTTGTTGTTGCTGCTACTGCGGCGCCCCTTCCCCTTTCGGATGTCGGCGCCGAAGAGAGGGGGAGGGGGATGCGGAAGAGGTAGGGTGGGGGGGGGGGGGAATGGGGAGGGGTGCTGCCGGAGAAGGAGGGTAGGGAGGCTAAGGGAAAGAGGTTGGAAGAGAGGAGGACAATTTTATTTTATTTTTTTTAAATTTTGGGTATCAACATAAAAATTGTTATATAGTTGAGGGTATTAAGTTAGCACTTATCAAATTTGAGGATATTAAATTCTAATTTAGCCTTTATTTTAAAATGTAAGTATATTATTGGAAAATAATATTTTGGGAGATTTTTTAGATTTTGGATCTGAAAATGTTGTAAAATTTATATTTGGATCTCCATAGTCGTCCTAATTAATATTTTGATCTTGGACCAGCGATTGACTCGTCATTCATGTCCACAGATGATGAAAGGGTCACTCTAGTATACAGAAGAAAGAAATTTATAATAGGTATGGTCATATACCATAAGGTAGATACAATGATTCTTACAACAACACAATCTAGTAAGTCGAGTTGACGGTTGGTGCAAAATTCTAATACTATTTAGATCGATTGTAGAGACTCAAATATAAATTTTACAACTTATTCAAGAATCAAAGTCGAAAAAAGTTCATTCATTTTCTACACCAACGTAAAAAGAAAAGAAAATAGTATTTTCTTAATTTTTTTTCTTGTTTTACCAAACATAGAAAATAGAACTTCACATAAATTCTAATTTTCCGATAAAAAAGACAAAGGAATTGATTTAGAGAGAGAGGATATCATGGCAAGTCTTCAGATTGTATATTTAGGCAAGTTACAATATTGCTTATTTTTCGATAAGTAGAGTTATTTGGTAACAACTAGTTGGCATTTGGCAACTACTGCTTTTATTTATATTAATCATATTCACGTGTAATATACGTGCAAAAAAGAAAAAAATTTCTATAATATTATTAAAAACAGAAAATTTACGTTAGCAAAATAAATTTATATTAAATTCATGCAAACGAAATAATTTTGGATAATTTTAAAATTGAGACAGAATCCGCCAACAGTGTTGGCAAAAAAAAAAAAAAACGAACACGTAGGCAAAAAAGTCAAAAGTGGCCCCCACAAGCTTGGCTGAATTTGTGCCAACAAAGTTGGCAGAATTTAGCCTCGCGGGGCCCGCGGGTTGGTTTGGATGGTTGGGTTTTGTTTGGTTGGTTTGGTTTGGTTTATTTTATTAGTTTGTTTTAATTAGTTATTATATTTTGGTTTTTTATTTATTTAGTTTAGTTTTGGGATTTGATTTAATAAAATATATTTTAAAGAAATAAAATTAAAATAAATTAATTAAGAAAATTTTAGAAATATTTTTTTTGAAATTTGCATTCAGAGCATCAAAATTTGTATAAATTTTATCTAAAATATCAAAGTTTAAAAAATTACAAAAAAAATATCAAAACGTCCTTTGGGAGTTTATATTTTTTAATATTATATTTCTATAGTTAATTTTTTCGTCGTTAACAGACGTTAAAAAAAATAATAATAAAAATCTGCCGTAAGAATATTACGTCTGCCGTCGAGCAGACTTCGAGCTGCCATAACTATTTGTTTTGAAGTCATTTTTCGTTAAACAATAAGTCGATTTGTATGTTTTCGACGAGAGTAACACAAATCGTGTAGAAACAAAATTTATCCGAAGCAAAACGCACATGTTACAGACAAAAATATAAATTTTAAGACTTTAAAATATCATAACTTTTGACTGAGAGATCGAAACAAGGTACAGTTTGTGCCAAAATAACCGTATTGAAAAGTACTACGGGATAAACCGTTTCACCATTTGACGGACTTCTAAAATTTTTAGAATCGCAAAAAAATGATGTTTCGACCTCCAAATTTTACTTTCGGTCATTTTATTTTTGAATATTTAAAATTTACTGTAGCGAAATAAATTTATATTGGATGTGGGGGCCCACGGATTTAAAACGATGTTTCAGTCTCCCAAAAAAAATTAGGAAAAAAATTAACAAGAAAATATTTAAATTAATTCTTTTATGTCAACTATCAAAAAAACTAATAAAACAAGTAAAAAAAAACCAAAATAAAACTAAATTAATTTAAATTAATTATTTTCGTTAAAATAATTTTTCTTAAATCTAATTACAAAACAAAACTAAATAAATAAAACCAAAACATAATTAATTAAAACAAACTAATAAAACAAACCAAGCCAACCAAAGCAAACCAACCAAACCAAACAAAACCATCCAACCGAACCCGTGGGCCCCCCAGACCCAATTTCCGCCAACGGTGTTGGCTGAAATTGGCCCCCCACCAATTTCAGCCAACAATGTTGGCGAAAATTGACTTGTGGGGTCCACATTTATTTGTTTTTTATTTTTTTCTTGCCTACATGTTCGTTTTTTTTTGTTTTTCGCCAACACTCTTGGCGGACTCTGTCTCTATTTCAAAATTATTCAAACTTGTTTCGTTTGCATGAATTTAATATAAATTTATTTCGCTACAGTAAATTTTCTGTATTAAAAAATTAGATAAAAATTTAAATTATATTAAAATAGTTTAAATATGATTTGAATATATTTTAATTAAATTAAATTTGTTATAAATATGTTTGTAGAACTTTAGATATAAGTTTAGATAATTTCATGTTGTTATATATATATATATATATATATATATATATATATGTGTGTGTGTGTGTATAAGAATTTTTGGAAATTTTTTTAGTTTAAAGATGACCATACTGTAGTAGTCGGGAGAATTTAATTTTTTTTATTAATTATATGAAAATATATATACGACATAAAACTATTAATTTTGAATCATTTTCCAAGTCTATGTATATAGTAAAGACTTTACAATCTAACTCGTTTAAGGGACCTCTGAAATTATTGTAGAAATACTCAAAATTTCTTACCAACTTCTACGAGCATCCGCTTTTGCTTTTTGAAAACTAACATTGATGACAAACATTCCACTGGTCTAGATTTGAGATTGCTTATCATTGGAAAGTTTCAAGATTTATTTGATAACAACAACTAATTATGAAATATTTTTGAAAGTTCGGTTCAATATTGGGCAACATTTCATAGCAGTTGGGTTGCAAAACTGTTTATTTTGCTACTTTCTGAAAAGTACTAATAATCTCAAACTATAGTTAGTCTATATTTTACAGTGTATAGACGGAGTGTATATGGTAGAGTTAACCGTTGCTTTTTTTTCAGATATCGTCATCTTCTTTGAGAAAAAAAAGTTTATGACCCATGAGCCTTCTACCACCCCCACCACAAACACCCCACAGCATAAAGACCTGACGACCATCATCCCTTACTGATTGATTTAGAGGGTCCTGATCCGACGATTAATGTTAGTAAGTCCTTCCATATTGAAGCGGCTTGGTTGATTCACAAAGATTTTCCAAAGACAGATAGCTGATGTCACTAGCCTGAACGTTTTTATCTACTTGAAAGCTGATGGGAGTACGACTTTTTTTAAGGAAGTGTCCCCTAAGTCCGAGTTAGGTGTTCTAGTTCAGGACAGTATGGGATATCTCTTGCTTAGGCACTTTTGGACAGTATTGATTGAGTTCCATCATCCAATACTGAGTGGAAAATCTGACCAAACTTTAGCCATTTAGACTATAAAAATAAAATAGAACCATAAAAAAAAGAAAAACAAAAAACAAAAAAACTTAGCTGACTTTGATTATTCCAACAGTTCACAACCACAGCATTTGTTGGGTTTTTGAGTGTGACTACACTCCTAATTAATAAGACTTAGCATATAGCTCACATGTGCGGTACGTATTTTAATATTTTTAATTACTTTTTTGTATTTAAAAAAAGCAAAAGTACCATATTAACAAATTATTTATTTTTTAAAGTTATATTTATAATTATCTACTTCTTTATTAAATTTAATAATCATATTTATTTATTATAAATTAGGTGAAAATATAGTTGAAAAAAAAAATTTGGTAAAACTAATTTTTTATTATATAGTAGTATAGATAATTTGAAAATGAAAGTTGATAAATAATTAATTTGACTTCACTTTGAAGAATCAACATGCTTCTTTAAGGGTTCCAGTTGGGACTTGGTATTGAAAACAAAAATATAGAAAAACAAAATTATATAGAACATAGTTTTGATAAATAAAATACAGAGAAGCAAATTCGACTGTTTTGAATTTAGTTTTATAACTAAAATAATTTGGACATGTAAGATATAAATAGAATTTTGGATGTCAAAATTACAAATAAGGTTATGCATAAAAAATGTAATATCAAATAAGAATAATATTTTGTCCGTAGGATCGTGGCATGTTGATTACGATGGAGGACTTCCGTAGAAATGGACACGGTTTTAATTCCTATTTAGAAAATTCCTAATCCGAAAAAAGAACATATCAAAATAATAATAATAATAATAATAATAATAATAATAATAATACTTTTTACATCGTTAGAAGAAGTGATCGGTTTTCTTTTTCTTGTTTCCAATATAATTATATATTATACTTACAATTGAAATATGTAACTAAAATACTTTTGCAATAACATATACAACTCACTCAATTGATGATCTATTCTAGGGTTATAGCACAATTTTTTTCTACCCTACGTTAAAACATAATCCAAAAAAATAAAATAAACATCGAAATAGTTTTTAAAAAGTATTTCTTCTATTTTTCCTCCTTCACTCTAGTCTTCTAATATTGTATAACCAGGTCTTCTAATTTATAATATTATTTAACAATAATCTAAGAATAGTTTAAATATTATAGAATCTGATCAAATTGTGAAGTTAAACCTTATTTAATCTAACAGTAATTTGAAAAAAATAAATCAACTTTTAAATAAATCTAATATAAATAAATTTAGAATTTCAAATCTAGTCAAATTTAACCTAATCCACAATTTAAAATATCTTAAAATGTAAATTCTAATATAATTAAATCTAATCTTATTTTATCCTAAAATGTTCACATAGTTATTGTTTTATACAAATAATTGGATAAAAAAAATATTATAGGAGAAAAGATTGTAGGGAAAGCAAAAGGGAACAAAGAAATAGTAAGGATAATTTTGTCCAATCTTTTTAGTTTTTACTTTCATTTTTGCGGACAAATTCTTTTGCAACAGTCTTGATTAATGAAAATAGATAAGTTATATATACGATTATATTGGCGTAAAAAATCTATAACATAAGCGTAGGCTTAGACTTTGGGCATAGCCTTCTTATTTTACTTGCTGTGGGAGATTAATTTAAATTTTCTTTTACATAAAAGTTAGAATTTTGGTTGAAATAGAAGAAATGGGTTTGGAGAGACGTTTTCACTGGAGAAGAAGTGATATAATATAATTTCTAAATCATATAAGAAACTGGCTAATCTGCATTTGAATATCAGAAGCTTTCAATAACTTCTTGTTGTATGTTTTGGTGGAAAAAATCAACTCCCTCCAACTCTTTTCAATTCCCTCCAACTCTTTAGTCCCACATCGGTTGCAAATTTTTAAATTGAGGTGCTTATATTAATCCATCCTCCTTAATCTTTGGTAAAATTTTGTGGATTAGTCATGTTGATCACACATGCGTGTTGCCGTGCGTAACAAATAGATCTCGAATAATCTCTTAAGACAGTACTTTGTACATGATTTCTCCAAAAACCGATAACTTTAATCTTTTATTTATTTATTTTACAAAAAAAATAAAAATATAATTCCGACACTGGCTATACAATTAACTAGGAAAACATTTTGGGATGAATGATTTCTTATTCTTGTTGTCGTAATATTTTGCGCACCCCTTTTTGTATTGTAATTTTATGTGTTACAGTTAGAAAAACGTGAGTGATGATTGACACAATGTTAATTACTTCCTATTTCTTAACACTAGTAACTTGCTTCTACATTATACGTACGTAAACAAAATTTATTGAAAAATAATTAAAATTAAAATTTGAAACTAGTTGACGTTGATAACTTCCAAGTTCCAACACGATGTACAACCATAGGTATCGATGATGATTGTTGCTCCATCTTGAAGAATCAAATGGCTTCCTGCAGTCAAACTCAACATACAATTCCTTGAAATTCTGACCCCAGCAGAAGTCAGAACCCAGACATTGTTGCTTTTCTATGTACCAAAAGCAAGTAGTAGAAGTAAAATACCTAAACTGTCATTAATATGTAGCTTGCAGTAGTAATATTAATCCATAAAGAAAAACCTCTACAAGTGAAAAGTAATGTAGTCTTACGTATAACCCATCAAGTTCTCGCATTGAGGAGACTGATGACAGAGAATGCAACGGCCACCAATAGGGGCTGTTTGGTAAATATAAAATAAATTTAGATTTGGATTTGGATTTACACTTTCAATATGAAATTGAAAGAATGATAGAAATTCATGTACTTTCTTGTTCCCATAATAGAAAACAAAGTTGTTTGGTTGAAATAGAAAAGTGAGAAGTTGAAAATGAAAGAATTTGTTAAAATAATAATAATTATGATAATTATTTTTATTGAAATTAAAATCATAATAATTATAATAACAATAATAAATTTAATAATAATAGTAGTAGTAATTATTATAATTAAATATTTAGTTAATAAATTAAAATATTTATTAAAATAATTAATTAATATTCACAAAATGACTGATTAGTATTATATAATTATAGTTGTTAATGACATTAATTAATATATTAATGATATAATTGTATTAGCTAATGAGATTAATTAAATATATTAATTAATTTATATTCACATCTCTCTGACATGTGTACCTTAGCTACTATAATTATAGTTAATGCAATTAATTAATGTTATTAATTAAAAACCAATCTCCTCTTTCCCACATCCCCAACCCACTATGGACACCACCTTTTCTCCTCTTCTCTGTGTCGCCGCTCTCTTTCTCCGGGGACCTCGCCGCTCCCTCTTCTTCGGAGATCTGGCGATGCCGTTGACCCCCCTTCTCCGGAACCTCACCACGTCGCCGAGGATCGACCGACGTTAGGTCGACGACATTGGGAAGCAGGCGACCGAGTACGACGTCACTGGTGGTGCGGCCGTGGTGGTGCCGCCATGGAGCTTGGGTGGTACACTGGCCGCCAGTTCCAACCCACATCCTCTCTTTTTGAGAGGATGTGAAAAATATGAATTTGGAGGAGACATATGGTATCCAGAATCGAGAATCCAACGGTCACTCATGTTGTCATGTGCCACCAAAAAACAGACTCCGTCACTGCCGGCTTCTGAAGCGCAATTTGCTTCATCACCTTCTCTTTCTGTCTTATTCTCCTTTTTCTTGTTCTTCTTCTTTGGACGAGTACACTTATTTGCATAATATCCTTTCTCATTACAGTTGAAGCACTTCACCTTCTCAATAGGTATCTTGGACTTAGATTTTGACCTTCTGCTGGAAGATGCTCTATCGTTTGTCCTCCCTCTTGCCATCAAATCTTGGGCCTTGTCTTCACCGTTTCCGCCATTATAAGCCAACCTCCGCACCTCATTAGATAATAAGGCACTTGTAGCTTCTTCTGTGGAAATTGAGTCCTTTCCGTATAGTAATGTTTGAATAACATTCTCAAAGGAATCGGGCAAAGAAAATAATATGATTAGTGCCAAACGATCATCATCTTCATATATGTCAACATCTTTTAGGTCAGAAACAATTAAATTGAATTTAGAAATATGATCTCGAATTGACGTGCATTCCTCCATCATCAGTCTGTAGGGCGACTTTAACATATAAAGTCGGTTGGTAAGAGTCTTCGTCATGTAGAGTGATTCCAACTTTAGCCAGAGCCCAGTGACGGTGGTTTCGTCTTCACAGAATAGACGACATCTCTTTCTAAACATAGGCGAATAGCGGCATATGCTTCGAGATCCATGTCATCCCATTCATCATCGGTCATGTCAGCGGGCTTCTTCAACTTTCCACCTAAAGCCTTGTGAAGCTTTTGAGATATGAGAACGTCATTCATCTGATTTTTCCAAAAGCCAAAATTATTCTTTCCATTGAACTTCTCAATTTTGTACTTCCCAATCTTGCTTGACGGAGCCATCTCAAGAATCTACCCAATTAACTTTCTCTGAGAACTCCAAAGCTCTTATACCAATTGTTGGACGCACAACGAAAATAGACCCAGAAAAATCAGAGGCACATCAGAAAAAGTTCACAACCACAAAGATAAGGATTTATGTGGTTCGGCCAAGATACCTACTTTTACGGACGAGGGTGATTCAATTCCACTCTGAAGAAGAAAAAGAATTAGAATTGCTCTCAACACTTCTCTCCTTTCTCTCAAGAACTCTCTAAAACTAATTCTCTAAAAAACTTTTGTGTTGAACTTATTCAATAATTTTTTTCTCTCTTATGTCAAACTTATTCAACAATCATTGAGCACCATTTGCGATCTCTCAAAGAGAAACCTTTGGCCCCCTTTATATAGCATACCATATGTCTATACATGAAAATCCAATATTATGTAGGAATATGAATCCAATCTTATTCTTTAAAGATATGGTCAAATCCAACATTATGTAGGAATAGTAATCCAATCTTATTCTTCAAAGAAGTGGTCAAAGGTCAAAGTCAATCATTTTCAAAGATATGGTCAAATGGTCAATGCTAATCTTCTTCAAAGATATGGTCAAATAAACTAGTCAATCTCCTTTAAAGATATGGCAAATATATTTTCCTTCAGTCGATAAAGGACTGTCAGTCGGGCTTTTGGGACAATGTACCTTAAATATATGGCAAATAAACTAGTCAATCTCCTTTAAAGAAAAAAATAATTCAAGTGCATGAGGACTTTGTCAGTCGGACTTTTGGGACAATGTACCTTCTCCAGACTCGATGTTCTGTTCAAGCACTTTTCCTTAAGTCTGCCCCAACTGTTCCAGTTGTTTGAACATTTGAAAAATAGAGTCTGTTTTTCACGCAAAATAGTAAAAGTCAAATTATTTGAAAACAAATTCTTTTATAAGTTATAAGTCAATTAGATATAAATAATAGAAAAAGTTCTATTTTCTCTATGAATTTTTGTTCCTCCGAGAAAAAATAGAAATGTCTCCTACATTATATTCTACAGAAAATTTACTGTAGCGAAATAAATTTACATTAAATTCATGTAAACGAAATAAGTTTGAAATTTTTTTAAAAAAAGTCACGGTCCGCCAACAGTGTTGGCGGAAAACGCAACTTTTGTACACGTACGCAGACAAACAAATTAAAAAAAAAAACGTGGGCCCCACGGTCAATTTCCGCCAACAGAGTTGGCTGAAATTGGGGGAGGACAATTTCAGCCAACTCAGTTGGCGGAATTTGGCCCCATGGGGCCCACGTTTTTTTTTTTGGTTTTGTTTGGTTTGGTTTGGTTTGGTTTGGTTTGTTTACTTAGTTTGGTTTGGTTTTTTTCGTTGGTTTATTTTAATTAGTTATATTTTTGTTTTATTTATTTAGTTTAGTTTAGTTTTGTAATTAGATTTAAGTAAATTTATTTTAACGAAATAAAATTAAAATAAATTAATTGGAAAGAAATATTTATAAATATTTTTTTCGGAAATTTGTTTCCAAAGTATCAAAATTTGTATAAATTCCATCTAAAGCATAAAAGTTTAAAATATGACGAAAAAATATCAAAATGAATTGGACATTTATATTTATAAATATTATATTTTTATCGTAAATTTTTTCGTCGTTAACAGACGTTAAAAAATAATAATGTTAAAAATCTGTCGTAAGACTATTACGTCTGCCGTCGAGCAGACTTCGAGCAGACTTCAAGCGGCCATAACTACTTGTTTTGAGATCATTTTTCGTTAAATAATAAGTCGATTTGTATGTTTTCGACGAGAGTAACACAAATCATGTAGAAAAAAAATTTATCCGAAATAAGACACATATGTTACAGGCAAAAATATAAATTTTAAAACTTTAAAGTATCATAACTTTTGACTGGGAGATCGAAACAAGGTCCAGTTTGTGCCAAAATGATCGTATGGAAAAGTACTACAGGATAAACAGTTTCACCATTTGACGGACTTCGAAAATTTTTAGAATCGTCAAAAAATGATGTTTCGACCTCCAAATTTGACTTTCGGTAATATTATTTTTGAATATTTAAAATTTACTGTAGTGAAATAAATTTATATTGGATGTGGGAGCCCACGGATTTAAAATGATGTTTCGATCTCCAAAAAAATTTAGGAAATATTTAAATTAATTATTTTATGTCTATTATGAAAAAAGAACTAATAAAACAAAAAAAATAATCAAACCAAACCAACTAAATCAACCAAAACAAACCAACCCAAACCATCCAAAAAATCCGTGGGCCCCACACCAAAATTCAGCCAACATAGTTGGCGGATTTTGGGTGTGGGGCCCACGGTTTTTTTGGGGTGGTTTGGGTTGGTTTGTTTTGGATTGTTTTGGTTGGTTTTATTTAGTTGGTTTGTTTTAATTAGTTTTGTTTTATTATTTGGTTTAGTTTTTTTTATTTAGTTTTTTTTATTTAGTTTTGTTTTGGATTTTAATTTTTTTAATTTAATTTTGTTTTGAATTATGGTTTGCTTTGGTTTTTTTATTTATGGATTGATGTTGGTTCAGGAATTGGTTCACATGGAAGGGAATAATGCTCCTCGGTTTGATGCACCCCAGTTTGAAAAAAATAAATTTCTAAATATTTAGTTTTGTTTTTTTATTTATGGATTGATGTTGGTTCAGGAATTTTTTTTATTTAGTTTTATTTTTTATTTAGTTTTGTTTTGAAAAAAATATTTCTAAATATTTCTTTCCAATTAATTTATTTTAATTTTATTTCGTTAAAATAAATTTACTTAAATCTAATTACAAAACTAAACTAAACTAAATAAATAAAACAAAAATATAACTAATTAAAATAAACCAACGAAAAAAACCAAACCAAACTAAGTAAACAAACCAAACCAAACCAAACCAAACAAAACAAAACAAAAAACGTGGGCCCCATGGGGCCAAATTCCGCCAACTGAGTTGGCTGAAATTGGCCCCCCCAATTTCAGCCAACTCTGTTGGCGGAAATTGGCCGTGGGGCCCACGTTTTTTTTTTAATTTGTTTGTTTGCGTACGTGTACAAAAGTTGCGTTTTCCGCCAACACTGTTGGCGGACCGTGACTTTTTTTTAAAAAATTTCAAACTTATTTCGTTTACATGAATTTAATGTAAATTTATTTCGCTACAGTAAATTTTCTGTATATTCTAAGTAACTCCTCAACCATTAATTTTTGTTGAATAAGCGTGTCACACCCCCTGATGTTGCATAACCAAAAGTCTCCATTGATGGTGATATCATACAAGCCTAAATTACACTAGTACAAGGCAAGAACAATCATAGTCGATAAAATATCTCAGAAATAAAGTCATTGCAGCAAAAAATAAGTAGAAAAGTTGATAAAATACAAGATATATGAAAAATAATTTTCTTGATTTATAATTTGTAATGAAATTACAATGGCACTTAGCCAAGAGAACAATCTGATTACAAACACTAGATCTTATTACGATGAACGATGCCACGAGACTTACAATTTATGAAACTAATACAATTGACACTGTCACATACAATCTGTCCCTTATAAACAAAATATAATATCTTCCAGCCGAACAACATAAAGTTGCCAAACGAGCTACACACGCATCTGAACGTCCAAACAACTCCCACACTTGTAGAGGAGGGGGTCAACACATTGAGTAATGTACTAGTGAGCGGACTTTAGCCGACTCATCTAAACTAACACGATAATCATGTGAGAACAAGTAAAATTATTATGTGGTCTTTCTATTTTTGTCTTAGGATCAGTTAACAATTCATAAACATATATATAAAGCATAAATTACTTGGAAAAATAAATCTTATCCCATGCTAACATCCTTTCTTGCAAAAAATGATATCATTTATAGTATATAAATGTATCATAAGTGTGTTCCTACATCAATTGTTAACCTTCATAAAATATAAATGTATCATGAGTTCGTCCCTGTGAATAATCTGATAGGTTTGTAAACAGATGACATTAGCATGATAACTATATGAAGGTTATTGGTGACACACAATCTTAAACTATTTTCTGGTAAGACGACGAATTCTTTTAGTGGAGGTTGCGAGCCTTACTTATGGTCCTGAATTATTCCTATTGCGACTCCAGTCTGGATATTTACCTCCACTGAAGATCTTGCAATACTCCGTATGTGAAGTACGTTCCACATAATTTTCTCCTACGCATGTCGAATCGGTTCCAGTGTCCCGACGACTGTTCGAGAAAACAAAAATTTTGAAATCAAGTTGTCCATGACCATGCAAATGTGCGAACAATTAAAATATAAAACATATGCATAGTACGAAAACTGAAATAAAGAAATATAAATCTCTACTGACACAACCGTTCATTTTTGCGAAATCCAAACTTCTATTCGATGTTCCGATTGGTGACCCATATGTCACAAATGTTTCGTGTTACCGTCCCACCTCAAATAATTTTGTGGTACCGCAGCACATTTATACCGCTCCACAAATCCAAAGATTTTTACCTTAACGACTCAACAGTTACAAACATTTCTGCACACTTCTAACTTCTTACAACAACAGTATAATATTTCATATCCTCAACAACATCACAATATTTAACATGATAACATAACAACAGTACAACATCCCACATTTCTATAACACCAAATACATTATTTCATATTTCTAATAAGCAAGTTAACATCCAAAATTTACTTTCCTATATCTTGGTTCTTTTTTTACTTAGTATTAATAATCTCGTGGCATATAGAAACAAGTACAAGTAAAATATTTTTATTAAATATGATGGTAACAAAGAGAAGGACTAAAATCATCCAACATGAAAAATAACTTTATGTCCTGACCGAACAGATACCGAACAATTTTTTAAAAAGGCGATTTGATGTAATGCACAATCTTCTTAATTGGTATAATCATACAAGCTAGCCATGCTCAATAAACCATCTAATTCGACCAAATTAAGCAAATTTGCATCATCGTTCAAAGTCTGCGATTTCTCGCATAACTCAAATCCAACCAACCTATTTAATCCAACAAGCCAATAATATGTCTCCGCTCGGAACGAGACATTAAACCGATAACATATATTTCTAAATGATTCCTATGCATGAATCCAAGTCCAATCAGACCTTTCGAACCAACTAGCCAGTCCAATGTATCGTACGAAACATGACATTACAAAACAGAGGCTACGGTAGCTGGTAGCTGCCAAATCTTCTACTGGGAAGATGAAAGAAAGCGTTAAGAGACCTGTTCCTACCAATTGGGACTTGGTTGAGGACTTGGAAGAGGAAGAGGAAGAGGGGAAATCTCGTGTATATTCAATAGAGTAAGCACCTTTGGTGTGGCTATTAATTTATATACAAGTATGGGTTAATTACAAGAGAGAGCAGATTTGTTACAAAAGATAACAACCATATTTCGAGGGAATACACATCCATAATTGGTTTGTACAATCATGTCAAATAGTAAACTACAACAGAATCGTATTTCTACACTGAAAATAGAAGGGAATGGGTTGTATTTTATCATCGCACTTCAACGGATGGATGAGGAAGTGCTCCTCGATGTTAATAGTGGTATTTTTTTTATTTTTTTTTTAATGTCTGACAATACGTACAAAACTTTAAACACGACGTGTTGTATGTTATTTGGATCCATTGTTTCCACATTTTTTTCGTCCTGTTAATAGTGGTACTTAATGACCTCCGTCCCCAAATCCCAAAATATCTGCGGATGGCTGCATTATTCAGCTGGTTTTACTAAGTAATTTATGATATTAGATTAACACTACGACTCTCTACTCTTGTCATGGAATGGTAGCACTTCTTTATCGGACACATGCAAAATAATGAAACTGACATAAGCTAATTTATCAATAAATTTCTTTTCTATCATGCATCCAAAATCTTTATTTTTGTCACACGACAAAAATAGAATGTGAAGACTAAGATATCAGTAAAAGAAGCAAAAGGAACATCAGCTTTACATAAATAAATAAATAAATATATATATATATATATATATATATATATATATATATATATATATATATATATATATATATATATATATATATATATATATATTTGATATGTCATTTTTGCCGGAAATTAAGTTTTCAAGAAAAAATTTAAATCGTGTCCATATCCACGGATAGAGCAGATCAGCTGTCCCATTTATTCAGTCTGGTATTATGTCCCTCCTAATAGCTTGGTGGGTCCCGTCGGTGTTAAAATAAAATACACAGAAAGAGGGGACAGAATACCGGACTGAATAAATGAGACATAATACCGGACTGAATAAATGGGATAGGAGATCTGTTCTCAATGAGAGCCTCCATCATAACTAACATGTCACGATCCCACGAACGCATTAAATATACTTTCTGGTTTTAACAATGGTAAGACTTTTCAGCAGTGGTCATCAATAAGTGATCACTCGCATTCTCTCTGTCCACCTTCACAATCAAACTAGCCCCAAGTATTTCCCTCTTTTCTAACATGGTTGAAGAGAGGAGTTACAGTTATCAATCTCCAAGCTCAACTGTAATGGCAAAACAACTACTTTTTCTTTTATGGTGATCCAATACAATCTTCACTATCTGGCCGATTTTGAGGGAATACAATGGATGTAACCTCAATAGGCCTCTTGAATTCATAGACCTTTTATATATATATATATATATATATAATTTGGATCTATATTTAGTTAAGTCTTTTTCGCAATCACTATTCCGCAGGTCCAACTATTCTAGAAAACTTAAAAATATAATAATAGGATAAATGATAATTCCTATCTCAATTGAAAGGTATTCCATTTAAATAATTTTTCTTACTTGATATTAATTTTAGATTAAATTTTTTTTATTAAAATTTTTATATGAGAATAGCTTCCATTTATTTTTCGCGGACAATACTTAATTTATGGATCTTAGCTCCGGGTCTGCCCATGGTGAACCTATCTTAAACAATACAATCCTAAAGCCAAACAAACATCTACATTTTCAGCCTTGAACTTTGCGAAAAGCAGAACACAACCCAAGTCAACCTTGGGGTGTGCATGTTTTGGACCATTTGCAAGTAATCCCAACCATTAATATTATCGGAAATGATATAATGCAATCTCCTAGTTTGATTCCATGAATTTTTGGAGAGAGGAGGAAGGAGATGCTCTACACAGTATACAAAAGAGAAAAAAGAAAAATAAGCCATGTCATTGATCAATCCAATGCAAATTTACACAGTTGCTACACTAGACCTTGCTAGTGTAAGAGAATTAAATAAAACAAACAAACAAACCCAAACCAAACCAAACCAAACCAAACCAAATCAATATGGTCTTAAATAACAAAGACAATTTGCCCCAGTGCTACAACTAAAGAACCAAACTCTACAACCAAGTAAACCAAAGATCAACAATACCTTGACAATGTTACAGGTGAAGACAGGATTTGTACACAATGGAAAATGTAAGGAGACACTAGCAGAACAAGGCACATTTTACGACGTTACAATGATCATTCCAAACTCGAAAGAAACATTGCATAAGAGATCAGAATTCCCATTTCTTCAATTCCATTCCATCAGGCGGGCTTCCCTCGACCTTCTTTTTACCCACATCTTTCCAATTGGTGGACAACACCGTGCCATTGGACTCCACCTTTACCAGATAAAAAAAGTATTAGCCCAATTAGAGCTATATGAATATCTCAAGTCGAGAAGACCATTTCTTAAATCCAGAACAATAAAAAATCTGAAGGAAATGAAACATTCAATATAAAACAAACATATATTATCTTACAAAAGATTTGCTTATGGCTCGCCTCGTATCTTCATCAGCATCTTGGTATATATAACGGAAAAATTTATGCAAGGCAGCATCCCCATCGAGTTTCTCCTCTTTTTCCTGAAAAGAACAGTAAAAACATCTTAAGAAAAAGACATGCCGACTTAGATCCAAAAGTTGCACGAATAGATCCAACAAAACCTTCATTGTCTACCTCCTTTTTCACTTCAGCCACCACTTTATCCCAATCAGTTTTAGATTTAGAGGAAGGATATGAAGGTTTCTGGGAACTTGGAGCTGTATGTCCAAAAACAAAGGGGAAAAGTCAGAAGGCCAAAACAGGGTATTTACTCCCCTACTTATCAACATTATCAACAATATCAAGTCATCTGGAAAATCTAACAGAACCGTTTATTCTACTAGCATGGTTAGCGACCCCCATCAAATATTATTTATTCCTGCTCCGAGCGCATTACCTACCTTTGATCAATAATTAGTGCACGCAAAGTAAAACACAAATAAATAAAAGATGTAAAGGAAACAGTTTCATTCAACATTATGAAATATACAGCATGAATCATACTAGAGAAAGAGATGGGTCATAGACAACAGACTAAGCAGGCCTTCCACACATTTTCATAAAAGGAAATTGAATCTGATACAAACATTAGATAATGTTCAAATTCAAATATGGACATGGACAGGCGGGTAAGGCTTAATTAGGAAAGCACAAGTGGCTTTTACTTCATTCCTAAGTTTCTAAAACCAAGTAAGATAACCTTTAATGGGTACAAATAGTATGCGACTAATATCCTCCAAAAATGCCATCAGTAATGCACAGTGGACACACATTTGCATGTCCACATTCTTTGGCAAAATTATCGATGATATTTCTTAAGAATCCACAAATGTTCTATGGACTACTGGGTTATTAAGATATATCTGAACAAAGTAGCTGAAATGAGCTCAAGAAGGGTGTCTGGCAAAATATAAAATGAGAAAAAGTAAATAAAGAGCATTCGAGATAGTTTGAGGTGTCAATTAAGGATAAATCGTGAGAAAACCATTTGAGTTGGTTTAATCACGTGCAATGGAGACTAAGGGATGTATTAGTTAGACTGGAGGAATATCTTAACCGAAGGAGCTGATATGGCATTTGCTAATGTTAGAAAGAAGATGACCCTGATGACCCTTAACAGAGCTGCCTGTAAATTGTTCTTTTTTCAATCACGACTTTTCATGAAAGAAAATGTGGATAGCTGGGATGCCCACTTGCTACAGGTACCAAAGCTTAAGCACTTGGCCTAGTTAAATATTTCCTGAGGGATTTTATTTTCTATTTCAGATATAGCTCTGACAAAATAACTAAATAATAAAATCAAACTAAGAAGGTTACTACACTTCACAAATTTGATGTAGAAACAAGGCGAACTGACGCTCTGAGTCACTCCAACAGTTCACTGCTACACAGACAGACTTCACTGGTACATATATGCGATAGGCAGCAAATGGTTGTAAGCAAAAAGGAAAAGAAACATAGCAAAACCTGCTTTATTAAAACTTTAGAGCACAGACATGAAGTTCAGTATTTGTTGTCAGCACTCAGTAAAACCAATTTTACCAACATTATATTAGCAGAAATGTAACTACCTGACATTGTGTTTATCTTCTGTTGAACTGTTTTCTTATCACTAAATTCCAAAGACGTCCACGTGATAGGTTCTTCTTTGGCAAGGCGAATTTCAATTTTGGTCGACAAAATATGATATCTACACTTGTCTGGTATGATCTGCTTGTTGACCAACCAGAAAAAAAGAATACTAGTTTAGCCACAATAAGAGCAAGAAAATTAGCTATGCTCGTAGCAAAGTTGCAAGATACTAGCTACAAACATGTCCCCAAGTGACGTCCAGTAAAAAATAATGATCCAAAGAACACAAAGCACCCTCTCAATCACATAGCCAATGGAAAATGTTTCCGGAACTTGATAAACAAAAACATCTTCAAGGAAAAAAATACAAACAAGAAAGGTCAGCCTCAGAGGCCTTAGCACCTTCTGTAGTTTTCATATGTTTCCTGTTACTTAGGTGACCATGATGATGAATGTTATTACAATAAAGAACATTTACAAAGATCATAATCATATTTGACAGAGATAGACACCTGTAGTGAAATGACTATGATGTGGGTTATTACAAGAAATTGCACTAACGGAGTTGATAAACACGTTCTGTAAAACTGGACTAACTAGTGCAAATCGTCCTGTTCCAGATACAAAGAGTAACACATTACTTACTCCATGCTTTTAGCTAATTGCCAAGAGCACAAATAAAATTGTGGAAAGTTGTTCATGACAATAGAAGAAAGGCACTATCCATTATATATCCTTGCAAATGGCGCTTTCTAACATTTTCTTATGTAACGTTAAATTTTTGTTGCATCCAGTTATTTATACTTTGATGTAAAAGAACATCCTATAAGCCCCATCCTGAACTGATTTTACTCCCCAAGCACTAACCCTATCAGTGTGACCAGATGGAAATGATAGGTAATTGTAAACCAAAACCATCTTGTCATAGAATGGCTTTGTCTATGTTAACAATCATAACGATTATGAACTATGATTCTCAGCAGCACCATTATTACTGTGACCGTGAAGCTCACACAATTTTGCCAAGGGGCTAAGACTTTTTGTTGTTTGTATGTTTGAATCTACACTTCAGCAGGAAGTCCATCTTATTGCCTCCTCTCCACAGCTCTCTTGAAGAAAAATGGAATCTCATCCGACCATCATGAGTGACAACTGGAATAACAAGCATAAATGCAATTTCTCTTTTGTTATCTTTTCTTCTCATGGAATTCCATGTTTTATCGATCAAAGTGTTCGGCAATTAAAAGCATGTCCAGATTGAGAATGCAGCCGAAATGAGAATGTGAGTTTAGTGAGTGGGGCAATAAATAGAAAGTCGAAAGATGGATAATGTGCGTATTCCTAGGTTAGTCAAAAAGGATTTCTGAAGCACATTGTAATTGTGATTTCAAAATCAAAACCACAGTGACTTCGGACAGAACACGAGGATTACATAATACAAGTGGTTGTGATTTTGATTCTGTAATCACATCTATTTTGTGTTTCTGAAATTGTCACTTAGAGAAATAAAAATATTTATTATGAACTTTCAATGTATCTAAAAAACAATTTAGATTATAATACATGATATTAAAGCTTATTTGATATGTTTTGATAATCTGGTGATTTAAAATAGTATTATTCAACTAATTAAAATATATATCGGATTTAACATACTATAAATCCATTTAGGTTAAGCCCTAACCAACAACCCTTTACCTAACTCGATTTTTTTAATGATGTGTTTGGATCTTAAAAAGTGAACCAAAATGAATTTGGGTCTAGTCCGGCTAAAGGATATGAAGCCATAAATATTGTAGGGTCAGGTTCGGACTTGTTTTATTGGTATAACAAAATTATCTTCTTATATGTAAGAAGTTGACTTGATCCATTTTTTTATCATTAACCCCGTTTGTGTCTTAAAAATGAATTTAAATAAGTATCTGATTTGAGTTAAATAAAAAGTATGAAAGCCAAAATATTTTTGGATCATGTTTGGATTTTTTTCAATTTCAATATATAAATAATTCTCATGTCTACCACTAACTCGATCCAATTCCAACAAAAAGTCAAGTTCGTATATTAATTAATAACAAACTAGAATAAACTTTCGGTTGTATTTAGTATATATTATGAAAACCAATTTTTTCTGATTTTCGGTTTTACATTGTTGGGACGAGGTGACGGTGGTGGTGGTGGTGGTGGCGGGGTCCATGGTGGTGACCGTCGATGGCCCAGTAGTGAATGGGATGGTCAGTTGATAGGAGGTGAAAAAAATGGTCATGAAAATAAACAAAAGTGAGAGATGCGTTGTTTCAAGAATTCCACTCTTTTATGGTGTGGTTGAAATAGATGTAAAATGAACATAAAAGGAATGTGTGATTTGAAATATTTAATCATGATGATTTTCAAAACATCTGGTTTGCAAATCCCGATAGACTAACCATCCCCCCCCCCCCCCCCCCACCACACACACCCACCCACCCACCCACCCCAACCCCTAAAAAAAAAAACAAATAAAAAACAATAGTTTTAACTTCTGCCATGCAACATAGGTCGCCACACTAAGCAGCCAAAGTATTCCATGCCAATATAACCTCTATACACTAAACTAAAAATACACACACCAACACCGTTCTCTCAATTGCTCACAATAATAACACCAATAGTAGCAGGATTAATGAAAAATGTTAACAGCAGCAATGACCATCGTCTCAAACAGATGGACGCTTCAAAAAGGTGCAACGGATAGATGGTAGAGAATGGCACAATGATTGAATTAGATCAAACTATAGATCTTCAAAAGGACTTCAGAGAACAAGCTGCTGAACATCCTACAACAATGGAGTCGGCATACCAAACAACACATTACTAATAAACACAAAGATTTAACGTAGAAGAGGAATCTATGCATCAAGACATTTCAGTCGGCTTGTTAACCAGGAAAAGAAACATGCTGAAGAGAGCACTCACAAGAGAAAAAGAGCGACTCAGTGTAAGGTGCACAAAGAAGACTAAAAAATATTGCCACATACAAGGGATACTACACCCGTCTACACGAGTACAGCATTTTAACCTGTTTCTGAGATGAAGTGGAAGTGATTTACCTTTCCAAACAAACGAGGTTGAAAATGATAGCTGTCTTCACCAGGAACATCTATAACACACCTCAGCTGGAAAGATTCAACCAATCAAATTGTCAACAACTAAAATAACCTAATATGAAAGAAACTGTAATCTGAATGTATATTGCAATTCAAGTTAAATATAGAAATTATGAAAATAAAAGGACTTGAAGGGTTAAAACTTACAGTTTGTTCACCAAAATCAACTGATACATTTCCAGCAGCAATACCCTTGGCAAAAATTGTCAACACCACTTCTGTAGAAGAATTATAGTAGTCATGCCTGCATTATAAACACGGAGACTTGAAGAGTGAGTATTTATTCAAATAAAATTCTCTACTGACACAAACATTCCACTATCAAAAGAATACACCATGGTGGCTGTTAATAATGACCTCAAGATAGATAAGGAAACAATTTACAACTGTCTCCTCTTCTACATGTGCCAGCAGTGCCATGCGTCATTACTCCCTCCAGCATCCCTGCGCCCCAATACTGGCCAAATAAAGGCATGACACCAAGATTACGTCTGACACAGAATCATAACAAAAAGGACTTTCTGAACGCCTCGAAAGACGTGAGCACGCTAAATGACAGAACCTCATGTCAGCATGAACTTTACTCCAGATAGGCATGCAGTGCCACGTGTACGAGGCCCCATGCGTTCCAGATTCCATGCGGTCCATGCGTCTCTGGCCCCATTCGTTCCAGACTCCATGCGTTCCATGCGTCTCTGGCCCTATGGGTTCTAGACTCCATGTGTTCCATGTGTCCTATGGGTCCCAGACTCCATGCGTCGTGGCAGGGTTCCCTGAGACGAAATCTTTCTGTTGCGACTGAAATGATTCTCTATAACTAAATACGGGCCATGTGTCAAGCTGACAAAGTCACGGAAACAAAAGACGAGAACCGTTCAGATCTTCAGCAACAACAAATCGCAACAAACGTCCACATGACAGCTCGGCCTGGACTCAACTACATTGTGTTAAGGATGTACACGTGGCAGCATGTCCATATCATGCGCCTACAGTTGCAACTGTATTATGTTGAATGAGCCCCCTGCGGCCACCAAACAGAAGCATATGCGGCACCTATAGCTCACCAACATGATGGTTATAAATAGGAGCAACTTGGACGTTCCAAAGGCTGGTTTTTCTGCTTCAGAGACCATATCCCTCCAGACGAGCTACGTACGTGCACACAAGCTCAGGAGAGAAGAGAGGAGAGCATCAGCATTCTCTCGTCGGACCGTCAACGGAGTAAAAGAGACGATGCAGTACTCGATCTCCATCGTCACATTACCTGGATCAAAAATATTGTACTTAGATTTTCTGTTTATGATTTCTTTGTACTTTTTCTTTGTTATTAAACGAAGGTTTCCCAAACTTACTTCAATGGCAAACAAAGTGACGACTCTGCTGGGGACTTCCTTCTCCTCTGATGAGAAGGTCGTAACACAGTCCGACGCGTCGAAGCTGGTTTCGACCCAGATGATGCTGGTTGTACGCTTCGACTAGCAAGCATTTGCGAAAATGCTCTCTGAGGACGGCGCTTCACTGAGGCTGGCAAAGTCTAAGAAGACCCGCAGGACATGGGTTGCAAAGGCCGATGTGTCTCACCCAACTGAGGAGCATGCGCTCCCCGTCTCTCTCCCAGACGCAGAGGACGCACATCATGCGTCCACACGAGCTGACGCCTTTCATGCGACAGCCTCCTTTGACAAGGAAGGTGCTCAGCACTTGAGCTATGGCAGAGAAAACATTACGATGGCAGGAGTTCGAGTGCTAAGACACGTTCCATGCGACCACATCAAAAGCCGCATAAGGAGTACTATGCGGTACCGGTCGGCGGCCGCATGCGGCTAGGACAGTAATAGAAGTTCCGTCTTCGAAGCGCTGACTCCATGCACCATGCTGAGAAAGACGAAGATGTAAACTTGGACTCTTCATACTACGTACCGGCGCGTGCTAGGACGAAGAAGTATAGGGCAATACGAGCTCGCCAAGCTCAAGCAATTGCTCATTCGACCGACCGTCAGCAGACGCAGCTAACAGTAATGCGTACCCCTGACGGAAAGTTGTACAAGACCGACCCATGCGTCCAACCCGCAGTGGCAATTGGACATGGTCAGTTTAAAGAGTCTTTCATTAGCAACATGGAAAATGGAAAAAAGTTCTTGTACGAACCTCAGATCAGGGAGCAAAGTCAACACCTACGCACCCATGTGCTCGGTCTACCCAGACTCATAAGAAGGGTTCAAAAGTGAATCAGCCCTCGCTTGACTTGCGCAACGTGATCAATCACAAGCGCAAAGCAAGGGAGTCAACTACGATATATGAAGTGTCCTCCCCAGGGCATCACTGTGCCAGCATTATCATCAACTGCTGCTGTAACAAAGTAGCAGGAGCCACAAACAGGTAGTCGGCATTCCAACAACTGCAACCAAAGGCACCCACCCGGCTGCAATCCGGAGAACAGGTGCAAGCACTAGAGGCTAAGGAGCTGCCCCTCGCCTCATGTTATTCTGCTCGGAAGGCCTCCTCCATAAGGGGAGGTCAGAAGTCCAGCATCTCCAATCCGTCGCTCTCGGCCAACGAGTCAAGAAGACGGATCCCAGGAAGACAGGCAGCGGAACCCGCATAAGGTGTTTTCCTAGGCACCCGCTCAAAGAGGAAGCTGTCAGCCACTGGAGGTAGTTCTTCCTTAGGATCCCAGGTGGCTACGCAACACATTCCGATAAGACGGTGATTTCCAAGGAGCAGATGCTGAGATCGCTGGGAGTAGCCACCCTCATCAAGAGGACGCAGCTTCCTACGTTGGGGGTAGTGTTCCCTCCGAGTCCGAAGAGGATGCGGCACTACCAACTTTCTCGGATGACTATGCACGGCAAAAGTCTGAGGCGGAAAGTGTGACGTCCACCGTCCCATCCATTTCTTCCCATGTGAGAACATACATGGAAGGGGACGATCACGAGGGCCCCAACGATCGACAGCGCCTCGAGGCCAAGATGCAAACCATGAGTGTGTCAATGCTGGCCTTGACCCAGACAAAGTTGGAGATCAAGGCAAATATAGCCTCACAACCAGCAAGGGCCTCTGGTCAAGCAAACCTGGACCCCGGGACCAACGTGGATTCAAATGCAACCGCTCCACCCGCTGGCTGTAATCATCCCCTGCCCAGATCATCTGCTCCTTCCGCAGTCGATGAAGCCCGGAAAGCAATGCGGGAGGTACGAGAACTCCCGGGCCTGCCTAGAGGACTCATTATGCGAGCTCGGGATCCGACAACCGTATCCCCTTGAGTAGAGAGATGTACCATACCCGCCCAAGTACAAACCCTTTAACTTAACTCCATTTGATGGAAAGACATCTCCCCGTCAATTCATGAGTTACTTCGAGACGGCAACGGGACATCTGCCTCGCAACGATGCCCTCTTAACCAAGTTCTTTGTCGGGACATTGTCTGGAATAGCTTTCGATTGGTTCTGCAGACTCCAGAAAAACTACATTTCGTCGTTTAACGATCTCAAAGGTCTTTTCCTTGCTCGGTTCTACGACGGAAGAAATGACATAACGATGTCCTCTTTAATGGACATCACGCAAAGGGAGAAAGTCTATACGGGAATACATCGAGCGGTACAGGCAAGCGGCGCTTAAAGTTATCCCCCGACAACTCTGAGTCCACGCTGATGGACATCTGTCGGAGAAATCTCCTCCCCACAAGCCGACTCTGGATGGGCGACTCTCAGTTTAAAGACTGGACGACGTTCATCATAAATATTGTCGGTGCTGAGAAGAAAGTAAATGACGCCCGTCTCTTGGGAATACAGATCCCCGTCGCTGATGATAGGGGAAAATGCCCTTACAACAACAATAACAACAGCGGCAATAGCGTCCGGGATGGTAAGAGGAAGCAGACTCTTGTCGCTAATATAACCAAGAAGCCCGAGCAAAAGTCCGCAGAGGCTCCAAAATCGAAGGAAACTTATTCCTTTGATGATGACGTCAACGTGCTAATAAAGGGAAACAAGCTTCGGCTCCCCGACGTCAAGCGTCATGTTGAGGCAGTCGATATGAATAATCTGAAGTACTACAACTACCATCGATACGTCCACCATGCGATGCGGGATTACTACACACTGAAGCGGTACATCCAGCGTCTACTCGACACCAAGACCCTCACCTTGGACTTCAATGACAAAACAGTTGCCGCTAACATGGTATCTCTCCAGTTTGGTAACTTTCCAGCAACGAAAGTCCAAGACAGAGTGATCCCGATCCCTAGGGCAACAATGGAGGTTGTCAATCTCCCGCCAACTCGTGACCAAATAGTCGGGCTGATATCTCTCACCACATCACGGGGGGAGGTCAAGTGGGTTCATCCGGATCTTGCTCCTGACTTGATGCAACATGCAACACCTTCCGCCACCAAATCCAAGGGCAAGAAGTCCAAGTCCTGCTACACGATTTATATCCCTTCCGAAGAAGCTATGGCAGGAACAACGAGGTCAGGCCTTGCGTACCAACGAGAGTACGACATCACTGACGATGGTGCGCTCCCAATCGCCGCATCCGATCCGGGTCCATCCCAGCCTCTAACAGCGAACAAGTCCAAGAAGAAAAAATTTGCTTCGACAGATACCGCTCAGGGGCTGGAGAAGCCCTACAACTTCAACATCTTGGCACAACTGGCCAATACTCCAGCGAAGTTGTTACTATTCGAGCTTCTCCGACTCTCCAAAGACACTCGGGTTGCTCTGAGTGAGACATTGCAGAATGCCAACACCTACCTGAGGATCATGTCGCATGCCCCCACTGCAATAATGTGATGGAGGCAATACCCAACATCACGTTCTCACAATAAGACATGTTGCTAAAGAACAATCAGCACGATCGTCCTCTGTATTACACAGGGTACATTGGCTCTATCAAGGTGAACCAGATGCACATCGACCCCGACTCGTCAATCAGCATCATCCCGCAGAGTCTGCTTCAGACCTTGGGCATCCCGATGCATCGCCTGGCAGCAACCAATACTGCCATCAGTGGCTTCAACGCAGGGATGAGCTACCCTCTGGACAAGATTCGCTTGAAGTGTCAGATCGGCGATTTGAAAACAGAGGTCACCTGCTACGTCATAGACGTAGACGTATCCTACAACGTCCTGTTGGGACGTCCGTGGATACACCAGTACATGATCGTACCGTCAACCTTGCACTAGTGCTTGAAGTACGTGGACGATCATAGCGTCGTCAAGACGGAATTTGCCGACGTGGATCCATTCAAAGGGGTTGAGGCCTATTACTATGACTCAATCCTCTACAAGCAGATCCACCAAGATAAATATGGCAATGATGCTGACGATGAGGCAGAGACTGAGACAACATCAGACGAGCCCTTGAGAGTCCATCTCAAAGCACGCGCTCCCGACACAACCCCTCCCCTCATGGTGAAACTGCACAAGAAAGCACCCGAACCTCTGGTCGTTCGCCTTCGTAGGCCGAGTCGACCGTTGAAGGAAGATCCGGCACCTACTACGACTTCCGAACCTCTTGTGGTAAAGCTGTGTAGGAGACCTCCGAAGCCGTCGCTTGCACTTGGGGTAGATCTCGGAAAGGACGAACTTAAGGAGTACGTAGCCGCTCATGCTAACGTCCCTTCCCTTGACGATATAATTCATGAGAATAAGATAACTTATTTTATAAATAAAGCGCTATCTTTGAACTACTCGGATGTTGCACATCTCAGCACATTATATTTCATGGAGCACGGTCTAGACTTGCACCGACATACACAAGTGACTTACACCTATGCAGTAAATCGAGTTTTCCTTAGTCAAAACTGCTACTTCATAGTTCCGGCAAGGAAGAGGGGAGACAAACTCATCTTCTTCGACAGAGTGGAAAGTCCCCAATCCTCCGTCCCAGAGAAACTGGAGCCAGAACTCGATACCGGTAAAATGTCACTCCACCGGTACAGCTCTCAAACCAAGCACCTCATCCAGAAGATAGGGTACAATCTGAAAATCGCAAGGGGCTTAAACTACGGCAAAGGCCGACGGCTGCCTCTGCGTCTGCAGGCTCCTGCAGGCAAGTCCGATGATTACTACCATAAGACCAAGCATGGCTTAGGGTAGGTCACGCCTCCCACGACCCCCGAAGGATCGAATGAAGAAGATGAGTTACACTCTCACTCTTCAGAATCTTCCTCTTGGGACTCCAATGTCAGTATCGGGGAGATGCTCAAACAAATATTATCTGCCAACATGGTGTCAGCTGCCCCTGAGGAAGACGACGTGGATCCACCTAAACTCTTTGAAATAGAACTGTGGGCCCAACGCCTAGACACACAAAGGGAGATGCAGTTCGAGCAACGGGAACCTCCCACTGAGGACGAAGTCGTACAAATCGATCTGGGCGACCAATCCTCCCTTAAACCTATTTTCATCAGCAAAAGTCTGTCCGATGAGGATCGGGAATCCTACTACAGCTCGTCAGGGAATACATCGATGTCTTTGCCTGGAGTTACGAATACATGCCGGGATTGGAACCCTAAATTGCGGTCCACAAACTCAACATCTTGTCGAACGATAAGCCGGTCAAGCAACAACAACGGCGGTTCCAGCCGGACATCATGAACGCCATCAAAGCTGAAGTCAACAAACTGATAGCTAGTGGCTTCATCGGCGAGGAACAACATCCGGATTGGGTAGCCAACATCATGTCCGTCATCAAAAAGAACGGAAAGATCCGAATCTGCATTGACTTTCGTGATCTGAGCGACATGTCCTAAGGACGAGTTTTCCCTTCCGATCACAGACATAATGATTGACAACACTTGTGGCTTCGAGCGCATGTCCTTCATGGACGGATTCTCAGGCTACAATCAAATCAAGATGTTTCCTGACGACGAGAAGCATACATCGTTCCGAACGCCGATAGGAGTGTACTTCTACACAGTCATGTCCTGCGGTTTGAAGAACACAGGTGCTACGTACCAGTGAGCTATGGGCACTATCTTCCGTGAACAGCTGCTCAAGACAGTGGAGTGTTACGTTGATGACATCCTTGTCAAGAGTCGCTCTAAAGATGATCACCTCCGATACTTGAAGACTGTGTTCGACCTGATGCGTGCGCATCAGCTCAAGATGAATCCTACAAAATCCTTCCTAGGAGTCTCCAGCGGCAAATTTCTAGGTTTTGTCATAACTTCGAAAGGTATCCACGTAGACCCCGACAAGACCAAAGCAATCCTTGAAATGCACCCACCGAAGAACCTCAAAGAACTTCGTAGCCTTCAAGGAAGACTGGCATACACCAGGAGGTTCATATCAAACCTCTATGGACGTTGTCAGCCGTTCACTCAGCTCATGAAGAAGGGAGTCTCCTTTGTCTGGAACGAAGAATGTCAGCACGCCTTCGACAACATCAAGGAGTATCTCATGAACCCCCCAGTATTGGTGGCCCACGTTGTGGGAAGACCCTTTTTGCTATATGTGTGGGCAATGGATCACTCCCTCGGAGCTCTACTAGCCCATAAAAGTGATACATGTCACGAACAGGACATCTACTATCTCAGCAGAATGATGGCCGACGCAGAGCACAGATACAACCCCGTTGAGAAGGAATGCCTCGCTCTGGTCTTCGCCATTCAGAAGACTCGGCATTACGTGGCAGGACAAACCATCCATGTGATATCGCGAGTTAATCCTCAGGGTCCTTATGACTAAACCCGGAGCGCTCAACTCTCGCCTAGCCACATGGGCAATATTGTTGTCGCCGTACGACATGGTATTTGTCCCACAAAAGATGATCAAAGGCCAATCATTGACAGATTTTCTGGCATCCTACCTTGTACCGGAAACCTCGAAGCTCTACGAGGAGATCCCAGACGAAATAACGGACTCAAACATGACCACAAGCGCAGAAGCCGTTTGGCGAATGTCTTCGACGATGCTTCAAGAACAGGGCTCAAAGGCGATATTGTCGTTGGTGTCGGGATAGTACTGATTTTTCCACATGATCTGGTCATAAACCGCGCTTACTCCCTCACAAAGCCATACTCCAACAATGTGGCAGAGTACAACGCCCTCGTCATTGGGCTCCAACTCGCTAAACAAGTGGGAGTAGACTACCTGGAAGCCTACGGTGATTCCAAGCTGATAGTCAGTCAAATCCGGAGCGAATACGAGATCCGGCACGAGGACTTGATTTCCTACCACCTAGCCGTATTTGGAATAATCTCCATCTTCGAGGGGTTCTTCATAAAGCACGTCCCTCGGCTGCAAAACATCAAGGCTGACGCCCCGGCCGGCCTCGCTACCTCCCTGGCAGTTCCGGTCAAAATCCATCAGTTGATCACAGTGGTCGGTCAAGAGATTGTCTGCCCGAAAAATAATTTTCGTCTGTGCCTGAGCTACTCAGTAGAGACAAACACTAAATCCCAAGACCAAGACTGGAGGCTCTGATTCATCGAGTACGCGGTCTATGGAATTCTTCCCAATAACCCAAAGGAAGCCACTTTCATCAGAAGACGTTATCTCCGGTTCTATTACAATACGGTTAACAAAGTGTTGTATCGTCGTTCCTACGACGATCTTCTGCTACGATGCCTATCGAATGCAGAAGCGAAGCAGGCTCTCCGCGAGACTCACGACGGGATTTGTTGTGCCCATCAGCCCGGACCCAAGTTACAGGACCGTCTCCGGAGAATGAATTACTATTAGCCGACAATGGTAGCAGAGGCTGTTGACTATGCGAGGAAGGGCCAAGCGTGCCAAATCCACGCAGATTTTATCTACCAGCCCTCAAAATTCCTACACCTAACGGTAGCATCTTGGCCATTTGAAGCATGAAGAATGGACATTATCGGGCCAATTAGTCCACCTTCTTCTAAGGAACATCGGTTCATCTTGGCTATCACCGACTACTTCTCAAATTGGGCGGAAGCTGTTCCACTAACTGAATTCAAGACCTCAAACGTGATCAGCTTTGTCAAGCATCACGTTATATATCGCTTCGACTTGCCACGAAGGATCATCCACGACAATGGTCCACAGTTTGCAAGTCATACTTTTTACCGATTTTGTGACAAAAACTGAATCCAGAATGTAGTCTCGACTGCTTACAACCCACCAGCAAATGGTCTGGCGGAAGCATTCAACAAGACCATCATAAAGCTACTCAAGAAGTTCGTGTCATCCAATAAGCGCGACTGGAATGAGAAGCTGGGTGAAGGTCTCTGGACCTATCGCACAACGGTTTGGACACCTACTGGCAGTACGCCATTCTCCTTGGTTTAGGGAAGCGAAGCGGTCCTCCCACTCGAGATCCAAATTTTGCCACTCTGAGTGGCTCTTTCTAACCGATTTGACCGTTGATGACAATCACCGTCGATGGCTACAAGAGTTGGAAGCACTCGACGAGTAGCGTCTCTTAGGTCAACAGCGCATTGAGATGTACCAAGCACGCCTCCCAGGAGCCTTCAACAAACGGGTCAAGAAGAGGACTTACCAAGTGCATGACCTCGTCTTGACAGTAAGAAGACCGATGTGTATGACCCACAAGACGGCTGATAAATTCCAACCTAAATGGGAGAGCCCGTTCATTATGGAGTCCGTGTTTTCCAACGACGCCTACTGGCTCACAAAACCCAATGAAGACTTGCTCATGATGCCTATCAACGACAAGTTTCTCAAAAAGTACTATGTCTAAGCTAGACTTGTACTCCCTTTTACTATTAGCAGGACAACCAAAATGTACTGTGTACATTCCCCGTTGTTCATCCCCAACAAGTGTGTAAGCACAATACGCACAAAAGTTTGATGAAAGCCATTGTCTGTATTCAGGAATCCTGAATAGACAACAGACAGTGGATCCTCAAAAAGCTCACCAGCGGAGCCACCTTCAGGTCTATCCACACTTCGGGTAGACCACTCACAATCAGTACGCTTGAACATTAATTAGGTCAACATCACCTCTGAACTACTGTCCTAACCGATTATCCCCAGCAGGGTTTGCCATGTCATTCTTACCTCTGAGCAAACCTCTCTGTATGACTATCGATTGTCACGTCCATAATACCTCTGACATCGATCGTCATCTAAACTTATCACCCGTACTTAACTCTAAGTATGCCAGCGGTGTTAAGTCCACAAAATCTGTCACGTCCATATCACCTCTGGCAGGACTTGTCTCGAACTTATTACTTACACTCAGGTACGCCAGAAGTAATAAGGCCACAAAACCTATCACATTCATATCACCTCTTATAGGGTTTCGTTTCAAACTTATTACTTGCACTCTAGTGGACAAGAAGTAATATGTCTACCAAAGATCCCCCAGTTGGATGTCCTCAACGAAAGCAAACAGTTCATGTCCATATTACCTCTGAACTATGAGCTGTCAATTTTTCCATCCAAAAAAAATAACCATGTCCATATTACCTCTGGCTCGTTTCATTTTTCTTCCATACCGGGATCGTACCTAACCTCTCGGTATGACTATCGTTTAACTCACGTCCACGTTACCTCTGAGCTATTGTCCTCATATCCTCCCCAGTAGAGTTTGCAATGTCCTTTTTACCTCTAAGCAAACATCTCTATATGACTATCGATTGTCACGTCCATAATACCTCTGACATCGGTCGTCATCTAAACTTATCATCCGTACTTAACTCTAAGTACACCAGCGGTGGTAAGTCCACAAAACCTATCACGTCCATATCACCTCTGATAGGGTTTCGTTTCGAACTTATTACTTGCACTCCAGTTCGCAAGAAGTAATAGGTCCACTAAAGATCCCCAGTGGGATGTCCCTAACAAACTGCGGTGTTGTGCTTTGTCCACATTACCTCTAGCACAATACCCAAAGTCCACAACATGCAATATGACAAATACATAGAAGAAATTCTGGAAAATGAGAGACTTTATTGATTAATATTCAAGATCATGAGCACATATGTTGGAAATCCATTTTTAAAGATTTTTCATTAGTATTCAAGGTCATGAGTACATACGATGGAAATCCATTTTTAAGGGTTTTCATGAAATCTCGCTGACACGAACATTTTTCATTAGAGGCGCCCATCCGTGCTGTTGTTGCTACCGACACAAGTAGAGCCAGCAGCATAGCTCAATGTTTTTCGGATCATCCCTCCACAGTGCAAACCTCAGTATATGGAAAAGAATTCATATTGATGGATAGTAAGGGAGGAGCAAGAGCAGGAGCAGGAGCAGGCGCTCTACAATCATGCGGGAAGACCGAATACATGATTGACAACTAATCCAAATCCTATCATCGACACAGTAGGCCCCCGGCCGGTAGCAAGCCACATATGTCACGACCCGGTCCCGCAGGACCGTTCGTCCTCGCTTTGGTCACTACGGAACCGATCGTCCTCGCACGGGCGTGATACCGTGCAAGCCTAAAGTGCGCTTGCACAAGGCCAAAGCTTTGAACAAGGGCAAGTAAGCTATTCAATACTGAAGCAACGGCACACATATATTGCAGAAAAGTAAAGAACACAATGGCACATGAAAAACAAGCTTTTTTATTGATAATCGAAAGTGTTACAAGCGGCGCAAGGCCGAGGTTACAGATCGCTCAAGCACTCTTCTCTCGATTACAATGACACCGTTCCATACATTATGTCCCTCTATATAAAAGCAGCACAAACTCGATACGGCTCAAGACATCGACTCCAGATTTCCGGTTCCTTGGGATGAGACACGGCTATCGCTTCCTCGGACGATCAAGCACCTGAGAACAAGCAAACTGTTGGTGGGTCAGCACTTTTATAAGTACTGGTGAGTAAAAACAACTGAACAAAAGCTACACCCCCTGAAACCCACACTAAGTAAGCATGTGGCAAAACATTACATTACTAGTGATCTTGCTACTTTTACCTAAGTTCATTTCATGCAGCTCAGGACTATAGTCAGATTATATCTTTTTGAAAACATAACTTGGAAACAGCTTTGCATATTCAATAATAAGCATCCAATCGGGACAATGCTCTATCGTGCAGTGCGCAGCATGTATTGTGCATCGAAATCTAACTCTTTGGGGCAAAGTTCTATAGTGGACTAATCACTTCAAAGCAAAACAAGCATTTAGTGGACTATCATATTTTCAAGCACACAAGCAGAAATATCTATATGATTTTGGTCCCCGAGAAACTCAGGATAGCAGTAATCCAGCTAACCAATGACTCACATTCTGATTCTATTAGCAGTTGTGACCATGGTCGTTCTTCACTAACATAATAGCCGCCGGGACCAAGGTTTAACTCTGTAGTAATAGTCATTGTCCGACCGATGCGATTGCATGAAGCAATATTAGATAAACTCTACGATGCAAACGAAAAGAACGAGCAAGCTTATATGTATACAATCTTATGTATCTTACCCCTTGCCGAACGGTTATCCCTGCAGCAGACACACACGTTAGCCACAATTTGCATATTCATAACTCAAGAATCAATCTAGGCATCAGGTGTTAGGTATGCAAGAAGACTAGCCTAGCATGCGCTCTAACTTATATGATGGTCCATGGGTAGCCCCATGATTAGCAGCAGTTGCCCAAGGTTCAGCTCTTCACTAGCACGCATGGGTGTCGGCAGCTGTGACTCATGGTTCAGCTCTTCACCAACACACCCGAGTGCTAGCAGCTATGACATCATGGGTTCCGCACAACACTAATAGACAAATACCGCCCCACTAGACCCCAGCGAGCCGTATCCTCAGGGCGATCCAAAAATCTCTTCCGGACCGAGCAGTTCCCAGTGCCCCAGGAACCGTTCGAGAGACAAGACCTTGTGCACAAGTTAGTCCGAGACCAATGCAATGACATGAACATATTATGCAAGCAAAAACAATGATCAAGCAAAACATATACGGTCTAGCAAAACACAGCTTGTCAAACAAAGCACATCACTCACATATCTAATAGCACCCCCCACTAGACCCTTGCGGGCCGTATCCTCAGGGCGCACTATTAGTCTATGCTTATACGAATCACAGACTTATAGCAGTTCGATATAGCAAAACAGACAAATGAAACACATAATGGCAAGCACGATTGATTTCATATCTAACATGCAATAACTATCTCTTTCTTAGCATATTACAAAGGGACATATTCGAGCGATTCTTATCTTATCTTCTTAGCATGGCAAATGTTCGTTTGATAGCTGTGTCGGTGTAACTAAGCATGCAATATTTCTTATACTCTTCTTATGCAAAGCAATGGTTCTATCTCATTTCAGACAAGCATTCCCAGTTCTCTAGTTAGGCAAGCAAGCATATGCGTTTCAATGACAAGCTATGTAAGTTCTCTTATTAAGCATGTTGAGTCGGTTCTATCAATCTTCTTACGAACTTATCTTCTTAAGCAAACAAGCATTCAAAAACTCAGATTCATTATTAAGTCGTGCAAGAATCAGAGAATGCAGTTCTGTCCTTTCACATTGATCAATCGGTCGGGAACTCTCCGAGAAGACTTCCGTTCAAGCAAGCAAGGCGATATCACTTGTACATAGTGCCTACGCGGAGCGGGACACTACACAATCGTTCGAGAGACAAGACCTTATGCACAAGTTAGTCCGAGACCAATGCAATGACATGAACATATTATGCAAGCAAAAACAATGATCAAGCAAAACATATACGGTCTAGCAAAACACAGCTTGTCAAACAAAGCACATCACTCATATATCTAATAGCACCCTCCACTAGACCCTTGCGGGCCGTATCCTCAGGGCGCACTATAAGTCTACTTATACGAATCACAGACTTATAGCAGTTCGATATAGCAAAACAGACAAGTGAAACACATAATGGCAAGCACGATTGATTTCATATCTAACATGCAATAACTATCTCTTTCTTAGCATATTACAAAGGGACATATTCGAGCGATTCTTATCTTCTTAGCATGGCAAATGTTCATTTGATAGCTGTGTCGGTGTAACTAAGCATGCAATATTTCTTATACTCTTCTTATGCAAAGCAATGGTTCTATCTTATTTCAGACAAGCATTCCCAGTTCTCTAGTTAGGCAAGCAAGCAGATGCATTTCAATGACAAGCTATGTGAGTTCTCTTATTAAGCATGTTGAGTCGGTTCTATCAATTTTCTTATGAACTTATCTTCTTCTTATGAACTTATCTTCTTAAGCAAACAAGCATTCAAAAACTCAGATTCATTATTAAGTCGTGCAAGAATCAGAGAATGCAGTTTTGCCCACTCACAATCGGTCGGAAACTCTCCGAAAAGACTTTCGTTCGAGCAAGCAAGGCGATATCACTTGTACATAGTGCCTACGCGGAGCGGGACACTACAACATAAAGGGGAGAAACGCAGCTAGCACGCTGCATAAATAGGGACAAGCTCCACGCATGACGCAGGATGTTCATCCTCGTCTCCTGGATTAGTTCTTGGCAAAAAACTGCCGCTTAAGGTTGGCATTCTCTTCGAATGATGGGTTCTATGATATCCTTCCATGCTCCATCATGGGCACCGCGAAGGGTGGTAAAACCTGCATAGAGAGAACACATATCAGTCTTAACGAAGATTGCATAAGTGTACAGCGGCCGCATGTCTCTTCCAGGTCGCAACCACACACAGGAGGGGACGTCTCGAGATAGCTAAGTCTGCACGCATGAGCAAGAGGAGGTCTCATCCATGCGACTAAGCTACAGATAGGCTCTGCGTGCATGTTGCAAATAAGTTCCCATCTAGGCGACTAAGCCACATATAGGCTCTGCGCGCATGATTGCAGATGATTCCTCAGCATACGGCCAAGCTACAGATAGGCTCTGCGTGCATGCTGCAGATAAGTTTCCATCCATGCGACCAAGCCACATATAGGCTCTGTGTGCAAGTTGCAGATGATTGCTCATCCATGCGACAGAATTTGGGGGAGGGGGGGCTGCGCGTGTTCTAGATGACTTCTCATCCACGCTGCGAGGTCGTGTACTTGTGTCTCTGTGTCCCTGCCATCATTACACACCCATACCGCCAAAAAGAACACCAGCATCAAGGGGCCATGAGTCGACGCCGCTCTCGACAAACCCCTCGGCGAGATAGACAGCAGCCCTCGGCATCTTCTTTCACAAAATAGAAGGAAGCTGAGAGACAAAAGTTCTCTCTCCTCCCTAGCATGCCTATTTATAGGCTCCTAGGGCACATGAGAAAATCGAGATGATGAACCAGGCAGTTATGAGGATGAACCTGATGCCTCGATTTGCGTTATCCTCATTTATCTACTCGAAAACTGCCGTTGACTCAGAATCCCAAGAAGATCCACTCAAGGATCGAGCCAAATCCTGCATTAAATGGAGATTTGTGGCAAAGACTCGTCTATGCGGCATGTCACTCAGATGTGGCCTAAGGTCCCCTCCATGCTTCTTATTCAAAGTATTCCAAACTTATCAGTTTGAAAACTTTGAAAGAGATATTGTATAAGCATGAAAAATCTAGATCCATGCGTCCAATAAGCATGCGCCCCAAGAACAACTCAGAAGAAATCAGGCCGCAGAACGACTATGCGATCCAGAAAAGCAGCTACTATGTGCCAACAGTAATCAAATGCCATGTGCCGCAGTGATCAAGCCCCCGGCGCCATAATGATCCAGTGCCATACGCCACTAAGTACCTAGTGTTCCTATGTGCCAGCAGTGTCATGCGTCACTAAGTAACTAGTGTCCGCATGCGTCAGCAGTGCCATGCGCCACTACTCTCTCAAGCATCCTTGCGCCCCAATATTGGCCACATAAAGGGTATGGTTATGGCATAGATATTGTTATATATATGCATGAAAACATATTTATACACATATTATATAAATTAGATCTTAATAACTTATATGCTTGAGCATGTTTTGATGGTAACTTGTTCAAAAAGTTCTAGAAAGGATTCATTGCAAAAAAAGTTATTTTCTTATAAGTCATAAATATTTGGCACAATTTATAAACATGCCCAAATCACCTTCAACTATGATTTGGGCGGGCCATATCTAATAGGACTATCAAGGAAGTATCTAATATGTGTCGGAAATGGGTATGGGCACATATCCTCCAGAGAAGTATCCATGCAACACAGATTATATGTAGCTTAGAAACAGAGAAGTATCCATGCAACACAGATTATATGTAGCTTAGAAAGACAACTAGCACACAGGAGCCTCGTAAGAGGTCAAGCCAATCCCGAACTTTGGTCTCGCAGATACCAACTTCCATGGAACAGTCTAGTTAAACAAAGCAGCACTGTCACAAGGAATATTTCTTGTCTTCCTAGTTGGAAAATTCGAAGTCACAGGTTCAAACTCCTACGACAGATCTGGGATCTAGAAACTAGAAAGTCATGTCGAGTACCAACTTAAGTGCAAGTGATCATTAAGGGTCTGCTTGGATTGAGGGTGAAGAGAGTTAAGTGAGGGAAAAAAATCATGCTTTGTTTGCGGATTAGGGTTTAGGAGGGGGAGTCATAGAGGGTTAAGTGAGGGAAAGTTTAAGCTTGTTTTGTCCATTTTTTTAAACCCCCAAAGGGTTAACAAAGGTAAGAGAGATTGAGAAGTCATAAATACCCCTTATTTTGACAAGTTTTAACTAAAAACCTAATCAAATCTAATTTTATGTCACATGTAATAAGGGTATTTTGATAACTATTGTATCTTTATCAATCCTCCTCCCACTCAAAATCTCCAATCCACGCAAGAGTTATTAAACACACCTCACTTAACTCTCCCTCCAATCCAAACAAGGTTATATGTAATGACTCTCCTCCCCTCCACTTAACTCTGCTTATTTTTTTTCCCTCAATCCAAGCACAGCCTAAGGATCAAGCTGTAGTGTTAAATTTGTTGGTGGGTGCCTATACTATCTTGCGTTGACTCTTCCTTGGACAGTGGTTTAAATTTACTAACTATACTTAACAAGAGATGTTATAGAAAGGTTAAGAAGCAGTCTTAGCATAAGTTTCATGAGCTGGGTTTAGGCTATTTGACGCAAATTGAAGTCCTCAACTCAACCTAGTTTTCATTCAAGTGGTTTGAAAGTTCGTTCAGAATTCAACGAAATCAATCATTACCCATTGCTATTGCTACAAATATACTACAATGCCGTGTCAGCTAATTACAAGATAAATTTACGACTACTTTTTTTAATGAGTTGTGTCAAACTTATACTAAGCAAGTACAATAAATAGAATAATTGCTAAATGCACCTTCGACCAATTTTTATCACAAATAATAACCAACAGCAGCAGTTCTTTTTTTGAAGGGTCTACTTGGTAACAATATTTTCACCGGTTTTGAAGTGTTTTTGACCGTTTATGAAGTATTTTAAAAACCGCTGCTTGTAAATTTTTTTGAGACACTGGTTTTGGTCGGCCCAAAAACCTCCAAAAATCGGTGTAATGTAATTTTTGATGTCTTTATAAACACCCCAAATCGACAGATTTTGAACGATTTTATTATTTTATTACATTTGTATTCTCATCAAAAATATATAATTATAACTACTAATATCTTACCATACTTTTTTCTTTTTCATCTGTGTTTCTCTTCTAATTCTTTCAAACTACAGCTACTTTCTCCGGTAAGTTCTTAAAATCTTTTTCCTACTTTTATCCAGACGTTTCTATTATTTCATGAGTTTCTATTATTGTGATCAAATATCCAAACTTCCCTCCTATTTTCGTCCAGACTTCCCTCCTATTTTCATCCAGACGTTTCTATTATTTCGTGTGTTTCTATTATTTTATCTATATATATATATATATATATATATGAGCATATAGATAATTTTATTCGTGCAAAAAATTCTCAAAACCTCTGGTTAATGAATTACCAATCATGGGTTGGACTGCGCTACTTAAAACAACCCAAAATCGGACCTCTCATGACTGTTTATAACCGGTACTCTAAAAACACCTCAGAAGACAATTAAGACTTCAACATCCGTTCCCAATCTTACTCAAACAAATGCAGCGGCAACAACTAAAAAGTCGACAGCATCGTCATCGATCTTTCGGCAAGTCGAGGAGACAATCATACAACGGCAAATGTTCAAACACCTCGAGCACGCATTCGTCCATACGCAGATACAGATCTCAAGTCGGTAGAAATGAGAGTAGTGAAGTTTCTTTCACCTGTGAAGCTGCCGATCTTGATGTTGGCCTGGGCGCGGTCGGCGTAGAGATCGGCGCAGGCGGGGTCCAGCGCGAGCGCCTGGCTGTAGAGATCGGCGGCGAGCTCGAAGTTGTCGTCGACGAACGCCTCCTTGGCCTTCTCCTTCAGATCCCTCGCCGTCGCCATGGAAACAAGTAGAAGAAGAATAGAAATTGAAAGAACACTAAAAATTGATTTGCTTGCTTCAATTTGAGGCGGCCTTCGATAAAGGCACCACAAAAAAAGGCTTTTGATAAGGGCACTGCCAATTTACTTGGGGCTACTGGGCTAGCCCACTATAGAGGAACCTTTACTCACACTAGCCCAAGTTTTTACTCACACTAGTCCACTTCTCCAAACCCTCCCAAACCCTCCCCCGACCGGAGCTTTCCCCTCTCCCGCCGACCCCCTCCCGCCGGGCGATCTCCGCTGTCGTCCTCCTCCTTCTCGATGGCTCCCAAAGTCTCGAAAGAACGAAGGTAGAAATCCTCATTCTCCTTGTGCTATTGTATTTGAAAAATTGTCCAAAATTTTTAAGAAATCCTCTTGCATGTTGAAAATTTTGAGTTATTTTCTTTCAAATGAGGGCATACTAGTCCTTGGGGGAGTCTAGGATGTAGTTTAGGCATAGAAGTCGTTCGGAACATGATTTTAGGGCGTACAATGTCGAGACTGCTCGACATTGTCGAGCAGTATCGAGCGGGACTGTAGAATTTCCTACAGTCCCATACTGATTTAGGACTGTAGGAAATTCGACAGTCCTATATATATATATAGGACTGCAGTCCTAAATCTATATGGGACTGTAGGAAATTCAACAGTCCTAAATCATTAGGACTGTTGAAAAATCTGCAGTCCTGTATACTTACAGGACTGTAGAAATAGCTACAGTCCTGAAAATAAAATGAGATTATTATGTTAAAATAGAAATTAATTTTTGTATGTATACATTAATTTTTGTCTTATAGTCATGCCCCTGGAAAGGACACTGTGGATGAAGAAATGAGAAGACGCCCTACTGCGTCGATGCGTAAGGAACGGACAGTTTCGCAAGGCGTCACTATCCGCGAGGGCGAGGCACGCCCTGAAGTGAGGAAACGTCCATTGGCGAAGAAGATTGCCACAAAGAGACGTGCTCCTCCTAGTTCTTCCGGCTCTTCTTCCTCCTCCGATGAGGACATGCCAAATGTTCCAAATCGGCCTACTGATGGTTCAGGACCTTCTCAGCCTACAGATAGTCCTGTCGAGAGTCTTCCACAAACTCTCGGAAACCGGCCTACTGATGGTTCGGGACCTTCTGAGCAGGCAGATAGTCGAGTCGACACTCGTCCAAACGGTTGCTCTATGTTACCGTCGATCGAAAACCATATTGCATACCAAATATGGAACAATCCGGTAAGTACATTACGTTATGATAAATTTATATATAGTTGTAAGTTCAAAGTTTATTTTACATGGAGGTTTAATTTCATCCAATTGTTGACTTTTCAGGAGAGTGGTCGTTTGTTGACGGTGATCAACCATGGCAAAAAATGCAATACATGGAGGTATACATTATTGGGAGATGATGTGAAGGCAAAAATCAGTCCCACCGGTCTACAATATTTGGCTAGCTACTCATATACGACGGTGGATAATGCACTGATTTCAGCATTTGTAGAAAGGTGGCATCCAGAGACCAACACTTTCCATCTACCCAATGGGGAGTTGACGATTACCCTCGATGACGTCCATCATATATTGGGACTTAGGGTTGATGGTCGTCCCATGCAGAATCATACTTATGATGACTCCAGCATCGACTATTACGACAATATTGTGGATCATGTATCAGGGTGTCTGGGAGTTGATTCCACTAGTTTTACTAGTCTTAGAGAATTCAAGAAGTCCTATGGACTTCCTCTAAAATATTTGGAGGAGATATTCGCTGAGCCGGCCCCCGAAATTGATAATAGCGATAATGTGGCCCGCGGATATATGCAGTTCATCTTAGGGGCTGTCGGCATTACCGATAAGTCTGGAACGTCCATAAATGCCAAATATCTCATCGATTTGGACAACATTGAAACGGTGGACAAAATTTCTTGGGGAAGCGGTATACTGGCATACCTTTACCGCGAGCTTGGTGCGGCATCCCGTGTGGGTTCAAAGACAATTTCCGGATGCCAGACTCTACTCCATGTATAGATATATCTTTGTCAACTTGTTTACATAAATTGAATTTGTGTTGTTTATTTTTGGACTAATATATTTCCGGTAACGTGAAGGAATGGATATACGAGCACTTTCCAACCCTGCAGCGGGCGAAGCTGAGCCAAGGGTATGACGAGAACCTGCCTAGAATGTGCCGATGGAAGCCGACTAAAGAAGATGCCAAACGTTCTCACACATTGGCCGCTCTACGGCATGCACTCGAAGATATGACGACAGAAGAGGTGAATATAGACCTAATTTTGTACTTAATTGGTATTAATTTACTACGTTATGCTAAATGACAATATGTTTAATTTTATGTGGTGCAGATTGTATGGGATCCATACCGTGATTTGCGACAGACTACCCGTCCGTTGCAACCAGTCGCCTTATATCACGGTGTTATCACTTGTCATGAAATCACGGAGGCTTATATGCCGGATAGAGTGCTACGTCAGTTTGGCTACGTTCAAACTGTCCCAAGGCGAACTTTGCAAATGATAACTCCTCCGCGCGGTACAAAACCGCTAAACTATATACCTGCACATTTCAACTGGGTAACGGCCTTCTTCACCGAGTGGCAACGCCACGTCATTAGAGATACCGACCTGCTACCAGCAGTCAATATGGCGGAGTGCAGCAACGACTACCTCGCCTACTACGCCGGTGTCGGACTACCGACCTTGTTCCAACGCGGAGGGGATATTGTGCGTGTACCGTCAGATCTTTCTCCCAAATCGGTCTTATATACTGCACTGGTCAAGATGGTGAGCCTACTTGTAGAGTTTAAGTGAGATATTTGTAACTGTGGCTAACGATTATTTTTATTTTTCATGAATAGGCAAGGAAAGTTAAGAAGTTGGGAAGAAGCCTCATCAGTTGCCAGGGTTCCAATTATATGACAATCAATGACGAACTCCAAAATATCGACAACGCTGAAGAATATCCTTTCTTGGATACTAGAGAGAAACGCACGAAGAGGCGCCATGACGTTTGAACAATCAATTTGAGTTGTAAAGTGTGACTGAATATGACCTTTGAGAATTGTCAAAATTTGACCTGTAAACGTTGTAAAAGTTTGATGAATACTCGGTGTTCGGCCGGGGGGGCACACATTGGAAAGAAAGTATTGTTAATACCATGTGAGATAATTACAATAGGTAACTTATACCTATTAGAGAAGACTTAAGCAGCAGGCGGGACATCCATGTAATGCTCTGGTCCGGTAACTGTTTCCGTACAAGGTATGCCTGCCAACAAATTCCCAACAATTTCTTCGCCAAGTATCTGGCTATAGAAGGCTAGTTGCGACTCCAACTCCTCGTACAACTCTGCCCTAACCTGTCGCCATCCTGCTTCCACTGAATAGCCTAGTTGTCTTGCTAGTGCATGGTATCCACAGTGGCCATCCGCAGGAACATCATCAATAAACCAAATGAAGTTCCGTATCTCAGGTAGGAATTTTTCAATGTATAGACTGTAAGAAACAGAAAAAATTTCAACACCCTCCGCCGTGCCTGCATCTATCGTTTTCTGTTTCTTCCCCCTTCGAATAGTTAGCTTAGGAGTTCGAACAACGGACTTTGCCTCCAAACTGCGTTCGATATGTTCAAATAAGGATGGATCTCTTTTAGTTGACTCCTCCTCCTTCTTTTTGGCTCTACTCTTTCTTGAGTGTGGTCTTCCCTTAGGAGTTCGAACAACGGATGGCTCTTGCAATCGAGTAGTTGCCGGGACTGCAATCTCATGAATTTTAAACTCAATGGATCTTCTCTCCGGTTCCGTTGTGCCACACCACCTTGCGTGAAGTAGTTTAACTTGGGGCAACGCAAAGAAATCATCTTGCACATCCACCGCCGGCATTATCGACAGCTGTCGCCAACGTTGATCAACAACATCTATTGGAATAGGTATAGATTCACGACGGTATTCGTTGATTTCATGTGCACACGGAAGTCCGAGTGAATGTCGATATGAACAACCGCAAACCTCAGGATCATAACCCACCGACTTCGACCTTCGAATCTCCTCAAGCAATAACCCCAAGGCCTTGTGAGATACCACATGAGTTAAACCATCCAAGAGGTGTTCTTGCTTGTATTCATGCTTTGCAATATTGAGGCTCATCTCAAATGATGCTACAATATTGTTCACCGTGGCAATAGTCATCAAATGAATCGATTGCCAAACAGAGACAAAATTACCGACCGATGAGCGTAGATATCTTTTCAAACATGAGTGTGCCCCTTCGACCCGGTTCGTAGTGATCGTGCCATAATGCTTCACCATGTTGGTCCATGCTAAGACGAATTGCTCTTTATGTGGTCCTAGCCAAGTATCTTTGATATAAGATATGCATGTCGGGTTACTTGGCTCCCACTTTTGTTGGAACATGTACCATGCTGCGTCGTAACTGTCTGTAGTACTTGCTCGCCATACAAGACTCCAATCACTGTAGAATTCTTCGAAGCGAAGCATGTCAATTTTACCGTCCATAGTTTCAAATTTTTTCTTGCATTGAGCATGGATATTTCTATTTATATGCCAAGTGCATAGTAGTCTATGCGCATGAGGAAATACAATATCTATAGCATTTATCAACGCATATTCTCTGTCAGTAACAAAAACAGACGGCTCTTTGTAACCTGTGTAAAGGGATTGTAGTTTCCTCAACGCCCATGTGTAATCCTCTACTGTCTCACTCTTCATAAAACAAAAAGCGACTGTAAATGTTTTTTCCGTAGACGTAAACCCGACAACATGCAAAAGAGGCATCTTGAACTTGTTGGTCTTATATGTACAATCAAGGACCAACACGTCTGCGAAGGACCGAGCCATATGTGTGCAATCAGGATGAGCCCAAAACAATGAAAGGAGTTCATCAGTTTGTGGATGTCTTCTATGGTGCTCCACGTAGTGATGCTCCCCAAGCAACTTCAATACTTGCTGCATCGCCATTCTTCCTTTTATACTATTGCATTTCGCTCTGGCCAAACTATTATAGATCGTCCTCATGGTGGACTTGTTCCCATCTTGTTTTTGTCGCACAGCAGAATATATTTGTTTCGGTGCAACTCCTGAAAGGAACATTTCTTCAACCAACTTTTTCTCATCCTCCTTCAACCGTGCCACGTAGGCATGACCCGTAAGTGTCCCTGGAATAGGATGATTGTGTCTTCCATTCTTAACTTCGATTATCCACTTCACATCTTCAACTTTTACAATCAACACCTTCAATGGACAACCACATTTTCTCGTCCCAACATTTTTCTTAGGGATTTCTTTTTCAACAACACCCTTCTTTTTATGATGCCTAAACACACCTCCTCTTTCGCATCCAAGCTCAAGATATTTTCGGCCCGGCCGAGATCGGATGGATCTTGCAATGACAACAACTACGTTATGTCGTCTCCCAACTTCTCTGCACCACTCTAATGCTTCTTCATGGCTTGCAAACTCAATATCCGTTGAGAAAATATCATCCACATCAACACCAACAGCAGGATGTACCACAATATCTGAACAAGCTTGGTCCTATAACCAATATAAAATAATATAAAAATTAATAACTTCATATAATTATCCAGGACTGTCACTATTTTGACAGTCCTATTTTTATATAGGACTGTCAAAATTATGACAGTCCTACTTTTACGTAGGACTGTCGAATTTATGACAGTCCTATATTTATATAGGACTGTGGAATATTTGACAGTCCTATATTTATATAGGACTGTATAATGTTTACAGTCCTAACTCGTGACTGTCAAATTAGGGTTGTCGTTTTACGTACCGTACGTGCTTCGGAACAACCAATTAGTACTTCGGAACGTCCGGAGTGCATAATTAATGAATTGGACGATCCGACTTCGTCATCGAACATTTTTTCATGCATTGTTCCTACATTAATCAAAATAAACTAAATCTTTTTCGCACATTTGCAAAACTTATTCAACGTAGGTTGTCGAAGACATACCGGAAGAATATTCCTTGGGGTATCACCAAAGTAAAATACTCCTCCAACCACAACTAGCTATTTCCAAATTTAGATTTGGGCTTGGTGGAATGAGGGTTTCTTAAGTCTAGGTGGAATGCCAAAAATAGAAACCCATTTGACTTTTATACTTTGGTGTGGGATAGCCCCAACTAACTATCCGAGTGGCAAACTTGTAATTTTGGAAAATGGACTGTCAAATTTTTGACAGTCCTAACAATTTGTAGGACTGTCAACATTTTCACAGTCCTACAAATTGGGTAGGACTGTCAAAATTGTGACAGTCCTTCCAAGTGGTAGGACTGTCAAAATTTTGACAGTCCTATATATTTGTAGGACTGTCAAAATTTTGACAGTCCTTCCAAGTGGTAGGACTGTCAAAATTTTGACAGTCCTGAGTATTACAGTGGGCTAGCCCCGAGTAACTTTCATGATGGCAAACTTGTAATTTTTTCTAATTTTGAAATGGGCTAGCCCCGAGTAAAATGTGCAGTGCCCTTATAATTTACCCAAAAAAAAGACCGACCACAGTGCAAATTTTAACCATTAATAATTATAAGTTTGTTGCTTTCAAAAATTAGTCACCGGACTGTCCATTTTTTTTTCTATAATCAGAAATGTCAAAATTTTGACAGTCCTAACAATACGCGCTCGCCTCCGTTGCTGCTAATGTTGTTGCTGCTTCTGCTACCGTTGCCGTCGCCGTCGGCGGCGGCGCGAGACGTAGCCGCAGTCCCCCACACGCTGCTTCTTCTTCATCTCCTTCGTGATGGAGCCGACGGAAAGGTGCTTGAGGCGTTGCTCGGCGGCGGCAACGCGATTGATGGCGAGGTCAACGACACGGAGAGACGGAAAATCGCGAGAGGAGGGAGGAGGAGAGGGGTAGGGATGGGGGAGGAGCAGGAGAAGGGAGGTGAAGAGGATAGACAGCCCTAGTAAAAATTGGACTAGTCTGAATAAAAATTCTTCCTAACTGGATTAGGACCAATATTGGACTAGTCCCGAGTCATTTTTGTAGTGCCTTTATCAAGAACCTTGATAAAGTACTAAGAAAAACTCGGAGCTAGCTTAGTTTTTTTTCCAATATTTATCAAGTTTGCCATTCTCCAAAATGTCAAGTGTGCCTACGTCTCGCCGCCGCCGCCGCCGCCTCTCTCCTCCTCCTCCTCTGCCGCCGCCGGCGGTTGGGGTTGAGGTTAGGATTAGAGTTTGGGGGTTTGGGAAAAGAGAGTAAAAATTTAGAATGAAGAATTTTGGAAAAATTTAGGAGAGGTTGGACTGTCATAAGTAAATTTTGAACTATTCTAAGTAAAAATTACAAAAATTTAGACTGTCCTGAAGTAATAGGTTGTCTTAAGTAAGTGTTAGAGTACCTGTATAAATTGTCTTACATTTTTCCTACTGCCCTCCTTTTTGATGATTGGGACTTATTTTGTTGGTACTCGATTGAGTGGGGATCGGGTGTTTGGAATCACGCAAGCAGTAATTGCTCAGATGGGAGTAGAGTCGTGTTATTTTATGGCGCCTATTTTATCAGTTCGACTGCTGTCAAGTTCCCACCAGGTTTGGTGCTGTCCGTGTGTGTACGTACGTACAATTGACTTTGAATCCTCTCGAGTCTATGGCATATAGCATACTCGAGACCTGCAACCATAGACTTGCGAAATCGTAGTCGATTGAGTCAGTCAATAATGATGGTTACGTAGCAACAGCTGATTTCTTGTGCGCGGGTTCAGGGATTTGTAAACCTTTGGTAGTAAACTTAGCATTATTGTTTGTAAACGAGGTCTAAAGGAGTCCGAAACAATAATGACAACTAAAAATCTTCCATGCAACCTAGAGTTTATAGTGTAATTGAGTATTACAGAATGGAGTTTGTATATAGTAGAATTATAATTATGTTATCATATATATTTGGTTAGAACATACAATCAAACCATATAATAGAATATCAATTGCATTCTAGGTTTTTTTTTTTTTTTTTTTTAGATTTTTTTTTTTTTGAATACAATTAATATTATATTATATCAATTACATTCAAATATTTAATTTGTTACGTAATTAATGGAATAATAACTATTATTTGTATCGTTTTGATAAATAGGTTCTTGATATCTATATTTTTTATATTGACCAATCTTAACATTTATAAAAAAATTAAAAATAAATAAAATAAATTATAAATAAAAATAAAATAATAAACAAAAATTATTTTTAAAAAGTAATTTTGTAAGTTTTAAAGTAATTGTGATTATATGAGTTCTATAATGTATTTGATTTGAAAAAAAATTAATGTAATATAACCAAACTTGTAATAACATAACATTATTATATTTGTCCAACCGAACACCTAAATTAAATTTACAATGTAATATTAATTACATTATATTGTCCTACCGTACAAACCAACGGCCCCCATTAATCTCTTGCTTGCACAACTGTAGCAACAGTAGATAAAGTATCAGTCGCTTGCGGAATATGAGGGGGCGTTTTAACTACAAAAGGATAATATACGGACAATGGAACTAAGTAGTACAAACTCTCAACTTGAGAAGGAACATAGGTGTAGATTTCAACCTTCTTTAGAAATCCCAGCACAATTTTCTGCCTTCTCACGCAAGGATGTGAATAACCAAGTTAGCCTGCGGATCTCCGCTCTTCAATCTTCAAGCATCTTATTGTGTTATGTATTTTACGAAAAAATCTATTTGCTCATACCATTATACTTTATGTAAACTTAGATTCTATTGCTGGAGTCTACACACACGTTCACACAATGTGGATTAATATACTCTTGACTACAATACATGAGACTGCCTAAAGCTACAACTGATTTATAACCACATAATGTCAGAGTAATAGCCTAAGGGGGGCAATTAAAAATTGGTAAACGTGGAAAAATCAACAAAAACTACAAATATTGAAGAGTTTTTGCAACGAATCAATGTGGTACAAATATAGGGATGGTTCAGGATGCTCCTACATATTCTTTGCAAACAAAAAAAATGATGCTTGTGAAGAGGAGCCTTCTTAACCACAGGAAAGAAAATGACTTGTAAAAGAATACTCGAACATTATAATGCAGTAACTAAGCTATGCGGTGTGGCTGTTAACTTGACTTCGTCCAATGTACGACCCGTGAGGCCGCTGATAGGAGGGGTGCTTCCTCATCCGCAGCTGAGTCCAAAGCAAATATGCTTCCTACATTGTTCCCCGCATTGTTGCTCTCTTTATCATCAGCAACATATATATCTGACAACTTTTTGTCCATCTTCCAATCCTGTTGATATTCAAAAACACAATGATAGAACCTAAGTAGTCTCAGGTAACAAGCGATAAATGATTTCTTACACAGTACCATGTATATCCTGAGTATCCTAAACAAATGTACCCAAGTAAACAAAGACGACAAATATGGGAATGCAATAAATGTTCATAGTACTTTATTCCTTGTAAACTATGTCTAACATCAGGTTATTCAGTTTTTTCCCTTCATATTTGATAATAAACCTCTTAGTTTCATGCTAGGAAATCTGATATCCCAGAGTTTGGTAGAACTTAAATCCAACCTAGATGTTAGTGGATCGAAGAACAAAAGATGTAGGCTACTACTAACCAAGAAAGCAGATGTAATTATTCAAAAACCTGTGCAGATCTAAAGAAAAGATGTCACCCTATGTAATGAAGCTAATGAAACTCATTATAGCTAAACTTAAGATTATTACTGTTCCAACAGAATAATGCTAACCGTAACATGCAGAACATCAACAATTAGAAACAAGATGCCATAAACTAAAACAAGCAAGAAAACATAACATTATGGCATTGTACAAATAAAAAAAGTATATAACACAATTGGTAAATTTTGACTCGTAATAAAAGCAAAATAGTATAATACAACTCTGTGGAAATTCGACTATCACTAAATGAGACATTTGTACCTAGAATAATACAATTTTGATGTTTACCAAAGCTATGATCAACATGTTTTAGAGGTTAAATTGGCATACTTCTAGAATGTGTCTATGACTAGGAAGCACAGAAACTATAGAAATCCAGGTTGTGCTATGTAGTACATGTATCGGACACGATCGGTGTATCAGACACAAGCGGACACGTACTAGCGACAACCCAGACGCTCCAAAATACACTAGGATACACCAAAATAGGTGTCGTGTCCATGTCACCAAAGCTATGATCAACATGAGACATTTGTACCTAGAATACAATTTTAATGTTTGCCAGGAGCTATGATCAAAACACGTTTTAGAGGTTAAATTGGCATGCTTCTAAACTGTGTCGTTGACCAGGAAGCAGACAATCTACAAATCCAGGTTGTCCTGTCATACGTCAGTATATGTATCGGACCTAACCGGAGACGTTTTGGCGACAACCCAGATGCTCCAAAATACACAAATAGGTGGTGTGTTCATGTCACCATGCCCTTACCGTGTTGTGTAGTGTTGTGTCGTGTCCGTCAATTCTTATACGGCAAGAACATCTGTAGTCATTAGTTACAAAGCTAGGAATATGGCACCAGCACAAAAGATTGGCATCAGGTTGACAAATGAACATAATACTTCGCCAATTCTTGAGGGAGCTAGCATGTTCCATATCCAACTCATTCTGATGGGAGAAGGCTTGGATGATGATGACACGTGTGCTTGGTGCAAGTGCCTTTTCAAACTGCAACGGTCCAAGAAAGGCTTTTAAGCCAGGCCCTCACCTGTATACAGAAAAATAACATATGCTAGAGACACCCATACTTAAGAATAGTTATAACTTCTGCAGAGCTTCGGACAAGCAACAAGAATGTACTGTATATAGTTTGTCCTTTATGTCCTTGAACATACTGCATTATTGGAACCACAAAGGCCACAACTTGGAACATTCTCTTCCAGGCTTCACTGCTTAGTCCTCAAGTTAGTCCTTTCATGTGTGTATGTGGGTTTTCTGTGCGCGCGTGACACATGGGAAGAAGTGCTTGGTGCAAGTGCCTTTTCAAACTGCAACAGTCCAAGAAAGGCTTTTAAGCCAGGCCCTCACCTGTATACAGAAAAATAACATACGCCAGAGACACCCATACTTAAGAATAGTTATAACTTCTCCAGAGCTTCGGCCAAGCAACGAGAATGTACTGTATATAGTTTGTCCTTGAACATACTGCATTATTGGAACCACAAAGGCCACAACTTGGAACATTCTCTTCCAGGCTTCACTGCTTAGTCCTCAAGTTAGTCCTTTCATGTGTGATTGTGGGTTTTCTGTGCGCGTGTGACACATGGGAAGAACGTGTGCATGTGTGTGTTAGTGTAACCTCAGTTAAGCCTGGTAAGATGATAGGTCAACTTATGGTTCTAATAGACAATTGCTCTCAAGCTTAGGACCATCCACATTATGATTGGTTAATCCTTCCTTACAGCCTTCTCAAGTTAGTCCTTTCATGTGTGTGTTTGTGGGTTTTTTGTGCGCGTGTGATACATGGGAAGAACGTGTGCATGTGTGTTAGTGCAACCACAGTTAAGCCTGGTCAGATGTTAGGTCAACTTATGGTTCTAATAGACAATTGCTCTAAAGCTTAGGACCATCCACATTATGATTGGCTAATCCTTCCTTACAGCTTTCTCCCCTTTGAACTTGTGCCCCATAACTGATCAATTTTAATGAGAGAAAAGGCAACCATATATAAACAGAAACAAAAAAAATAAGGAAGAAAGGACATTTTCTACACAAAACAGCTGTCACTAAGGTAAGCAAAATTTCTTATTATGGAGAAGAACAGTAATCCTTCTAAATCATCTGAGAAGAGAAGGATATGGAATTGTGACCTTTGTAATTCTCTCTGGGATGCTTTCTGCAGGAAGTTGATTTGATGCTCGGACTTCCTTAACCTTCAAATAGTTGTACATGACAACCCCCACTAAAGCTGCAGATGAGCACATTTTTTTAGAATTTGACCATTTGGCAGTTTTAACTAATTGGAAACTATTTCCAAATGAATTGTATAATAAAACACTCTATATGGAAAAGAGAATTACCAATTCCATAGCCAATAACGTTGAGTCCAGTAATAGCAGATTCAGGAAATATAATTGTTGAAAGGGCAATTAGTATCCAGTCTTTCAAAACTCCAGCAACTCGTATAGTCACTGCTCCAGTTCTACCAATTACTAGAAATATAGAGAAGTTCAAGGCCAAAGCACAAAGTGCATTTGAGAAAAATATCCAAAAATTAAACTGGATCTGTGAAACCTCCATCCCTGGTTTCTCCAATAGATACCAGGGCACGAATAAGAAGAGGAAACTGCACAGAAAGAAATAAAAAGTGAATCAAGAGTGTATGGGAAACATTTCAGACTGTTTAGAAGATAAATGTGAGCTATAGCAGCTCAACAAAAATGCGGTCACAGGGCATTGATACAAAAACCATAACTAATGATATGAATTCGATCAAAGCAATGGAAATAGCATTAAGTCAAACATCCAAAAGGACTAGAACTTGGCATGTGAGATATGAATTAAATGGACTAAGAAGAATGGCGTTGATCAAACAGTAGTTGCCATTATTGGACATGGACACTAGACATGTGAATACATAGCCTTCAAAAGGTATGGGAAATGTAAACCCACGTCATGTTTGAGAGTTATTTGTGGAACTTATCAAGAAGCATATAAATGAAATGATGATGCAATGTTTTAGAAACTTCCAGAGGACTTGTAGCCAGGAGACCAATTCGACACTATATGTCAATGTTCTAAAAATCGCTAGGCGGCCTTAATGTGGCAGAGGGCCGCCTAGGCGCCGCACAGGAAATTTTTTTTTTCTTTCGGAATTTTGAATTATTCTGATTTTTTTTTGAATTTTTTTTCCTAAATTTGAAAAAAAAAAATCTTTCTAAATTTGGAATTTTTTTTTAAAAAATCCAATTATTTGTAAAAAAAATTCAAATTTTTTGAATTTTTTCATGAAATCTTCATTTTTTATATTTTTTTATGGTTTTTTGGGAAATTTTTAATTTCGAAATTTCAATTTTTTATATTTTTCGCCTAGCCGCCTAGGCCGAATAGGCCCGTTTAGCCGCCTAGAATGACCGAATAGGAGGTTTTCGTTGCTGCGGGCGGCCACCTAGGGCCTAAGCGTCGCCTAGGCCGATTTTTAGAACATTACTATATGTTTAAGACATGGATATGAATGCGAAAGGCAACATATATTAAGAATTTTTTGTTAGAAACACTTACTAGGATACTATAGCAAATACTGTGAACAAAATTAAGTCTTTAGGAATATAGCAAATCTAATTAAGGGTGAGCAAATGTCGGTTGTTTTCGAAAAACCGACTCGAACCGAACCGAATTGGCCAATCGGTTCGGTTTTGCGGTTAACGGGTCGGAGTTCGATTCTGAACCAGCAAATATTGGGTTTCAGTTCGGTCATCGGGTTTGGGCTTCGGTTTTAAAACCAAACCGAAAACCGAATAGTGAAGTTACCATTTTACCCCATATATATATATATATATATATATAAAAGATCTTTTGGAGAGAAACCAAAAGACAACCCTAATCGGCTCCATCTCATTCTGAAGAGCCGCTCCTCTCTATGACTCTCTCTCTCTTCTCTTCTCGTCTCTTCCCCCAGAAACCCTAACCCTAACCATATTCTCTCGAGATCTTCTTCTCTCTCCGTCTTTCCATCCCCCGAATCTGAATCCTCTGATGGTTCTCGATTTGTACGTCTCTCCATCCCCCGGATCTGACTTCTGAGACCTCGATGTCGACTCTTAGGCTCAGATCTGACAAATATGAGGATCTCGGTTTCTTCTAGGACTCTAGAGTACTTTGTAAGCCTCTCTCTCTTCTCTCTCTCTCTCTCTCTCTCTCTCAGTTCTGAGTCTCGATCTCGGCTCGAAGACTCAGATCTGACTTCCACATGCAATAGTATCAAAAAAATTACATATGTTGTTCATAGTTCATAGTAAATTTTTACATATGTGATTCGAAATTTTTACTTATGTTGTTCAGATTTGACTTCCACATGCTCGAAGACTCAGATCTGACTTCCACATGCAATAGTATAAAAATTTTCACATATGTTGTTCATAGTTCATAGTAAATTTTTACATATGTGATTCAAAAATTTTACTTATGTTGTTCAGGTCTGACTTCCACATGCTTGAAGTGGAAAAGAAATTCTTAGGAGCTAAGGAATAGTGGTCATGATTTCATTCGTTGATTGCTTTAAGAAATTGCCAACAATTAATCTAAAGTTTAAATGATTATGATGATCTCTAGTCTCTACTTCAGCTTTAGATATGTTTATAATGTTTTTGGGTACATGACCTAAATGATGTCATTTATGGCAACAGTTACTTTTTGTAACTTAATTGGGCAGATTCATAGTCTGCTGAAGCAAAGAAATATATCATTTTGTGTCTCAACAAATAAAACGTGTATCATGGCTACATAAAATTGGAGAAAAAGCTTTTTATTGCTAAAACCATGTTAAGGATTCTTTGGTTGTCATGAGATGGAACGATGTTACTTGTTTAAGCCATAAAAGGACTTCATTGTTACGATATATTGGAGAGGAACCATTTTTATGTTAATAAAAGAATTATTTAGTTTTATAGCATAATTGTATTTAGAATATTTGATGGTCATCGTATGATTATTTTACACTTTCAATTAATTTGTTATTTTCTTGCATGAATGATGGAACTCGAAGCAACATTGTTCTTGTTCTCGCTCACAGTGCTCACTAGTCAGTAGTCACTACTCACTCACTGTAAGTAACCATGTTCCCTGGCCCATTTCTCTTGTTGTCTCGTTCTTGAATATGTATTTTGCATCATTGAATATGCAGGACGCTGCAAAAAAAAATGCTTATGTTTGCTGTCAAAAAAATGGTTATGCTTATGTTAATTGTTTGCTGCCAAAAAAAATGCAGGATTGCCAAAAAAATTGCTTATAGTTTACTCATTACTGGATTTTGTTATAGCAGTACATGTGTTATTTGCCTTTTGGTACTTTGAACTTTGAAGAGTAAAGATTATGTCTTTAGCTCATGGATTGCTATTTGCTAGTATATATATTCATGAGTAGGTTATGTCATGAATGCAATATGGAGTAACTTAACTTGTGAATTTTATCACTTTTCTTATCTAGGGGTCATATTTTTAGTTTTACTTTAAAGCCAAAAAATAATATAGTTGGAATATAGCAGTACATATGTTATTTATCACTTTTCTTATCTAGATGATTTCTTTCAGTATTTTTTATGATTCTATACTTTTTTACATGCATGTGGTTGGAATATATGCAGGGGTTCTTTTATTGTATGCAAATAATATGAATAAATCGATTGGTAAATCATGATCCACCCTTTGTTAATCCTAATTGATAATTATTGATTATTACTGCCACTTGCTTGTCGCAAGAAGGTATTCCTCAACCACCAAGAAGGTATGTCGCAAGAAGGTAATCCTCAACCACCAACTAGTTCTCAAGCCACAAATGAACCTCTATCTAATCCAAGAAAGCATTCGAAGGAAAGAGCTCCGCATTGGAAAGATTTTAAGAAATTTCTTGATCCGGATGGTCGTCCAAAAGCAAGTTACAACCATTGCGGAAAAGAATAGCATTGCCATAGTAAGCTAAATAGGACTACTAGTGCGAAAAATCAGTGGAATGCATGTCCATTGAATCCAAAGAACCATGAACCTAGTCAAACAATACTCAACTTGCAATCACTTGCAAAGGGCAATCAAATACTAACTAGTTGGAAATTTAATCAAGACGAGGTGAGAAAGGCCTTGACACATATGATTATCGTTGATGAGCTTCCGTTTCGATTTGTAGAGTGTGAGGGCTTTAAACACTTTATGAATGTGGCGTGTCCTAGCTTTCGTATTTCGTCAAGATGGACCGTGGCTCGGGATTCTTATGATATTTACACTATTGAAAAGAGTAAGTTCAAAACATATTTGAAAGAGTCCAAGCAAATGATTTGTCTTACGATGGATACTTGGACATCGTTACAAAAACTCAATTATATGTGTCTTACGGCACATTACATAAACGATGATTGGGAATTAAAGAAAAAAAATTATAAACTTTTATCCAATTTCAAGTCATAAAGGTGAGGCCATCGGGAAAGCGGTAGAGAAGTGCTTGCTAGAGTGGGGTCTTGATAGAATATTCACTATCACGATAGACAATACGAGTTCCAAAGATGTTGCTATTTCTTATTTAAGCAAGAAAATTCAGAATTGAAAAAATGGCATACTACAATGCAAATATTTACACATGCGATGCATTGATTGCACATATCATTAATCTTGTTGTAGTTGACGGCTTAAAATTGATGTCTCCATCGGTTTCTCGTGTTCAAAATGCGGTAAGATATGTGAGGCATTCTCCTAGTCAATTTCAAAAGTTCAAGGAGTGTGTTGAAGCCAAAAAGATACAAAGCAAAAAAATATTGTCTTAATGTGAGCACCCGTTGGAACTCATCTTTTTGATGTTGGACACAGCACAAAAGTTTGAAAGTGCCTTTAAGAGATTCGCCGGACAAAATCCATGGTTCAAACTAGAACTTGCAGAGAATGGTGGGTTTCCTATGGAGGAGGATTGGGCTAATGCAAGAAGCTTGTGTACTTTCTTAGAACACTTTTATGAACTTACTTTGCGTATCTCGGGATCCTTATATGTCACTTGCAATAATTTCTTTGACGAAATCACATCCATTGATATTCTTTTGCGCTCTTCAAAGGAGAGTGATGACTTTGACTTGTCTCTCATGGCTAACAAAATGAGGAAAAAATATCAAAAGTATTGGGGGGATATTGAGAAAATGAATATGGTGATATTTATTGCACAAATTCTTGATCCTCGACATAAGTTGGAATACGTGGAATATGCTATTAATCATTTATATGGTCCGGGGCAGAGCGATTCTATGAAAAATAAAGTGAAAAGTGTTGCGTACTCTATGTTCAATGAGTACAAAAACATAAACTCTCATCAAAGTGGTGGTGCTACTACTAATAGTGAAAGAGTTGAACCTTCGAGTGCAAATCAACCGGTGCACAACTTGTAATTGAAGAAGTTTATGAAAGCTCAATTCAAGAAACATAAGATAGAATTGGGTGGTGGTGATACTAAATCGAAGTTTGATCGATATATAGAGGAGAGCACCGTAGATGATGATGAGAGTGATGAGTTTAATATTTTGGGATGGTGGAAGCTTAATTCTCCTCGTTTTTCGATCCTTTCGAAGATGGCTCGGGATGTGTTGGTCGTTCCCATATCTATCGCGGCGTCCGAGTCCGCTTTTAGTACGGGTGGCCGTGTGCTTGATTCATATAGGAGCTCCTTGACTCCAAAAATTGTTCAAGCTCTTATTTGTTGTCAAGATTGGTTATGGAGGCCTTCCGATCGACCTATAGTATCTATTGTTGAAGAGGAGTTTGAAGACGTGTATAAAGTTGAAATGGATAATTTTTATTTCTTATTTATTGTATTATATTTGTATATTTTATTGTTTATTTTAACTTCTTCATTGTTTTAACTTCTTCATTTAGATTTGGGTAACTTAACCGCGGAATCAATATCAACGTCAACAAGCGAGGTTTGAATAATTGCTGCTGTTAACACTCTTTTACTTGGAGACAAAATTTTGTTATTGATGGCATAGTAACTTCTACTTATCGTTCTCATATTTAAGATCTGCACCTGGGACATAAACATGGCAAGATCTCTACCAGTTGTACTGATTATATATCTTCTTTTGTTATTGATGGCATAGTAAGATTTTGTTTATAACCGGATATTAATGGACAGACTACACATGCAAGTTACTTGTAAAATTAAGTGGATGTAACATTTTTTGTGCGCACCTTGCTGTGTCATTGAGATTTGATCAGTAACATTTTTTATTGTTGAAAAATTGGGCAAGTATTTAGATATAGGATTATGCTTACTGTTTAAATAGTTGCCTTTGTTTTAAGCAATTCATATGTCATTTTTTTATTAATCCATGCTAACATTAAGTTTGATCTTATAGTTGGAGTACTAATGACAACTTTATTAAGTTTGATCTTATAGTTGGAGTACTAATGACAACTTTTCTAGTAGTTTCTTTCAGGGATGTTGGGACTTGGGAGCACTAGCAGGAGTCGCTGGTGTAACAATTTTGCTATTTTCTGTAATTATTGAATAATGATGCTTTGTATTTATTCGAACATGGAACTGTAATAGTTGGCGCTTGTCTGTGAATTGGTTCTCATTATTGAAGATGTATATTCTATAATTTTGTAGATTTTAGTTGGTTGCAAGTTGTAATTAAGTTGAGAATGATCATGTATATTCTATAATTATGTAGATTTTAGTTGGATGCAAGTTGTAATTAAGTTGAGAATGATCATGTAACTTCTATAAAAAAATTGATCCTATGAGAATGATACTTTGTTTCAAGTTTTTTGTATTTGTATGTGCCTGTAAATTCAATTTAGTGAACTGAACTGTTTTGGTGTAATTTGGTTAAATTTGGTATAAAATTATTTTAAATTTTGGCCTGGCCCACTTGGGCCCAAAAAACTGAATCGACCGAAAACCAAACCGTTGTAATTCGGTTCGGTTTGGTTCGGTTTTTATAAAATACGGTTCGGTTTTCGGTTGTACAAAATACAATTTCGGTTTTGTTCGGCTTTCACATGAACGGTTCGGTTTGAACCAAACAAAACCGTTGCTCACCCCTACATCTAATATATAATTTTAACACAGTACACTGTATTTAACACAAAGCACAAAAGCATACACAAATAGTTGACATTATGCATAAATGAGATATGAGGCAAAGGAATGACAAATGCTCACCATACATGTATAACTTAGGAGATGTATAGTTTAGAACAAAAGTAGTACATATGTATTGATGTACTCAAAAGTGGATAAATTGAATAATAATGATTCTGTAACAAATAAAAAAACAAGTCAACATTCTATCCCAGAAAAGAAAAAGTTGACCATTTTGATTCTTTTTATATAAGTCCAGTTTGTGCAGAATTTCCAAATAAATGGTGCAAAAAATGTGAAGAATTCAAAATAAAGCTAGTATTGCTTGAGAGAATTCACTTGCAATTTCTGTCACCATAGTTTGACAATATGTGACCATTACAAAGAATGATATCACGATTGATAAAGTTTCCTAACTAAATCAGGTAGATTTCTGAAACTCTCCAAGGACATAAGCAATACAAAAGAATCGTTATATTAACTTAAATGACACAATGACATGAAATTCAATAGTGAATACCTGCAGGGAGCTATGTAATATAGACTGGTAATAGGATTCAATGTGAGGCCCTTTTTCTGAAGAAAGACTTGAGTTAATACCAGCCTAAGAGCTTCAGCAAATATACCAGTAACCTGGTAAACTGTTCCGATTGCATTAAAGTGGATTTCCCCGTATGACGAGACTACGACCCCAACACTGACCAGCAGCATATTCAAGAATACATCACATCTTAATTTGTCAGTGCCACATATAACCGCCATCACAAATGTTGCAACAGGCACTGTGACAGGTCATGTTTAAGATTACTACTGGAAATACGGAACCATATAAAGCCATTGCACATATGGGTGTTATAGTAATACTCACTCAAGGCTTTGAGCATTTGAATAAACGCAACTGAAATATGCAAATAAGCAGTGTTTCCGAACCTGTGATATGTAGACATCATATGTCATCATTTCAGATCTAGAACAAAGAGCATGACTAGACTGCATGTCACAAACTTGGATAAGCCTACAAATTTTCCAAACAATGTCTGCACCACAAAAGATTTAAAAAAGAAGTTTGAACTAACAAAGGTAGCATACAGACTAGCAGAAAGCTATATGAATATGATAAATGAATAACATGGCTATTTGATCGCAGGTACGTTGTATTTAAACTAAAACATGAAATTGAGGATTGTAAAATTCATATGTCCGTTCAGCCATTATGCGCCAATATAAATTTATTCTGCATAGGACGATTGAAATGCTTCAAAACAAATCACTCAAATCTTTTTAATTACAATTGCAAGAAGCCTGACCCTTAAGCTTGATAAGATTACCAGTCATCTATTTCTAATTAATAATTATGCAAACATGTTCATACATCAAGTTCTTCTGAGAATTGGGATAGGTATTTGATAAATTTGTTTGGGTATTATTTTTACTGCAACAATGCGAAGTGTACTTTAATACAGCAAGCTGGCCATGAAACCAAAGAAAGAATAAATTCTTCCTAATGCTCTGTTTTTTAGGAAAAAAAACAACATTTGCATAAGCGCACTAAGGAGCATACCAAAGGCTTGATGCAAAGAACACACTTATGGGAATTACACACGTGGCATATCTGCAAAAGTTATAAAATATATCATTAAGGGGGGTGTTTTTCTCATTTAGGACATGTAAACATTGAATTTGATTGAGGTCTTACATTTGAAATGTCATCTTGACAGGAGTAACAACCTGGAGCAGTCAGACCATCAAAAGTCAAGTCAATTGATAGGATTTAGGAAAAGTATAAGCTAAGTATACAGCAACAAATGCAGAAATTTATTTATATGAACTTATTTTGAGAAGCAAACATCTGGAACTAAAACTTTCCATACAGATCAGAAATAGGATTGTGTATAAAGATGTATATTATCTTCATCAATTAGATTTTGCACCAGATGCCAACTAATTAAAATGCTAGTGCTAATGTATGCAACATTCCTCATGTAATATTGTCATGCTATATCTGCAGGAAGAACAAAATATGAATATTAAAAAAAAGCTGCGGGAGGGAGAAAATGTGATCAAGGGGTTAATTTTGATACATGAAACATGCACATTTGCCATTACACTTGCATCTAACTACCTGCGAAAAGAATACCCAGGTCCCAGAGGAAGTATCTGAGAAGGCCTTTCATAGATGAATATGATATATATATTGCATATAACTTTGGATAAGAGATGATGCATGTTTGGCTTTGTTGAAAAAGTTGAAATACACGTGGATGATGTGTGCGGTAGAATCTGACATGATAGGCAGTCTAGTGACTGTAGTCCATCCATTTGATCGAATAAAATAATGTTAATATGCCAAAACGGAAAGTTATAAATTCTAATCAGGATAAATATCGCAGTTCAGAACCTTATAAAACATGTGTGCATCTTAAGTCTCTCCTCGAGAAAACAAAAAAAGGTAAGAGTAAATGCCAAAAAAAAAACATAGTTTATACATATTGTCATGATTCAGGTGATTTAAAATTTAACGAGTAAGTGATGTAGGCAAACCAAAAAAAAAAGAGACGAGGCATGGGGCAAATAATACTGTTGACAGAAAGTCTGTGGTTGGAGTATGTCTTGCTCGTGTCTTCTTTAACATGATAACCCCATGTAAAGAGAACTGAAGCTGCTGTAACACACATCAATAAATATTCAACCAATGTTCCCATAGGAATCATAGGACCTATTATCTCATATAACAACATCCCAAGATCGCGAGTGAAAATAAAAATATTTCAAAGAAGGTCATGAAAGATGGGAGCAATATCTTCTCTACTCTAGCTGAATCAGATTACTGGAAATTTCCACTACTCCGAACAAGGTCATAAGCTTTCATACTCCAAAAACATCTTCAAATTATGACCTCAATACAAAAAGACACCTCCAAAACCATGGGTACGACTGATCAAAGATAGGTGTCCTCACTACGAGAAAATATCTAATGTAGCCAACATGAGCGCTCACCACCCAAAAATGTGAGTAGTTCTTGAAGTCACCGTCACTTTCATTGGGGAAAATGTTGTTGACTTGTATAGTTGTATTATTGTACTATGTTTACTATTAGAAAACAGAGGTTAAAACCATATACATCAGATGCAAGGAGCTATGAGTTTTTTTACTATCGTATCTGCTAATCAAGCTTGAAACCATCTAAGGATGCTCCACCTCAAAAACCATCTACTTATCCCCATGCACAACAGTCTTGACATCTATTTGATTTTCTGGCATTAACCGGTATGTATTGATGACATATTTAGGTTAGGAATGCTAATTAATACATGAGAGGCCAAAAACTTCTAATGATTGACGTAACTTCTAAAAGGTATTATGTAAGTAGAGCTCAAGTCAAAAATCATACGTAAAAGTTACTGTGTGTGAAATTGCACTTGTTGGCATGAGGCAACTGCTCCCATAGACTTGTAATAATGATAAATTATTCATAGGAAACATAAAAGGTCCACAAGCTCATGCTCATTGCAATCTTATAAGAAATTGCAGGAAATGATGAACAGTATTCCTATGACGGGCATTAAAAATGAACAATCTTAGCACCATCCTAAAGTCATAAAAAAGATGTCAGTTTGCCCCATAAACCGGACCTACATTCGTAGGTGCATGATGTCTAATTTCAAGGGCTACAAGTGGCATGAACTGCATAATTATCTATGTATTGATGGACCTCAGACTTTCTTTCACATTATTTGTACACTCGTCTCAATCTTCTTTACCACAAAAACCTTTGTCCTCTCATTTGTCTTGGCAGTAAAAAAAAAATATAGCATATATTGCACAGGAACTCCTTTACAAAACCAAATTAATGCATGCAGAGGTTGAACTCAGGTGCTATATCTCACAATCGCCAGTAAAGGACTGTACGAACTAAATAACCAGAAAAAGGCACTTGTACACTTCAAAACAATAAAGAGAAAACTATATGTGCTTATTTGCAATTCCTATCCAATTATACCTGGTCCTTAACGTCATATATGAATTTTTCTTTAAGTATATTGGGCCAGAAAAACAGTTCAGGTGGCATTAATCAACATCAGTACATTTTCTTACACAATTTTCTTTCCTTCAAAACACACAACATAAAAGTATTGCTCTATCAATATGAAGTCCGCTCTATATGATAATTTCCATCCTCATGCTCCAGTGAGAAGTTATAATAGCAGAGCTTAAACCCCATTCACTATAGTCACAGAATACATGGATTTTGTAAACGTAACTAAGGGATCAGATGTCTCTTTTAGAGTGACTGATAATAATACTTTACCTAAAACTCTCTCCTATTTTTCTTGAAGGAAAAAAAAAACGTTTCTAAAGTGAACTTTAACCAAGACACATGCTACTTCGTGGAGCGTGCATCATTTTGTGCTTTAAAAAACAAGACAATTAAAACAAGAAAGAAATATAAATTTAAAACTTCCTGGATCCTCAACTTAGATGGCTATTAACACATTGTTCCAAGTTGTACCATTATTTTGGATCACATGCTTCTTCATCGTAAAAAAAAATAATTTAAAAATTAGTATGGCCAAGAGTAAATAATAATATAAAGATACTTTGCTTTATTCACTGTGAAATTGCTAAAGGTCAACAGTCAGGAAGATATGAAGATGAAATAATAATTAAAGAACAGATCAGTATCCTTGTGATTTGGTATTAGAATTTGTTGGAAAGATTGATCTATTAGACAAATATCATGAAACAGATAAATGTAGCTTGTAAAGTTTAGGTATTATCTCAGTGTATCTGCTTGTGTTCATTATGCCACAGCATCAGATCAGACTACCTCAATTGATTATAAAAGAAGACTAAGAGAAAAAACAAGATTAAAAAAGAAAGCATGTATATTGTATTCCTGCAATTGGTGGTGTAATGCAAAGTAAAACATAAGCAACTACAATTTAAGAAATGGATCAGTGAAGTTTGGAGATGGAGAGGAGAGAGGAGAAAAGTAGGAGAAGAAAGAATATGAGAAAGGAGATTGCAAGGGCATAAAATTCTATGTTGCAGCTCATGTCTATTTATATTGATATGCAATACACCCACAATTACTATTATACCCTCATATGATAAATAACAAAATAAAATAACTCTAACACCCTCCCACAAGCAGGAACATATAGATCTGACATGCTTAACTTGCTACATAAATCAGAAAATGGACCACGAGCAAGTGGTTTGGTGAGGATATCACATAATTGATCCTTTGACCGAAGATAAGGACTGACAATATGTTTCTTCAGCAACAAATCACGAATAAAATGACAATCCACCTCGATATGCTTCGTGCGCTCATGAAATACCGGATTACTTGCGATAAACATCGTCGACTGATTATCACAATACATCTCCATCGGAATAGGAATCGTAATCCCTATTTCATGAAGAAGAGACTGCACCCACATCATCTCAGAAGCTATATGAGCCATCGCACGGTACTCGGCCTTTGCACTAGAACGAGCCACGACATTCTGCTTCTTACTACGCCACATGACAAGATTACCACCCATAAACGTACAATAGCCAGAAGTAGATCTCCTATCACTGCGACTGCCTGCCCAATCAACATCACTGAACCCCGTCACCGTAAGCAACTGGAAAGGTTTGTACAACAAACCCTTTCAAGGTGCACCCTTCAAGTGTCGAAGAGTGCGAGAGATAACCTCCCAATGTGGTTGCCGAGGGGCATGTATAAACTGACTAATTACTCCAACTGCATATGTGATATCTGGTCGAGTAACAGTAAGATATATAAGTTTGCCAACCAAACATCTATAATATCCAACATCCTCAAATAACTCTCCCCTGTCAGCATCAAGCTTGTCATGATAATCCATAGGAGTCTCAACTGGCCGACACTCCAACATCTCAGTCTCGGAGAGCAAGTCTAGAACTTACTTGCGTTGTGACAGATACACACCCTTCTTAGATCGAACAACCTTAATTCCAAGAAAATATCGAAGAAGACCCAAATCCTTAGTATGAAACTGACGACTAAGGTAGGCTTTCAAGTCCATAATCCCAGCATGATCACTCCCATATATAATGATATCATCAACATAAACAATCAATACGATAATACCTGCTGAGGAAGAATAGCAAAATACTGAATGATTTCATGTGATGCGCCAAAAGCCATACTAAATGAGACCTGAACTGCACTAGTCAAACCAAGCACGAGGTGACTGTTTCAGTCAATATAATGATTTCTTCAATCGACATACGAGTTTTTTATTTCCTGCTACAATATATCCCGGTGGTTGATCCATATAAACCTCCTCATGTAAGTCGTCATGCAAGAAAATATTTTTTATGTCCAGCTGATATATAGACCATTGGAACCGCCACAGAAATAAGAATCCGAACTGAATTCAGCCGAGCCACTGGAGAGAAAGTCTTCATATAATCCACACCATATGTCTGAGTATACCCTTTAGCAACCAATCGTGCCTTGAGACGCTCAACATAACTATTAGGATGATACTTAATAGTGTACACCCATCTACAACCCACTATTTGCTTTCCAACATGAAGTGATGTAAGCTCCCAAGTCCGATTTTGATGTAAAGCATACATCTTATCATCCATTGCACTTTTCTAACCAGAAGATGACATAGTTTGCTTGTAAGTTCTGGGAATGGAAATAGAAGACAATGAAACATCAAATGCATGAAAAGATGATGAACCACGATGTAATAAAACATAGTTAGAAATGTGATGCTTATTCTTTCTGGTACAAAGGCGTTTTCTTTTTCTGAGAGCAATAGGAAGATCATCTGGATTTGTGGTGATAGGAGCAGAAACCTCAGGCACGAAAGCTGATTGGTTTAGGGCTGATTTCTGCAGAACCAATGGCATGTCCTTGGATCTCTGATAAACCTGTAAAGGGGAGATGGAGACAGAAATTGATTCAGAAATTACCGGAAGTGGTATGAAAGATTTCAAATCTGTTGTAAAAGGAATACAACGGTCTCCTGAAGGAAAGAAATGGGTAGACTCAAAGAATGTAACATCCGCACTGACATAATACTTGCGTGACTGTGGACTGTAACAACAACAACCTTTTTGAGTACGAGGATAACCAAGAAAGACACACTTCAGAGAACTAGGAGCCAACTTATCTCGATTAGGTTCCAAGTTATGAATAAAAACGACACACCCAAACACTCGAAGAGGTAAGAAAAAATGTGCAACATCTGTATGTAATATGAAAAATGGAAATTTGTTATTTAATACAGATGATGGCATGCGATTAATTAGATAACATGCAGTTAGAACGACATCTGCCCAATACTGTTTAGGGACATACATATTGAACATGAGAGTTTGAGCCACATCTAAAATGTGTCGATGTTTGCGTTCGGCTATACCATTTTTTTGAGAGGTGTGGACACAAATAAAGCATGATTACCTATATGTGCCATGGTTGTAATAGGTTGGGAGATGGTACTAGCAAGCGCGTTCAACTTCTGGAGGATCTGTTCAAATGGAGATGAGGTATCGGATGTTGAAGTCTGATTGAAACACGAAATATCATCTCTAGAAGCAAAAGTGGTGACCTGAGACTGCATATTTTCATCATGTACTTGATTTGCATATTTTGGTTTGCCCTACTTGGCCCAACAATAGTCTTCGACATGACCGAGTATTCCACAATAGTTATACTTCCGTGGTTGACCACGGCCACCACTACGACCATTGTCTCTACCACCACGGTCTCCTCCTCGACCAAAACTACGACCACCATCTCTACCGCCACGTCCACTACCACGTCCACCACCACGACCAGCAGCACTAGAAACTAGGACAGAAGAGTCAATACTCGGCACCACAGAACTGTCCTAAAAAGGAACGATTGAGACAGGAGAAGGTATCTACCACCGTAGGTAACTGCTCTCCAGCAATGATTTGAACTTTATAAGGTTCGAGCGCAGGATCCAAGCCGGCTAGGATAAGTGAAATATGAAACTCTTCCTTCTGTCTCTGAACTTCCTTCAAATCAGTAGTAACATGATGATATTGAAGCAGTTCCTCCCACAAAGCCTTCTTTGAAGCCAAATATTCATTCGCAGGCTTCCCATTTTGCTTTGTATTAAACAATAACTCGTACAACTCATAGATACGGACAATGTTTCGCTTCTGCGAATATGATTCTTCCAGAGATGCTCAAATCTGTTTGCTTGATTCACACCACTGAACATTAGCAGCGATATGCGGCTCCATACTAATCCACAACCACGACATAACGTATGCATCTGCACTCATCCAATCTTTATACTCAGCGGAAGTTTCAGGTGGGGGTTATTCCGTCAAAAACTTACACTTTTTTTTCGCCCTTAACACCACTTTGATAGACTTGGACCAAGCAGGGTAGTTCGCACTATTGAGTTTCACCGCTGTAATCAATTTTCCCAATTCATCATTATGAATATGAGAACCACCTCTACTACCACCACCACCACTATTAACCTCGCCAAAATATTCGGTCCAAACCATAGCTGCAGATGCAACAGAAAGACGATCTTTGAAACCTTAGATCTCACAACGAACCTCAACCGACGACGAGAAACCCTATATCTCATAAACGAACCATGAATGATCACGAACAACGAACGGCGAATCATGAAAAGTAGACGAAAAATAGTTCGATCGGCCCTATCGTGGATGGGATGTTACACTACTTTCAAAATATGCTCTGATACCAAGTGAAGTTTGGAGATGGGAAGAGAAGGAGAAAAGTAGGAGAAGAAAGAATATGAGAAAGGAGATTGCAAGGGCATAAAACCCTAGGTTGCATCTCATGTCTATTTATATTCATATGCAATACACCCACAATTACTATTATACCCTCATATGATAAATAACAAAATAAAATAACTCTAACAGGATCAAAAACAAATATTAAGTACAACGATGAGAACTATAGAATTTACCTTAAAAACACGAACAAGAAAGAATGCTACCACACCAGAAAACCCCATGTGAATCATAGTAAGCGTTATAGGAAAGGGAAATTTGAAATACTTTGGTGAGAGAACCCACTGCAAACAAAAAACAAGAGTTAGACACCATTGTTGTCTTGTTATTATCATAGCAACAGTTTCATGAGCAATGTATGAAACAACTTTGCAAGCCATCCCCAGAAAAGATGCTCAACGAACAAAGCTCAGAAAAAGTTCTTTTCTTAAAGATAAGTATGAGGTAGGATCTATCATAACAGTAACAACACAAGTCTTTTGATTATTAACAAGTAGAAGGCAACTCTGTAAAGTGGTCGAACATTTTTTGTTGTAGAAAGCTGAGTGGTCAGATCCAAACCCATTGAACTTTGGCTATGTTGATCAGCTTCAAGAAAGAGATTGTGCCATAGAAAGGTGTTATACCGATAATGTAAACTGGATTGCAAAGCAGGGCAACTGCTCAAGGGAAAGAAGAAGAAAAAAACTCACTTTTTTACAAAAACTCACTTTTTTACAAAAACTCAGGAGAGGATTTTATCTACCAAGAAGTTTACGACCATTTTCAAACCACTTTTACGTGACATAGTAATAACCAACAGCACAAATTTAAAAGTTTATGGAAATAAAGAAAATTACAAACTACTGAAAATCGATCTAGTAGCAAAAGACGAAGAAAATAAAGGATTAGGTTGAAATGTAGTACCTTGTTATACAAAATAACTCCTGAAGAGAGGCATATGTAAATGAGTAGATAAAGATATGTCAGCAAGAGTTGTCTATTGATCACCATCTTGGCTTGTTGGTCTGTAAATGCCCCTTATTCAAACACTCCTAATTATATAGCCATCTGAAAAGTTGTAGTAGGCCAAGAAACCCTTTCCCACACAGAAACAAGCACATCTTGCACAAAAGCAAGTCCCGGCAGCAGTATTCAACTCTTTTTTGGCGACTCCCGGTACTCTAAAATTACACAAAGCCGACTACCTGGAAACTGACAATAAATTGAATAAGACAGAGAATGAGGAAACAATACCAATGTCCAAATAATAGGTAAAGCAGTATAAAGTAACATGAAAAGCACCACATAGATGCACGCTAGTTAAACCGAAATGGAGGAAAAGTGTCAAATCACATTAAGGATTAGCTGTATATTTGTCCCACTACTATGAAATTGTTCCCCGATTAACTTTAATCTATTAGTAGTAGGAAACATGGCTAAATTTTAATAACTCTACTGATACAGTAGATACTGTAATAAGAAAAATGACTATCTGCAGTTCTATATTTACAACAAGTGTTTGAAAATGCATAACCAGAAAAAACAAGCACTACACGAAGTACGTGCATGTAGTATACGGATATGTAGGATCTATATGAAAAATGGACACTATATAACACTATAACATTTTCGGTCTTTCAAGCACTGACGACATGGATCGTGATAACCACGAAGACCATGAACCAACCGCCATACAGAAATAGTTTTGCCTGCACAAGTGTTGCCTGCACAAACTCTTATATAGCAAGCAGGTATAAGAGAATATATAGCCGTAACAATACAATTTTACCATGGATGGTATTGTCCATGGTTGGCCCACCAAGCAAGACTACACCTCATAACCCTTAAGTTTGGTGGCACTTAGCACCTAGTTCTCAGAAACTAAAGTGAACTTGGATTTGAGTAGCAAAAAAAACTGTTATTTCTACTACAGGCACTTTCTCTGCTAGGATAGGAGGACGTGCCAATTCTATATGAATCATCTACACACTACGTTTAATGAAAACAACAAAAAGAACTTGGGAGGGGGGGAGGGTTCTGATTGAATTTTTTTCCGGAGTAACGTACAAAGACCGTACATTCTTTTGTCTACTACTTGAGTCTAAATATAGGTAACAAAAATGCTATTTGTCACCCGAAATTTTTGGGTGATATAATCTTTCATTACATGGTAGATGACATGGCTAATTTTTTTTTAGAATGGAAATTTAAAATTTGCCTAGCTAGCTAAGAATACATTTCCATCATATCTAAGAATTATATCATATATAAAAGGATTGAGATGAATCAAAATCTGCCAAAATAAAAATAATCTCAATATGGATTGATTTCATCCGGAGCTTGTATATTTGTCCGTAACAAAATAACAAAAACCAATGACATATCAATTAAGTATCGGAGCTTCTATCAATTCCGAGGTATAAATACACAAGCTCCGATGAATTGATCTGCCAAAATTTTAATTTCAATGTGAGGAGGTGTAGAGAGCAGTAGAGGGATGAAAATTCTCTCTCCGGCGAGTCCGGGTCATCGGGAGCGTTTCAGAGCTCAGATAGCCACAACTACTCCATCAATAGGTCAACATTTTCGGATCCTTATTTGCCTCTTATTGGATCCTTTTTTTTTCTTTATTTCATTTTATTGTCCATTGGATTTGTTAACGTATTCGTCAAAATAGTGTCCAAACTTTGAACCTTTGAATGATGATTAAGATTATTGTGTTTAAAATTGAGAATTGTTTTTAAGGTTTGTGTTTTGTGTAATGTTTTATTTATCAGAGATGGTGGTGGATTCATTCGATTATGAAGGATTCATTCGATTATGAAACAAAGGAAGCTGAGGATATTAAAGATAAAGAGGAACACAATATCTGAGAAGAATTTTTTTGAAAAAGATAACAAACTATATTTAAATAACAAATAAGATAATAAGTTAAGCAAAATTCAAATAAGATAACATGTCACCAAGAGCGTTGGGGACGACAAGAGCAATGGCGATATGAATGCAAGTTTTTTTTTTTCCGAGAACAGTGTCTCCAAGAACATGAATGCTTGTATAAAAAAATAAATCGTCACTAAAAATCCAATTTCGTCACTAAAATTTGTCACTAAAAGTCCAATTCCGTCACCAAAAACCTAATTTTGTCACTAAAATCCAAATAAGATAACATGTCGCCAGAAATATTTGCACTCATGCCACCAATAGCAATAGCGACATGAAAATAAGTTTTTTTATTCGTCAGTAAAATCTCAATGTCGTCAATAAATGCCCAAGTTTCCTCACTAAAAGCCCATTCGCCCAAGTCACAAACAAACATGTCGCCAATGTTTTTGGCGACAAATGCTTCTGGCGACATGTTATCTTATTTGAATTTTGCTTAACTTATTATCTTATTTTTTATTTAAATATATTTTGTTATCTTTTTCAAAATTTCCTGGGATATTTAGGATAAAGAGGAACATGATAATATCAAGGATATTGAGCCAACAAATGGGATGAAATTAAAAAATATAGAGCAAGTATACAATTTCTATAAAACCTATGCAGAATATGCTGTATTTTCTCGAAGAAAATCTTCAAGAAGAATGACGATGGAATTGTAAAAAGTTTGACGGTTGGTTGTGCAAAAAAAGGAAAGCACGACAATACATCTCAAAACCAGTTAAGACCCCAACCGAACGTCCGTAGTGGGTACAATGCTTCCCTTAAAGATTGAGATGGATCAAAATCTGCCAAAATAAAAATAGTCTCAATATGGATTGATTTCATCCGGAGCTTGTATATTTGTCCGTAACAAAATCACAAAAACCGGTGACATATCAATTAAGTATCGGAGCTCCTATCAATTCCGAGGGACAGATACACAAGCTCCGATGAATTAATCTGCCAAAATTTTAATTTTAATATGAGGTCTAAAGAGCAGTAAAAGGATGAAAATTCTCTCTCCGGCGAGTCCGAGTCGTCGGGAGCGTTTCGGAGCTCCGATAGCCACAATTGCTCCATCAATGGGTCAACATTTTCGGATACTTATCGACCTCTTATTGGATCCTTTTTTATTATTTCATTTTGTTGTCCATTGGATTTGTCAGCGTACTCGTCGGAATAGTTACCAAACTTTGATTGATGATTAAGATTATTGTGTTTAAAATTTAGATTTTTTTTAAGGTTTGCGCTTTTGTGTAGTTTTATTTATCAGAGATGGCGGTGGATTCATTCGATTATAAAACAAAGTAAGTCGGGGATAAAGAGGAACACGATCATATCGAGCCAAAAAATGGAATGAAATTAAAAAATATAGAGCAAGTATGCAGAATATGCTGGATTTTCTCAGAGAAAATCTTTAAGGAGGAAGAATGGTGATGGAATTGTAAGAAGTTTGACGGTTGGTTATGCAAAAGGAGGAAAGCACGACAATAAGTCTCAAAACCAGTTAAGACCCCAATCGAATGTCTGTAGTGGGTGCAAAGCTTCTCTTACATCAAAGTTTCTTCCAAGTGAAGAATATGTGATTTCCAAACTTATTCTACACCATAATCATTTATGCAGCCCAAAAAAATCTCGGTTCTTTCCTTACAATAAAAAATCAATCTTACGCAAGACCATATACTGAAAAGGACAACATAAATGCGATCGGAAAAGAAAAAAGAACTCTACGACTTGGCAAAGGATATGTCCAACGATTATGAAATATTTTCCAAGATGATTGCAGAAAACACAGGCTTTTATTTTGACATCGAGTTAGACGATGAAAATCATTTGAATAATATATTTTGGGCAGATGGTAGGTGGCGAGAAGTCTACAAGGTGTTTGGTGACGTTGTCAGTTTTGACACGATATACTTGGTAAACAAGATATGTCATTCGCACCCTTTGTTGGCATTAATCACCATGGACAATCAATTTTATTTGGATGTAGATTGGTTTCAAATGAAGATACAAACACATATCTGTGGTTATTTAGGAAGTGGTTTGATTGCATGTCCGAAATTGCTTCGGCTGGTATAATAACCAACCAAGACAAAGCAATAAAAATACAATTGAGATTGTCTTTCCTCAAACTCGGGACAAGTGGTGTTTGCGTTATATTATGAAGAAGGTGCCTAAAAAATTCGGTAGTCGTAAAGAGAAAGCGGCTATTATTTTTGACATAAAAGGTGCTATATACGATTCACAAACCCGGGACGAGTTTGAAAAAAGTTGGAGATATATGTTGGATGATTATGGATTGGAAGATAACGATTGATTGAGTGGTTTGTACGATGATCGACAACGTTGAGTGCCTTGTTATCTGAAGAACACATTATGGGAAGGGATGTTGATGACTCAGCAAAGTGAAAGAATGAATACGTACTTCGACTGTTTCGTAACCTCAAAGACAACTTTAAACCAGTTTGTGGAGCAATATGAATTAGGACTTGTGAAGGTGGAAGAAGAAATGGCAGCACATGGCACTTCATTTCAAAGAACAATTCAAATTATAACACTCATTCCAATGGAAGCAGATTCAAAAAGTTTATACTCTTCAGAAATTTAAAAAGTTTCAAGCTGAATTGACAAAGATGATACATTGTAAGTTGAACCTGGTCGTTGAGCAACCTACATATATGGACTATGTTGTTAAAAAAAAATTATGGATAGAGAATTTTATGAAAAGAATGACCTTTACACTTACATTCCATAAAGCCCAATTTGATGTTCAGTGTAGTTATCAAATGTTCAACTTTAAAGGCATACTTTATAGGCACGCACTAAGTGTGTTACAAACAAATATGGCTTGATTGCTTCCGTATAAATACGTCTAAAGGAGGTGGAGGAAAGATTGAGATATCACACAAAGGTGAAAGCGGATTTTAGTTGTTGGAAAAAAATGTTTATAGTGCGTGTTATCATGATTTGTGCCATAAATTTTGTGAGATTGCATATTAGACAGCAATGAATGAGGAAAAATACGGTCATATTAACAATTGGTTGGGTCGTAAGATGAGAGATTAAAACTGAGTGCACCAAAAAAAATGTAATTCTCAAGTCAAAAGAAAAACATGTGGATGAAGAGGTCGAAGAGAATTAAGGCGATAAAAACGATGAAGGGTAGAAGCCAACTTTTTCTGGGAACCCCTTTATGTCGATTGAAGTCTTTTACTCCGTGGTCGGCCTCTACGTTTTTATGCTTAGGGTCAAGAATTGTGATGGTCTCATTCTCTTCGATCTCTTCATACTTTTTCTTGGAACCCCTCCATGTTGATTGAAGTCTTTTACTTGGTGGTCGACCTCTACGTCTTTATAGTTAGGCTCAAGAATTGCGATGGTCTCATTCTCTTCGGTCACATTCTTCGGCCTTTTTGGTGCACTCAATTTAGTTCTTTCTCTTACAACCCAACCAATCGTTATTCTGACCATATTTTTTCTTATTCATTGCTGTCCAATCTGCAATCTTATTAATTTTTTGACACAAATTATAATAACACACTAGCATCATTGTTTTCCTAACAACTGAAACTCACTTTCACCTTTGTGTGACATCTCATCTTTCCTCCATCTCTTTAAAATGTATTTCATAGAAAGCAACCAAACCATATTTGTTTGTAATACACTAAGCGAGTGCTTGAAAAGTATGCCTTTAAAGTTTAACATTTGTCAACTGTACTGAACATCAAATTGGATTTTATGAAATGTAACTTGTGAAGGTCATTATTTTCATAAAATCCTCTATCTACACATTCTCTTGACAAACATAGTCCATATATGTAGATTGCTCAGCGACCATGTTCAAGTTATAATGTATCATCCCTGTCAATTAAGCTTGAAACTCTTTAAATTTCTGAAGAGTATAAACTTTTTGAATCTGCTTCTCTATTGGAACAGATGTTATAGTTGGAATTATTTTTTGAAATGGAGTAGCATTTGCTGCCATTTATTTTTCCACCTTCTTCATAAGCCCTAATTTATATTGTTCCACAAATTACTTTAAAGTTGTTTTGAGGTTATGAAATAGTCGAAGTATGCATTCATACTTTCACTTCGCTGAGTCGTCGACGTCCTTTCTGTCACGCTCCGATCTCCCGTAGGCTAATCGACCGTCCCCGCTAGGCAAGAATCACTACGCCAGCGCTCCCGCGGGACGATCGCCTTGACCCATCTGGACGTGATGCCGCACGAGCGTGGAGCCGCGCCCGTGCAAGGCCGTGGTTCTTGCTGGCGGTAAGAGGTCTAAGCCACAGAGTCGCACAGCTTGTCCGAGTGCAGCGAAATTTTAAACACATAGGCGATTGGTGACAAGTTCACTGAGTCGTCAATAGCGGAAGCATTGAATAACACAAGTATAGAAGTAAAACAAACTCTTTATTGATGTTGAACAAGTGTTACAGGCGGCGCATAGCCAAGATTACAAGTCGCTTAAGCCTCTCTGAAACAGTAAAAACGTGCCAAGTGGCTACATTTGTGAAATGATGTATAAGCGATGTTCCAACATTATGTCTTGTATATGTTCTTCAGTTCCGGACGCATCGCTCCAAGGCTCCAGAGTAAACTCCACGCCTTAGCACGCACGAAGGAGTCATCTGCACCGAACGAGGTTCTCCCGCACCCTGCAAGCAATCTGGTGGATTATCAGTACATGAATGCACTGGGGAGGCTACTCGCCTGCTCGACAAATCCAAACACGTAATATAGGTTTCGTGCACCAACTATGTTGTCTTTCTAGTTGCCTTAGGATCAGTTCATGGCAATGATTGGATAGCCTAACTCGTGTGACAGTGCACCGTGCGATATAAGAGGAAACACGACGAGACTTACCAACTTATCATTTGACCTTCCCTGTCCAAGGCAAAAACAAGTTAATTCAAGCACGAGCATATATACAATGAATCAGGGCATTAGCTTATGCAAACACAAGTGTTTCAGTGCGAGATTACACTCGGGTGCACGATTTATAAGGATTTCTCAGGTGTTTTGCATAATACGTTCAAGTGCTCCATATATACAATTGTGTTATGATCGTTCAGGTGTTTCAGACTATTCTCAATGCGATGCAATAACTCGCACGCGGATAGCCGCTAAGCGGGGGTGACTTATTTATATGAACAGGGTCGCTGGCATAGCTATAAAGAACCAATTTTAGTCATGACGTGGATGGAATGCAACGAGAGTACAGGAGGCGCTGCAAACCATCCCGTCCAATGTACATGAAGACTAAACAGGGAGTTCCATTCCGGATCGGATCGGCCCCGGTGCCCCGGAAACCGTCCGTGGAACTAGGATCCGAAGACCCACTTGTTAACAAGTTGTCCACGACAGGAAGTCTCTAATCAAATCTTTGGGCCTCTGGTCAGGTACATGATCAAGTTCAAGACAGGATATACATCAGGTACAAGTTCGAGGCATGATTGTTCACAATTGTATATCGATTCCCAAGCAGTCAATTCAGAATGGGACAAGTTTTGCTCCACGAGCTGTGATTCTTGGATTCATTGATTCATGGTGCAAATTCCCTGGTTCGGGAACTGCCTTGGCAACCTAACGGTCCCGGATACTTTCAGGTGTATACTTGCACGGAACGACTATTGGATAGTCTTCCGAGGAACTTAGATGAATGCAATACAAGACATTGTTTACTTGATTGTGGCATGAATTATGTGACAAGCATTGAATCGAGGCAACATTTCAAATTAACATATAGCAGGCAAGCATGCATTCACATTGAAACTTAAGCATTTGCGTCGGCTCGGGCCCAAGGGTAAGTCGAGGAGTGAAACCGTAAAGGGACTTACCGAGCGACATGATCTAGGGTCGTGCAGTGTAAACAAGTGAACAATGCACTAAGAAGAGCATATACATAATGTTCTACTCTCGAGGCATAGCGGGGTCTCGTTGCACAAGGCAAAGGTAGCATGCAAGGGTCTGTATATAAGCAATGTTTCATTTCCATGTTCTAACACAAGCAATACAAGTTGGGATTATTCCCTTAGCTAGGTGCGTTGTATTCTTATTAGCATGCATGAGGTGATTCACCTAGCGACTAGCATGTATCGTTCCATATTTTAAGTGCTGGCTAAGCAAAGACAAGTTCACCGTAGCCACCCATATTAGCGATGATTCGCCTCTGTCGAGCGATACTCCGAGCGATCCTCTGAAAGCCTAAGCCGGAACTCTTGTAGGGCCAAGTTTGTAAATCCTCTTGCCTCAAATGAGTATTCTCGCTGAAGCAAAGCGGGTCGGGACGTTGCACTTTTGCCGTTTGAATCAGCAGTCCGCTTGAGCGGAACGGGTCGTCACATCATACACTACTCAGAAAAAGTCTCGTCCTCGAGACTTCCTGAGTGCAGGCCGTTCTATCGCACTATCGAATCTATCCCATACGTAGCAATCGGTACCACTAAATCCATTTGAACACAATCTCCTACACGTTCCTTATGTCGTGTCGCGTGTATGCCGAGTCAGTCTCATTTGCGCCTTAGCGCGGGACATATTGCTTAACGCGGGGTATGTTTCAATCGATCTTGATTAACGATCTAAGGCGGAGGCAAACTTATACAAGTCGTTATACTTGTTCATGCAGACATTCACTTGCACTAGCATTGAGATCAGCATATCGCGAGTCTGGATCGTGCACATATTCGAAGTGCACCTCAAACATAAGCACGCCAACCAACTTAGCGATATCGAAGTCCTAGCACTCGAGTTTAACATCTCATTGAGTCTTAAATCGTGCACACGTTCAAGGAGTCCCTTAAACATATGCATTCAACCAAACTTAGAGATAGTGAAATCGGACAAACTACTTGCAAAAATCTCAAGGGTTCTCGTTTTTTACTGAATCACGAGGATACTTCCGATAGGGTCAATCAAATTCCATGTCATTTTCCATTCCAACTCGATCTCAAGTATTTGCACTATCCTTAAGCACGATCTATCTGATTTAACCGACTAGCGTTCATCCGTTCGGGTCAAACATAGCACTCGTTATCGTTCCAAGTCTAACCCTAAGTCTTACTGTCCAGTTCTATAGCTTGTTCAAGCAATATGGTAAAGTCGGTTACTGGTTTGTTCACTCGGCACAGGGTCGTCTGCCTAATTACTAGGTCAGCTCACAAGGTCATAGGCACAAGTTCAAGCACATTGCGATTCATCGTGCAATTTCGTCGCACGATGCTCGCCCCAATTCCTAGGGCTAAACCATTGTTCATTTTGCACGGGGTATTCTACCCAAGCTCGATTCACTCAAATTTCTAAACATCGAGCACAGATTTTCCTACTCTCAATAACACGTTCGTTTGTGCGGGGTTCGAGTCCGTTCAGTAAAATCCACAATATTCAAGATACAGGACAAGCCTAGTGATTTGCATAGTCTATCTCTTCAAGTATGTTTTGATAAAATCCTCATCCATACCAAGTCTAGTCCACCGAGCCAAGATTTGATTTTAAACCTTAGATTATAATCCAAGTCGTCCAACCTGATTCATGTATCCGTTCACGAAACCATCAAGCGTGATTTATTTCAGGTTCTAGGCTAACTTATCCATCGAAACATTTTCGATCACTTGCATTCCAAATTCGTCTTATCGTGTCGAACCAAAAGTCAAGACGATCCATAAGTTGTCACGCTCCGGTCTCCCACAAGTTCGATCACCCTCGTTGGACGTGAGATCACCACGTCAACGCTCCCGCTGGATAATCGTCCTAATCCGGACGTGACGCATGTACAAGCATAGAGTTACGCTCGCACAAGACAAGAACGTTTGAATGTTATGGTTATTTTCGGCACGATCGAGACACCTTATATTTTCCTTTGCTCTATCCAAGTTATATCCGTTCATGCAGTAATTTTGAATCGTCTAGCATAAATCATCCAACTTCAATGTTACCGTTCGGTAATTCCATAGTCTTACTTCTAGCATTCCTCAAATAACTAAGTTCAATTATTCAAGCCTAAGTCTATTCCAATTTTTTTTTGATACGTTCCATTATCGAGTTCGTTTGGAATAATCACCGAACGTGTTCCCGTGAGTTCGATCATCCCCGCCGTACGTGAAATCACCACGTCGGCGCTCCCGCAGGATAATCGTTCTCTTTGGGACTGATTTCGAAGGTTATCTTTTCTGAACTTGATTTCAAGATCGTTCTTCCAAACTCTAAGCAAAATCCATTATCGTTCATCTCTTTCATCGAAACACAATATTCATTTCGGGCTAAATTCTATTCGAGTGAGAGATTGTATTCAAGTTCAGTCCGTTTGTTTCAATCCGAAATCGCTCGCACAATCCTCAAGTCTCCAACAAGTTTTCCTTAACCAAGATATCGATTTCCCAAATTCGATATAAGCCTTATCTTTTATTCAAGACATTCTCAATCGTTCAATCCGACTATCGCACGAGACCTATGAATCCGTTTGGACATATCTAAATGATCTATACACCACTCGGAATTGAGTTATCCAATCAAATCCTCAATCGATTTGTATCTCCCGACACAAAACATCGTTCGAGCTATTTCCCAAAATCCAAGCACGATTTTTCAATATTCGCCTAAGCGATAATCTGATAAGGTTGCTATCGGTTGGCATTCTAAGTCTGACTTGCCTTATTCCTGAACGATATCCCAATTCGTTTGCAACTTAGCTTGCACCAAAGGGTCTTGGCGCGATACTCAACACAACTTAGCCGAAAGGCTGTATGCATAGTTAACCGTTTGGGACAATATTCGATTCCGTACACTAACCAGTTGGACAAACATGTATAGGCATTAGGCTTTGCACACAAGTTGCGATTCTAGCACGAGTCTATTCCCAGAGGGTCTAGCACAGGTCGGTACAAAGGCCAATCGTAATACAATTTCGTACAAGCAATCACATCATTCGCATGCACTTTTCGAAAGTATTTAGACTCATTGTTGGAATATTTCGTTTGGGACATTGAGAGAGAGCGTGCACATAACCCACGAACGAGCTTTCGAAACTGAAAAAATCGAAACGAAGTCCAAAGGCGTATAGCCAAGCTCTGATACCAATCTGTCACGTCCCGATCTCCCACAGGCTAATCGACCGTCCCCGCTAGGCGAGAATCACAGCGCCAGCACTCCCGCGGGACGATCGCCTTGACCCATCGGGGAGTGATGCCGCACGAGCGTGGAGCCGCGCCCGTGCAAGGCCGTGGTTCTTGCCGGCGGTAAGAGGTCTAAGCCACAGAGTCGCACAGATTGTCCGAGTGCAGCGGAATTTTAAACACATAGACGATTGGTGACAAGTTCACTGAGTCGTCAATAGCGGAAGCATTGAATAACACAAGTATAGAAGTAAAGCAAACTCTTTATTGATGTTGAACAAGTGTTACAGGCGGCGCATAGCCAAGATTACAAGTCGCTGAAGCCTCTCTGAAATAGTAAAAGCGTGCCAAGTGGCTACATTTGTGAAATGATGTATAGACGATGTTTCAACATTATGTCTTGTATATGTGTTTCAGTTCCGGACGCATCGCTCCAAGGCTCCAGAGTGAACTCCACGCCTTAGTACGCACAAAGAAGTCATCCGCACCGAACGAGGTTTTTCCGCACACTGCAAGCAATCTGGTGGGTTATTAGTACATGAATGCATTGGTGGGGAGGCTACTCGCCCGCTCGACAAATCCAAACACGTAATATAGGTTCTGTGTACCAACTATTATGTTGTCTTTCTAGTTGCCTTAGGATCAGTTTTATGGCAATGATTGAATAGCCTAACTCGTGTGGCAGTGCGTCGTGCGATATAAAAGGAAACACGGCGAGACTTACCATTTGACCTTCCCTGTCCAAGGCAAAACAAGTTAATTCAAGCACGAGCATATATACAATGAATCAGGACATTAGTATATGCAAACACAAGTGTTTCAATGCGAGATTACACTCGGGTGCACCATTTATAAGAATTTCTCAGGTATGTTGCATAATACGTTCAAGTGCTCCATATATACAATTATGCTATGATCGTTCAGGTGTTTTAGACTATTCTCAATGCGATGCAATAACTCGCACGCGGATAGCCGCTAAGCGAGGATGACTTATCTATATGAACAGGGTCGCTGGCATAGCCATAAAGGACCAATTTTAGTCATGTCATAGATGGAATGCAACGAGAATACAGGAGGCGCTGCAAACCATCCCGTCCAATGTACAGGAAGACTAAACAGAGAGTTCCATTCCGGATCGGATTGGCCCCGGTATCCCGAAAACAGTCCGTGGAACTAGGATCCGAAGACCCACTTGTTAACAAGTTGTCCGCGACAGGAAGTCTCTAATCTTTGGGGCTCTGGTCAGGTACATGATCAAGTTCAAGACAGGATATACATCAGGTACAAGTTCGAGGCATGATTGTTCACAATTGTATATCGATTCCCAAGCAGTCAATTTAGAATGGGACAAGTTTTGCTCCACGAGCTGTGATTCTTGGATTCATTGATTCATGGTGGAAATTTCCTGGTTCGGGAACTGCCTTGGCGACCTAACGGTCCCGGATACTTTCAGGTGTATACTTGCACGAAACGACTATTGGATAGTCTTCCGAGGAACTTAGATGAATGCAATACAAGGCATTGTTTACTTGATTGTGGCATGAATTATGTGACAAGCATTGAATCGAGGCAACATTTCAAGTTAACATATAGCAGGCAAGCATGCATTCACATTGAAACTTAAGCATTTGCGTCGGCTCGGGCCCAAGGGTAAGTCGATGAGTGAAACCGTAAAGGGACTTACCGAGCGACATGATCTAGGGTCGTGCAGTGTAAACAAGTGAACAATGCACTAAGAAAAGCATATACATATTGTTCTACTCGAGGCATAGCGGGGTCTCGTTGCACAAGGCAAAGGAAGCATACAAGGGTCTGTATATAAGCAATGTTTCATTTCCATGTTCTAACACAAGCAATACAAGTTGGGATTATTCCCTTAGCTAGGTGCATTGTATTCTTATTAGCATGTAGGGGGTGATTCACCTAGCGACTAGCATGTATCGTTCCATATTTTAAGTGTGCTGGCTAAGCAAAGACAAGTTCACCGTAGCCACCCACCTTAGCGATGATTCGCCTCTGTCGAGCGATACTCCGAACGAGCCTCTGAAAGCCTAAGTCGGAACTCCTGTAGGGCCAAGTTTGTAAATCTTCTTGCCTCAAACGAGTATTCTCGCTGAAGCAAAGCGGGTCGGGACGTTGCACTTTTGCCATTTGAATCGGCAGTCCGCTTGAACGGAACTGGTCGTCACACTTTCCCAGGATGTGTTTTACAGATAACAAGGCACCCAACGTTGCCGATTATCATACAAACCACTCAACCAATCGTTCTTCCAATCCATAACCATCCAAAATATCTCCCCAACTTTTTTTCAAAATCATCTGGGGTTTGTGAATCATATACAACACATTTTATATCAAAAATAAGTCTCTTTCTCTTTGCGACTACCGAATTTTTCAGGCACATTCTTTATAATTTCACAAAGACCACATGTATCTGGTTTGAGGAAAGACAATCTCAATAGCCTTTTGCATTGCTTTATTTTTGTCACCTGGAGCGATTTTGGACACCCCATCAAACCACTTCCTAAATAACCAGAAAGAGGTTTGTAACTTCATTTGAAACCAACCTATATTCAAATAAAATTGATTGCATGTGGTGATTAACACCAACAAAGGGTACGAATATGTCGTGTCAAAACTGACAATATTACCAAATTTCTTGTAGACTTCTGTGCACCTACCGTCTGTCCAAAGTACATTCTTCAAATAATTTTCGTCTAACACGATGTCAAAGTAAAAACTTGTGTTTTATGCAACCATCTTCGAAAAATATTTAATAATCGTTGGGACATCTCCTTTGTCAAGTCGTAGAGTCCTTTCTTTTCCGACCGCATTTCTGGTGTCCTTTTCGATATATGGTACTGTATCAAATCAGCTGCAATTGCTCTTGTGGTGTAGCTTTTGTTTATGCTAACTCGTCTTCGGTCGTTAAGAACAAGTTGTCATCTCGCGTAAGAATTGATTTTTCAATTGCAAGAAAAGAACCGAGATTTTTTATAGCTACACAAATGATTATGGTCAAGAATAAGTTTGGAAATCACGTATTCTCTATTTAGAAGAAACTTGGTTGTAAGAGAATCATTGCACCCAGTACGGACGTTCGATTGGGGTCTTAACTGGTTTTGAGACGTATTGTCGTACTTTCCTCCTTTTGCATAACCAACCGTCAAACTTCGTATAATTCCATCATCATTCTTCTTCCTTGAAGATTTTCTCTGAGAAAATCTAGCATATTCTGCATAGGTTTTATAGAAATCGTATACTTGCTCTACATTTTTAATTTCATCCCATTTTTTTGGTTCAAAATTATCGTGTTACTCTTTATCCTCGATATCCTCAACTTCTTTGTTTCATAATCGAATGAATCCACGACCATCTCTGATAAATAAAACATTACACAAAAACACAAACTTAAAAAAATCTCAATTTTTAACATAATAATCTTAATTATCATTCAAATATTCAAAGTTTGGACAATATTCCGATAAGTACGCGGACAAATCCAATGGACAACAAAATGAAATAAAGGAAAAAAAATGATCCAATAAGAGGCCGATAAGGATCTGGAAATGCTAACCTTTTGATGCAGGAGTTGTGACTATCGAAACTCCAAAATGCTCTCGATCCGGAGGGAGAGAATTTACATCCCCTGTTGCTCTCTAAACCTCCTTATATTGAAGTTAAAATTTTGGCAGATCAATTCACCAGAGCTTGTGTATTTTTCCCTCGGAATTGATAGAAGCTCCAATACTTAATTGATATGTCACCGGATTTTGTGATTTTGTCCAGGACAAATATACAAGCTCCGGATGAAATCAATCCATATTGATATTATTATGTTTATTTTGTTACATTTTGATTCATCTCAATCTTTTTTATATATGGTATAATTCTTAATAAGATGGGAATTTATTCTTAGCTAGCTATACATAATTTAAATTTCCATCCTAACAAAAAATCAGCCATGTCAACATGCCATGTAAGCTTCCATGTCATGGGAGATTATATCACCCAAGTTTTTTGGGTGACAAATAACATCACCTAACTAGTCCAGCACTTCCTCACCTCCCCCATCTGGATCCCTTCTTACCATGCAGAAGGAAGCAACACGTTCTAGTTTGGTTGCTGTATTAGGAAGTAGATCGAGAAACCCCAATAACATCACCTAACTAGTCAAAATATGCTGACATATACGCATGCATAGTGAAAGAAGGCTTTTGATAAGGGCACTGCCCATTTTACTTGGGGCTAGCCCAGGATTGGGGCTAGCCCACAAGAGAGGAACATTTACTCATACTAGCCCAAGTTTATACTTGGGGCTAGCCCAGGTTTTTGAAAAAAAACATTCTTCTCAAACCTAGCTTCCCCCCTCAGCCGACCGGAGCTTTCCCTCCTCAGCCGACCCCCTCCCGGCGGCCTTACTCCGCTGTCCTCCTCCTCGTTGTCGATGGCTCCCAAAGTCTCGAAAGAAGCAAGGTAGAAATCATCATTCTCCTTGTGCTATTGTATTTGAAAATTTGTCCAAAAATTATAAGAAATCATCTTTCATGTTGAAAATTTTGAGTTATTTTCTTTCAAATGAGGGCATACTAGTCCTTGGCGGAGTCTAGGATGTAGTTTAGACATAGAAGTCGTTTGGAACATGATTTTAGGGCGTACAATGTCGAGACTGCTCGACATTGTCGAGCAGTATCGAGCGGGACTGTAGAATTTCCTACAGTCCCATATAAATTTAGGACTGTAGGAAATTCGACAGTCCTATATATATATAGGACTGTCGAATTTCCTACAGTCCTAACTATATATGGGACTGTAGGAAATTCTACAGTCCTAAAAGATTAGGACTGTTGAGAAAACTGCAGTCCTGTATACTTACAGGACTGTATAAATGGCTACAGTCGTGGGAAAAAATTCACTTATTATGTTAAAATAGAAATTAATTTTTGTCTGTATCTTATAGTCATGCCCCTGGAAAGGACACTGTGGATGAAGAAATGAGAAGACGCCCTACTGCGTCGATGCGTAAGGAACGCACAGTTTCGCAAGGCGTGACTATCCGCGAGGCCGAGGCACGCCCTGAAGTGAGGAGACGTCCATTGACGAAGAAGATTGCCACAAAGAGACGTGCTCCTCCTAGTTCTTCCGGCTCTTCTTCCTCCTCCGATGAGGACATGCCAAATGTTCCAAATCGGCCTACTGATGGTTCAGGACCTTCTCAGCCTGCAGATAGTCCTGTCGAGAGTCTTCCACGAACTCTCGGAAACCGGCCTACTGATGGTTCGGGACCTTCTGAGCAGGCAGATAGTCCAGGCGACACTCGTCCAAACGGTTGCTCTATGTTACCGTCGATCGAAAACCATATTGCATACCAAATATGGAACAATCCGGTAAGTACATTACGTTATGATACATTTATATATAGTTGTAAGTTCAAAGTTGATTTTACATAGAGGTTTAATTTCATCCAATTGTTGACTTTTCAGGAGAGTGTTCGTATGTTGACGGTAATCAACCATGGCAAAAAATGCAATACATGGCGGTATGAATTACTGGGAGATGATGTGAAGTCAAAAATCAGTCCCACCGGTCTGCAATATTTGGGTAGCTACTCATATACGACGGTGGATAATGCACTGATTTCAGCATTTGTAGAACGGTGGCATCCAGAGACCAACACTTTCCATCTACCCAATGGGGAGTTGACGATTACCCTTGATGACGTCCATCATATATTGGGACTTAGGGTTGATGGTCGTCCCATGCAGGATCATACTTTTGATGATTCGAGCATCAACTATTACGACTATATGGTGGATTATGTATCAGGGTGTCTGGGAGTTGATGCCACTAGTTTTACTAGTATTCGAGAATTCAAGAAGTCCTACGGACTTCCTCTAAAATATTTGGAGGAGATATTCGCTGAGACGGTCCCAGAAATTGATAATAGCGAAAATGTGGCCCGCGGATATATTCAGTTCATCTTAGGGGCTGTCGGCATTACCGATAAGTCTGGAACGTCCATAAATGCGAAATATCTCATCAATTTGGACAACATTGATACGGTGGAGCAAATTTCTTGGGGAAGCGGTATACTGGCATACCTTTACCGCGAGCTTGGTACGGCATCCCGTGTGGGTTCGAAGACTATTTCCGGATGCCAGACTCTACTCCATGTATAGATATATCTTTGTCAACTTGTTTACATAAATTGAAATTGTGTTGTTTATTTTTGGACTAATATATTTCCGGTAACGTGTAGGCATGGATATACGACCACTTTCCAACCCTGCAGCGGGCGAGCCTGAACCGAGGGTATGACGAGAACATGCCTAGAATGTGCCGATGGAAGCCAAGTAAGGTAGATGCCAAACGTTCTCACACATTGGCCGCTCTACGGCATGCACTCGAAGAAATGACGACAGAAGAGGTGAATTTAGACCTAATATTGTACTTAATTGGTATGAATTTACTATGTTATGCTAAATGACGTTATGCTACATTTTATGCGGTGCAGATTGTATGGGATCCATACCGTGATTTGCGACAGACTACCCGTCCGTTGCAACCAGTCGCCTTATATCACGGTGTTATCAGTTGTCATGAGATCGAGGAGGCTTATATGCCGGATAGAGTGCTACGTCAGTTTGGCTACGTACAAACTGTCCCAAGGCGAACTTTGCAAATGATAACTCCTCCGCGCGGTACAAAACCGCTAAACTATATACCTGCAAATTTCAACTGGGTATCGCACTTCTTCACCGAGTGGCAACGCCACGTCATTAGAGATACCGGCCGACTAGCAGCAGTCAATATGGCGGAGTGCAGCGACGACTACCTCGCCTACTACGCCGGTGTCGGACTACCGACCTTGTTCCAACGCGGAGGGGATATTGTGCGTGTACCGTCAGATCTTCCTCCCAAATCGGTCTTATATACTGCACTGGTCAAGATGGTGAGCCTACTTGTAGAGTTTAAGTTTGATATTTGTAACTGTGGCTAACAATTATTTTCATTTTTCATGAATAGGCAAGGAAAGTTAAGAAGTTGGGAAGAAGCCTCGTCAGTTGCCAGGGTTCCAATTATATGACAATCAATGACGAACTCCAAAATATCGACAACGCTGAAGAATATCCTTTCTTGGATACTAGAGAGCAACGCACGAAGAGGCGCCATGACGTTTGAACATTCATTTTGATTTGTATAATTGTGAACGTTGTAAAACTTTAAACTATAATTTGAGTTGTAAACGTTGTAAAAGTTTCATTGAATATGACTTGTGACAATTTGAGTTAATTTTGCTATGTTGTGACACTATGAGTTTATTTTGCCTTGTTATAACTATTTTGATTTGTATACTTTGCCTATTGGTCAGTGGGTTAACTGTATATTTTGATATGTATACAGTCCAAATTTGACAGTGGACTGTTGCCATTTTGACAGTGAGTAAACTTTAGCCCACTGTCAAAAGAGACAGTGAGTAAACTTTAGGACTGTCACAATTTTGACAGTCCTAGTTTACACTAGGACTGTAAAAATTGTGACAGTCCTAAAGTTATATATTTCCTCAAAATTTACAGTGAGTAAACTTTAGGACTGTCACAATTTTGACAGTCCTAGTGTAAACTAGGACTGTCAAAATTGTGACAGTCCTAAAGTTATATATTTCTGCAAAATTTACAGTAAGTAAACTTTAGGACTGTCACAAATTTGACAGTCCTAGTTTACACTAGGACTGTCAAAATTGTGACAGTCCTAAAGTTATATATTTCCTCAAAATATACAGTGAGTAAACTTTAGGACTGTCACAATTTTGACAGTCCTAGTTTACACTAGGACTGTCAAAATTGTGACAGTCCTAAATTTATATAAATGTACATATAGACAGTGAGTAAACTTTAGGACTGTCACAATTTTGACAGTCCTAGTTTACACTAGGACTGTCAAAATAGTGACAGTCCAAAAGTCCTGGCAGTTTTCCATAATGACAGTCCAGCAATGCGCAATATACAATCAAAATCTTCATAACTCTTTTCATTACAATAGGTACAACATATAGTTCAATATACACTTAAACATACATGGATCAACACAATATACATCTTCACATGGGGCAGTATCAATCGATTAAAATATCAAAGTACTCGTCCGACATAATTTTTGGATCCTCCATCTTCATCATCTTCTTATAGGCCGCCATTGCATCCATGTAGGGTGTCGTCCATGCGATCGCTTCCTCAGGTGCGTGTTTATACCAAAGCGTAGAAGGTGGCGGAATAGGAGAATGAGCGATCAACCTTGGGATGACGAAGTGTTGTCCGACAAGCCCAATGCAACATAGAGTGGATACTCGGTGTTCGGCCGGGGGGGCACACATTGGAAAGAAAGTATTGTTAATACCCTGTGAGATAATTACAATAGGTAACTTATACCTATTAGAGAAGACGTAAGCAGCAGGCGGGACATCCATGTAATGCTCTGGTCCGGTAACTGTTTCCGTACAAGGGATGCCTGCCAACAAATCTCCAACAATTTCTTCGCCAAGTATCTGGCTATAGAAGGCTAGTCGCGACTCCAACTCCTCGTACAGCTCTGCCCTAACCTGTCGCCATCCTGCTTCCACTGAATAGCCTAGTTGTCTTGCTAGTGCATGGTATCCACAGTGGCCATCCGCAGGAACATCATCAATAGTCCAAATGAAGTTCCGTATCTCAGGTAGGAATTTTTCAATGTATAGACTATAAGAAACAGAAAAGTTTTGAACACCCTCCGCCGTCACTGCATCTATCGTTTTCTGTTTCTTCCCCCTTCGAATAGTTAGCTTAGGAGTTCGAACAATGGACTTCGCCTCCAAACTGCGTTCGACAAGTTCAAATAAGGATGGATATCTTTTAGTTGACTCCTCCTCTTTCTTTTTTGCTCTACTCTTTCTTGAGTCTGGTCTTCCCTTAGGAGTTCGAACAACGGCTGGCTCTTGCAATCGAGTAGTTGCCGGGACTGCAATCTCTTGGATTTTAAACTCAATGGATCTTCTCTCCGGTTCCGTTGCGCCACACCACCTTGCGTGAAGTAGTTTAACTTGGGGCAACGCAAAGAAATCATCTTGCACTTCCACCGCCGGCATTATCGACAGCTGTCGCCAACGTTGATCAACACCGTCTATTGGAATAGGTATAGATTCACGACGGTATTCGTTGATTTCATGTGCACATGGAAGTCCCAGTGAATGTCGATATGAACAACCGCAAGCCTCGGGATCATAACCCACCGACTTCGACCTACGAATCTCCTCAAACAATAACCCCAAGGCCTTGTGAGATACCACATGGGTTAAACCATCCAAGAGGTTTTCTTGCTTGTATTCATGCTTCGCAATATTGAGGCTCATCTCAAATGATGCTACAATATCGTTCACCGTGGCAATAGTCATCAAATGAATCGATTGCCAAACAGAGACAAAATTACCGACCGATGAGCGTAGATATCTTTTTAAACATGAGTGTGCCCCTTCGACCCGGTTCGTAGTGATCGTGCCATAATGCTTCACCATGTTGGTCCATGCTAACACGAATTGCTCTTTATGTGGTCCTAGCCAAGTATCTTTGATATAAGATATGCATGTCGGGTTGCTTGGCTCCCACTTTTGTTGGAACATGTACCATGCTGCCTCGTAACTTTCTGTAGTACTTGCTCGCCATACAAGACTCCAATCACTGTAGAATTCTTCGAAGCGAAGCATGTCTATTTTACCGTCCACAGTTTCAAATTTTTTCTTGCATTGAGCATGGATATTCCTATTTATATGCCAAGTGCATAGTAGTCTATGCGCATGAGGAAATACAATATCTATAGCATTTATCAACGCATACTCTCTGTCAGTAACAAAAACAGACGGCTCTTTGTAACCTGTGTAAAGGGATTGTAGTTTTCTCAACGCCCATGTGTAATCCTCTACTGTCTCACTCTTCATAAAACAAAAAGCGACTGCAAATGTTTTTCCCGTAGAGGTAAACCCGACAACATGCAAAAGAGGCATCTTGAACTTGTTGGTCTTATATGTACAATCAAGGACCAACACGTCTGCGAAGGACCGAGCCATATGTGTGCAATCAGGATGAGCCCAAAACAATGAAAGGAGTTCATCAGTTTGTGGATGTCTTCTATGGTACTCCACGTAGTGATGCTCGCCAAGCAACTTCAATAGTTGCTGCATCGCCATTCTTCCTTTCATACTATTGCATTTCGCTCTGGCCAAACTATTATAGATCGTCCTCATGGTAGACTTGTTCCCATCTTGTTTTTGTCGCACAGCAGAAAAAATTTGTTTCGGTGCAACTCCTGAAAGGAACAGTTCTTCAACCAACTTTTTCTCATCCTCCTTCAACCGTGCTGCGTAGGCATGACCCGTAAGCGTCCCTGGAATAGGATGATTGTGTCTTCCATTCTTAACTTCGATTATCCACTTCTCATCTTCAACTTTTACAATCAACACCTTCAATGGACAACCACATTTTCTCGTCCCAACAATTTTCTTAGGGATTTCTTTTTCAACAACACCCTTTTTTTTATGATCCCTAAACACACCTCCTCTTTCGCATCCAAGCTCAAGAACTTTTCGGCCCGGCCGAGATCGGATGGATCTTGCAATGACAATAACTACGTTATGTCGTCTCCCAACTTCTCTGCACCACTCTATTGCTTCTTCATGGCTTGCAAATTCAATATCCGTTGTGAAAATATCATCCACATCAACACCAACGGCAGGATGTACCACAATCTCTGAACAAGGTTCCTATAACCAATATAAAAAAATATATAAATTAATAACTTCATATAAATATCAAGGACTGTCACTATTTTGACAGTCCAATTTTTATATAGGACTGTCATAATTATGACAGTCCAACTTTTAAGTAGGACTGTCGAATTTATGACAGTCCTATATTTATATAGGACTGTGTAATATTTGACAGTCCTATATTTATATAGGACTGTCTAATGTTTACAGTCCTAACTCGTGACTGTCAAATTAGGGTTGTCGTTTTACGTACCGTACGTGCTTCGGAACAACCAACTTGTTCTTCGGAACGTCCGGAGTGCATAATTAATGAATTGGACGATCCGACTTCGTCATCGAACATTTTTTCATGCATTGTTCCTACATTAATCAAAAGAAACTAAATCTTTTTCGCACTATTGCAAAACTTATTCAACGTAGCTTGTCGAAGACATACCGTTATAAGTATTTTTCTTGGAGTATCACCAAAGTTAAATACTCCTCCAACCACAAATACCTATTTCCAAATTTAGGTTTGGCCTTGGTGGAATGAGGGTTTCTTAAGTCTAGGTGGAATGCCAAAAATAGAAACCCATTCCACTTTTATACTTTGGTGTGGGGCAGCCCCAAGTGTGGCAAACTTGTAATTTTGGAAAATGGACTGTCAAAATATCGACAGTCCTAAAAGTAGGAAGGACTGTCATATTTTTTACAGTCCTAACTAGGTTAGGACTGTCAAATTTGTGACAGACCTTTCTACTTTTAGGACTGTCGATATTTTGACAGTCCTTCCATGTGGTAGGACTGTCAAAATTTCGACAGTCCTGATTATAACAGTGGGCTAGCCCCGAGTAACTTTCATGATGGCAAACTTGTAATTTTTCCTAATTTTTCATTGGGCTAGCCCCGAGTAAATTGTGTAGTGCCCTTATAAATACCCTGAAAGAAGTATGCATCCAAGTCAAAATTTACTAATCGAATAAATACCTTTTAAAAAATACGCTGACCAGAAAGAAGTGTGCATGTACTAGCATGAAATCTTTGAGAAGAAGGAAAAAAAAAACAGGAACAAAATTCTGGCAAACCAAAATAGCAGCAGCACTGTACATATACATGCATGAATCAAACAACATAAGAATTGCTTCAATAAATCAACATGCAGATCTACAGCGCTTTCTACTAACTTCAGTTCTTAGATTCCAAAACCAAACGAATATGGAGGAAAAATGTACATCCAAAAATGCATCCAAAGAAAGAAAAAAACGTAGATCGGTGTGTGATCAGTGTAGATCTCACCTTTCTAGTCACAATCATAGATTCTTCTGTTCGAAATTTTAAATTCGAAAGGAAAAATCGACAAAAAAAATCTCAAAACATAACACAGCGACTACGAAATCGACATAATCAGAAACAGATGTTAGGGTTAGGGATCGATCTCGTGGAAGAATCCAAGGAGAACGAATGAAAGAGTTAGGGTTTTGGATTCTGGAGGAGAGGGATAGAGAGTACCGGTGATCGGCGGAGGAAGATCGCCGGAGCCGGAGGAGTGCTTCGTCGGGAGGAGAGCAATAATGAAACTGGAGAAGAAGCGCCGTGACTCGCGAGTGGAGGAATACTCGCTTAAATATGAGAGCGGCACTTGTCGAGTACGGATTCTTGGAATGAATGTATCTGCCGTTGATTGGATTCCCTACAGAAATCAACGGCTAGGATACTTTTCGTCGAACGAGTTTAATGTGAGTGTGGCTCTGTGGTGAGTGTGGCTCTGTGGTGAACATTGCAACTGATGGAGCTTTCGATCCTGCTTGGGCAATTGAACGGGACAGCGGTTACTAAGTTTTTTTTTAAGGAAATTTATAAGGGCACTACAAAGTTTACTCAGGACTAGTCCAGGATTGGAACTAATCCATTAATGAGCAAAGTTTACTCATAGTAGCCCAATAGTTTATTCATACTAGTCCAAACCTCCCTAATCTCCACCGGAGTTCTCCTCCCTCCTCCCTTTCTTGTCGGAGCCCTCCTCCTCCGCCTCCTCCCCCGTCCTCCATCGCAGCCTCCCGTCGCCGTCTCCCGTCGTCGTCGTCGTCGCCGCCTCTGCCTCCTCCCCAGCCTCTCGCCGCCTCCTTCCTCTCCCGTTCCTCCGTCTCGTACTCCCTTTCGGTGCTCGACTACCTCGGCACCCTCGGCGTCAGCGCTCCTCCCTCCCCTCCTTCCTCCGTCGCTACCACCAGGTCCTCCACTCCGCCGCCGGAAGACATAAATAATAACACAATGACAAAGAAAAATAACAGCACACAGGAAACAAAAAAGAAAAAAATAGAAGAACTGTCAAAATTTGACATATATGTTGATTTTTAGGACTGTCAAAATTTTGACAGTCCTACAAATTGGAAGTACTGTAAAAATTTTGACAGTCCTAAAAATTCAACATATATTTTTATGACTGTCAACTTTTGATAAGTCCTACCAATTTGAAGGACTGTCAAAATTTTGACAGTCCTAAAAATTCAACATATATTTTTAGGACTGTCAAAATTTTGACAGTCCTTCCAATTGACTGTCAAAATTTTGACAGTCCTAAAAAAAATTTTTGTTAATTTATTTTGTTAATTGGTGGGGTGGCAAATTTATTTTGTTCATTTTCTGTTTTATTTAAGAAAATATATTTTAACGAAATAAAATTAAAATAAATTAACAGTAAATTTACTGTATCGAAATTTCAAAATTAGCAAAAAAATAAAATAAATTAACTCAGTTGTCGATATGTATCAAAATTTAAAAATAGTAAAATATCCCAAATTTCTATCCTTAAAATTTGTTAAAGTATTCTGTTATTTAAAATAGTAAATTTATTATTGGTACATTAAATATTTTGTAAACAATTTTTTTTTGACTAAAAGTAAAATTTTGAGGTCGAAACATCATTTTTTTGCGATTATAAAAAATTGGAAAGTCCGTCAAACAATTAAACGGTTTATCCCGAAGTACTTTTCTATACGATTATTTTGGCAAAAACTGTGCCTTGTTTCGATCTCCCAGTCAAAAGTTATGATACTTTAAAATTTTATATTTTATATTTTGTCTGTAATATATACGTCTTACTTCGGATGAAAATTCTCTCTACACGAATTGTGTTACTAGAAATCGACCTATTGTGTGACGAAAAACGATTTGAAAACAAATAGTTATGGGCGTTCGAAGTTTGATCGATGGTAGACGTAATATTCGTACGGTAGAATTTTTTTTTTTTCAATGATAACATATTTTATTTTGGATGTTAAACTAAATAAAAAAAATCAAAATCCAAAACTAACTAAATAGAAAAAACTAAAAAAAAAATTATCCTGACAATTAAAATGAGGATTATCAAAATTTTTACAGTCCTCATTGTTTGTGGGACTGTCAAAATTTTGACAGTTCTAGTTTTATATAAAAATTTCAGTGGGTTAAAATTAGAACTATCAAAATTTTGACAGTCCTTACAAGTGGTAGGACTGTCAAAATTTTGACAGTTTTGATTATAACAGTCCCGAGTGAATTTTAGTGGCAAACTTGTAATTACCAATGATAAAAATTTGGACTAGTCCAAAGTAACTTTAAGAGTGGCAAATTTGTAATTTTGGGAAAAATTACATTGGGCTAGCCCCAAGTAATAAGTGTAGTGCCCTTATAAATTATCTTTTTTTTAGAATACTAGTCATAAGCGATTATGAAAAATCAATTTTAACTGATTTTAAGTAACAAATTCAATACATACTTGATAATTTATTAATAAATTGTTTTAAAATTTGTTTACACGAATATAATTGTCTATATGTTCATACATAAATACAACGGCTCCGAATACGAGAACTATAATCCAAGCACAGAAACAACAACTTAGTCCACGTCTCGATCAGGAGACATAAGTTCATAGTTGATCAAAATAATAGAAACATATGAAATAAAATAAACGTGAGGATGAAATGACAAATTTAAAAAATTTACGAAAAAAAATAGTCATTGTTTGAAAAAGTAAAAGAGAAATTATGATGAAAAAAAACTATGGTAGAATATTAGAAATGGTAATTTTCATTTTAAGATATCAATAAAATAATATTTTTTTAAAAAATTTATCAATTTAAAATGTTTATTAAAAAAATGTTTATATTACATCAATTTTAAAAAAAAATATTGAGCCCAAAAAAATAACAAATAAGTGTTTTCATAAACAATTGTTTCAAAAATACTCTAAAATAGAAAAAAAAAACAAAAATAAAAAAACACCGTTGTCGAGCAGACCCATTATGATTTACGAGTCCGGTTCAGATTCAGTTTCTAGTCCTAACCATAACTGTTGCTGCACCTCACTTTCTTCTTCTCAACAAACACCACCTCCACCCCAACCTCTGATGAATGAAGTGCCCCTCCGTAGCATGCCTATGGCCCACCTCCCCTCCCTCCCACCACGTCACCGCCATCCTCGCCGTCCCTTCGCCCCCATCCCTCTACACCGGAGGATCCGACGGCTCCATCATCTACTGGCCCCTCCTCCTCCACCCCCCCATCCCCACCATCCGCCCCCTCTCCGTTCTATGCGGACACTCCGCACCGATCACCTCCCTCGCCCCCTGCACTCCCAGCTCCGATAGCCCCTCCGCTCTCCTCAGCGCCTCCGCCGACGGCCTCCTCTGCCTCTGGAGCGGCCGCGGCCGCCGCTGCCGCCGCCGCCGCCGCCTCCCCCCGTGGACCGGCCCTCCCTCCCTCCTCTCCCCCCTCCCCTGCTTCCCTCGCCACGTCTGCGTCGCCTCCGACTCCTCCGTCGTCGTCGTCGACTCCTGGACCCTCGCCCTCGTCCGTACCGTCGCCCATCCGATTCCATCCGTCGGCCTGCCGATCTCGATTGCGGTGGTCGACCTAGATCTGATCCTCGTCGACGCCCACGGCAAGACCGAACGCCTCTCGGTGGAGAAGGAGGCCGACCGCGTAGGTGACCGGTCCTCCTCCTCTTCCTCCTCCGATCCTCCCGAGAAAGCACGTTCCTGTTCGGTTTCGCCAGACGGTGAGTTCCTTGCTCTCGTATTCGATACTCGCGTTGTGTTCAAGTCGGTTGAAACCGGGGCGGAGATCGGCCAGTTCGCTTGCGCAGATTCTATTGGCGGCTTATTTCTTACGGTGGAGAGTTTTTTAGTATGGAGGAGCAATGGGACTGGGAATGTGTATAGAGTGTTGAATTCTGATGGTAGATTCTGCGTCGAGCCTACGTATGAGATCCCTGCAGAGGAATGTATTATGGATTCCGAGTCATCGGTCAGGTTTTGTGAATTTAATGGCGGTGTCGTTCGTGTGGAGTCAGTTTGTTTCGGGTTAGGAGAGTCACTGTTGTGGAAGCCGCGTGTCTCTATTTGGTCCATTCTGCAGTCCGATTCGAGTGTCGGTAGTAGCCATGGCAGCCTTGGAATGTGCATTAAGTTAGGAGAAGGGAGTTTCCCGAGTTCGCCCGTCGGAGTGAATGAGATGAATTTGACAAATGGTGAAAGTGGAAGCTGCTGTGTTGGGTTTGATAAGCGGATTGTGTCATCATCGGTGGTGCTTTCTGAGGATTTGTATGCTCCGTATGCAGTCGTATATGGCTTTTATAATGGTGAAATAGAGGTTGTTCGGTTTGTGAAACTATGCCCGGAGGTGAATTCTGATGTTGAAAGTCCTGAGCACCCGACCAGTCCATGCACTTCTGAGAGATTCTTTTCTGGGCACACTGGTGCAGTAATTTGCTTGGCAGCACATTTTATGTCTTTAAAATCAGGAGAGGGAGGAATTCTTCGAGCATTAGTATCAGGAAGCACAGACTGTACAGTTCGCATATGGGATCTTGATTCGGGCAGTCTTATTACAGTATTGCACCATCACGTAGCCCCGGTTAAGCAAATCATACTGCCACCAGCGGGAACTTACCAGCCATGGAGCAATTGCTTTCTTTCAGTAGGAGAGGATTGTTGTGTGGCTCTTGTTTCCCTTGAGACTTTGAGAGTCGAAAGAATGTTTCCAGGGCATTCTATTTATCCATCAATGGTTGCTTGGGATGGTAGAAGAGGTTATGTTGCATGTCTCTGCCGAAGCACTTCATCTGATTCAAGTAGTATCTTGTACCTTTGGGACATGAAGTCAGGTGCCAGGGAGCGAATTATTAAGGGAACAGCTTCTCATTCAATGTTTGATCATTTTTGCAGAGGCATCAACATAAATTCTCTCACTGGCAATATATTTGGTGGGGCAACTTCAGCATCATCATTATTTCTTCCTTTTGCTGATGATACAAGTTCATCACAATCTCATGCAAGGAGGTATGAGAAGGGAATGGGTGCATTGACTGCAGCTGGGATCTATCACAAGAGAAGTGCGGATCTCCCTGAGTCGGGGAAGGGAAAGATAGCAAACAGAAGTTCAGCGCATGATGTGAGTTCTGATGCAGTTACAATTAGTTCTTCGAGACAGGTTTCATCACAGCAGGATCATGGGAACAAAACTCGTCCAGTAAAATATTCTTGCCCGTTTCCTGGTATTGCATGTCTGGAGTTTGACCTTTCGTCTCTCATGACTGTACAATTCCCGTGCAGCGGGGATAAGCAAGTAACACCTCATGTTAGCAAGTGTGAAAATGAAATTAAGGATTCAAATATGCAGCAAGTCTCTTTAAAGGATATTTCTGATAGAGAGACTGACACTTGCCCCAAAGAATCGCTGGAACTAAGTTTGCTTAGGTTCAGCTTATGTTTTCTTCATTTATGGGGTGTTGATCTAGAGTTAGACAAGTTGCTGACTGAGGAAATGGATGTGTGCAAACCAGAAAGCTTTTATGTATCATCTGGGGTGCTAGGGGATAGAGGTTCCTTGACTTTGATGTTCCCTGGTTTATATTCTACTCTTGAGGTATTTTCTTGGGGATATGTAGCTCCTGTTGGTGCTTCCATTTTTAGTCTTTTATTTATTTTCTAAGAACAACTCTGTTTCAGCTTTGGAAGTCTTCATCAGAATTTTGTGCAATGAGATCGTTAGCAATAGTCTCTCTAGCACAACACATGATCAGCTTATCTCATGCCAGTACTGCAGCTAGCAGGTACAACCATCTTGTCTTCTCTTTGTAAACTGCAGTGCTCTTGGTCGAGTCAAATATACTGGTTTGTATACAGTGGTCTACTAGTAAATTATTCACCCGTATGAGCATCGGCTTTCAACTTTTACTTCCTACTACTGCATAACTTGCCAAGTTTCTCGAGATACCTCTTTCAGGTTTCTTACATGTACTCAGGTCACGTGTTGATGTGAACTAATTATGCTCAAATGACATATACCTTCCCCTTCTATGAAGCTCATTAGTGATTATTACAATGGTATGTCTTGTTATGAGACAACTTAATGCTACCATAATGAAGACTATGAATCCTTACCCCTCTTGTATTTCGTCACTTATATATTATTCTTGACCATTTTACATGGTGATAACTACATCCTCTATGGCTCTACCATTCCATCCTAGGATGAATGGACATGCCAAAATAAGTGCTGAGTCCAAGTTTTCGTGTTGGAGAAGACGTGGACATGCCACCCTACTAGCTATCTTAGGGCACATAACTTTTGTATACTGTCAACCAATGTTATATATATTGCGATATAAGGCGGTATAACGGTTTGAGGCCTAAAACAACATATATTGGCTATATATATCACATGTATCATTTTGATAAAAGTTATTATCGGTTGAAATCCGATATATCGGCCGATATCTCCGAATATATTAAAATATTGGATATAGAGGAGAATAAGTGTTTTTGGGTTGGGTCGGATCATATTCTACATGTTAACCAAACTTAAACCTAAATATCTCTCTTGTGCCGCGAGGAAGCCTCCCCCTCTCTCTTGTGTCGACCTGCCGATTCGCGAGGAAGCCGCATCTTCTCTATTTTGAGCAACAGCCATGAGGCTTCCCCTTTCTCTCTATGTCGAGTAGGTTTTTTGTATTGATACAATATTTATCAATATTACTATTTTTTTTTTGTACTTGTAAGTTTATAGTTGTTAGTTTGTTATTGTGTTTTGAGGTTACGGTAGATGTTTTCTGTTAGCTAGTTTTGGCCTTTTAGGACAATAAAAACATTTATGACATCTAGATATTTGAATTTTATATGACATTTTAGTATATATAAGAAGGATATTCCTAGAAGGCCAAAAGTGGTAGGAAATATATTTGTTGTTCAGGTCGATCAAAAGGTACGAAAATAGCTGGACACCTTCAAAAAAAGAATGAGTCGAGTGGAAATTAGTGTAGGAATTTAGGCATCTATGGATGACTGATCCGCCTTTGAATCATAGACAAAATCCGTCGGGTAAGGAATGGCTTAAGAATGGTCCAGGACTTAGAAGTCAAGAATCTCAGTAAGAACCTCAATTCGGCGGTTCTTACTTGGGAGCTCGTTTCCCCGGTGACAGGAGCTCGTTTTTCGGGCGACGGAAGCACGTTTTTTCGATGACATGACCGCTTCCCATAATATGACCATAATTTTAAAAGAGGACATAAATTTTGAAAATAAAGTTGGAGAGTTTTTAATACACGTTCTTCAAAGTAATATGAAACTAATTACTTATCTTGACATCATAAAAATCACCATGTGAATGATCTCTTTGTAACTTTGAATTGAACTTTATAAATTCTAATAAATATTAATATATCTATAAATTTTGATAACAATAATTAATAAACACAAACAATTTATTAGTGCACACTCCCAACTTTAGACTCTTCTAAGTAGTCGCGCTTCTCCGCTTTCGCTTTTGGTTTCTAAGTTTCGAGGTATCTGGTTCCATTAGAACAATGACCTCGTACCTGTAGCTGATCGGGCAATTTCAAAGCATTCGGATTTTGTATGCCCTTTTTTAACCCTCAGCCCATGAAAGTGCTGGCGATGACATAAAGGAAGAGGTCCATGTAGTTGTTGCACCTGTCGATTGAGCAACAAGTTCAATATCTACTACAAAAGAGAGAATCCATTTCATTTGCCTACTTAGGAGCATCAATCTATTTTTGTTTCCTCCCCTCTCCTCTCCTCGCCTCGCCTCGCCTCGCCTATATATGAGTTGAGAGATTGAGGAAAGTCTACTAATTATAGGGCTACTTCTGATTGTGGTTTCTTTCAATAATGCTTTGTTGGTTTGGTTGACTCTCGAAAATCTCATCTTGCCTATTCGACTACCAGTCAATTGGTGACTAATAAGACATTTATTATATATAATATGTAATATATTATATATTTATTATCCTATATTTCAATATATCTCTGATATCTGACATATGATATCTCAAAACCTAAACCGATATGAACTAGATATCCAATATCTCGAACATTGCTGTCAACACATCTTCGCTCTCCTTATTAGAGCTTTATTCAGATTTCATTTTTCGAACTCAAATGCATGATGCATCTGTTAATATTTGTGTATATCACTCTATACATATCTGATATGATTCATCTTAATCGCTGACTCTACAATGAATGAATAGGGGAACAACAACAACAACAAAGCATTTTTCCAAATTTTCTGGGATCGGCTTTTTGAATCCTCTTTTCCATTTGGCTCTGTTAAGGGCCATTACATTTGTAACTCTAACAAAATTCATATCCAATGAATAGGGGGAAGGTAATTTAAATTCTAACATATTGCCAAGATGGTGTAAATTAGCCGAGGGCCTCTTTTACTAATAGTAATTGTAGATCAAGTTCTATGTTATATTAAGCGTGAGGCGAGACGAGACGATGAAGCTGGCGTGACGCTTAAGCGCGCGCTTAAGCGTCCCCTAAGCGCTTAGTTAGCGCTTCACCCATTTTTACCTACCTACATGTAAAATACTCTATATACACATAAATTTTAATATATTTTCCATACAATCATATTAGTATATGCATGAATAACAATATCAATTATCAATCAAGCAAAGACAATATATAAATACTATAATCACAATACAAAGTCATCAAAATACCATGGTCAAACGATTTTTTTCCTTTTTTTAAAGCTTGGCGCTTTTTTCAGCGGTAGGTGAGGCGCTCTTAAGCGTCGCCTAAGCACGGGTCCATTTTTTGGGGCAAAATTTCCCTAAGCGAGGTGCCCAGGTCTCCAAAACCACTTAAGTGGTGCTTAAACACCGCTTAAGCGTGTTTTTTAAAACATAGATCAAGTTGGCAATTAGGGCTGCAAAAGAATAGAGTAGCTAGTGAGCTTGACTTTGACTTGATATGGTTCATGTGCTTGACTTGACTCAGCTTGTGAGCTTGACTAGTTTTCATTAATTAGCCAAGCTTGAACATGAAAATGAGCTTGATTACCTTAAAGAGCCAAGCTTGAACATAGGAAGCTCGGCTTGTGAACTTGCGAACAAGCTCGACTAGTGAAGCTCGATGAGTACTTTGCTCGACTCTTTTTACTCGGAGCCGACCCAACGTGGTTCAAATCAACCAGTGAAGAAATTATTTTGGAGTTTCTATGGTTCTTAACTTATATATAAAGGAATAGGGTATAGAGTTCTCTATTTACAACTTTCATTTTTTTTGTTGACAGTCATGAATACTTTGCATGTTAAAAACTTAAAATTACCATGATTCTTTATATAAACACAATTTTAGTACAACATCCATTGTGCAGTAAAGGGAAAGGTGGAACAAGTAGTGTAAATAAAGGTGGACCAAAATATTCTCTCCACCATCTACTTTAACGGGTCTTTTGAAGTTCCATTAAAGTTCGAGCTTGACTCGAGCCAACCAAGGCCCATTAAGGTCCAGCTCGAGCTTGAGAGTTTGCGAACCACTCGAGCTCAAGCTTGAACACAGTTTCTACAAGCTCATGCTCGGCTAAACGAGATGAGCTTGAACATTCCAAGCTCTGTTCAGTTGCAGCCATATTGGCGAGTGAACTTAAGAAATTCCTTGAATAGAAAAAGTAACTTAAGGAAATACCAAAACACGTTTGTTTTGACAAAGTAAGCAAATAATCTGATGATGTACCTACTTTCCAACTCTCTTTTTGTTTACACTTTACAGTTGAAATTTCTGGGTAGAACCAAGTAATGGGAATATACCAATGGAAAGTGAGAATGAATGTAGCAAGTACTCAAATACCCAACTGGGCCAACTTCCTCACTTTCCATGTGACTTTGCATTTTTTTGTGCAGAGCCACTTCCCATTTAGTTTTCCTACCATGACATGGTGAGGTCATGAAAATCTTCGCGAACAATTTGGTCCAACAAGTCTGGAAAGAAAAACACTTCTTCATTTTCTCGAATCTAATTTTCACCAACTTAGTTTGTTCCTTTGGGTTGATTAGGTTGAGTGTTCAAATATGCTCTAAATTTGCTAGTTGCATACTTTATTTGGTTTACTTTCAGGTATTCTTTGGGACCTGTACATTACCTGAGGAGGCTATATTGAGATTCAAAAGGTCAAAATGATCAATGAATATGGGTGTGGATCTGTAGTGTCCATCTAGCATTATATCATCATAAATAGGATACACCAAGTGCGTCATCCATCTCTGCTGCCATACTTAAGGCAGGACCACTTACTGATTTGATTGTTAGTACTTTCAGAATATCTGTTCAATAAAGGCACACATGGAAAGGTTGAAATGGGCATTCATATTCAAGTTCAAAACTTCAAACCTTAAAGTTTATTATCCAAGTTTGACACAAAATAGACATGTTGGCTATCCTTGTATTCTTACATCCAAAGCCCTAAACATGGCAATGAATTCTAGTGTCATAATTCACCCTTGAGGTTTGAGCCAAATGTCATCTTTCTTCTAGGCAAAATCCGGAGTTTAGCAAAAATGATATATTTTTCTTCTAGTACCAAAGCTACTGCCTTCTCCTTTTATGCATGATGTCTGTTCTTAATGCTCATACGGATCTATCTTCGACTGCTTCAAGTCTTCATTGCTGTATGTTGTTTCTACTTTTGAATCTGACTACTGAAATCATATATTAGCTTTTTCATTAATGGTTATATCCAGTGCTGTGTGATGCCTTAAGAAGGTTATTTAGTTTCACCATTTATACAATTGTATCTCAGATGTACACATCATGATCAATACTGCTCCTAGTATTATTGTAGCTATTCTGTTTCTACTGTTGCTTTATTACTGCCATCTACGGAATACAATGGGTAACAGTAACATTTTTACCCACTTACCTTAACCTGCTGTTTAGACGGCTTTGAGTCACACTTCCATTCGACTTTTCTATTTCATGTCAAACAGAAGACGGTCTGAACTCCCTCTGCATTCTGGTAGTCGTAAGTTTGGACCGGCACTTTGAGTTTAACCTTGCTGCATTTCTTCTTCTTCTGGTTTTTTTTTTTTTTTTTGATTCAACCCCAACTGTGCAAAGTTGTAACTTTTTTCTTCCATATTTCATCTTTTTTCTCTTAAGTCTCACCTTTCTAAGATTAATTTTATACTCCTTGAAAGTCTGTGTTACTACGGTCAAATCTACCATGTTGATAGATTAGTTTTTCGATATTCTAATCAAATCACAAATAAATAGTCATGGCTATCAAGTTAGGCTTTATTATTTGGATCCAACCCATTTCTCACTGACCTACTGAGGTCATAAGGATGGAGTCAGGGAGGGGCGTGGTTCTCAAGGCCAGAAACCCATTCCCTCGTGCGCTGGTGGGACCCAAATGCAGGCTGATCATAGCCGACTTGGTGTCCAGCGCTTGCGGCAAGGTGTTGGGAAACACAACACGAGTCAGCGGGACGGACGTGTTGTTCGGGGTGGTCCCTCTCCCAAGGCTTCTAAACCGGCACAGTGTTTGCCTACGGTTAGGAGAAACTAATGTTCCTGCTGGGATTATAAATAGGGGGTGACATTAATGCTTGTACTGGGATTATTAATAGGGGGAGATAGTTTTCTCCAGGTTCTCACCTAATCTCGAGCCTCGCTATGCTCCCCGACAATGGTTGAAGAAGGCGCCAATCTTTGCTACGAGAAGACGAATCGTGTCAACAACCTTCGTACGACTGACATCTCCTCTGAGGATGTCGCTCTTTTGGTGGCGGAGTGGCGACATACACCGGTGATGTATGTCGCCGGCCCCAATCCGTTCGGTCTCATTTGAACAGGACTTGCTGGCACCTATTCCTACGTATGTCCAATTTCCGAAACTCATGTTGCAACTCTAGAATGAGCCCGTCCTTTGTAAAGTAGCGAGTGTCATCGGGATCCCTATTCGGATGGATTATGCCACTGCCCGACGTTCGAGGTTGGCGTTTGCTCGGATTTTGGTCGAGGTCACGCCTGTCAATGCCCTCCCCAATTTGTTTCGGTGCGGCTACCAGACGGTAGGCTGCTCGAGCATCCAGTGTTATTATACGAATTGCGTCCCTATGTTTGCAACACATGTTGTCTTGGTCATAAGGAAGTGCATTGTCCTGATCCTACAAGAGAAGTCATTCAGGAGGAGTCGTCGATGGAAGTCCTACTTGAGGGGATAGTTGTCACGTCCCGATTTTACAAAATCGACAAGTCGTTATTGGGCTTGATGATGTACAAGTCTAAGTTGCACTTATACAAGACATGAACTTAATTTCAAAATAAGGTTGATGCAGCGAAAATAAAGCAGAAAATCGATTCATAGCGGATATAATAAAAATAATCTCTTTATTGATAACTTACAGCGGAATACAAAGGTTCTCAATAGTCATACCAAACTTGGTTTACAACTCATGACAACAAAAGAAATCATAACGTTCCATACATAATGTCCTTTAATTGAAGAAAATAAAACACAATCAAATCTAAAGCTTTAAAAAAGATGAAAAGAACTTCTACTGAATCTGGATGTCCAATTGATTCCCAGTACTTGCAAGGACGAGGGTCAGTAGATTGGAGAATGCAATGGTGAATGGTATCAACCGAACTCAACTAAATCGACACACTAAATAACTAAAGCATATATTTATTATATGATCTTTCTATTACTTTATGTTCAGTTAACAATTCATAATAAGAATACATAAAACATGAGCATATCACTTGTTAGTGATTCTTATCCAAGACCAACTTTCATTCCTTGCAAAACAATAGTTGAAACAATATATGGTTATCTATTTTTCCATCTTTGTAAACAAAAGTTAGAGATCTCATTTTTAGACGTCACAATTTCGTTCATGCATCAAATGGTTAGACATGCAAAAGAATGATAATTAGCATTCGATCTAACTAATTTATGGTCTATGGACGATTCCCCATAATTAGACATTGGAACATACAAGTCGACAACGTTCCTATCGCGGGAACGTACAAACCTAGAGTGTCCCGTCTCTCCTAAGCCGACACGATTTCGGTAACCCAGAGATTGTTCGAGAGATTTAAACCTTGTACACAAGTTGTCTATGACCAATGCAGATATGCAACTTTACCATACACTATCAATTAAAAAAAATACAAATGCAACAGACTATATGCCAAGTAATTCATTTATTTCTTTTATTATGACGGCCATGTCGTGAATTATAGAGCTTCAACTCTGTTCTTCCTTTCTGTCTCATTATGGTTCCTTTCTCATGATACTTATTTACAAACATAATACTTCATTTACAAACGTTCTTCCAAATAAAAGCTCATAATATATTTCTACTTTATGCATACATTATAGAGTCTTTGAACTCCATTCTTGTAAATTAACAAGTGATGTATCAATTCATATCATATTTATCATCAGTCTACAATTCTAACATTTCCAACGTAACAAGAATAACAACATACAACAACATACACGTGACCTCTTGTATCTTCATTCTTTTTATTATGATATCGTTAATCATAGGTATATAACAAAAGAAATGAAAGGAGTTATTTATTAAGGAGTGAAGATGAAGGAAAGAAGGGTTAAAGCCACTCATTGATTGAAGAAATATCAAAAGAAAGAGGAATTCCTACGCGATAATCAACTCTCGCCTATGCTTCCTCATGCAATCGTACTGACAAAGGTTCAACACACTTTTTTTTTATCTTTCTCTCTTTTTTCTCGGAATTTAATATGAATACATAATTCGATTAGAGCAAACAATAAAAAACATCCATCAAAAACCAACAACAAAATGCATCTATCGAAAGTAAACAACGGAAAGCATCCAACGAAAAGCAAACAAAAAAAGGATGGGAAAGGGACTCTTATATAGAGTTCATACGATTCATTGTATTTTTGACTCAATTCCAACATAAGTCAATCCATAGATGGGAGCGGGTCTCAATTCATTTGTCTCGATCATATCGATACCAAAAGGATTTTCCCACACGAACCCAATTCCGACTAGGCTAGTCAAGTCACAAGCCAACACAATGTTGCAGCTAGAAGCGGGGCACTATAATAGTTGTCCCTCATGTCTCAGTCAGACTGGACAATGACTAACTACTGGTGATGTTAATGTTCACCCAAATCACTTGCCTAATGACTTGTTACTCGGGATGTTCACTCAGGCCAGCTCCACTGACCATGGTGAAAACTTAGGACAAGACGTTGTAGTGGGTGGGGGACTCCTAGGTTTTTCACCCAAATAACTTGTCTATCGCAGGCAAGGATGATGATGGGTAGCCATGACTATAGTGGAAGCGGTCGAAAGACTTGGGGAGATGCACAACCATACTAATACAGCCTCTCTGGGGTTTCCGGACATAAGGATCTGTGAGGGGATGATAGTCGTCTGGATCTGGAGCAGTTCCAACACCATGTGCTCCATTCAAAGGCTGGTGTTCAGCATGCTGCCAAAAGTTGGATTCGGAAAGCTCGTCGGATGCATCTGACGAGGAAGTTGAGGTTGAGGCGTCTGATGACAATGCTACAGAACATGGATGCTTCATCTGACCAAGGAGAATAATAAGTGACTCCAACTTTTGGAGGACGATGTCCCTACGTCGTTTGCATCAGAGGGCAAAGAGGAAGAGGCTGGTTCATGCTCTACTTCTTCTATCCGGATTAGCTCCTGTAGTACTAAATGGATGAATAAAAACTAAAACCTACGTGATTGACATGTTAGGAGGTACCTTGTAGATGTTTTGTGTTCTTTGGATTGAGAGTAGTGTTTGTACGGGTGGTGGGCATTTGATTCCTACCACCTTATTTTGTTCCTTTTTTTATTAATGAAATATTACCTTATATATATATATATATATATATATATATATATATATATATATATATTCCTTAGCTTTAATAGAAATGGAATTAAGGTTACGGGTTAGTGTTAGTAGTTTGCTTTGGATGTTATTGAAGAATTCTAGGTTTTAGCCACTTTTAGTCATTGATCAAAACATAGAAACCATGATTGATTCTTCAGGCTTGGTTTTGGATGGCTCTGATTAAAACTGGAAGGAAATGGTTGCAATCAATCAGTGTAAACATACTAAGCATAACTCGGTAACTGAGGTATTTACCTTTTTAGCCCCCAAAATTTGGGACAAAGGCTTTGTTTTTGTTGTATCTATCTCTTGTGTGTGTAAACACGTACACATTGATTTCTATGTACTTTGGAAGATACTGGACAGTCGTATCTTTTTGTGAGTATTTGGTACTAAGCTGATGTTCCCAAACAATGAACAGCATTGCTCTGATGTAGTAAATCAAACACTTCACTGCCATTCTTTATCTGACAGATTCATTTAATTCAAATGCCATAAATATGTGGAAACCAATAGTGTGTTTATTAGAAATCGTTTTCTTATCTTGCTTCTAAGTTTCTGTAGGGACATGTAATGTTGGATTGGATATCTAACAACTCGAGCACTTGCTCCACTACATTTTTCATTTTTATGTTGAAACCAGTAGGCTCATTATTTAAACCTTTTTTTTTTCCTGATATCAGATTACTATTCCATCTTTCACATTAGAATTTTATCTTGAGGGCATCTTATTCTATGGCCAAAAGTTCTTAGGTAGGAGGCTAGGTGCTGAAGAACATAAGTTTGTTTGTTTGTTTGGTGTTTCTGTGCAGTGCCTTGGCAGCATTCTATACTAGGAATTTTGCAGAGAAAGTTCCAGATATAAAGCCTCCCTTACTTCAGGTTGCATATATTGCTAATGGTTTGACATCTTTATCCTTTGATATGCATGCTATCTATTAATATAAGATAAATTAAATATAACTCCTTGAACTCTCTGAAGGAACTGGATTTGCTCATTTTCTTACTTCCGAGTGAACTTTTTTTCAAACAAAATTTGAGGAAGATAAATCTAACCCCTTGATCTCTTTGAAGGACATGGTTTGGTAACTCTGTTACTCCCTAAATGAACTATCTGAAAATGAGAATTTTATGAGGTAAGAAAAGGAAAATTAATTAGGTGTATGTGGGGTAAGTAGTATATTGGAATTACTGTTAAGAACTTGAGAAGACTTGGGGATTGCTTTGTGTCACGACCCGCACCCGGGTGTTTGGGTACGAGTGCGTAGGTACGCCCAGCCTACGCCGCAGTGTCGGCGGTAGAACGCTGTCTGAAACTAGTACTGTATAACCAACACCTCATAATATAAAGCGAACAAATATTATACTCAATCACAAAACTATGGTAGGTGAAAACATGTTGTAGTATATATATGTGTGTATAAAGGTTACAGTACAAAATCTTGTATTAATAACTCATACAACTATAGTAAGTCTGCAAACTCTAACTATTGTCATAACTGGGTCTCCTGCTTGCGGCCTTCCTCGATCCTCCAGGAGGTAAAATCAGGCTCGAAGCTATTTTCCAAAAATCCATAATAGATGTGACACGGGTCCTTCTAAGTGCTACCTGAAATATTATCCAATCATGATTGAACGAGTACAACTCTAATAGCAGTTTCAATACATGATAAGGACTATAAAACAGTGATAGAAAAGTAGTACATGATGGATAAATAAACTGATATCAAGGCATATTAAGAAATGAACAGAGAAAATGAATAAACAGAGAATATGTCATGTATCAACAAGAAAATCTATAGTCACTAAGTGTTTTGAAATACTAGTTTGATTATGTGATAGGCTTAGGATTGTACAATGGGAGCCGGTTAATCATACGTGAAGTGTATGGTTAGCCTTTGCACATGAATTATATTTGCACAGGATTATGGTATGATCACATATAAACTAGTATTTTTTCGCCCCGACTAGCATACATAAATTATACGAATATCAAGTATTACACAAGATCAAGGTCTAAAAACACAAGATATGCTAGTCCGTGTTTCTTCGTGTCAGGAATCAAGTACAACAATACTACATGTGTTATAGAAATTATCAGTAAAAAAACCATCAGAGACTGTACTCGCCTGAGATCCAAAGCGGGTGAAACAAGTCAGAGTGTGACGGGGTCCAGATAACCTATATCATGAATAATTCACATTAATTGGTGAAAATATAATTAAGTAACCCACTAGATTTCTAGGTCAATTTTATGCTATTTCTGGTTTATAGATGGGACAAATATCTATATAAAAACTTAAGTATAAAAATAATGTATATATAAGATATTTATTGATATATATATAGATACATACATATATATATATATATATATATATATATATAGATACGTATATAGATACAATATAGTATACATATATAAATACATATATAGTATATATATATAGATACATAGATATATAGTATGCATATACAGATAATGTATAGTATACATATATACATAGATATATAGATATACATATATATAATATATATAGATACATATATATGTATATGATATATATACATATATATAGATACATATGTAATACATAGATATACATATATATAATATATATAGATATGTATATAGATACAGTATAGTATACATATATATATATATATAGATATAATATATAGATACATATATATAGTATACATAGATACATATATTATATATATATATATATAGATATAATATATTATATATAGATACATATATATAGTATACATAGATAATATATAGATACATAGATATACATACACATATATAGATACATATATAGATACATGTATATGATATATATAAATAAATATATAGATAATATATAGTATACATATATAGATACACATATAGATACATATATATGTATATGATATATATAGATATATATATAATATGTATATGATATATATGTAGTATATATATATATATATATATATATATATATATATATATATATATATATATACATGCTCTGCGCGTGTTGCGCTGCTACTGCGCGCTACTGCTGCTGCTCCTGTTGCTCTGCTGTTGTAGCTGCTGCACTGCTGCTGCTCCTGCAGTTCCTTTTCTTGACACACATACACACACACACACACACATATATATATATATATATATATATATATATATATATATATATATATATACACACACTTATCCTATTAGAGTTATAAAACAAAATTGAAGAGGATCAAGGGTTACCTTGCTAATATAGGGTTGAGGGGAAATGTGGGATGGTGAGTGAAGGAGGGTGGAGATGTATTTATATAGGGAAGGAGGTTGTTAAGATATTTTTATATTGAATTTACCATTGTACCTTTAACCAATTCAATTTGGATTTCTCTTCTTATGAAGAGCAATCCAAATTGAATTTGTCTTCCTACTTTAATTAATTTAAATGAAGGTTACAAATCTACTCCCCTTAGAAAAATTTCGTCCTCGAAATTTAAAGTAGATCATACAGAAAGAAAGAAGAAATACCTTAAATTCAAAGAGGTATGGGTATCGCTCACGTATCTCATCCTCTCTCTCCCAAGTAGTTACATCCGGGGAGTGATGACTCCAAGCGACACGAACAAATAAAATCGTCCGGTTACGCAACACCTTTTCTCTGTGATCTAGTATCTCCACGGACTGCTCTTGGTAGCTGAGGCTCGGTCCCACTTCAATCTCTGAGTGATCTAATACGTGGTTAGGGTCAGTCACGTATCGTCTCAGCTGGGATATATGAAACACGTTATGTACTCCCTCTAATGTAGATGACAAAGCTAGCCGGTAGGCTACGGCACCGACCCTTTCGGTAATACTGAAGAGCCCGATAAACCTTGGACTGAGCTTCCCGCTTCTCCCGAAACGAATCGTGCCACGTGTTGGAGAAATTCGCAAGAACACCAATTTGCCAACCTCGAACTCTAACGGTCTCTGGCGACTATCGGACCAGTGCTTCTGTCTGTCCTGAGCCACACGAAGTCTTTCTCTAATCTGCTTTACCTTCTCCACAACATCTACTACCATTTTTGGTCCCAACAATGCTCGCTCGCCTATGTCGTCCCAAGATAATGGGGTACGACATCTTCGGCCGTACAGAGCCTCGAAAGGAGACATCTCGATGCTTGCCTGGTAACTATTGTTGTATGCAAACTCCACCAGATAAAGATGATCCTCCCAAGATCCTCCGAAATCTAGTACACAAGTACGCAGTATATCCTCGAGAGTCTGAATAGTCCTCTTTGACTGTCCATCTGTCTGGAAATGATATGCAGTACTGAACTTGAGCTGAGTGCCCAAACTCGCCTGCAAACTCCTCCAGAAATGAGAAGTGAAACGACTATCCCGATCTGAGACTATGCTGACGGGAACCCCATGTATCCTGACAATCTGTCTCACATACATCTCTGCCAGCTTCTCCGTAGACAAACCCACCTTGAAAGGCAAAAAGTGGGCCGACTTGGTCAACCTGTCAACGATGACCCAAATCTCGTCATTCCCTCCTGGAGATCGTGGGAGTCCGGACACAAAATCCATAGTAATGTGCTCCCATTTCCATTCTGGAATGGGTAATGGCTGAAGCAAACCTCCTGGCCTCTGCTTCTCGGCTTTCACTTGCTGGCACACTAAGCATCTGGATACAAACTGTGCCACTTTCCTCTTCATGCCATACCACCACACACTCTCTCGCATATTCCGATACATCTTGTTGGCACCTGGATGTATGGAATACTGAGAGCGATGGCTTCCTGTAACACCTCCTCACACAGCTCCCCACTAGGCACACACAATCTAGCACCATGCCGCAAAGAACCATCCTCAGCAATGGTGAAATCATACTCCAATCCTGCTCTCACCTGAGCTCTGATGCTCCTCAGAGATGCATCTTCATACTGGGTTGTCTTGATCCTGTCCATCAACTCTGAGTGTATCTGCAACCCCCATATCTGCATAGCAAATCCAGGAACTATCACCTCCATGCCCAAGCTCTCCAAGTCTTCCAACAAATACCGATCCTGTGTCAACAACATAGCTACCGGATACCTGCTCAAGGCATCGGCAACTACATTGGCTTTTCCAGGATGATACTGCAAAGATATGTCAAAATCTTTCATCAGTTCCAACCACCGACGCTGCCTCATGTTCAACTCCTTCTGAGTGAAAACGTACTTCAAGCTCTTGTGGTATGTGAAGATCTCCACACGCTCTCCGTACAAATAGTGTTTCCACAACTTCAGGGCAAAGATGACTGCTGCCAACTCCAAATCGTGGATAGGATAGTTCTTCTCATGAGGACGTAATTGCCTGGATGCATAGGCAATCACTTTTCCATTCTGCTGAAGAACACAACCCAAACCTTTCCCCGATGCATCACTATAAATAGTGAAACCTCTAGACCCTGATGGCAACGTTAAAATAGGAGCAGACGTCAACCTCTTCTTCAATTCCTCAAACGCAACCTGGCACTCCTCTGTCCAAACAAACTCTACATCTTTCCGAGTGAGTTTAGTCAAAGGCTCTGCAACTCGAGAGAAATCTTTCACGAACTTTCTGTAATATCCAGCCAATCCTAAGAAGCTTCTAATTTCTGCAACAGAGCTTGGAGTGGCCCAAGATTCTACGACAGCGATCTTCTTTGGATCAACTGATATTCCATCTCCAGTTACTACATGTCCGAGAAACTCTACTTTGTTTAAGAAAAACTCACATTTAGAGAGTTTTCCGTAGAGCTTCTCCTTCCTGAGAGTTTCAAGCACTATCCTTAAATGCTTCTCGTGTTCTTCTAGCGTTTTTGAGTATATAAGGATATCATCTATAAACACTACCACGAACTTGTCCAGGTACTGATGGAATATCTTGTTTATCAAGTTCATGAAGACTGCCGGGGCATTAGTTAACCCGAACGACATCACCAAGAACTCGTATTGGCCATATCGAGTCCTGAATGTAGTCTTCGGAATATCTTCCTTTTTCACCTTTACCTGATGATATCCGGATCTCAAGTCAATCTTTGAAAATATCTTCGCGCCACTCAACTGATCGAAGAGATCATCTATTCTCGGCAACGGATATTTGTTCTTGATTGTGAGGTTGTGCAGGGCCCTGTAATCGATGCACATCCGCACCGATCCATCCTTCTTTGGCACAAAAAGTACCGGGGCTCCCCAAGGCGACGAACTTGATCTGATGAATCTCTTGTCGTCTAATTCATCGATCTGTTTCTTTAGCTCCGCCAGCTCATTGTTGTTGATCCGGTAGACATGTTGCGATATTGGTTCTGCTCCCGGTATTAGATCAATAGAGAATTCAACATCTCTATCCAGCTCCTCGGGAAACACATCTAAAAACTCAGCAATAATAGGATGCAGTAGCTCTTTCTCCTCTATTATAGCTTTGCAAAGAATTCTACGATCTGGCTTCTCTGTCTTTCTAGCAAACTCGAACTCCGGCTCTCCTGGAGGTCGAAATAGCTCACGACCTCTGCGGCAGTCAATGCTAGCGAAATGCATACCCAACCAATCCATTCCAAGGACAATGTCAAAACTTGGAAGTGGCATTACGAGTAAGCTAGCAGACAAAATACAGTCTCCCAATGTAACGTGATACCCCTTGCAAACATCACTGACTAGGATGATGCCTCCCCCAGTCGTGATCTTACAGTTTCTACTCAAAAGTTCCACTACTAAATTATGCTTAAGTACAAAAGACACAAATATGAAACTATGGGATGCACCAGAATCAAATAATGCTATGGCTGGAATAGAATCGAGAAAAATAGAATCTGCTATAACATCACCTGTGGGCTCAGTTTCCTCGATAGTTGTAGCAAAAGCTCTGGCCTGCTGAGGAGCTCCCCTCTGCTGGTGCTGGACAAATTGCTGCTGTTGTGTTGGAAGTGGAGGTCCCCTCTGCTGTTGTGCCATATGTGGCTTAGCTGGTCCCTTTCGATTTGTTGCACCTCGAATATGACAGTTGTTCACATGATGTCCCGCAGATCCACAGTATAGACAGACTCCAAGTCTTTTTTTGCATATTTTTCAGGAATGTTCCAGTTTCTTGCAAAAATGGGTCTGCTGGATCTGTTTTTGAGGATGCGGCTGAACCGAAAATCTAGTTGGAGGACAATGATGCTGCTGATACTGGAAAGTCCTCGACTGAAAATGGGAACGTTTTGCTGGTCCCGTGCTGCTGCCGCCTTCGAACGCATTCCGGCCCCGCTTGGGTTTAAAGCCCATGTCCACCTTGATCCTCTGGGCTTCTGCAACAATCTCAGCAAAAGTCGTGATACTAGAGGGGATAATGACTCGAATTTCTTGAGCCAAGCCTTGCCGGAATCTGCGGGTTCGGTCCTTCGGATCTCTCACCATATATTCCGCGAATCGGCTCAGCCTGCCGAATTCTGCAGCATATTCATCTACTGAGAGACTATCCTGCTCCAAGTTCTGGAATTATTTTTCCAGAACGCCCTTGGCTACTGCGGGAAAGAACTTCTGTTTGAAAATGTGTTTGAACTGGTCCCAGGTTAGGTCTGGATCAACAAGTCTGGGCTCATTTCTGAACTAAGTGCGAGCGATATCGTGAAGCTGCAAGCCTACAGCCTATATCTTCTGGTATCCACGCAACCCGCATAATTCGCTCGATATCCTCGAGCCATTCATCCGCGTATAAGATCCCTTCAGTTCCCTTGAACTCCCGATGAGCCATCTTCTTTAAGTCCAAGATATTGCCTATTTTCTGTTGAACAGGTTGTTGTTGTTGCTGAGATGCAAACTTCTCCATAGATGCCAAAGCCATATGATGGGAACTCTCAATGCTTTCTTGCATCATTTTTGTTTGTTCCCTCTGGTCCTCAGTCTGAGCCATCTGCGCCTCCAGCATACATCTGAAGAGCTCATATAAATGTGTTCCTTCAGTGGGCATGCCTCCAGTGTTTGATTGTACACCTCCTTAGGGTGGAAGTGAAGGAGGAGAAGAAAGATACTCAGAGACAACTGGAGCGGCTTCTGTAGTTGCTCCTGAACAACCAGGTGCTCTGGTCTCCCGTGTCCTTCTGGAATATGTTATAGGTGTCATTCTGGAAGATGATAAAACAATAAGGAGACATCATTAAGACACAAGATAAGATATTATTTGAGGACAGAAATTGGAGAAGATATCAAGTCATTCAGGGTGATCAAGATTAGTAAATTTAATTCAGAGTTAAAATTCCTAGTTGTGATTGAGTATTTCCTATTCCTAATATCCTATATCCTATTGCAGGCTCGTAATAGTACTCTAGTCATAAGTACTATTACGACATTGTACTTCTTGCGAAGTCTGACTTGCATGGGCCACCATAAAAACGTGTCACGACCCGCACTCGGGTGTTTGGGTACGAGTGCGTGGGTACGCCCAGCCTACGCCGCAGTGTCGGCAACGCTGTCTGGAACTAGTACTGTATAACCAACACCTCATAATATAAAGAGAACAAATATTATACTCAATCACAAAACTATGGTAGGTGAAAACATGTTGTAGTATATATATGTGTGTATAAAGGTTACAGTACAAAATCTTGTATTCATAACTCATACAACTATAGTAAGTCTGCAAACTCTAACTATTGTCATAACTGGGTCTCCTGCTTGCGGCATTCCTCGATCCTCCAGGAGGTAAAATCAGGCTCGAAGCTATTTTCCAAAAATCCATAATAGATGGGATACAGGTCCTTCTAAGTGCTACATGAAATATTATCCAATCATGATTGAACGAGTATAATTCTAATAGCAGTTTCAATACATGATAAAGACTATAAAACAGTGATAGAAAAGTAGTACATGATGGATAAATAAACTGATATCAAGGCATATTAAGAAATGAACAGAGAAAATGAATAAACAGAGAATATGTCATGTATCAACAAGGAAATCTATAGTCACTAAGTGTTTTGAAATACTAGTTTGATTATGTGATCGGCTTAGGATTGTACAATGGGAGCCGGTTAATCATACATGAAGTGTATGGTTAGCCTTTGCACATGAATTATATTTGCACAGGATTATGGTATGATCACATATAAACTAGCATTTTTCCGTCCCGACTAGCATACATAAATTATACGAATATCAAGTATTACACAAGATCGAGGTCTAAAAACACAAGATATGCTAGTCCGTGTTTCTTCGCGTCAGGAATCAAGTGCAACAATACTACATGTGTTATAGAAATTATCAGTAAGAAAACCATCAGAGACTGTACTCGCCTGAGATCCAAAGCGGGTGAAACAAGTCAGAGTGTGACGGGTCCAGATAACCTATATCATGAATAATTCACATTAATTGGTGAAAATATAATTAAGTAACCCACTAGATTTCTAGGTCAATTTTATGCTATTTCTGGTTTATAGATGGGACAAATATCTATATAAAAACTTAAGTATAAAAATAATGTATATATAAGATATATTTATTGATATATATATAGATACATACATACATACATACATATATAGTAAATATATATATATATATATATATATATATGTATATATATATAAGATATATAGATATATAGATATGTATATAGATACAATATTATATATATATATATATATAGATACATAGATATATAGTATGCATATATAGATAATGTATAGTATATATATATATATATATATATATATGTATATGATATATATATATATATATATATAAATACATATATATACATACACATATATAGATACATGTATATGATATATATAGATACATATATACATAAATATATAGATAATATATAGTATACATATATAGATACGTATATAGATACATATATATATATATATATATATATATATATATATATATATATATATATAAATATAAATACATGCTTTGTGTGTGCTGCGCTGCTACTGCTGCTCTTGCTGCTGCAGCGACTGCAGCTGCTGCTACTGCACTGCTGCTGCTCCTGCACTTCCTTTTCTTGACACACACACACACACACACACACACACATATATATATATATATATACACACACACACACTTATCCAATTAGAGTTATAAAACAAAATTGAAGAGGATCAAGGGTTACCTTGCTAATATAGGGTTGAGGGGAAATGTGGGATGGTGAGTGAAGGAGGGTGGAGATGTGTTTATATAGGGAAGGAGGTTGTTAAGATATTTTTATAATGAATTTACCATTGTACCCTTAACCATTTCAATTTGGATTTCTCTTCTAATGAAGAGCAATCCAAATTGAATTTGTCTTCCTACTTTAATTAATTTAAATGAAGGTTACACTTTGAGTGAAAAGAAAAGTGCCAAGCAAATTTGATGCGTTGTTCGTGACAACCTGCACCACATTCTCCTCTCCTGGGCCACCTTCAATACCAATAGCCTTATTCATGAAATCAAGGATAAACTTTCCATCATGTATCGCAGAAGGGACATTCTTGGACTTCCAAAATGCGGTGTCGGCAGCTGAGTGCACCACTATTTCAGACTTCTTCCTTTCCAATTAGGCCATGTATTAGTCATAAGACCACACCCATTTATCTTGCAAATGTTGCGAATATGCGCAACTCCTTCGTAAGTTCCACCTCCGTTCTTAAAGAACTTCTCCCTCAATCTCATAGGACGTTGGAGGGTTCATATTTAGGCTATGCAATCCAATTGAATGCACCATGCAAGCAAACAAAGGATCGTCAATTGCATTAAAGGGAATGCCCTTCTCATATGCCCATCTTGCAACATACATGCAACTATCATCTCCTGTCTTCTGCTTGTGCTTATTGGACTCTAATGTGCCTTGGATTGTCTTCTCTTTGCTGGAAGGTATGTCCTCGATCGAGAGTTGGACGTACTAATTCATAGGCCCTTTGGTGTAGGGGTGAGCGTTTGGTTTATTTGGTTTCAACCGAACCGAAATAGTCAAAACCTAATAAATCAAAATTCTAAAAATCCAAAATCGAACTGAAATTAGCCATAACCAAAACCGAACCGATGAACGCTTATGTTTATTCCGTTGGGCTATTTGTTGTTTAATGGGTCGGGTCCAAAGTTGGAATTTTGGTTAAATTGTATTAAAATTTTGCAATTTTTATACATATATTTTGTTGTATTTCAAAGTTGGACTAATTGTTAAATTATCAAATTTTGGTTTTAAAAGACATACATAGAATTGTTGTTTTCAAAATATACGCATTTTAAATCATAAAATAAAGTGTATTTAATAATTCCATAAGTCTCATTCGATTTTCGATTTTGGACCGAAACTAAAACCCAAAACCGAAACCGAACCGAATTTTTTTCAAACCGAACCGAGTATCTTATTTGTTCGGTTCGGATCTCAGTCCAAAATTGAATAATGCTCACCCCTACTTTGGTGTCCTAGAGGCGGACAGTGACTTCCAACAACTACTTCATCCAAGTCAGCTTTCAACCTTTTCAACCTCTTGGCGTTTGCTTTCTTGGATGCTTAGTGAACTTAAAAGTATCTTTTGCCTTTGTCTTCACGTCTTTCGGCACTTTAGGACATGCTTGAACATTGCCTCTAATCAATCCCAAGTGTTGCTTGATGCTACTTATCCCTCCATTTTAAACTTGGGAGCAATAGTTGCATTATATCTTGTTTGAGTCATTTGCATTAACTTTGCTACCATGATCCCAAAATGGATCTCTTCTCGACGATGAGGACATTCTATAAAAAAAAAGAGAACAAAACTTTAATTAGCATTAGCAAAAGTCCATACATATGAATCTTTATGCAGTACCTGAATTCTCGTAAAAACAGAACAAAGCTTTTCAGTATTCACCTAAGAAACATTAGTGGCAAGCAACTGAATTCTCATAAAGGAGTTAAACCCAGCAACACAAAAAGATGCATCAGATTAAATGGGTGGCAACAAAATTCAATCTTTTTTCCCTCTTGTTCCTAATATCAGTTGTCAGACAATCCATGAGTTTCGTAGACTCAATTTAGGTATGGTTTAATCCATGATACTCCGACCTCTTATACTCGAGATCTTTCAAGCCTCCTATATTACCATCTCCATATCCCATCGAGTGTCATCCACCATATGAGCATGAACACAACACCAGAATCGGCATGTCCTGATGTACTTTGGAGTGGATGTGTCGTTTCTATACATTGCCAAAGCGGCACCGACTTTTAAAGCATCAGTGCTTCCTACATCCACCAAATTACTGACCTTATGTGAGTTTTGTCAGCCAGAGAATTCAACACCCAGTCAACAACAATAACCCAATACCAGATGAATCCTAACATCCAAGGAACAATGACACTCTAAGAATCAAAAATAAAAATAAAAATTCCTCACAATCATCTAATTTCATTCTATCCTAATCTAGTATAGAATATAGTTCATGAGACGATAAGCAAAATTTAGCAGAAAAATTACATACAACCAACCACCAACAGACGCACATTTCCTATGATATCTCGCTGAGGCTACACTTACTGAGTCACTGCACAAATTATCCTCGAACACCACAATTGATGCTACACTCACTGCAGTAACAAAATAAAATAAAAAATCAGAAGAAAAAAAAAGTAACAGAAAAAAACAAACAGCAACAAATTTAAAAAAAGAGCAGCAGGTGATGCTTACCTGGTCTGTTATTCTTCTTCTTCCTCTAATATCTAATTCTCTGCTAATTCAAAATAAATCAAAAGAAAAAGAAAAAAAGAAAAAGAAAAAGAAAAAGGAAATCAAACAAAGAGAGAGAGAGAGGTTACCTGGTGATGCGAGCTCAAGATCTAGAGAGAGAGAGAGAGGCCGAGATTGAGAGAGAAAGAGAGGGTTAGGGTTTTAAGTTGGGTATTATGTTTGTAGTAAAATGGATATCCAATTCAACCCGACCTGACCCGATCCGAAAACTCATCCCAAACCAATATATCAAAATATCGGTTTAAATCGGCCGATACCATATCGGCTGTTATATCAGTTTTTATCAATATATTGACTGATATTTGCCAAAACGATACAAGGCTGATATATGGATGATATATCGGTCGATATTTCCGATATCTCGAATATATGATTACTTGTATATATCACCTCTCTAGTATGTTTGCACTCAAATTTTTGGCTTTGCTTTGTTAATTTTTTTGCACCTTGATGATCATTTTGATTTCCTAGAATATTTTCATTGGAACTATATAGTATGCAATATGCCTTCACACATGCACACAGTCGCCAGATGTTCGTATCTTATTTAGTTTGCAATGTGTACAGCTCTTAGTGAGTTTTTGGCAAGATCCTAGTGAGCATGTGCGCATGGCTGCACGTTCATTGTTTCATTGTTCTGCTCCACGTGCCATTCCACGTCCACTTTGCGCCCAACGAAATCTGCATCTTGGAACACCTCCAGATAGTGATGCTGAATTTGAAAAAACTGGGACAGTAGCATGGCTGGAATCTTTTGAAATTCATGAGTGGATCTCATGTATTGGGGGAACGAGCCAGGACGCAATGGCCTCACATATCATTGTTGCAGCAGCGTTAGTTGTTTGGTATCCGAGCATAGTGAAAGACTATCTTGCCAGGTTGGTTGTAAACCAACTAATTAAGTTAGTTATGTCAATGAACGACCTATACAGTTCAACTGCAGCAGAGTTGCTAGCTGAAGGAATGGAGGGCACATGGAAAGAATGCATAGGTCCTGAGATACCTCGACTTGTTGGTGATATACTTTTCCAGATTGAGTGTCTAGCTGGCACACCAGCTAATAATGCAAAAGAGAAGCCAACATTAGCTGTTAATATGCGGGAGGCATTGGTTGAAATTCTTCTTCCAAGTTTCGCAATGGCTGACATTACAGGATTTCTAAATGTTGTAGAAGGCCAGATCTGGGCCACTTCTTCAGATTCACCTGTTCATCTTGTATCTCTTAAAACTCTTATCAGGGTGGTACGCGGTTCACCAAAGCCCTTGGCTCCGCATCTTGATAAGGTATGCAACCTTTATTACTCACCGGGTTGTGTTCTTGCTTTTTAACTTCTGAAAGATACTAGCACTAGAGAATGGCTTTCTTTCCATGTATATGCTTCATATGCTGTTCTTGTTTTCAACTATTATGCCATTTTGTACAGGGTTCTAACTTCTATTCTATGTCATCCTACAGTTTCCCCTCTAATGAAATATTCTGTTGTAAATAATATATTACATGCCAGTAAGGTTTAAAATCTCCGTTTCTCGTGTTGGTATCATACCCCCTTCCATATGAGTATTGGTATTGGCATTTTCAGTTCGGGGTTTAAATTATCGAGTTTCAGCACTTTCGAGTTAAAAAACTATTTAAACGATAAGAGAAATTGTTACACTTTAGGCATAATAATATGTATTCTTTATGTAAAATAATGTTATTTTTGATGGAATAATGATCAAAATCCCTCAATAACTGTAAAAGAATTTATACAGCAGTAGAAATGCAAATTTGAGTTAATATGCATTTTTATGTAAAAAAAAATCCTCCTATATAATTAAGTATCATTTTGTTTAGTTCACCAGATCCTGTTAAAAAGGGACCACCACATACCATTGCACTCGGGTCCGCTCAAGTTCAACACTAAAATATGGAATCCAGCAAAACCACACCAAAGGTCCCCAATTTGGTCCTGAGAAACAACATCGATATTACTTTAATATTTGCTTAACTATGGTCTGGTCCATTTTGTTTATTCATCGAGTTAGCAAAGGGGTTCGCTGAATCCAGCCCGAACCAAGAGCCTATATAAGTGATTGAAACTTAGCCCTCAGATAAGCACACCTGTACACACAACGGGACCGAATTCATATCCCATTATAGAAGACAGGGTTCAATGAACCCTTTGTGTTGGCACACTGGTTCACTATTGAGGCGCTGAAGCCGACCCAAACCCGAAACTGTAATGAAGGATAGGTTTCAATTTCAAAGACCACCCCATTATATTATTTTCACCATCTCACCTTGCTGGATCTGCCTCCTTTGCCATGTTAGTGCCTCACTGTTTTCCTACTTTATCAAAAGCTTTTCTTTTCCTCTTGTCCTCTCTTTCCTCTTCATCCTCTACTGGGGAAAAAAAACAAAGACGTGGACCTCCTGCTCAAATTGTCTGCCTTGTGGATAAAGAGAGAGAGTATACTTGCCTTTTAATTTATTTTTTTCGTTGTGATAAGTATCAGCCAGCTTTTGCATGTTCCCGTTCAGTTTTTGTCGAAATTGACTGGACCCGAGACCGAGCCTTATAGTTCAAGGCTGATATTTCAGGTCTGTTTCAGGTTAAAACCTTTTAAATTTGGTCCAAAATGTATATGTTCTGACTAACTTTTGGAACCTTGCTTTCTTGAACCTGTAATAGGTTTTTGATAGTTAAGTTGTAGTGATACTAGTAAACACTGAAATAGACCAAGATTGCAGCTATGAACCAACTATCCTGATTGGTATGTGCAGAAGTTCTCACATCGTCTTTTATCTCTTGATTAGAATTGCTTCTCCTCTTGCCATAAAACATCGAACTTCAGTTGAGATATAAGTACAAACTGCTTTTTCTTAATTTTCCACATTTGTACTTGTCATATGTTAGTGCCTGCAACGTCATCTTTTACTACAAACAGTGTTCTAAAGGTTGGATTAAGCGGCGATTAACTGTCCCACATTATCGACCAGTTGATTCAATTAATTGGGCATCTGATTAAGCAAAATTTCCATGTTGCGTAAATTATATTAATAGGTAGCATAACACGATTAATTCGGTAACCACCTAGAACAAGTGCATAATTAAAAGATTAATATAACATTGTCTAAACAATCGTAGAAGGCTTTGTTTCTGCAGCTAGCTTTAGAACCACCAAAATGATTAATCTATTGATCTATCACGTCTATATAAAGGATAAAGTTGTTTTCTTTTGAGAAATGTCGGTAAATACGTAGACAGGATCACCAAGGCTAAGCACTCAACTAGAATATTTCATTACTAAAACTGATAAAAAGGTCTTCTACAGAGTACAAATCTCAGATGATGAGAGGCAGAATGCTGTACTTCATGATGATCTATCTGTTTCTTACTATTATTATTACATGCCCAAAGGCAGCCCTAGTGTATCACTTCAACTTATATAACTAACTTCTTCACAGATCATGCTAATCATTGTGTACTGGTTCTTTTGACTTCATCCCGGTTCTTTTAGTCCACCAATTGAATTGGGTCATACTATTGTCCACAAGTGCATCTTTTACTCCTGAAGAAACCACATACAGGATGATACCTCTTACCCCCTATGTAAATTCTGAATATTTCCTATTAAAATAGTGTACTGTTTCCTAATTTCAATCTTTTTCATTAAATATTATCATTTTTTATTTTGTTGTTGTTATTTAACTCTCTACCACCTAATTGTATTCTCCGTTCGTATGTAACCCTTTATTTTGCCAAACTTCCTGCCCGTGAGTACAAGGTCTTCTGTACCATTTCTTTTCTTATATGACCTTCATGAGAAACTTCAGAGTCCAAGCTTCCTTGGAAAAAAAGGTGGATTGTAGAAGTTGAAATCTCTCCCACCTTTGTTGCTCCTTCTTTGTTTTCTATATTATGCTATTTTGGGATTAACCTTGTAAAGAAAGGGAGTGCTACCCTTGCCATTGTACGAAAATGCCTTTCGTAATGATTGTTTGTGGGGAACAGGTTGCGTTTAGAATGCTGAGTATTAACTTTCTGTTTGTTGTTTGTTCTTTTTTATAGAACAGGATGTGGTATTGTAGTTTTTTGGATTTGGCATGGAGTTGGTTTTTGGAGCTTTTCGGGATCAGGCTACATGTGGTTTTTGGAAGTAATGTATGATTAAACCGCACGTTAGTGTTAATAAGCATTCTCTGGTGGTACAGACGAGCAGATAATGGTGTTACCAATTTGGTATTCCTTTTGTCTATAGGGGAATACTGTTATAAATCCAGATACTTTTCAGAACCAAATTTGATAACTGTAGCGAAATACAGACACAGATCAGATAATTACCGGATACTATTGAATGTACAAAAAGATACGGAAAAAAGAAAAGCTACAGATTTGTGTTCAAATCCTCTCACTTAAAAAATAATCTAAAATTGAAACTGATTAATGACTATGTGGTTGACATTAATGTAAAATAAACGTAATATATGAACAGCCACTTTCATTTACTTGAATATGCATGCTCAGTACTCGTCGAATAAAGCTGTCAGTCACAATATGCATATATTCAGATGTATGTGTTACAACTTACAAGTACATATCGAGTCTTGCCATATTTTTCTAAAATAATCTGTTTTTATACCATATTCAATTCTGATGATATCAGATATCCATATTTGAGAAAATAAAAAATTCGAAATCGGATATGGACCGTAACATTTGTTTTTTGCATCCGTTATACCATACCACTTCTAGGGGAGAAAAAAGCTATTTTTTCCACTATGCTGTTGAAGCCTGCAATTTTGCTTTGGCAAACAATTCAACCCATGCTATATGGACTTATTACCTTCACATTGGTCACTTTTTCTTTCTTAATCTTCCATTATGAATGATTGAGTGCTTCACTCAAGAGTGTCTAGCTTTTCAACTTCAACTGAATAGATCCACAATAACTCTGACTTTCTGAGTTTTGCATGCGCTCGCGTGCGCGCACACACACACAAAAAAACATAGTCACTTATGTATTTTGCTTTGTTCATTAGCCTTAATTTAGTTCCATATGGGGAAACTTGTATGAAGGGGTTATACCTCTATATTGTACCTTTTTCCCCAAAATGAAGTAAGTCCACTATTGTTGATTCAACTTCTCGACATGCTACCAGAGCATGGTTGCCTTGTAACCTAGCTCTTTGCCTTTCCCAAACCCTACCCTCCACCATACTCTAGCTCTCCCAAAACCCTATCCACCGCCATCCGAGACCCTTACTCTCAAGCCCTTGCCACAAAGCCATAACCTGCCTCCCGAAACCCTAGATTTCTCTTCTCTAGATCTCTCTTCTCTAGATCTCTCTCCTACAATAACTAATCCTAAATCCTATAAATAAACAAAGCAAAACCAAACCGAAATAAACTATGGCTAAATAAACCCAGTCACAAATTCCAATTGGATCCATTCTCCAATCGAACTCAAGTGTTACACTGAGTAAAAGCCAACTGCCGTTAGGTTTCTTTCCAACCACATGATCTATATCACTTTGCATTGTTGTATAGATTAATAATATGGTTGACATGAACAGAAAATGAAGTTGAGCTTAAAGGTCTCATTTTCTTTTGTTTCCTTTCATCGAGAGTTCAATTTCTTTCGTTATTTCTACTTGCATACCTTTACATATATGTATCCTAGGTCATTTCAGGGACATACATGTTCAGTTAATAGCTTTTTTGATAAGGGATGAGGTGTTGGAGATATTGTTTTACGCGTATATTATCCTCTACATTTTACATGTAAACATTTAATGTCTGTTCTAGTTGTGAATTGGGCTATTACCATAGTTTAAAGTATCGTCCGATACCGATCCGATACGGCCGATACCGATACAGTTTGGCATGTCCCGATCCGATACCGACCGATACCCGATACTGACCGATACCGACATTAGAGGTCTCTTTTCCAGTCAATTCGGCAAAAAAATTTGAATTAAAAAGACCAATTAGAAAGGATGTAAAAGCATAGTAAGGTTGTAAAAACATATAAAAGAGGAAAACTTATCTATCGCATATAAATCAATCGACAAGGATGACTACTATTTCATTCAATATCAAAAATGCTAAGAAACAATACTGAAAATACTTTAAATTATGCATAAATGTATAAAATATATTCTCTAAAATGTTAATAATTTACTAATAGTAGTTTGCTTTCTGATACCAAAAAATCCGATACTCCGATCCGAAACCGCCGATACTACCGATACCGCCGATCCCGATACTCATAGGAATGGTCCGATACTGATTCCGATACCGATACTTTGAACCTTGGCTATTACATCCCTTTGTGGATTGTTGTACACCTGTAGATTTCCAATGTTTGATATTAAATTATAGGTAGGATTGCCCTTGCAGTTTGATCTTGATCTTGATCTTGATCTGGCATCAGATATGTGTTCATTTAAAGGAATAAATAGAATACACTTATTATTTCCTTTGTGCAAGCACTGTTATGAATAAAGGTTAAATACTTTAGATAGTACTGGTTATTCAATTTAAGAACTTTCTTTGAGTGTACGTCTTTCAGCTACACCAATAGTAAACCATATAACTACCTATCTAACATCTATCGATTCTAATGTTGTGAAATTTTGCAGGTTGTAAGCTATGTTCTGCAGACTATGGACCCTGGGAATCTGGTCATGCGTAAAGCTTGCCTTAGCAGCTCCTACATTGCTCTACGAGAAATTGTACGTGCATTTCCAATGGTTGCTATGAATGAGACATCAACGAAATTGGCTGTTGGAGATGCTATTGGGAATATTCACAGTGTTACTATTCGAGTATATGACATAGAAAGGTATGAAAGTTCAGAAAAAGGTTATTGGTCAGTTGTCTATCATTCGGTTTCTGTTCCGGTTTCAAATTGATATATCACTAGTCAATACCATGTATTTGAGTGACTTGATTGCCAAAAAGTACAACGAACTTCTGCACATTGCACGTAGAGAAGTATATAATAGAATATATGAACTCCAAATAAATCCGCAAGTGATGATCATATCATTCAAATACCATAAAACAAAAATTCATATTGTTTGCATTGTTTCGTCCATGCACCATAGAAATTAGAAAATGCAGTTAAAATGGTGATTTATGAGATCCATAGTTTTCGAGATTTATGTCATATTCCAACCTTTTGATCATGATCTACATGCTCAAAAATGCATGCACACCTTTTGATCATGATTTACATGCTTTAAAATACATGCACACCTTTTAATCACATAATCCAAAGTATCTTATTCTTTAGAAAGCATCTCAAAAGTTTTTCTTAACAGATATAAACTTAAAGCGAAGCCATGATTCCTTGGTCTCACCGACAACCTTGAACTAGCTCTCAATCCGATTCAAAGCATTGGCTGGAAATTTTCATTGAAATAAAAGATCTCAAAGATCATTGCCTTTTGTTTTCAGGAATGTATTCATACTTTATTGTTTATCCATAAAGAATATAAAGATAAAATGAGCAATGACTTCAATTATCATATAGCTGATGGGTTTGAAGAGTAGTCTTACAATAGAGGAAGAAAAAGAATAGTTGGTTTTGTAAAGGTTGACGACGAAAGAATTAAGATATGCGCGGGTTTAACGTATTGAAGTCATTGAAATAAAAGATTTCAAAGATCATTGCCTTTTTCAGGAATGCTATTCATACTTTATTGTTTATCCATAAATAATATAAAGATAAAATGAACAATGACTTCAATTATCATATAACCGATGGGTTTGAAGAGTACTCTTACAAGAGAGGAAGAAAAGAATAGTTGTTGGTTTTGAAAAGGTTGACGACGAAAGAATTAAGATATGCACGTAAGAAGAGAAACAATTGTTGAATGATCTATGAGTGGTTGAAGATGACTTGGGTTCAGGATTTGGTAATTTGAGGAAAATGATAAATTGTTGAAGTTAGGGTTTCAAGAGATCTTTGAGGGGTTGAAAAGGAATTAGAGAGGAAGATCACTTGTTGAGGTTACATTGTAGGTAGTAATATGCCGTCACATGGGAGTGTTTTGGTGGAAACAGTAATAGAGGGACCTACAGGGAGTAGTTAAGTGCCAATCTTCAAAGGTTATGGTTTATGCTAGTGCTGGAAATAGTATTGCGATATTGACGCGAAAAGTTTGTGGAAGTTGGAGACACTTTTCTGCGCTTTATCCTATACAAGAACATTGATAATATTATGTCAGTTACATTTTCCCTTAATTAAGCACCCTGCGGCGGTCTCATAGAAAAACCTTTGCCCATCCAAAAAGTTAAACCTTTATTTAACTTTATTGTCACATTTAGCGTAGGAGATGAACATTCTTAATGTTTGTCTTGATTTTTTTTAACAATTAGACATTTTTGCAAGGTCCGTGGAATGTTGACAGTGAACTTCTTAATCATAGAACCATAAAGTAACATTTGTTTGAATAGGCTTTGGGCCTAACGTACACTAAATCAGACTTTCTCCTTACAGAATTTTGCAAACCCAAGACTCAAGCCCGACCAATTAACATCAGTGGATAATTTTCTGAGCTCATTTTGTACTGATCAGAATATGTAGGAATGCCATATTGCCATGTCCTCTACTTCTTTCTTTTGGTTTGCTGATGGAGACATCCGTTCATTTCCTTCTCCAGTGACTGTAAAAATAGTTGATACTTGCCATGGTCAAAACTTAAAGTTCTTCTCTAGCAGCTTAAATTTACATCACAGTTCAGAAAAGTTATTTGCCTCAGCTAACTCGTCAAATTTTTGTGGGGACGAATCTGAAACTAAACCTGAAAAGTTGTTATACTCGATTCTTACAGAAATTGAAAATGGCTTTGAGGATCAGTAAGCATTTCTAGTTTCATGGATAGAACCGAAGAAAAGGGGAGAGAAAAATTATGCTTTTTTGGCTATCTTCGTGTTTGCTTTCAAATGTTAATTATATGGTTTACCTGTATCTAAGTCAGTTTATTAACATCGTTTTTCTAGATTTGGATTTCATGTGTTGTATATCCAATCAAGCTGAAAACTTCTTAATTTAACCTGAAAGATGGATAATTCAGGTTTTAGAGAGTTTACGGTCTCTGGACATGGCAACCAGCACTGTGTCAAGTCTATGGTGCATGCAAATAAGCTAGAATGTGAGATGGGAGGAACAATTGAAAATCATTTAAATAAGTATTCCATTATGTTTGAACAATTACCATTAGTTTCTTGACAACTCAGATTGAACAGTAGAAAATGTAGAAACTGAAATCCTTAAGGAGGGTTTGGTAGAAGCAAGGGAGAGAACTCATATGAATAAATGTTACATTATGAACAAACAATTGAGACTGTCAAAATGGGATGGAATCATAGAGGAACTGTTGGAACTGATATTTTTGCTGTGTACTTTTGGGGACAAAGATATATTACAGATGAGATATTTTGGAGCTTAAGCTTATATACATTTTGAATGTTGTTATAGAATAAGTTGGATCCTTGTTGCTTAATTCCATAGCTACTGTGGAAGGAGTGTACTAGACTGCCACATGTTTCCTTCTTTCTCAAAATGCCCTTCTAACCATAGTTGAAAAAGGCTGCCATATTTTATAAAATAAAAATACTTTCATAACCTTTTCTCTCTTTTTCTTTTAATGTTTGCCTCAAAGCAATCCATAATTAATATAATCTTGGAAAACTTACTTTGATTTGAATTTTTCACATAATATCTTCTACATGAACAGTTTTCCCAATGCTTCACATTTGGTTCAAAATAAATCTAACGTTCAATTTATGTATAAATACCTCCTTGAAACTTTCCTCGTGGTGTTCGGGGGCACAAAGGTTGTTAGACATCTCCCTCTGAAATTCTGCATTTATAACCTTTTTATGTTGCATTAAGTGCTTTTGTGTATTTTCCTCCACATGCTTTTTTGTTGTAGTATTGCTAAGTTGAAGCTCTTTGTATCCTTCTTATAAAGTGCTCATATTACATGTGACACTCATGCTCCATATTTCCTGTGTGCTTTCTCATGTTCCATAGCTGACCCCATTCTGATGGGATAAGGCTTGTATTCGATGATGATGACTACTGCTGAAAAGTCTACCATTGTTAAAACCAGAAAGGATATCTAATGTGATGTTCTTTTTTGTTCTTTTACTGATTACCTTACTCTTCACATTCTATTTTGTAGTGTGACAAAAATAAAGATTTTGGATGCAAGTGGACCCCCTGGTCTTCCAAGTTTACTTGAAGGGGCCTCAAACACCAGGATTTCGACGGCAATATCAGCTTTGAGTTTTTCACGAGACGGAGAGGTAGTGCACTCGACAGGAATTACTTATCAAGGAGATACTGTTCGTAAATATATTTCTTTATAAATTAGCTAAGCTCAGTTTCATTCTTTTGCTTGTGTGACCTTCCAGCTATCAGAACACAGCTAATGCATTTCCGGAATCACATATGTAGAATTTGACCCTTAGGCTTTCACTTACAGAAGTGCTACCATAACAAGAGTTATAGTGTTTTGATGCCATAAAATATTTATCGACTTATTACTTGGGATAAAGGCAGTGTTAAGTACCACATACACACCTATGCTTCACTTATCTTCTATCTTTATTTGTGGCACTTGTACATACTACATATCGTGCACATGCTTGTCTGTTCACACATTTTTCTTTGGTACTTTTCTCTTAAGTAGTCAGTTTCCAAATGCTAGAGGAAACATCTTTCTTGTCTAATCACTGGTAAGTGGTATGTTGAATTTACTGTTTCTGCATCCATTTTGAATCTTCATGATGCCCTTATTATGAATTGCTCAAAACCAGTGCTTTTATCCTTGATCAGAATTGCCTCGCATATAGAGAGAGATTAATAGATGTGCTTTTTCCCATATGACCATGAAATTTGTTATTCCAACCTCACTCATGCAGTTATTATCACATCTTTACTGACCCAGGGACTGGTTGCGTTCTCTGAAAACGGGTTGATGATTAGATGGTGGTCCTTGGGAAGTGGCTGGTGGGAGAAGCTCAGCAGAAATCTAGTACCTGTTCAATGTACTAAACTCATATTTGTTCCTCCATGGGAAGGGTTCTCACCTAATTCTTCTAGATCAAGTATAATGGCAAGCGTTATTGGGCATGCTAGATTTTATGATTCTCAGGTAGCTGATTTATTCAGGATCTCAATATTTTTGACTCTTCAGTTGCTTTAATATTTCCAAAAGTGCCATTAAACTCATGACTTTGTACAAACTTCCCCCCTTGTTGGTCAATCAAATAATACATATTTGTGATAATTTAACTTTAGGAAGAAGGAAACCACAGATGCAAATTATCTTGTAGGAACTAGGAAGTACTCCTAAGCCTCTTATATATACTGCAACTTGTTCATACTGAAAGGCAAAGAATCTCCAACAGCCCAATCTACAAGTAAACATCAAATTGTATTTTACACTGAAGCAAAAATCAAAATAAATCTGTTTATTGACACTTTTTACATAAGCCTATTAAAAGTTTAAGCTAAATACAATTGAGCATCAGGTATGGGGGACATTAAAGAATTATGACCTCTGATGGTTCATGTCATAGCTGCTTAGGCTTTCACACTTTAAGTCTGGTGGAGATCATTGCCTACCATTTGCAATTATAGTTTCAAAATCCAAAGTTCCTTGTGTAAGCCTTTTTGATTTCCTGTTAGTTTGTCTATCACAAGAAGCAACTTATGTAGAATTCGGACTCTGGATTTGATGAAGTGAGGTCCTTCTTCCTAAAGCCTATTTGATAGTGTGTTTACCCTTTGCTGTGTAGTATCTTCATAACAGTTTTAAATTGATGGAAAAAAAAATCTATTTTCTCTTACCAACGAAGGAGTTTCCCAAAATCAATGAACTTTATAATATTAGTCATATTCTTCTATGATTCGATTGGCATTATGTTTGCCTATTAGGAGCTTCAACTTGGCTTTATTTTCTTTCAATTAGTACGTGTATGTAGGGGTAAATTGCACCTCAAGTCCACAATGATTGTTCTCTTTAAACAATTCTCATGTGTATGCACTTGGACGTGTTTGTGAGGAACTTATATTTTAACTTTTGTGGTAGTCACTTTTTCTTCTGTTGGATGACCTGTTAGCTTCTATCATCATACTTCTGAAAAATAGTATGCTGATGTGGCACTCTACGATCTTTAATAGAAGGCATCTGTTCCTTGACCCATGTAAAATTCATCAACAATTGCTATTGTTCATAATATTTTTACAGTTTTGAAAGATCCAAACTTTTTTACTTTTCCAATTCACCATTTCCGAAATTTGTATGCATTTGCTATTTTGTGTTGGTAGACATTACCTTCTGTCTAAATGATTCTAGGATAAGACGATGGAAGTGAATGATGCAGACAGCCTGAAGCTCTTACTACATAATCTTGACCTCTCTTATCGCCTTCAATGGATCACTGGAAGGAATGTTCAACTTACTCGGCATGGTCAGGATTTAGGCACCTTCCCATTGTAAACATTCAACATTTTGTTGATTTGGTTGAAGGTCTTTCATACTTTTGTGGTTTAGTCTTTAGCATATAGTTACAATGGTCATTTGGATAATTTGACAAGCTAGAGCGAATTATTTGTCTAGAGGACATGTATATATAAGGGATGTTTTGCCACTTTGTCCATTTGTAAAAGTATGTTGTTGTTTTTTCTTTTTTTCTGGCCAATTTTCAGCTGTATCTGTAACCTTGAATAAAATAAATAGATAATTACATTGCTTGTGTGGCCAGATACATGTAAATTGCATGCCAAAAGTGTGTTGTATGAATAGCCTAAATTTAGTATCAATTTACGATTTTGTTAAATTGATCCCATTTGCCCGGTGAAAGAATTCAACTTTAAAACTTGTATATTATATAGTTTGTAAACTTATTGATACTCTTTGCAAGATAAATAACAAACAATCGAAAAGAAATATGAACATATATAGACATGCAAATACATTGTATTGATCATAAAAAGTTTGGAGTACAATTACAATGAAAACATAAATAACTACAAATGTGTATTTATCTATATGATCACTAGTCACCTTCACGTGGCGCAAGTAATTATCTTTATGGTTTATTAATGAGCAAGTTTTAGTATCTCTTTTTATTGATAAGGTTTGATAGAAAATTAAATTATATTAAAATAGTTAAAATATAATTTGAATATAATTTGTTATAATATGTTTTAAGATTTAGAATATATGGTTAATTGGATAATACCATAATTTTTGGAATTTTTCTTAATTATATAATTATATACATATACATACGGTCTAGATAATTCATTTTTAGACGTTATGAAGTATTTTTATAATAGTGGAGATATTACACAAGTAATTGTTAATCAATGGATTAGTTTTTAGAAGAAAATTAAGAGAAGAATGAAAATGAGTTAAAATCTAATACAACATGATTTTATTTTGTGAATAAAAACTATAAAGATTTAGATGTGCGCACATACCGTGCTTTGACTAAGCACACTCTGATTGGTTCATTTTTGGTAAGGTAGCGTACAACTAGGGACGACCTAAAATCTAAGATCAAGTTCAAAAATTATTGCCACATTCTATTGATATTTAATTATGCAACTAATGCTACTCTTCAACTAAATGTTTGCGCAAAAATTATAATAGAGTTCTTTTTTAAGGTTAGTCAAACATGATTTTTAAAGTATAATATAATTTATGTCACGCTCTGGTTCTTAGAATCGAGAAGTCGTCACAGGATGTGATATCGTACGACTCTAAATTATATTTGTATAAGAAATATATGTGCATAGTTGATAAATGATTGCCATGCAAAGTTATTGCAACGGAAATAAGTAGACACATTGAATCACAACAAATATAATAAAAAAAATGTATTGATAAGCTTTGCAGTGAAATACATACGGCTCTCATTTGCCAATTAAAATAGCAGCTTAGCTTACAACTCACGAATACATAAGATGTATAATGTTCCATATATTATATCATTTATAAAAAGAAGATAACGTCTTTGAAAAGAAAGCTTCACTTTGCCAAACGAACGTCGAACGTCTCATAATGACCAAGTGACTCTCCGCACATTCGGCTATGTACTAGTGAGCGGTATCCACCCGACTCACCAAAACCAACACAGTAATCATGTAAAATATAGAAAATTATTTGATAATTTTTCTATTATCTAGTTTCCTATTAATAATTCATAAAAAACATGAACTTAAGCAATGAATATTACTTGATCGTGATCTTATCACGACCTACTTTCCTTTCGTGCAAGACAAGGATTAGAATACAATAATATAATTGTATTTTTTTTGCTTTTGCAACACAACAATAGAAAGCACATTTACAAGCATCACTAGTCCGTCCCTACATCAACTAGTTAGATCTTCAAAGCAGTTTTTATTAGTATGCATCCTAACTAGATGACGGTCATTGGTGAGACACTATTTTGGACTATCTACAATATTACAGAGTCCCTTCGGTATAGGTATCAGCCTTACAGAATGTTGCTAATACTCGTATCATTCTTCTCTCTCGAAACCATGCACTCGTGCTATTCCCCTGGCGAGAAGAATGCACGTTCATAATTTCCTCCAAGGCAAACACGAATCTGGTATTCCGGATACCGTTTGAGAAAAAATCAAACATTTTGCACAAGTGTCCATGACCATACAAATGTGTATGCTCTAGCTACAAAACATAATATGCATGATAATGGAATATGAAAAACGAATCCAATGCAATCTCCGTACTTCTCATTTTTCGAGCCCCATGCTCGTAACACATCTTTCAATTTCGGAATTCTCACAATTGGCGACCCGTCGGTTCCAAAATATTACTATCCATACAATGATACCAAACCGAATTTATAGATTGAAATGTCTACTATTTCTTTCCCGTGCATCAACACACAAACAATTTAATATATAGTATTTCGATCAATAACATTAACAACATACATGTGATATCGCTTGTCATTTCTCTTTTATTAGGACTCGGATCATTGTCTCCTTTATATTCACATCTAATAAAAGAACTTCATTTGTTTCATTTGCAAAGAGATAAATGACAAGCATTTTTTTATATTCACGATCATGAATATACCGAAATAACTTTTTTAATAGCAAATCTGAATCCAACAGACTATTCAAGCCAACAAACTAAGATAATACCATCATGTGAAACGAGACATTATAATTTCAAAATTACAATCACAATTATTTAAGGTCGAAAGGGTCTTTAGAAGAAGAAGAAGAAAAAAAGTCTTTTTGGTTTATAGATCTAATCTTATGTTGTATGGGATGTACAATTTTTTTTTATTATGTGACCCCCACATTAGCATTTAGCACCAGTCATGTTTTACTTTTGGATGTGTAGATCAAATCTCCTGCCATATGAGAGTTACAAATCTTTGGTGAAATAGTGTAAATTATGTATCCTCTATATTGACTTTGTCGAGTATGTACAAGGTTTTGATTTTAGGGATGTAAATTTTGATCTGATCCAATCCACATCCCTCTCACATCCATGTCATCTTTTAGGAGACTTTATAATTTTGTAAGAATTCGTGTAAAATTTGTTTAGTCTTACAGAAAAATTATTGTAGTTAAATTAATTTATACTAAATTAATACAAACGAAACAAGTTTAATCAAATTTGAAATAAAGAAATAGTTTGTCAACTACGTTGGCGGAAAACAGATATGTAAGAATGGCGAGGAAGGAGTGGGTCCCGCGGGACAGGAGCAGTTTTTCCGCCAACTGAGTTGGCGGAAAATGAAAAGTGGGGCTTGTGGCAGTTGGGTGGGTCGGTTGGGTGGGGGTGATGAGTGGTTTGGTGTGGTTTGTTTTATGAGTTCTATTTTATTTAGTTTAGTTTTGGTTTTTTATTTAGTTTTTTTTTTGTTTAGTTTTAGATTTTGGTTTTAGAAAATTTATTTTAACAAAATAAATTTTAAATTAATTAATTGTAAAGAAATAATTTGGAAATTAAAAAGAAAGAAAGAAACGGTTTGATTTTTTTTAGGATATAAATATTACCTTTTTTATTTAGCTAAAAAAATATTTTAAGGATATATATATTAGCTTTTTTATTTAGTTTTGTTTTGGATTTTTTTATTTATTTAGTTTTGTTTTGGATTTTGGTTTGAGTTTGGATCCGGGTTTGGAGTAAAAATAAACTAAGTAAAGAAGATGGGTTTGGTTTGGTTTTCATTTGTGACTAGGTCTATGGAATTGGGTCCGGGTTTGGAGTAAAGAAGAAGAGACATGAAGTGAAGTAAAGAAGAAGAAGAAGAAAAAGAAGAAGAGTAAAGAAGAAGAGACATGTTGTGAGAGTAAAGACAAAGAGACATAAAGTGAAGTAAAGAAGAAGTGACATGAAGTGATGTAAAGAAGAAAAGTAAAGAAGAAGTGATATGTCGGAGAGTAAAAACAAAGAGAGAGGTAGGATAAATGAGTAAAATAAAGGAGAGGAGGGAGAAATGTGTGAGTTATAAGAAGAGGAAGAAGAAGAACAACATAGAGTAGTAAGAAGTGAGAGAACGTATCCGCATTGCTTCAGTGCACAAAACAATAATCCGAGCAGCCTTCTTTCTCTCCTCTTTGCAAGTGGACACAACAGTTATTGTGAGCACACACAATTCTTCATGTTGAAAGTCTCTATTCTATTCTTATTCATTTATACGCTCCTTTATATATACAATAATTTCATGTTAGTTGTTGCTCTTCAAATGTTATGATACTAGTGTCACCAAGCCTAATGTATCCTTGATAAGTAGGATAATCTAAATCATAATCTTGATCCTAAAATATGTGTTTTTACAACAATTATTTTATAGATGGGTAACCAAAACGACGAACGTATTCCTGGAGGGCCTACGACGGATTTGATAATCCAGCAACGTGTGAAACATATACCTAGTTTGGTATTTTATGGGAAGGTACAATAAAATTTAATTGTGTAAATCGATATGACTGATATTTTGTACATGTCTACTAATAACACCGTCTATATTTTTTATATATAGAAATATGATTATAAATGGTGAACAGTGCCGAGAGCATGTCTTGTGGTGTCACGATAGCAGGCTTGGGTATTAGAGGTTGAGCGACCACCAAGTGACACTGTTGGAATTATTTGACTTTTATTATGTTGACAAGATACATTTTCTGCAATACGATAGAGACTTAATGTCACGCCCCAGATCCAGAATACTGGAGAGCGGGAGAATGACTCAGCCAACCACACCTTATGGAATGCCGAAGCAACCCGCAATGTGTTAAGGTTCTCTACAGACAAGGGGGTGCATACTACAATCAAGTCTTCTAGGGTCAAGGACTTCTATATCTCAATCATTCAATCAAGTAGCAATAACATAGAATATTTCAGAATAAGCAGTAAGGTGTCCCCAACATCGCATCAAAATATTCTAGATATCTAGCAATACAAGTGATATGCCAAATACACAATCAAAAGTATACATGACAGTGAGTCAGCTGCAATCTGAATATATTACAGTCATATAGGAAACTAGTGTCCAGATTATCCGGCTAACAAGTACCGGTTAGCTAAACGCCCAAAAGATTATAGTTTATAAAAGACGAGCAGTGAATGAAGGAACCCACTCGTGACCCTCAGCAGCTATCCTTCTGGTGCGTGCCATCAGTGGGGGTGAGATACGCTTGATCCTCAGGTGCTGGCTCTAAACCTGGCCATGCAAAACTAGTAGGGTCAGACCCCAAACAACAAGTACCACAAGAAAGCACGAAATGAAGAAACAAAACCAGTTCTATAGCATGAGATGCTTAAACCAACAATCAGTGGCATATGTCCCATCCATGACATGACACGACACCCCTTCACCAAACAAGGACATGAAGTGCCATATCACATCAAGATAGAATACGTCCCTTGATTATGGTCAAGCTAGGATAACTCTACATTATAGTTTCAGTCCACATGTTATCGTAGCACAATAGCGCAACCCAATAACCAAACATGGACATGGATTGAACTATCATTCCATGACAGTCTATGTCCCTAATTCCACTCAACAGAAGGCACAATACACAAGCAGGGATAAAATATTAAGTAAAATAACATAGTGATAATAAGTAGGTTCGATCTGTGTCCCGTTGTAACACAATAACGTAACTCAACAACCAAACAAGGACATGAGTTAAACTTTCATGCTGTAATGGTCCACTTCTCTAACTAAAACAGACTTAACGGCCAAACATGTATTACGGCTTGATATGTGATCTCTGAGTTATCCCAGTAATGCAATATATAAGTATCCTCATATCGTGCCATAATCGAGCAGGGCTGGCTGAACTAATGATATACAAGCAAGAATATATAATGCACCAGTCCCTTGCGAGGGTCCTGAGCTAATTTAATGATTAGTAGCAGTTCCAGGCTTTCTATAGGAAAAATACTGGCTCGACTTATAAATAAGTCAGATACTGCACTCCATTAGTACAGATGATATACATTATCCATGGTGGCCAGCCTTTACTCCCAGCTAACTTAGGGTGGTTCGACATGCACGATCTCGAGATACCGTTCCCTCTCAATGATCTACAAATTAAGTTGCCTAGTTAACCCTAGGTGATTTAGAATCTCATGTCGTGGTCACATGAACATTCCTTCCTAAATATCGTACTTTAAGTACGGGAACTCTTGATATGAATCAACATTGCCTCTTAAAGTTAAATCTGGATTCACCCAAGTGTGATGCGACAATCAATACTATCTAGCCACGGCTAAAGTCACTGTCCAACTACCAGATTCGTACAAGAAAATAATTACATATATCACGTAGCAAGTGTATGTGGCACGAAGGCTCGCTATATATCAAGTAGCACTCTTGGTGCGATCAAGTGTATCAGCACAGATACAATAGTTAGGGCAGAAACGAGTTCTAGTATCGAGGATGTGGTCAAGTTATCAAGTAGAAATAAATTCAGGATAGGACAGTCAAATAATGGTCACATTAATTTGCCACTTTATTATATCGATAGATAAAATAAGAGTAGTGCAAGGACCCCCCTCGAGATCAGATCTATAATTTTTAAACCAAACAAGGACCGGGATTGCACACCCTCCCTCGAGTTGAACTACGCCCCTTATTCTGTCCAACGTATAATAAGGTGATCCAAGAAAAGTAGCCTAATCAGCAAGTAAGTACATGTAGGGCCATATCTACAGGCTCATGCCAGGTGCTTAGTCATTTAGCACATGGTCACATCTGGGTCATACAAGTCATTTCTAAGTTAACACATAACATCACAATCGTTCAATCAATATCCACACTAAACCAAGCAAATGTCCAAAGTGTGTAAGAAACAATAGGCGCATAGCAAGGTGCCGCATAACGTCGAGGCCATATAAGGTCAAGGCCGCATAGACAGAGCAAAGTCCACTCTTCGAAAAATGTGTGATGTGACAAACAATAAATGCAAGTCAAGTCAGAAAAGTGACTGATGTGACATATGATAAAAGTGTGTCAGAAGAATAGACAAATTATGAAAACTCGTGCCAAGTCAGTCAGAAGTTATGCATCCAGAAGGAGAGGGACGCATAGCTCCTGGCCAGATAGATAACGAGGCCGCATACTCCTCTTGGCCGCATACACACTTGGCCACATAAAATCTTTTTGGACTTGGTAAAATTTATTCGTTTAAGTTCATGCATTTGGCCAAGGGCGCATGGAAAATTCAGTCATGCGTCCAACATGGTTGGCTGCATGCTGACTCGAGACGAGAAGTCTAGGCCACATAGCACTTTATCGTCTCCACCAAACAGCAGCTTTTCGGCCATGGCCAAATGCTCAAATATTAGTTTTTGTTTCTTCCATAGAAACCTCAAATGATGTCCAAATCCAGCAAAGTAAAGTTCTAAACTACTCAACATCAAGTGCTCATCAACATAGAGTAACAAGTTTTCGAAAATATTTACTTTTAAGAGATCAAAACCCAAGAACACTAAAAAACATAAACAAACAAAATTCTAAAATTTAAAACTTAGATCTACAATAATCCATCCACCAAATCCAAAAATACCAAGTTCTAAATACATGGGAAATCATATAAGAAACATAATGTAACAAAAATATAAATAATTTCTCTATTTCTTGTAAGATGTACTTGCCCATGGAGGGGGAGAGGAAAACCTAAGAAAGAGAATGGAAGAGAAAAAATGAGAGGAGTGTCACGCCCCGATCTTCCGTACACAATCGGCAGTCCCCGCTAGGCACGAATCACCGAGCCAACGCTCCCGCGGGACGATCAGTTGACCCATCTGGGTGTGATGTCGCATGAGCGTAAGCCGCGCCCATGCAAGGTCGTGGTCCATGTAGGCGGTAAGAGGTCTAAGCCACAAAGTCGCACAGATTGTCCGAGTGCAGCAGAATAATAAACGCATAGGCGATTGGTAACAAGTTCACAGAGTCGTCAATAGCGGAAGCATTGAATAACACAAGTATAGGTATAAAATAAGCTCTTTATTGATATTAAACAAGTGTTACAGGCAGCGCTTGACCGAGATTATAAATCGCTCAATCTTCTCTCTCTGAAATAGTAAAAGCGTGCCAAGTGGCTACATTTATGGAATAATACATATGCGATATTCCAATATTATGTCTTGTATATGTGCTTCAGTTACGGACGTAACGCTCCAAGGCTCCAGAGTGAACTCTACGTCTTAGCACGCACGAAGGAGGCATCTGCATCGAACGAGGTTTTCCCGCACCCTGCAAGCAAACTGGTGGATTATCAGTACATGAATACACTGGTAGGGAGGCTTCTCGCCCGTTCGATAAATCCAAACACGTTATATAGGTTTCGTGCATCATCTATTAAGTTATCTTTCTAGTCTTGTCTTAGGTCAGTTTTATGGCAATGATGAATAGCCTAACCCGTGTGGCAGTGCATCGTGCGATATAAAGGAACATAATCAGACTTACCAACTTACCATTTGTCCTTTTTTGTCTAAGGCAAACCAAGTTAAACCAAGCACAAGCATTTATAACAAAATTTAGGGGCAATTGCATGTGCAAACACGTATTGTGTGCGAGATTATGTTTTTGGTGCACGAGTTATACGGATTATTCAGGCGTATTGTATAAGATGTTGAATGTGTTCAATTATGCACAAGTGAATCATATTCATAACCATTCAGGTATTCTGATGCAGTTATGGGTACATGTGTGTTACTCAGAGTAGTTGCCTACAATGCAATGACTCGTACGCGGTTTGTCGCAATCGAGCCAACTTAATCTATATGACAAAAAAGGGTCACTGGCATGACGTCATAAAGGACGGTGTAGTCTCGAGGCTAAAGATGGCGTACAAGCAGATACAATTGGCATTGCACCCATCCCGCCCATAACAAATGACTACTGATAGGCTCCGTCTAGATCGGATCGGCCCCAGTGCCCCGACGACCGTCCGCAAAACTATATCCAAAAATCTACCTTGTGCACAAGTTGTCCGTGACCATGCGTATCCTCAAGTTTTCCATTCTTCCAGGTACATATACAATTTCATATTCAGATTCGATCAGTACAATATCGACTCCCCGAGCTGTCAGATTCAGTACAAGACGAGTATCAATTTTTTGAGGTGTTGTGATGTTATCTTGCTTAACTGTCCATTTATGCAGTCCCCTAGTTCGAAAAATACCTTGGCGACCTAACGGTCCTGAATACTTTCAATGTTCTATACTTGGCTCGGAACGACTATCTTGATAGCCTTCCTGCCTCAACTGAGTGGATCACAGATAGTGAAGTACGATGAATTATGACATGGATATAAGTGACAATCATTTAATCGAGGCAACAAGTACAAGTGAACATATAAGCATGCAAGCATTTTATTTGTGTGATCCTAAGCATAAGGAAAACATATAATATAGCCTTTACGTTTGCACGGGTCTAAGGGATAGTGCGAAGAGTGAAGCCGTACAGGGACATACCGAGCGACATAGTCTATGGGCGTGCAGTGTAGCAAGTAAAGCAGTGCACTACGAAGAGTATAATTTTCTACTCGAGGCATAGCGGGGTCTACTTGCACAAGGCAAAGGTAGCATGCGAGGGCCCATTTATAAGCAAAGTTTTATTTCCATGTTCTAACACAAGCAATACAAGTTCGGATTATTCTCTTAGCTAGGTGCATTGTATTCTTTATTAGCATGCATGGAGTGATTCACCTAGCGACTAGCATGTATCGTCCATATTTTAAGTGTACTGGCTAAGCAAAGACAAGTTCATCGTAGCCACCCACCTTAACGATGATTCGCCTCGGTCGAGCGATACTCCGAGCGAGCCTTTGAAAGCCTAAGTCGGAACTCCTAAAGGGCCAAGTCTGGGAATCCTTTGCCTCAAACGAGTCTTCTCGCTGAGTAAAGTGGGTCGGGTCGTTTGCACTTGCGCCGTTAGAATCGGCTCTCCGCTTGAGCGGAACGGGTCGTTACATTATACACCACTCAGAAAAAAGTCTTGTCCTCGAGACTTCCTGAGCGCAAACCGTTCTATCGGAACTATCGAATCTATCCCAAGAGTAGCAGTCGGTACCATTAGATCCGTTCGAATAGAATTTCCTACTCGCTCCTTAAACTGTGTCGCGTGTATGCTGGGTCGGTCTTATTGAAAGACTCTATCATTCAATCCAAGTTCTGACTCGGTCTCAATTGCGTCCTAGCGCGGAACATATTATCGCTTAACGTGGGGTACCTTACAATCTATCTTGAATGACGATCTAAGTCTTAGGCAAACTTATACAAGTCGTTATACTTGTTTATACGGGTCTAACATATTCACTTGCACTAGCATTCGAGATCAGTATATCACGAGTCTGAATCGTGCACGTATTCAAAGCGTCCTTCAAACACATACATGTCAACCAACTTAGAGATAGCAAAGTCTTAGCACTCGAGTTTCATATATCATTGAGTCATGGATCGTGCACACGTTCAAGGCATTCCTCAAACACATGCATTCAACCAAACTTAGAGATAGTGAAATCGGACAAGCTACTTGCGAAAATCTCAAGGGTTCTCGTCTTATAAATCACAAGTATACTTCCGACAGGGTCAATAAAATTTGAGTCATTTCTATTCCAACTCAAACCAAGTATTTGCACTACCGTTAAGCACGATCTATCCGGTTAACCGACTAGCATCCATTCGTTCGAGTCAAACACGGCACACGTTACCGTTAATAGTCTAACTCTAAGTCTGCTGCCCCAGTTCTATGACTTTGCTTAAGCAATTTTCTAAAGTCGGTTACATAAGTTCCTTTACTCGGCACAGGGTCATCTGCCTAATTACTAGGTTAGCTTACAAGGTCATAGGTACAAGTTCAAGCACATGATTCATCGTGCAAATTTATCGTACGATGCTCGTCCCAATTCTTAAGGTCAAACCATTATTCTTTTGTACGAAATATTCTATCCAAGCTTGTTTCACTCAGATTTCTAAACATCGAGCACAGATTATCCCACTCTCTTAACACGTTCGTTCGCACATGGGTCGAGTCTGTTCAGTCAAATTCATGATTTATCCAAGTTGCAGGACAAGCCTAGTGATTTGCATAGTCTATCTCATGCAAACATATTTTGATAGAATTCTTATATCCATTTCTAAGTCTAGACCACCAAGCCAAGATTCAATTCTAAACCTTTGTTTATAACTCCAAGTCGTCGAAAAAGATTCATGTATCCGTTCACGAAACCATTGAGTGTGATTTACTCCCGGTTCTAGGCTAACTTATCCTTGCAATACTTCTGATCCACTTGCATTTCCAAATTTGTCTTATCATGTCGAACCAAAAGTCAAGATGATCTATCAGTTGTCATGCTTCGGTCTCCCGCAAGTTCGATCACCCTCGTTGGACGTGAGACCACCACGCCAACGCTCCCGCTGGATAATCGTCATAATCCGGGCATGACGCATACACGAGCATAGAGTTACGCTTGCACAAGACAAGAAAGTTTGAACGTTATGGTTATCTTCGAAACGATCAAGACACCTTATCATTTACTTCCCTCCATCTAAGTTATATATATTTATCCACCAAGTCATGCCATTCATGCAGTGATTATAATTTGTCTAGCAAAATTATTCAACTTTAATATTACCGTTCAGTAAATCCATAGTCTACTTCTAGCATTACTCAAACAACTAGGTTTCAAATAATCAAGCCAAAGTCTATTCCATTTTTAATACGTTCTATTCATCGAGTTCGTTTGGATTAATCATCGAACATGTTCCCGTGAGTTCGATCATCCCCGTCGTACGTGAAATCACCACGTCGGCGCTCCCGCAGGATAATCGTTCTCGTGGGGACTGATTTCGAAGGTTATCTTTTCAAACTTGATTCAAAATTGTTCTTCCAAACTCTAAGTCAAATCCGTTATCGCTTATCTCTTTCATCGAACCATAATATTCATTCTCGGGCTAACTTCTATTCGAGCGATATTGTTTTCAAGTTTAATCCGTTTGTTTCAATCCGAAATCGCTCGCACGATCCTCCAAGTTTCCAACAAGTGTCACTACAACATCCTAAAATAGGGATATTTTTGTTATTTTATTTATTATAAGTATTGTGTGTATTTATTTTAAATAACTGCATGATATGTGTGTGTGTGTGTGTACATATATATATATATATATATATATATATATATATATATATATATATATATATAGTGTTCTTTAATGCATGGGTTAGTAGACTAGACCTAGAAGCCCACTAGATGAACCCCTGACCAAATTATAGGGTTATGGATTTTAAAATATATTATTTCGGGATTACATATTGGAAATATAATTTACTACTGTGATTTTATTCAATTGTTGTACCTTACCGTTGCTTCGATATTTGGAGCGCTATACTAGGTTTTGCCTTCCAACAAATTTTACACACTTGTCCTAGACGTACTAGTCTTCCCTTCTGACCTTTGTATAACTCATATATATGTTGTCTTGTGCTTCATTTTAGTCGCACAATATTCGTCGCAGACGTTTATTTTTAATTTCAAATAAATCCAACTTTGCATCCTTGTCCGTTCCAATCAAAATTGGAGACACAATCTTGACCCATTTTGTGCAACCCAAATTATGACAATATTGTATTCTGAGTCTTCTACGTCCATGATATTTGTGTCCCACCTAATTTTAACCCCATGCACTTCCAATTAATTTAAGAACACCGTTTACATTAATTTTAATTAAATTGGTGTAAGGACCCAACTTAACCCCAACATCATCACCAACACCACCGTCCCCATCACCATTAACATCACCACCGTCTTCCACCGCCTGAACACCCGCGGCCAACCGCTGACACCGTAGAACTCCCCACGCCATTCCCCGACCGCCTGAGCAACCATGTCGACCCACGCCCGAGCAGCCGAACTGCTCACCGTCCTCACCGCGGCGGCCACCGCGTCCATTCCCCGCTGTTAGCCATCCCCGTTCACCTCGACTTCCCCCTCGACCCCTCACCGCCATCGACTGTAGACCACGCTGGATCCCGAGCCATCCCGACTCGTCCTCCGCCCGTTCTTGACTTCCTCTCCTCCTTCTCGACTGAGCACAGTCACCACCACCACTCCACGATACCTCTCCTCCCCGACTTTACCATCGACCCCGACTCCCCACGCCGTACCTCCATTCTGACATCACAGCCTCCTCCACTATCTCGATCGACTTCCTCCCACCGGCAACAAGTCACCCGACCTCCCCGACGACAACCTCCATCATCATCTTCCCACGACTTCACGGCCTCCGCTCCGCCTGAGCAGCAGCCGGCTGCAACCTCCGAGCAGTCGACACAACCTCCACCACCGGTCATCACCATCACTTCCCCATGACTTGTTCACCGCCTCGACTACACCCATCATCATCATCACTACCATCATCGAAACGACTCCTCCCCGACTCCTCCCCGCACCATCGTCGTTTCTGACCCGACCGTCGGGACAACCCCGCCTCCTTTCACCATCATCACCATCTACATTACTCGACACCCCCTGACCCGACCGCCACTACGACATTACCCCATTCCCGTCGATCACGCCGTCGACCCGCAACAGCCTTTCCTCGACGACACAGCCGACCACGCGGCCACCCTCAGCCCCCTCAACCCCCTGCACACACAAGTTCAGAACTTGCCTTTTTCGTGTCTGTGTGTACATGTGTTTATGGTACTAGGGATAGCATGTTACTTCGTAGGAGTTATTAAATATGATTGTATGCATTGTGTAAATAAACCTAATAACTAGTTGCGTGTGCATGCGTGTATCATAATTAGGTTATATATATAGTTTATGGGAAACTGGTTGCTAGTACTATGTATGACAGTATTATATGTGTTGTAGGACCATGGGTATTAGTTGTGAGTATCCCGTATTTATATGTATTTGTATGACCCTAGGTGTTAGTTAACTGTCTGTCTTGTGTACACTAACGTACTGGCTAGACATGTGTTAGTGCAAATTACTGTCTTGTTATGCACAGTAATTAAGGACATGACACACGTGCATTTAGACGCACACTTGACCCTACTAGAGGACCAGTATCACCCCTAGCATAGTCTCTGAGTATAGTGTAATTATGTTTGTGTGTGTGCTAGTGTAACGACTGATGCTATATTATTATTATTATATTATGTCTATAGGACTATTGGATTGTTCAGATGAGACTTCAGAAACAGGATATTGGTATTGCCAGCTCAGGACCACAGGCGAGTACATTCTCTGACAGTTTTTATTATGTTGATTATCTCTATGATTCTAGTTATATAGCGTACATGATTCTGACACTATGTATACACGGGTTAACATCATCGAGACCTGTCACGAGGAGTCGTGATTGGAATCCATCGTGCTAGCTGGGGACAGAGAAATATTAGTAGATTATGTGATCATACCCCACTCTACATAAAATATAGCTCACCCCACACCTCACGTCGGGTGCAGCCTGACCATTACATGCCTCATAGCCTGTTATATATGATTAGCCTGACTATTGCTCGCATTATAGCTAACTGGATGGTTAGCCTGACCTTACATGAATCATAGATAATCATATGTAACAAGCCTGATCTGTCCTAAGCCGATCACATGATAGACTGATATTTCACCCACTTAGCTAGATATTTATTCCTGTATTTCCAGTTCATTATTCTAGCATGCACTTGTATTTTTGTTCATTACTAGTTGTACTATTGATGATGATATATTCTCCAGTATTTCTTATTCCAGTATTTTATACTCACCAGTATTTCTTATTTCTAGTATTATCTCCATCTTGTATTTCTTTATACTGTATTATATTTTTTGTCAATATACATGGAACTGTTGTTAGTGCTTGTACTTCATTCCAATCCTGACTGAATATTTTTTTCAGACTGTGACTTAGAGGACTGGTGTCCAACATATTATGGACCACAGGGAGAGTAGCTGCAGCCTTGGACCTTATAGCTCAGGTATGATTTCTGGGAGGTCTAGCCGGGATCACTAGTTATTCAGTTAGTTTCTTTTATCAGTTTATTTGGTACCAAATTTATTTTCGGCATACTTTGAGACTTGGATGCTATTGTTTGAGTTAGATTATTTTGTTTAGACTTGTGTTGCATTACGTTTATTTTCTTTGATATCTTATCGTGCTTTAGTTCTGTGATTGAGTATTTTTCATATTATATTGTGATATCTGTGTCTCCTTATGGAGTTGGATATTCGTGTGAGATTGATTAGATAGTATTGTGACCTAGACATCGTTCTACCGTCGATGCTGCGGCGTAGGCTGGACGTACCCACGTACTCGTGCCCCAAATTCTAGGTGCGGGTCGTGACACATTTTTAGTGGTGGCCCATGCAGGTCAGGCTTCGCAAGTAGTACGATGTCGTGGTAGTGCGACGTCTTAGTTGTACTACTGCGAGCCTGTGATAGGATATAGGACATAAGATACTGGAATGAGAGAGGATACTCAATCATAAATTATTTGAGAGATTCCTGGGACGACCCTTGAGAATCTTATTATAATTTTCAATTTAAATCTTTTTCCCTTGTTTCCGTCCGCTCTCACTTGTTGTTATTGAAATTGATTCTTGTCGATCGGTTGTTAAATTTAATTCTTGGTGTCGTTGTTGAGTTTTATTTCATATCGAGATAAATTTTACGGACTAAAATTTACGGTATCATCTGATGACATATGTTGATGAGGACAGTGAGAAAGGTAAAACGCCTGCTTTGGTTATGGAGCATAGAGTTCATCGCAGCCATATTAGCTAGCGTATCGGAAACGTAGGAACCTGACTTCGGATGTATATATCTTAGTTATGAAATTTAGAATTTCTCGCAGCTATACTAGTCGGCACAGCGAGGATTCTAGATGACATGATTACAGAGTTGCATACCTTAGTTACGGAACCTATCGTTTATCGCGACTATGCTCACTGGCGTGGCGAGGATTCTGAGTGTCATGATTTTGGATAGACGTGTATGATTATCAGATTGTATCTTAAATTGGTTATTAAAGTATCATCTCAATACTTATCTACTTCTGTTATTATAGGACCTTGTTCCATTATTTTCTTTGATAGCAGTAGAGATACTGTCAGTCCTTAGTCCAGTTCCTTATATAGCTTCGTTCTATTAGGATTCCTTGTTAGTGTGGTAATTGGTGACTTGTAATTAGGTCTGTGTCTTGAGTATCAGTATTGACTATTGGGAGTGGGGCTTGTGAGTCTGTAAGTATTTTTTGGTTGGACATGTGAGCAGTAGACATCAATCTAGAGTTAACCCATAGCGTAGTACCTTGTAGCAATAGTTCTATAATAGGTGTCATTATAGTTAGTATTGGTACTATAGGTAGAAGGGGGAGTAAAGAGTATCAGTGATGGTTCCAGAAGTTAGTATTAGAGTCAGCATGACAGTCCTGGATAGTCATAAATTTATGTAGTTGGTGATCCATGTAAACAATTAAGTATTAAGGAAATTGTGTTAAAAATTAATAGAGATATTCAATTTGATGGTTGATACTTGGGTGTGTCAAGAGTAAAGAAATGTATATGCATACAGGGTATTAATTAGTGTGCCATAGTAGGAGAGTACCCATAAGTGTATAAGAGAGTGTGAGGGAATAATAATACATTGTGCTAAGTAGTAAGACTTGTGTTACAGATAAAAGTAGGGCTTTGATGTGATTAGATATGAGTGTACCAGTATATGACTAGTGATGGATGTATCACCTGATATTGAGGCCAGTGATGGGTTGGAAGCAATAGTTGGAAGAGTGTCTAGAAATTATGTGCAGGATGTACAGTGGGTGATGAGTGTCAGTGTGGGAGTTCATGAAAGTGGGAGCATGAGTATTAAAAAATTCCAATAGTGTGTCATAGGTTGAGAAATATCAAGATTGGTCATGGAAGGTATGAAGTGTATCACTGATTAGTGTATCAGTCTGTAAAAGGTTAAGGGGAGATACTTATACATCAATAGAGACATGGAACCATATGTCTGCCCTTGGGAGTGAAGTGAAGCATGTGTATTATAGAAGCTAATAACTAGTGCAAGTGATCATGAGTTCTAGTAAGTGTGACGAGGTAATCTAATGATGAAGCTAGTGTTACTATACAAAGAGTGCTAGTATTTCTATATCAAGGATTAGTTGAGCAATGTACTAGTAACCGTAAGTACTTCGTGTGATAATATTATATTGGTGTATCGGTTAATATGGATAAAAAATTATTCGAAGTAATAGTGCAAGTAATCCAGGCAGTGCAAAATTTAGTACACAGTTGAGGGTTGTAGATAATTGGTGTATTTGTGTGTACCTTGAGTGTTAGAGACTGTGAGTATATATATGTATACTTAGATAGATGTGGGTTAGAAATGTATATTAGTATATAAGTAAATGATGTGCATTTGTAAGGATCTATTGGCTTGAGCATGCTTGAGATGGCACTACAAATTGATTTGGGTGTCCATCTAGAGTTGTATTAGAGGGAGTAGTACTTAGTGTGTAGTGTTGCACTCGGTGTGCACTTGAGTGATAAGAACAACTAGTATAAGCAATTACAGTAGGTAAGAGAGCTAGTAGTGGGTGTGCTTGTAGTAGAAACAGTGGTACCAAGGATAGGGGTATCAAACTTTGGATGCATCAATTGACCTATTGTTGTGTTAGAGGTTCTTGGTATCAGATTTTGGTATTAATAGACAGGTGTGTGCAATGTGGATGTATCCATGGATATCTTATGGACTAATGATTAGTTGATGTGGGTATCAGTGTATAGGGATAGGAATTAGTGAGTGAATGTGCCAGAATTAAGTGTATATTAGAGGATGAAGATGTCCAGGTGATGGGTTAGCAGGCTCTGTTCTTTTCCTTCTGTTCATTTTTCGTCTATTTGATTGATTGATTGATTCCTTAGTACCATAGCTTGTATCAATGATTTCTTGCTAGAATATAGTTAGTAGTACACTCTGACAGAGACTGCAATACCATGACAAAATAGACCATAACCATGTATATTTTCCTTAGATTACATGTTGTATGACTGTAAGTAGGATTTTCTTAGACCTTGGTTGTTGGAGGTTTGACCGTAGTGGAGATTAATGAAGAGGTTGTGACTGGACAGAGAGAGACAAGGTGCCTTAAATTTTGAGGATAAACATTAATTTAAATAAAGAGTTGAGAATTTAATATGGCGGAATTGACGATTTTGTTAAATCATTAATTTTTATGAAGATTATGATATGATTGAATTTGTCATTAAAATTTGAGAAATTTAAGAAGATTATCATTATATTTATTTGACTGCAAGATATAAATTTAAAATTTTATATTTTAAATGTTGTATTTGAAGACTTCGTAAGTATTACAGTGTTTGAGTATTATGTGGAAAAAGAAATCGAGGAATAAGATCACTAATGGATTAGAGTTTGAATTCAAATTTTTGGGATGGGATTTCAATTTTATAAATATGCATTGATTGAATTAAAATTAGAGGATTGAATATATTCTTTTTTTTGTATTTAGTTATTAACTTAAAATTTTGGAGGAGATTGTGATAAGAATGGAATTTGATTTTAAATTTGAAGATTTTCAGGAATATGATATTTATAGAATTTTAATTTTTTTATGAAATAACAATATGGATTTACTTCATAATTATATGGTTTGATAAATTTAAATTTTGATGGTAAAATAATAATAAATAAATAAATAAATAAAACTATTGAGGATCTTAAATTTCGAGGACAAATTTTTCTAAGGGGTGTAGACTTGTCACTACCACATCCTAAAATATGGGTATTTTTGTCATTTTATTTATTATAAGTATTGTGTGTATTTATTTTAGATAACTGCATGATATGTGTATATATATATATATATATATATATATAGTGTTCTTTAATGCATGGGTTAGTAGACTAGACCTAGAAGTTCACTAGATGAACCCCTGACCAAATTATAGAGTTATGGATTTTAAATTTTATTATTTTGGGATTACATATTGGGAATATAATTTATTACTGTGATTTTATTCAATTGTTGTACCTTACCGTTGCTTCGATATTTGGAGCGCTACACTAGCTTTTGCCTTCCAACAAATTTTATACCCTTGTCCTAGACGTGCTAGTCTTCCCTTATGACCTTTGTGTAACTCATATATATGCTCTTTTGTGCTTCATTTTAGTCACACAATATTCGTCGCAGACGTTTATTTTTAATTCTAAATAAGTCCAACTTTGCATCCTTGTCCGTTCCAATCGAAATTGGAGACACAATCTTGACCCATTTTATGCAACCCAAATTATGACAATATTCTATTCTGAGTCTTTTACGTCCATGACATTTGTGTCCCACCTAATTTTAACCCCATGCACTTCCAATTAATTTAAGTACATCATTTACATTAATTTTAATTAAATTGGTGTAAGGACCCAACTTAAACTCAACATCATCACCAATACCACCGTCCCCATCACCATTAACATCACCACCGTCTCCCACCGCCTAAGTACCCGCGGCCAACCGCTGACACCGCGGAACTCCCCACGCCATTCCCCGACCGCCTGAGCAACCCCGTCGACCCTCGCCCGAGCAGCCGAACTGCTCACCGCCCTCATCGAGGCAGCCACCGCGGCCATTCCCCGCTGTCAGCCATCCCCGTTCACATCGACTCCCCCCTCGACCCCTCACCGCCATCGACTGCAGACCACGTCGAGCCACGCCGGATCCCGAGCAATCCCGACTCGTCCCCTGCCCATTCCCGACTTTCTCTCCTCCTCGACTGAGCACAGTCACCACCACCACTCCATGGCACCTATCCTCTCCGACTTCACCATCGACCTCGGCTCCCCATGCCACACCTCCATCCCGATATCACAGCCTCCTCCACCATCTCGATCGACTTTCTTTCGCCGGCAGCAAGTCACCCGACCTCCCCGACGATAACCTCCATCATCATCATCATCTTCCTACGACTTCACGGCATCCGCTCCGCCTGAGTAGCAGTCGGCTGCAACCTCCGAGCAGTCGATACAACCTGCACCACCGGTTATCACCATCATTTCTCCATGACCTGTTCACCGCCTCAACTATACCCATCATTATCATCATCACCACCATCGTCGAAATGACTCCTCCCTAACTCCTCCCCGCACCATCGTCGTTCCTGACCCGACCGTCGGGACAACCCTGCCTACTTTCACCATCATCACCATCTACATCACTCGACACCCCCTGACCCGACCGCCACCACGACATCACCCCATCCCATCAATCACCCTGTTGACCCGCAGCAGCCTTTCCTCGACGACACAGCCGACCACGCGGCCACCCTCGCCGGAGCCGAGCACCGTCTCCGGTCAGCATCAGCCCCCTCAATCTCGTGTACGCACAGGTTCGAAACTTGCCTTTTTTGTGTCTGTGTGTACATGTGTGTATGGTACTAAGGATAGCATGTTACTTCGTAGGAGTTATTAAATATGATTGTATACATTGTGTAAATAAACCTAATAACTAGTTGCGTGTGCGTGCGTGCGTGTATCATAATTAGGTTATATATATATTTCATGGGAAACTGGTTGCTAGTACTATGTATGACAGTATTATATGTGTTGTAGGACCATGGGTATTAGTTATGAGTATCCCATATTTATATGTATTTGCATGACCCTAGGTGTTAGTGAACTGTCTGCCTTGTGTACACTAACATACTGGCTAGACATGTGTTAGTGCCAGTCACTGTCTTGTTATGAACAGCAATCAAGGACATGACACCCATGCATTTAGACGCACACTTGACCCTGCTAGAGGACTAGTATCACCCCTAGCGTAGTCTCTGAGTACAGTGTAATTATGTTTGTGTGTGTGCTAGTGTAACGATTGATGCTATATTATTATTATTATATTATGTCTATAGGACTGTTGGATTGTTCAGACGAGACTTCAGAAACAGGATATTGGTATTGCCATCTCAGGACCACATGCGAGTACATTCTCTGACAGTTTTTATTATGTTGATCATCTCTAAGATTCTAGTTGTATAGCGTACATGATTCTGACACTATGTATACACGGGTTAGCATCATCGAGACCTGTCACGAGGAGTCGTGATTGGAATCCATCGTGCTAGCTGGGGACGGGAAAATATTAGTAGATTATGTGATCATACCCCACTCTACATGAATCATAGCTCATCCCACATCTCACGTCGGGTGCAGCCTGACCATTACATACCTCATAGCCTGTTATATATGATTAGCCTAACTATTGCTCGTATCATAGCTAACAGGATGGTTAGCCCGACCTTACATGAATCATAGCTAATTATATGTAACAAGCCTGATCTGTCCTAAGCCGATCACACGATAGACTGATATTTTACATACTTAGTTAGATATTTATTCCTGTATTTCCAGTTCATTGTTCTACCATGCACTTGTATTTCTTTTCATTACTAGTTTTACTATTGATGATGATATATTCTCCAATATTTCTTATTCCAGTATTTCATACTCACCAGTATTTCTTATTTCTAGTATTATCTCCATCTTGTATTTCTTTACACTATATTATAGTTTTTGTCAATATACATGAAACTGCTGTTAGTGCTTGTACTTCGTTCCAATCCTGACTGAATATTTTTTCCAGACTGTGACTTAGAGGACTGGTGTCCAACATATTATAGACTACAGGAAGAGTAGCTGCAGCCTTGGACCTTATAGCTCAGGTGTGATTTTCGGGAGGTCTAGCTGGGATCACTAGTTATTCAGTTAGTTTTTTTTAGCAGTTTATTTGGTACCAGATTTGTTTCCGGCATACTTTGAGACTTGGATGTTATTGTTTGAGTTAGATTATTTTTTTAGACTTGTGTTGCATTACGTTTATTTTCTTCGATATCTTATCGTGCTTTAGTTCTGTGATTGAGTATTTTTCATATTATATTGTGATATCTGTGTCTCCTTTTGGAGTTGGATATTCGTGTGAGATTGATTAGATAGTATTGTGACCTAGACAGCGTTCTACCGCCGATGCTGTGGCGTAGGCTGGACGTACCCACGTAATCGTGCCCCAAATTCTTGGTGCGGGTCGTGACAACAAGTTTTTCTTAACCAAGATATCGATTTCCATTTATGTAACCTCCGACTTCCAGTTTCAGAAAAATTTAGATTTTTAATTTATTTTAAATACCAAGTTTTTAACAATATTTTCTCCCTGAAATTTGTAGTATTAGATTTTTGAGCAATGTTTGATTTTAGAAGGTAATTTAAAATCTTGTATGAAAATCATTTTTCTAAATGTCAATTTATTATAAAATAAATAGATAAATAATGATGTAAATATAATACTATAGCTTCAAATATTTTTGGCTTGAAATTATAAAATTATTTGTTTAATAAAAATTATTGAAGGACTAGTTGTTCATAATAAATTTTTATATCCATTTTTGGAATAGTAAATAAATAAATTTCATATTTTCTAGGGTTTTCAAATATGGGTTTGTTTAGTAGCTAATTTAATCAGTTAGCCTTGGAAGCACTTAAAAATATTTTTCTTAAATTATAATATTTTCTATTAATTTTATAAGGTTACCGTCCTCCAATTTTACCCTCATTCCCACATGAATTTATTCATGTATGATCTTGGGCCATTTGTTATTTGGGCCAACCCTAACCCTAGCCTAGATCCCGCTGTCGCCGGCGACTAGGATTTTCTCCGTCGAGCCGAGTCGACCGCCGCCTCGGATCCGCCTCGAGCCGTGGCCGCCTCACCCGCGCCGAGCCCGCGTCGAGCTCCGCCGACCTTCGACCGGACGCAGCCAGATCAGCCGCCTCGGATCCGTCGAGCACCCGCCGCCTCGATCAGACCCGCCGCCTCCTCGAACCGAGCGCCGCCTCCCCGAGCCGAACACCCGCCGCCACCGCAGACCCGCGTCGAGCCGAGCGACGCTGCCGATCTCGAAGATCCGCCGCCGCCGAGTTCGCTGCCGCCCTGAGCTTCCAGATCAGCCTCGAAGTCGTGGACCGCCACCACCGCTGACCCCGGCGAGACCTCCGCGCCGACGCCGGAGAAAACCCCTCCCGCTGTGAGTCCTCTCTCCCTCTTCCCCTTTCTTCGTTTCAGAATTGAGGGATTTAGTGTATAAATTAGTTAAGTTGTATATAATTAGTTAATTAGTTTAGTTAATTAATAATTAGTTTAGTTAATTTATAATTAGTTTAATTAATGTATTAGTCTAGTAAATTAATATAATTAGTATGTATAATTAATGAATAATATATGTATGTGTATATATAATTAATATGATTATATATATATATATATATACGTATTCTAGTATAGGTAATATTGGTATATGTATATAAATATATTTCGTATATACTTAAAATATTTTTCAAAATATAAAATGGGTATGTAGTTAATTTAGTGCATGTATATATGTATAAGTATATTAATGTTAATTTGTATATGTATTTAATAGTGTATATGTACATAATTGATATAATTTGTATACCTGTACATGTATATTTTAATATGTACATGTATATGTATATATATATGTATTTAATATGATTAATATATATATAAATACGTATTCTACTAAATGTATTATTGGTATACTTAATATATTTTTACTATATAAAATTGGTATATGTTTAATAAAAACATAATTTGGCATGTGTATATATATATTTGTATATACTTAGTATATTTTAATATAATGTGTATATGTATAAATATTGTGTATTAGTGTATATAGTATATTTTAACTTAGTATATGTATATATATATATATGTCTCACGTATACCTCTATTTTTATATATATGTATTAAATTATCTGTAACATATAATATATGTTAATGTATGTTTTCGTATTTAATGTTATATATATATTTAGTTGGTACAATTACCTGTATATAGTATAATTATTATTTTGATACAGATATATATATATATGTGTATATATATTTTGTATGGGTATATGTTTAATAAAAACGTATTTTTGGTATAAAAACGTATATTTGGTATATATATATATATACTTGTGTACATATAGGGTATGAGTATATTTTTATTTAGTGTATATAAATGTATAAATGTATATATTCTTAAATAATGGATGATGTATATTTTTCATAAATAAAATATATTTCCACTTATGTACATACAGTTATACCTATCTTGTATATACTTTGGAATAACAATATATGTATTATATTTGATCATTAATAATACTACGTTTAATTGGTGAATATACTAGATGACCCTAGTTGACTAGTGCCCTGCCTGACATGGCCCTGAGACCAGTATTTTTGACTGTGTTAGTGTAGCATCTGATGCAAATATGGTTTTGCTTGTGTTATATTTTTAGGACTGTGGGTTCCTCCAGACGATACTCTGGGACAGGACATTAGTTTTACCAGCTAAGGACCTAAGGCGAGTACATTCTCTGATTAGTTTCTAATTTATGATATCTCCTATGTTCACTGTATCTAGTATAGATATCCATGTTCTTGACACATTGGTTACACGGATTGGTATACACGGATCTCGTCATGAGATGTTATTCCTTTTTCATGGTGTAGCTTGTACAAGACTTGTTTTCCTTGTTATCTTGTGCATGTACAGACACTGATTCCCGGGGAGATTTGCTACCTTCCTAGGAAATCCCGTGCCATAGCGTACCATGATTGGATCTATTATACCAGTCGGGGGTGGGGAGTATTTTAGTGTAGATATGTGATCATACCCAACTTTTCATGCATCATAGCTCACCCCACATCTCACGTCGGGTGCGGCCTGACCATCTCCGTGCCTCATAGCTGTTACGTGTGATTAGCCTGATCTCTACATGCATCATAGCTAACCAACGGTTAGCCTGACCTTCGTGAATCATAGCTAATCACATGTAACCAGCCTGATCAAGTTCCCAAGCCGATCACATGTTAAAGCTAGTACTCACACACTTAGTCATAGGTTTCTTGCTCTTGGACATATTATTTTCTTTTTCTGCAGTTACTTACAGTATTTCCAATATTTCTTTCATTGTACATTTCTCGTACCTATACATGCATCTAGTATATTTCCATCTAGAACTGCTACATAGTTTATGTCATTTATATAGAACTGCTAATTAGAGATGTACTTTGCTCCTTTCTGACTGAAAAATATTTTTTCCAGACTGTGACCTTAGTAGACTGGTTTCTGACACACTTGGGGATTGGAAGTTAAGGATTTGCAGGTATGATTATGTTGTCATTAGACTTGTGTTGTATTCTTTTATTTCTTCAAATTCCTATCGTGCTATAGTTGTGATTGAGTATGTTGTTAATATTTTTATCCGAGTCTCCTTATGGAGTTGGATACTAGCGTGAGATTGTTTAGATAGTACTCGACCTAGACAGCGTTCTACCGCCGATGCTGCGGCGTAGGCTGGACGTACCCACGCACTCGTGCCCCTAAACCGGGTGCGGGTCGTGACACGTTTTTAGTGGTGGCCCATGCAGGTCAGACTTCGCAAGTTGTGCGATGTCGTGGTAGTGCGACGTCATAGTTGTACTACTACGTGCCTGCTATTGAATATAGGACATAGGATACTAGGATGAGAGAGGATACTCAATCACAAATTCTTGAGAGATTCCTGGGACGACCCCTTGAGAATCTTATTATATTTTCCAATTTAAATCTTTTTCCTTGTTTTCGTCCGCTCTCGCTTGTTGTCACTGAACTTGATTCTTGTTGAGCAGTTATTAAATTAAATTCTTGGTATCATTGTTGAGTTGATTCTTGTTGACCAGTTGTTAACTTTAATTCCTGGTATCGTTGTTGAGTTGATTTCAAATTGAGATAAATTTTACGGACTAAAATTTACGGTATCATCTGATGATATATATTGATGAGGACAGTGAGAAAAGGTAAAAATGTCTACTTTGGTTATGGAACCTAGAGTTTATCGCAGCCATATTAGCTGTCGTGACGAGAACGTAGGAACCTAACTTGGATGTACATACTTTAGTTATGAGATTTAGAGTTTCTCGCAACCATACCGGTTGGCGTGGCGAAGATTCTAGATGACGTGATTATAGAGTTGCATACCTTAGTTACGGAACCTGTCGTTTATCGCATTTATGCTTACTGGCGTGGCGAGGATTCTGTGTGTCATGATTTCTGGCAGACGTGTATGATTATCAGGTTGTATCTTAAATTGGTTCTTAAAAGATCATCTCAAGATTTATCTATTTCTGTTATTCCAGGACTTTGTTCCATCGCTTCTTTTCTTTACTAGCAGTAAAGATACCTTCCGTCCTTGATCCAGTTCCTTTTTGAGCCTATTTCCTTTGAGGATTCCTTGTTAGTATGATAATTAGTGACTTGCAATTTTGGTTTTGTCTTGAATTGGTATTGACTGAGTGTTGCTTGTGAGTTGTAAGTGTTTCCTAGTTGGACATGTGAGCAGTAGACTTTAATCTGGAATTAACCCATAGCATAGTACCTTGTAACAATGGTTCTAGGATAAGGTCATTAGAAACTATAAGTAGAAGGAGAGTATAGAGTATCAGTGATATTTCAAGAGTTAGTATCAGAGCCAACATACCCGTCCTGGATAATCATGATTATGCAATTGGATGATCTATGTGAACAATTAGGTATCAAGGAAATTTTGTTAAAAATTAATGGAGCATGATGTTCAATTTGATGATTGATATCGGAAGTGTCAAGGGTAAGGAAATATATACGCATAAAGTTAATGAGCTGTCATGAGTGGAGGAATATCGAAATTGGTAATGAAAATGGTGAGGCGTATCACAGATCAGTTTAACAGGCTGTAAAGGGTTAAAGGGAAATACCTACACAATAATCGAGATGAGGAACCATATACTTGCCCATGAGAATAAGAAAAATGAGTGTTATAAAAGGTACAGCTAATCATGAGTTCTAATGAGCTTGATGAGATAATGCATTAATGAAACTAGTGATATAATACCAAGAGTGCTAATGGTTCTATTTCAAGGGTTAGTCGAGAATGACACTCAAAACAATAAGCACTTCAAGTGATGATAATTAGATTGGTGTATTAGTGTGCACCTTGAGCATTAGAGACCGTGAACATTTATAAATGTGTACTTGTGGATTTAATTTTTATCGTTTCAAGAATGGAAATGAAATAAGATTTTGTGAATTTTAAGGAGTTGATATTTTATGTTGTTAAAATATTGAGGATTTAAATTTGATTCAATAAACATAGTCAAGCTACAAAGATTTTAGAAGTGATTAAAATTTTTATTTCGATGTTGAGTATCTGACTTCGAGGAAGTGTATGCAATCTAGTTTTAAGTTGATCGAGAAGTTAAACCTCGATGATTATTTTTGAGGATTAATTCTATGGTAGATGAGAAATAGGAATATTAATATATGAGTAGATGATATACATGTGTAAGGATCTGATAACTTGAGCAGGATTGAGATGGCACCGCAGGCTGACTTGGGTGTCCATCTAAAGTTGTATTGGAAAAAGCAGTACTTAGTATGGTGTTGCACTTGACGTGTATTGAGTGATAAGAACGACTAGTATGAACAATTGTAGTAGGAACGGGAACTGACAAGGGGTATGGTACTAAAGAGATAGAGGTATCAACTAGGATGCATTATTGAACCATGACAATATTAGAGGTCCTTGGTATCAGATTTGGTATTAATAAACAGATGTGTGCCATAGGGATATATTCATGGATCTTGTGGATTAAGATTTGTTGATATGGATACCAGTGTACAGGAATAGGAATTAGTTAGTGAATGTGCTAGAGTTAAGTGTTTGATAGCAGATGCCGCAAGTAATATGTTAGCAGGTTCTTTCTTTTCTTTCCTAATGTTCTTTTCGTCTTTTGATTGATTGATTCCCTAGTAACGTGGTTTATATTCGTGATTTTCTTGTTAGAACATAGCTAGTAGCGCACCTTAACTGAGACCGAAATACCACGACAAAAGACACATGACCTATATATTTTTTATTGCATGGCTGTAGGTAGAGTTTTCTTAAACCATGATCATTAGGGTTTTGACCATAGCAAGGATTTATGACAAGGTTATGACTGACAAAAATAGACAAGATGACTAAATTGTGGATGAGCATTAATTTAAATAAAGAATTAAGGCGTTGTTATAACAGAGGTGTTGGATCATTGATTGTACGAAAATCGAGGTTTGATTGAAATTCGAGGATAAACATTAACTTAAATAGAGAGTTAAGAAATTCACAGAGCCAAAAATTTAAGGATTTATTAATTTTAAGGAGGTCTTGATATGATTGAATTGATTATTAAAAATTTAAGAAATTTGAGAGATTATCATTTTATCTATTTGATTGCAAGATAGAAATTTTATATATTATAAATGTTGCATTGAAGATTCTGGAAGCATCGCATCGTTGAGTATTTGAGGAAAAAGAAAAGCAGGAAATAAAATCGTAAATGGAATAGTGTCGAATTAAATTCTTGGGATGAGGAGTTAGATTGGAATAAGCATCAATTGAATTTGAGTTAGAGGAGTAAGATGATCGATGAGTGTTTAAAATTTAAATTTTGGGATGCAGATTTTTTAAATGTTATAAATATACATTGATTGAAATTCAATTGGAGGATTGGATATTAAAATCCTGGAGTATTAGATATGAACTTAAAATTTTTTGGAGGAGACTATGACAAAAAGGGGATTTGATTTTTTAAACTTGAAAATTTTCAGGAATATGATGTTATAGAATTTTTGAAGTGTTGTGAAATAGCGATATGGAATTACTTCATGATTATTTGGATTGAAATCTAAATTTGATAGAAATGATATAAGGTGTAAATGCAATTATTGAGGATCTTAAATTTCGAGGACGAAATTTTTCTAAGGTGGGTAGACTTGTAACCTCCGACTTCCAGTTTCAGAAAAATTTAGATTTTTAATTTATTTTAAATACCAAGTTTTTAAAAATATTTTCTCCCTGAAATTTGTAGTATTAGATTTTTGAGCAATGTTTGATTTTAGAAGGTAATTTAAAATCTTGTATGAAAATCATTTTTCTAAATGTCAATTTATTATAAAATAAATAGATAAATAATGATGTAAATATAATACTATAGCTTCGAATATTTTTGGCTTGAAATCATAAAATTATTTGTTTAATAAAAATTATTGAAGGACTAGTTGTTCATAATAAATTTTTATATCCATTTTTGGAATAGTAAATAAATAAATTTCATATTTTCTAGGGTTTTCAAATATGGGTTTGTTTAGTAGCTAATTTAATCAGTTAGCCTTGGAAGCCCTTAAAAATATTTTTCTTAAATTATAATATTTTCTATTAATTTTATAAGGTTACCGTCCTCCAATTTCACCCTCATTCCCACATGAATTTATTCATGTATGATCTTGGGCCATTTGTTATTTGGGCCAACCCTAACCCTAGCCTAGATCCCGCTGTCGCCGGCGACTAGGATTTCCTCCGTCGAGCCGAGTCGACCGCCGCCTCGGATCCGCCTCGAGCCGTGGCCGCCTCACCCGCGCCGAGCCCGCGTCGAGCTCCGCCGACCTTCGACCGGACGCAGCCAGATCAGCCACCTCGGATCCGTCGAGCACCCGCCGCCTCGATCAGACCCGCCGCCTCCTCGAACCGAGCGCCGCCTCCCCGAGCCGAACACCCGCCGCCACCGCAGACCCGCGTCGAGCCGAGCGACGCTGCCGATCTCGAAGATCCGCCGCCGCCGAGTTCGCTGCCGCCCTGAGCTTCCAGATCAGCCTCGAAGTCGTGGACCGCCACCACCGCGTGACCCCGGCGAGACCTCCGCGCCGACGCCGGAGAAAACCCCTCCCGCTGTGAGTCCTCTCTCCCTCTTCCCCTTTCTTCGTTTCAGAACTGAGGGATTTAGTGTATAAATTAGTTAAGTTGTATATAATTAGTTAATTAGTTTAGTTAATTAATAATTAGTTTAGTTAATTTATAATTAGTTTAATTAATGTATTAGTCTAGTAAATTAATATAATTAGTATGTATAATTAATGAATAATATATGTATGTGTATATATAATTAATATGATTATATATATATATATATATATATACGTATTCTAGTATAGGTAATATTGGTATATGTATATAAATATATTTCGTATATACTTAAAATATTTTTCAAAATATAAAATGGGTATGTAGTTAATTTAGTGCATGTATATATGTATAAGTATATTAATGTTAATTTGTATATGTATTTAATAGTGTATATGTACATAATTGATATAATTTGTATACCTGTACATGTATATTTTAATATGTACATGTATATGTATATATATATGTATTTAATATGATTAATATATATATAAATACGTATTCTACTAAATGTATTATTGGTATACTTAATATATTTTTACTATATAAAATTGGTATATGTTTAATAAAAACATAATTTGGCATGTGTATATATATATTTGTATATACTTAGTATATTTTAATATAATGTGTATATGTATAAATATTGTGTATTAGTGTATATAGTATATTTTAACTTAGTATATGTATATATATATATATATGTCTCACGTATACCTCTATTTTTATATATATGTATTAAATTATCTGTAACATATAATATATGTTAATGTATGTTTTCGTATTTAATGTTATATATATTTAGTTGGTACAATTACCTGTATATAGTATAATTATTATTTTGATACAGATATATATATATATATATATGTGTATATATATTTTGTATGGGTATATATTTAATAAAAATGTATTTTTGGTATAAAAACGTATATTTGGTATATATATATATATATACTTGTGTACATATAGGGTATGAGTATATTTTTATTTAGTGTATATAAATGTATAAATGTATATATTCTTGAATAATGGGTGATGTATATTTTTCATAAATAAAATATATTTCCACTTATGTACATACAGTTATACCTATCTTGTATATACTTTGGAATAACAATATATGTATTATATTTGATCATTAATAATACTACGTTTAATTGGTGAATATACTAGATGACCCTAGTTGACTAGTGCCCTGCCTGACATGGCCCTGAGACCAGTATTTTTGACTGTGTTAGTGTAGCATCTGATGCAAATATGGTTTTGCTTGTGTTATATTTTTAGGACTGTGGGTTCCTCCAGACGATACTCTGGGACAGGACATTAGTTTTACCAGCTAAGGACCTAAGGCGAGTACATTCTCTGATTAGTTTCTAATTTATGATATCTCCTATGTTCACTGTATCTAGTGTAGATATCCATGTTCTTGACACATTGGTTACACGGATTGGTATACACGGATCTCGTCATGAGATGTTATTCCTTTTTCATGGTGTAGCTTGTACAAGACTTGTTTTCCTTGTTATCTTGTGCATGTACAGACACTGATTCCCGGGGAGATTTGCTACCTTCCTAGGGAATCCCGTGCCATAGCGTACCATGATTGGATCTATTATACCAGTCGGGGGTGGGGAGTATTTTAGTGTAGATATGTGATCATACCCAACTTTTTATGCATCATAGCTCACCCCACATCTCACGTCGGGTGCGGCCTGACCATCTCCGTGCCTCATAGCTGTTACGTGTGATTAGCCTGACCTCTACATGCATAATAGCTAACCAACGGTTAGCCTGACCTTCGTGAATCATAGCTAATCACATGTAACCAGCCTGATCAAGTTCCCAAGCCGATCACATGTTAAAGCTAGTACTCACACACTTAGTCATAGGTTTCTTGCTCTTGGACATATTGTTTTCTTTTTCTGCAGTTACTTACAGTATTTCCAGTATTTCTTTCATTGTACATTTCTCGTACCTATACATGCATCTAGTATATTTCCATCTAGAACTGCTACATAGTTTATGTCATTTATATAGAACTGCTAATTAGAGATGTACTTTGCTCCTTCCTGACTGGAAAATATTTTTTCTAGACTGTGACCTTAGTAGACTGGTTTCTGACACACTTGGGGATTGGAAGTTAAGGATTTGCAGGTATGATTATGTTGTCATTAGACTTGTGTTGTATTCTTTTATTTCTTCAAATTCCTATCGTGCTGTAGTTGTGATTGAGTATGTTGTTAATATTTTTATCCGAGTCTCCTTATGGAGTTGGATACTAGCGTGAGATTGTTTAGATAGTACTCGACCTAGACAGCGTTCTACCGTCGATGTTGCGGCGTAGGCTGGACGTACCCACGCACTCGTGCCCCTAAACCGGGTGCGGGTCGTGACAATTTCCATGAATCCATATTCGATATAAGTCTTATTACAGGTTCAAGACATTCTCAAATTCGTTCAATCCAATTATCGCACGAGACTTATGAATCCGTTTGGACATTTCTAAATGATCCATACACCACTCAAAATTGAGTCACCCAATTAAATTCTCAATCGATGTCTGCATCAATCGCTAGCATATTCACCAAGTTTTCCTTAGAATTCCTGCACGATACTTAGGTATCGTCTAATAAAATCTTAGTCTCGTATATATGTATCCTTGATAGTCATCCAAGTAAACCATATTCGATTTGTATCTTCCGACACGAAATATCGTCGAGTTATTTCCCAAAATCCAAGCACGATTCTCTATATTCGCCTTAGCAAAAATCTAAAAATGTTTATATCGGTTGCCATTCTAAGTCAAACTTATCCCTTATCTAAATGATATCTCTTTCTCATTTGCAACTAGCTTGCACCAAAAGGTCTTGGCGCATGATACTCAACACAACTTAGCCGAAAGATCGTGTGCATAGCTAACCGTTTGAACGATATTCTATTCTGCATACTAACCCGCTGGAAAATCATGTATAGGTATTCTGGTTTACACATAATTTGTAAATTTTAGCACGAGTCTAATCCCACAAGTGTAGCACAGGTCGGCACAAAGGCCATCACATTATAATTTTGTACAAGAAATCATATCATCCACATGCACTTTTAAAAGTAATTTGACTCATTATTTAGAATATTTTATTGGGTCAACGAGTGAGAGTGCTTGCATGTAACCCACGAATGAGCTTTTAAAACTGAGAAAATCAAAACAAAGTCCAAAGACGTAAAGCCATGCTCTGATACCAATATGTCACGCTCTGATCTCCTGCATTCAATCGGCCGTCTCCGCTAGGTGCGAATCACCGAGGCAACGCTCCCGCGGGACGATAGCTTGACCTATCTGGGCGTGATGCCACATGAGCGTAAGCCGTGCCCGTTCAAGGTCGTGGTCCATGCAGACAGTAAGAGGTCTAAGCCACAGAGTCGCACAGATTGTCCGAGTACAGCGGAATAATAAATGCATAGGCGATTGGTAACAAGTTTACAGAGTCATCAATAGAGGAAGCATTGAATAACACAAGTATAGGTATAAAACAAGCTCTTTATTGATATTGAACAAGTGTTACAGGCGGCGCTTGGCCGAGATTACAAATCGTTCAAGCTTCTCTCTCTGAAACAATAAAAGCGTGCCAAGTGTCTATATTTATAGAATGATATATATGTGATGTTCCAATATTATGTCGTGTATATGTGCTTCAGTTCCGGATGCAACGCTCCAAGGCTCTAGAGTGAACTCCACGTCTTAGCACACACGAAGGAGGCATCTGCACCGAACGAGATTTTCCCGCACCCTGCAAGCAAACTGGTAGGTTATCAGTACATGAATGCACTGGTGGGGAGGCTTCTCGCCCGCTCGACAAATCCAAACATGTTATATAGGTTTCGTGCACTATCAATTAAGCTATCTTTCTAGTCTTGCCTTAGGATCAGTTTTATGGCAATGATGAATAGCCTAACCCGTGTGGTAGTGCGCCGTGCGATATAAAGGAACACGGCGAGACTTACCAACTTTCCATCCGTCCTTCCCTGTCCAAGGCAAACCAAGTTAAACCAAGCATAAGCATTTATAATGAAATCTAGGGGCAATTGCATGTGCAAACACAAGTGTTGTGTACGAGATTATGTTTCGGGTGCACAAGTTATACAGATTGTTCAGGCGTATTGCAGAAGATGTTTAACGTGTTCAATTATGCACAAGTGAATCATATTCATAACCATTCTGGTGTTCCGATGTAGTTACGGGTACATGTGTGTTACTCAGAGCATTTGTCTACAATGCAATGACTCGCACGCAGGTTGTTGCAATCGAGCCAACTTAATCTATATGACAAAAAAGGGTCACTGGCATGACGCCATAAAGGATGGTGTAGTCTTGTGGCTAAAGATTGCCATGCCCCGATCTCCCGCAGGCTAATCGGCCATCCCCGCTAAGCACGAATCACCGTGCCAGCGCTCCCGTGGGATGATCGCTTGACCCATCTGGGCGTGATATTGTACGAGGGTAAGCCACGCCCGTGCAAGGCCGTGGTCCATGCAGGCGGTAAGAGGTCTAAGCTATAGAGTCGCACAGATTGTCCGAGTGCAGCAGAATTATAAACGCATAGGCGGTTGGTAACAAGTTCACGGAGTCGTTGATAGCGGAAGCATTGAATAACACAAGTAGAAGTAAAGCAACTCTTTATTGATATTGAATAATGGTTATAGGCGGCGCTTGGCCGAGATTACAAATCGCTCAAGCCTCTCTCTCTGAACAGCAAAAGCGTGCCAAGTGACTACATTTGTGGAATGTTGTATAGGCGATGTTCCAACATTATGTCTTCTATATGTGCTTCAGTTCCGGACGCAACGCTCTAAGGCTTCAGAATGAACTCTACGTTATAGCACGCACGAAGGAGGCATCCGCACCGAATAAGTTTCTTCCGCACCCTGCAAGCAATCTGGTGGGTTATCAGTACATGAGTGCACTGGTGGGGAGGCTACTCGCCCGCTCGACAAATCCAAACATGTTCAATAGGTTCCGTGCACCATCTATTAAGTTATCTTTCTAGTCTTGCCTTAGGATCAATTTTATGGCAATAATAAATAGCCTAACTCAAGTGGCAGTGCGCCGTGCGATATAAGAGGAAACACGGCGAGACTTACCAACTTACCACTTGTCCTTCCCTGTCCAAGGCAAACCAAGTTAATTCAAGCACGAGCATATACATTAAAATCCAGGGACAAGTAACATATGCAAACACAAGTGTTGTGAACGAGATTAAGTTTCGGGTGCACGGGCATACAAATTTTTAGGTGTATTGCAGAAGTATTACATAAATACAAGTGTGTGTTAAACTCATGGTCGTTCAGGTGTTTCAGATATTCTCGATGTGATACAATGACTCGCACGTGGATTGCCGCTAAGCGAGGATGACTTATCTATATGAATAATTGTCGCTAGCATAGCCATAAAGGACGAGTTATTGTCGATGGTATGCAACGAAAAGCACGTGGGGCACTGCAAGTCATCCCGTCCAAGCACGTGAAACTAAACTTTAGTTCCATCCGGATTGGATCGGCCCCGGTGCCCCAGAGACCGCCCGTGGAACGAGATCCAAATATCCCCCTTGATTCCAAGTTGTCCGCGACACGCAGTCTTGGGTCTTCCAATTTCACACAACTTGACATGATAATCCATGATTCTTGTTCTGGACGAGATTTGCTCCGCGAGTTGTGATTCTTAATTTTCTTGACATGATTCTCTACAGATGTAATTGACATGATTATCATTCAGATGTAAACATTACATAATTCTCGTTCAGTGTTCAACTTGCCTTGATGCATTCCCCTGGTGTGGGGACTGCCTTGGCGACCTAACGGTCCTGAATACTTGTAGGTTCATTTTGCACAGAAGAGCTATTTGATAGTCTTTTGGTTAACTTGAATGCATGCACGATACGAATAGTGTTTACTTAATTATGGCATAATTTCGTGTGGCAAACATTGTGTAACACCCTTTTTTTTAAATTTTTAAAAATGAGTTTTCTGGATTTTTTGGTAATTTTAATTAATTATTAAAAATGTCCTTCAGAGATTAATATTTTTATGGATTAAAATAATTACTAAAATATTACAAAAATTATATTTTTGGGTATATTATTAATTATTGGATGTTGTGTAATTTTTCTGAAATTTATTGGGCTCAAAAACTATTTTTAAATTGCTAAAAAACCCTATTTTAATTAAATCGGGTTGAACCGGGCTCAAACCGGACTGAACCGAACTGAACCCGGTCCAACCGAACCGGACTGGCCAAACCCTACTGAACCGACCCTAGGCCTAACGGGTCAGATAGGATCGGACCCGACCCGACCCGAACCCGACCCATTTTCCCAAACCCTCAGCCACGATCCCCTCCCCCGTACGACCCCGCTCCGCCCGCATTTCCCGGCCATGCCCCGCCTCCGCCGGCCCACGACCCGCCCCGTCCGCGGCCAATCGCCCACGACCCCCCCCCGATCCGGCCTCCCCGCTCCTCCGCTCTCCCCTTCCCTATAAATCCCCCCCCCCGCGGAACCCCACTCCACCGCCACCGCCACCGCCCCTATCACCACTCCGCCACCACCAGCCCCCGTCGCGATCCCGCCTCCGACGACGAAGACGACAGCGACTCCTCCGGCCGTGACTCCATCACCGACGAACAACTAGCTGCCCTAACCGCCGCTGCCACCACCGCTGCCACCACCGTGCCCCGCCGCGCCGCCTCCTATCGCGACAGCGAACCACCGCGAGGTACCCATCTTCTAGCTCGTATAACTCCCTGTGTATTGATCCATTTTGTAACACCCCGTTCCGCTCAAGCGGACTGCCGTCTCAAACGGCAAAAGTGCAACTGTCCCGACCCGCTTTGCCTCGATCAAGAAGCAAAAGATATCCAGACTTGTCCCTACAGGAATCCGGCTTGGACTTTCAGAGGCTCGCTTGACGTATCGCTCTACCGAGGCAAATCATCGCTAAGGTGGATGGCTACGGTGAACTTGTCTTTGCTTAGCCAGCACACATAAAATCTGGAATATTCATGCTAGTCGCTAGGTGATTCACCCCCTGCATGCTAATAAATCCAACGCACCTAGCTAAGGGAATAATCCCAACTTGTATTGCTTGCTAGAACATGGAAATTGAAACACTACTTATGTTCAGACCCTCGTATACTAAGTCCCTTAACGGTTTCAACTCTCGGCTTACCTTCGGGTCCGAGCAACGTGCCTGCTTATGTTCCTTAGAAAACGCATGCTTGTCTGCTTGAATGTTGCCTTGTTTTCATTAACCTCCGGGAGACTACTAAGTAGTCGTTCCGTGCATGTTTGACCCTGCAAGTATCCGGGACCGTTAGGTCACCAGGCAGCCCCGAACCAGGGGAATGCATCAAGACAAGTTAATCACTGTACAAAATCATGATTCAAGTATCTCTTGTACTCGTATTCTTGTGTGCACTCGTGTTCTCTTATTCTAGTGCACTCTTGTTCTCGTGTATCTCGTGATAATTGGAAAGACCCAACGATTGCATGTCGCGGACAACTCGAAAATGAGGTATAGTTCCACGGACGGTCACCGGGGCACTGGGACCGATCCGATCCGGATGGAACTCACGTTATAGTACAGTCCATTGTGCTGGACGAGATGGCATGCAGCGCTCCTTGTTCTTTTGTTGCATACCATTCTCTCCAGTGACTGAACCGTATTGTATAGTCCATTATGTTGGACGGGATGACATGTAGCGCCCCTTGTACTTTTGCTGCATACCATTACCGCCAGTGACTATTGTCCTTTATGGCTATGCCAGCGACTCCTGTTCATATAGATAAGTCATCCTCGCTTAGCGGCTATCCGCGTGCGAGTCACTGCATCGCATCAAGAACAACTAAACACCTGAACGATCCTGTTAAAACGACCCTCGTGTTTGCATATGCTTGCCTCCTGAATGCTTATACTTGTCGTGCGTGAATTAACATGTTGCCTCAATGTTTGCCTTGGACAGGAAATGAGATGGTAAGTTGGTAAGTCTCGCCATGTTTCCTCAAACATTGTACGGCGCACTGCCCGACACATTAGGCTATTCAATGTTTGCATGAAACTGATCCTAAGGCAACTAGAAAGACAACTTAATAGTTGTGCACGAAACCTGTATCACGTGTTTGGATTTGTCGAGCGGGCGAGTAGCTTCCCCACCAGTGCATTCAATGTACTGATAATCCACCAGTTTGTGTGCAGGGTGCGGGAGAACCTCGTTCGGTGCGGACGCCTCCAACGTGCGTGCTAAGGCCAGGAGTTCACTCCGAAGCAACGGTGCGTCCGGAACTGAAGCACATATACAAGACATAAGTTGTGAACATCGCCTGAATATCGTCTCTACAATCATTCCACAATTGTAGCCACTTGGCACGCTTTTACTGTTTCAGAGAGAGAGGCTTGAGCGACTTGTAATCTTGGCTATACGCCGTCTGTAACACATGTTCATATCAATAAAAGAGCTTGCTTTACTTCAACTTGTATTTCAACGCTTCCGCTATATTTCTCAACTCAGAGAACTTGTTACCGAATCGCTATGCGTTCATGACTCCGCTGCACTCGGACAATCTGTGCGACTCTGTGGCTTAGAACTCTTACCGCCAGCCAATGAATCACGGCCTTGCACGGGCGCGGTTCACGCTCGTGCGACATCACACCCGGATGGGTTAAGCGATCGTTCCGCGGGAGCGCTGGCGAGGGTGATTCCCGCCTAGCGGGAACGGTCGATTTTCCTGCGGGAGATCGGGGCGTGACATGTTGGTATCAGAGCCTGGCTTCTACGCCTTTGGACTTCGATTCGATATCTCTGTTTCGAAAGCTCGTTCGTGGGTTATGTGCACGCTCTCTCTCAATGCCTCGATGGGATGTTCCAATAATAAGTCTAAATACTTTCAAAATGCGTTTTGAATGATATGATTACTTGTCTGGTTGTATGCTGCGAGTGGCCTTTGTGCCAACCTGTGCGAACCCTTGAGAGTATCGCTAGTAGCTTGTCCGATTTTCACTAACTCTAAGTTTGGTTGAATGTATCTATTCGAGGGACGCCTTGAACTAGTGCACCATCCAAGACTTAAGAAAAGGTAAACTCGAGTGCTGAGACTTCGCTATCACTAAGCTGGTTGACGTGTTCACACTAGAAATGCATGTCGAAGGTGCGCACGATCCAGTCTAAGCGATATGCTGATTTTGAAGATTGTGCAAGTGAATATCCAAATGAACAAGTACAACGACTTGTCTAGGATTGCCTCAACCCTAGATTACTGCTTGTCCTCAGTAAGTCTCGAGGACGAGACTTCTTCTGAGCTGGGTAGGATGTAACACCCCGTTCCGCTCAAGCGGACTGCCGTCTCAAACGGCAAAAGTGCAACTGTCCCGACCCGCTTTGCCTCGATCAAGAAGCAAAAGATATCCAAACTTGTCTCTACAGGAATCCGGCTTGGACTTTCAGAGGCTCGCTTGACGTATCGCTCTACCGAGGCGAATCATCGCTAAGGTGGGTGGCTACGGTGAACTTGTCTTTGCTTAGCCAGCACATATAAAATCTGGAATATTTATGCTAGTCGCTAGGTGATTTACCCCCTGCATGCTAATAAATCCAACGCACCTAGCTAAGGGAATAATCCCAACTTGTATTGCTTACTAGAACATGGAAATTGAAACACTGCTTATGTTCAGACCCTCGCATGCTAAGTCCCTTAACGGTTTCAACTCTCGGCTTACCTTCGGGTCCGAGCAACGTGCCTGCTTATGTTCCTTAGAAAATACATGCTTGTCTGCTTGAATGTTGCCTTGTTTTCATCCAACTCTGGGAGACTACTAAGTAGTCATTCCGTGCATGTTTGACCCTGCAAGTATCCGGGACCGTTAGGTCACCAGGCAGCCCCGAACCAGGGAAATGCATCAAGACAAGTTAATCACTGTACAGAATCATGATTCAAGTATCTCTTGTACTCGTGTTCTTGTGTGCACTCGTGTTCTCTTATTCTAGTGCACTCTTGTTCTCGTGTATCTCGTAATAATTGGAAAGACCCAACGATTGCATGTCGCGGACAACTCGAAAATGAGGTATAGTTCCACGGACGGTCACTGGGGCACTGGGACCGATCCGATCCGGATGGAACTCACGTTATAGTACAGTCCATTGTGCTGGACGAGATGGCATGCAACGCTCCTTGTTCTTTCGTTGCATACCATTCTCTCCAGTGACTGAACCGTATTGTACAGTCCATTGTGCTGGACGAGATGGCATGCAGCGCTCCTTGTTCTTTCGTTGCATACCATTCTCTCCAGTGACTGAACCGTATTGTATAGTCCATTGTGCTGGACGGGATGACATGTAGCGCCCCTTGTACTTTTGCTGCATACCATTACCGCCAGTGACTATTGTCCTTTATGGCTATGCCAGCGACTCCTGTTTATATAGATAAGTCATCCTCGCTTAGCGGCTATCCGCGTGCGAGTCACTGCATCGCATCAAGAACAACTAAACACCTGAACGATCCTGTTAAAACAACCCTCGTGTTTGCATATGCTTGCCTCCTGAATGCTTATACTTGTCGTGCGTGAATTAACATGTTGCCTCAATGTTTGCCTTGGACAGGGAAGGAGATGGTAAGTTGGTAAGTCTCGCCGTGTTTCCTCAAACATCGTATGGCGCACTGCCCGACACGTTAGGCTATTCAATGTTTGCATGAAACTGATCCTAAGGCAACTAGAAAGACAACTTAATAGTTGTGCACGGAACCTGTATCACGTGTTTGGATTTGTCGAGCGGGCGAGTAGCTTCCCCACCAGTGCATTCAATGTACTGATAATCCACCAGTTTGTGTGCAGGGTGCGGAAGAACCTCGTTCGGTGCGAACGCCTCCAACGTGCGTGCTAAGGCCAGGAGTTCACTCCGAAGCAACGGTGCATCCGGAACTGAAGCACATATACAAGACATAAGTTGTGAACATCGCCTGAATATCGCCTCTACAATCATTCCACAATTGTAGCCACTTGGCACGCTTTTACTGTTTCAGAGAGAGAGGCTTGAGCAACTTGTAATCTTGGCTATACGCCGCTTGTAACACATGTTCATATCAATAAAAGAGCTTGCTTTACTTTAACTTGTGTTTCAACGCTTCCGCTATATTTGTCAACTCAGAGAACTTGTTACCGAATCGCTATGCGTTCATGACTCCGCTGCACTCGCACAATCTGTGCGACTCTGTGGCTTAGAACTCTTATCGCCAGCCAATGAATCACGGCCTTGCACGGGCGCGGTTCACGCTCGTGCGGCATCACGCCCGGATGGGTTAAGCGATCGTTCCGCGGGAGCGCTGGCGAGGGTGATTCTCGCCTAGCGGGAACGGCCGATTTGCCTGCGGGAGATCGGGGCGTGACACATTTTCTATTCTGTCGAATCCTATGCGAAGCCTGCGTGACCCTCTTGAAACCCCGTACAACTTGTTTGGGGTATCACGTTCTGTGTCGGTCATAAATCGCGACGCAAAATCAGGAAAAAAAACCATTTCTGAAAGTTTAAAAATTTTGTTCCCGAACTCGCAAGTTTACGACCGTTTTGCGTGCAACCTGTTAACTGTTTTCAAAATTCTCTTGTATAGTAATTTAGACCATATAACCAAGTTTTAAAACCCTATTTTTGTTTAATTTATTGTGCTGTATGTTGTGCTTAATAATAGGGTGAAAATGGCCAAAAACTTGGTTATTTAAATACCCTAATTTTTCTGAAACTGGGTGCGCCCCGCTAAACGAGGCGACTTGGTCGTGTGCGAACTTCACTGAAAGGTGCGAGCCGTCGATACGGACGTGTGGGATTTTGCAGAAGTTGATTTGGATGTTCGTGCACACCGGAATCAACGCGTATCCGTCGACAACGTCCCGTATCGACCCTGTTCTGAAACTCGTTGTAACTTTGTGTGTGCTCATCGTTTCAAAACGAAACTTGCTCCATCAGACTTGTAGTATTTTTCTGGTCCTGTGACCCAAGTTTGGTTCGATTCTGAGAACGTTGACAAAATCCCGTATCGTGGGCCCCACGGCTCTACTTGACGGGCGATTTTGTGATCGGCTCTTCGGAATCCAGTTCTGGACATTCCGTTGGGTTCGTATCGTCGTTCTGGACTTGTAGATACTAAGTTTGACAAATTTGGAGAACTTTATCTCTGGCACATTTTTCGGTACGAAGTTGGCCACATGTGGACCCCACTTTGACCAGAAACTGTCACTTTTGCCCCTGTGTCCAAATTGGACTTATGGACAGGCAATTCTAGCTATTTGATATCTTCTGAGCATGATGGTAATGTTTGTTTCAGAATCCGGAGACGTTCCTGAAGACTTCACGAATACCAGAGCAGCAATTGGAAACCAAACACCAGGCAAGTGTACCTTGCCAAACTTGTAGTAGTTATCTGACATTGTTTCTTGAGTTATTCATATATATATACTTCTGTGATGTACATGGTCAACCCAGGACCGTGATACGTTGCTTAATGTCCTAATAATATTCGGGTGTGGACGCCGTACGCGAAGTCGTGTAACATCACTAGAGATTGATATCGCGGCCCTATATATCTTCGTGCTTGCATTATCAAGTACGTCATACCATAGGACACCTGACACCATTCATGTGACAGAATCTTCTGAGTTATTCATGGTGATTCTGTATAGGCTACAGGAGTTGTGACATAGATATTACATATGCTTAGCTATCATTATGACTCGTTGCATCAGTTAGAGGTCAAGATCTTGCGTGTCATGGACATGAGACGTGTGATTACTGGGCGGGGAGAAACACACAGGCTATAGGCTGATTATATATATAAAACCCTTATTAATATGGTGCTCAAGACTCTAAACCCGAGCTTGGCCCATTACGTGATATCACTGCTACCGGCTCCCTGACACAGAGCTTGTAGTGGTTTCAGCCTGAGTTCTAGTGATGCTCTCAACTTGCATATCACTTAGCTGGTTACGTAGTTTACCCTATTGTTTCATCTATTATTATACTGCATTTATTTTGGCTTGAGTTATTCTTGTACCTTGCTATGTCCCCTGAGGACCTGGATTCGGATTATGTCTCCAGGTTTAGCAGAGGAGATCTATCCCGAGGTGTACAGGACATGATCATACATTGGAGCAGTACCAGAACCCGAGGACGAGGTCGTGCCAGAGGATTTCTCCTGAGTATTGGCTTCATATACTCAGTTATTTCTGTTTCTAGTTACTTTATTTCCTGTCTATTGAATTGATGTATCAAACTTATTCTCGGGTTGTTCCCCGAGACACTTTTATTGAGACTTGTTAGATTATATTTTATTTTGTTTATTCTGGCATTGATCTGTGATTACCTTCTGTGGATGAGATTAGAATAGACTGTGACTTATACCGTAGACCTTTACTGTTGTTTTATAGCTTAAGTGCATTTTAATGGGTCCATTCAATTGGGTTTGTCCATTGCTGTGTGCTGCTGGCCATTGCCACGTGTCTAGTCCTCGGTATTTTGGGACTAGGGCGTGACACATTGAAACGAGGCAACATTACAAGTTAACCTATAAGTAGGGAAGCATGCATTTTTATGGAAACATAAACATTTACATTGGCTCGGACCTAAGGGTAAGCCGCAGAGTGAAACCGTAAAGGGACATACCGAGCAACATAATCTAGGACCGTGCAGTGTAGCAAGTGAAGCGGTGCACTTCGAAGAGTATAATGTTCTACTCGAGCCATAGCGTGGTCTACTTGCACAAGGCAAGGGTAGCATGCGAGGGTCTGTATATAAACAATATTTTATTTTTCATGTTCTAACACAAGCAATACAAGTTGGGATTATTCCCTTAGCTAGGTGCGTTCTATTCTTATTAGCATGTAAGGGGTGATTCACCTAGCGACTAGCATAAAATGTCCATATTTTAAGTGTGCTGGCTAAGCAAAAACAAGTTCATCGTAGCCACCCACCTTAGCGATGATTCGCCTCGGTCGAGCGATACTCCGAGCAAGCCTCTGAAAGCCTAAGTCTGAACTCCTGAAGGGCCAAGTCTGAAAATCCTTTGCCTCAAAGGAGTAGTCTCGCTGAGCAAAGCGGGTTGGGACGTTGCACTTTTTACAGTTTGAATCTGTAAAACCCCTATTCCTAGAAACCGTATATGACCTTTTTAATTAATTATTAATTGAACTATAGTAATTATGAGCTAATTAGGAGAAATAGATTTTATTTAATTTTTATTTTAGGTGTTGGTGCACTTGGGTGATTTATGGAGCCATTAGAAATTTTGTCTAATTTATTTCATGTAGGAGACCCTTTGGACGGTTGCTAGCTTAATGGTATGCACTAGTACAAATTCTAGATTTTTTCTATGCTTATATATATATATATATATATATATATATATATATATATATATATATATACATATTTTTTTTAAAAAGAAAAGAAATGAAAAAGAAAGAAAAAGGAAATGAAAAAAAAAGACAAAACACAAAACTACTACTAACAAAACCCTTAGCCAGCAAATTCCCTAACCCCCTTAGCCAGTAAATTCCCTAACCCCTTAGCCAGCAAGTCTCTTCCCACCCGTGGCCCAGCAGAAGTCCTCACCCGCGAACGAAAGACCCCCCGACCCGACTCTCTCTCTCTCTCTTCTATATATATCTATATATCGACGTAAAACCTAACCCTACTCTCACCATCCTCTGACCCCGAGCCCACCGCCTCCCGCGCCGACCCGCCGCCGCCGGGCAGCGCGTAGCCACCGCCGGCCGGTCGCCGCTTCCGCGATGGCACGAGATCGTGCGAGAACACTGCAGAATTTGACTGCAGCGAAGCCATGTTCCCGCTTCGATTTTTGTGCCCCCGCTCGACCAAACTCGATCCCGTCTTCTCCAGTATGATCCTCACCTATACCCCTTCCATATTTTTATGTTAGTTGAACTCGAACAACGCGTAACCCTAGGCAAAAACAGCGTCCAAGTTGACGGAAAAAGACCACTTTTTGGGTATCGTAGAAAACTGCGGTGACTACCTATGTTCCCGGATTCGTATCTCCCACCACAGGGATCCGAATCAAAATTTTCTTTCTGGTATACGGAGACCACTTGACATAGTTTAATTTTTGTTAATTAACATTAAATTATTAACTGCTGTATGTAGAATTAAATTCGTTCAAAAATTCCAAAAACCTACTTTTTCTAGATTTCCAAAAAATTACGAAACGGAGCCCGCCCCGCCAAACGTGACCACCCTGCCGTGTACCAAGTGTACCAAATGGTACGCGCAGTATACCCGAACACGTGAGAGTTCACGGAAACTGATTCGGATGCGTGTGCGCGTCGAAATCAGCCTGTATCCGCGAACAATCCCTGTGTCGCAACTTTTACGAAAGTCGTACGCATTTTGTGCACGCTCGTCAGATTGTGACGAAACTTGCGCCACTGGACTCGTGGTAATGCGTTGGTCCTGTGACACAATTTTCACGCAATTCTCAGACAGTTGACCAAGTCGCCAATTGGGGGGCCCCACGGTTGACTTTTTAGGCGAATTTGTGTTCGGCTCACCGGAATCCAAAATTGGATGTACCGTTGAGTTCGTATTAACAGTTAGAATTGGTTTGACCTATAATTTGTCCCATTTAGAGACCTTTATCTCTAGCACGCTTTTCGGTACAAATGGACTACATGTGGACCCCACTTTGACCCAAAATTACCGTTTTGCCCTTGTGTACAAATTGGACGAAAGGGAAGTACTTTCTAGCTATTTTACTTATTCTGGGAACGTTGGTGATATTTATTTCAGCATCCGAAGATATTTGTTCTGAGGCCATGGCTTCTGATCCTGTGTGTTGAACTTCTGGACGTTACACTTTGCAGATTTTTTACCAGGCAAGATATCTTGCCAAATTGCTTACAGTATTTTGTATGCTTAGTATATTTCTGTATATTTATTGCATTTCTGTTTATTTATTGCATGTGTAGTTTCTTTCAGTCATTACTATATATTAGATATGTTGACACACACTTGACACTTAGTATCATGAGAGGACAATCATTAGGCGTATGGGCTTTAACCACTCTGGTAAACCGTAGTAACTAGCACGCACTGTGGTCATCATTTTCGATGGTCGCTACCCCTGAGGTATGTCGATTGATGGAGCCACGAGGGTCGCTACCCCAGAGGTATGTCGGCTGATGATGTTCTAGACGGGTGTGTGAGTTGTGAGGCTTAGATCGAGTAGCCTACCCTTGCCCATACGTCAAAAAGTTGTCCTCATTTGCATTCATATAGATTATCTTGTACAACGTACTTACATATTTTCTACCTATTATGCATGTTTACTGTATTCAAATTGTGTTGCTTCTATGTATCTTGTTACGTCCCTCTGAGGACCTGGTCCCTTTCTAGGTGTATCTGTTCTTGAGTATTCGCAGGAGCGCAGATTTGGATGGCTACATATGTTTCGAGGATGTCTTCTCTTCGAGCCCGTGATTGTTAGCTGGTATTCTGATATTGTGTTTATTGTGTTGTACTTTTCCATTCGAGTTGGTAGTAGATTTGTTTCCATCCAACTATCATCTTTAGATATTTCTTATTGAGATCTAGTTATATAGATGTTGGTTATTTATTTATATTGATTTTCGTGGATGAGATTTAGATTGTACCCTGTGACTTGTGATAGATTTTATACCACTTGTGGATTTGATATTCATATTACAACGTACGTATGGGTTATGGTTTCCATATATTGGAGTTGCCATATCCATACGACTGACATGCTTACGTGTCCTAGTCCTATGTATTTTGGGACTGGGGCATGACAGAATCGGCAGTCCGCTTGAGCGGAATGGGTCGTTACATTACACCACTCAGAAAAAGTCTCGTCCTGTAGACTTCCTGAGCGCAGGTCAGTCTACCGCACTATCGAATCTATCCCAAGCATAGCAATCGGTACCACTAGATTTGATTTGTTCGAACGGATCTCCTACTCGTTCCTTATACCGTGTAGCATGTATGCTGGGTCAGTCTTATTGCATCTTAGCGCGGAATGTGTTGCTTAACGCAGGGTACGTTTCAATCTATCCTAAATGATGATCTAAGGCTGAGGCAAACTTATACAAGTCGTTATACTTGTCCATGTGGATATTCACTTGCACTAGCATTCAAGATCAGTATATCACGAGTCTGGATCGTACACATATTCAAAGTATCCTTCAAACATATGCATGTCAACCAACTTAGCGATAGTGAAGTCTTAGCACTCAAGTTTTACATATTCTTGAGTCTTGGATCGTGCACACGTTCAAAGCGTCCCTCAAACATATACATTCAACCAAACTTAGATATAGTGAAACCGGACAAGCTACTTACGAAATCTCAAGGGTCTCATTTTATGAATCACGATGATACTTCCAACAGGGTTAATCATATCCAAGTCATTTTTTATTCCAACTTAATTCAAGATTTGTACTACCGTTAAGCACTATCTATTCGGTCTACCGACTAGCGTCCATCCGTTCGGGTCAAACATAGTACACGTTACCGTTCCCAGTCTAACTCTAAGTCTTACTGCCCTAGTTCTATGGCTTGTTCAAGCAATATACTTAAGTCGGTCACACAGGTCCTTCACTCGGCACATGGTTGTTTACCTAATTGCTAGGTCAGCTCACAAGGTCATAGGTACAAGTTTAAGCACACGATTCATCGTACAAATTGTTTGATAATAAACGAAAGAAATAAAATAAGGTTTATACGAAACCCGTTCTTTGGTTTACAAACAAGAAGTACAATTAATCCTATACGAGGATGTCAAGTACAAATTTTTAATCTGGGTAAATATTGCTATAGGAGTCTGATCTGTAGTCGATCACTTTGTCCCTTGGACCACACGATGATGAAGAAGTGTTGTAGAAGGCAGAAAAAGCTTCGAAGATTGCAAAGGGGAGTGGATGCTCGATGCCAAAGTCGTCGATCACTACTCTCTGTCCGAGCTCTGGATTCTTCTCTCTCAAAGATCAATTTCCGACCCTTCCTCCAAGTTTTCGGTTTTTTCACCTTAATTCTTCGACCTTGGAGTTTTTGACCCTGGACTTTTCGACCTTGGACCTCTGTCAATAGAGGTATCTATTTATAGGGTTTTAGTGACAGTAATTATCAGTTGGCGTAAAAGCCGGGTAGTGGAGAGTATGGCACTTTTTATGCGCCGATTACAATAATCGCTACACACGTATAAATGATCTTCTGAATCTGCGTGTGATGCGTGTCCTATTAAGAGATAATGCGTATAACTGCTGTGAAGATCACGGCATAAAAGCCACGTAGGTAGTTATCCCTCTCGTAGAAAAGGTTGGCGTAGAAGCCAATAACTGTCACCATGGCGTAGAAGCCAACTAGTTATCAGACTGGCGTAGAGGCCAGGTAGGCGTAGAAACCCGATGCTGCATAGATAGGTAGCTAGCGTAGAAGATAGCTGATCCTCCTTCCTTGATTGAGGCCTTGAGCAAATTCTGGAGCAAATAGCCTTAATACGCACCAATGCAAACGTAGCCTGAGTTGGCATATTTCAAGGAGATAGCGTACAGCATGCTCCTCATAGCTGAAAATAGCCCGGTGGTGTATTCCAAGGAGATAGCGTACAACGTGCTCCCATAGCTGAAAATAGCCCGGTGGCGTATTATGCAAAAGTGATGATGTGGACGTATTAGCCAAAATTATGGCTTTTGGAGATATAATCAAATCTCTTGCATTAAATGCAGAGATCTGCCCCCATCCTGCGCATTAAATGCAGATGCGTGTCTCGAAGATCTGCCACCATTCTGAGCATTAAATGCAGAGACGTGTCTCGAAGATCTGCCACTATTCTGAGCATTAAATGCAGAGACGTGCCTCGAGCTCTGTACGAAGAGCAGCTTTTGACGTGGCAGTCTGTTTGTCTTCCGCGGAGCATAAAAAGCTCATATCTGCCTGTGTAAAACTAGGCAGCGTATTCCCTTGTATGCGTAAAAGCACTTTGTATCAGGGAAACGTCACTAAACGACGGTTTGAGTCGATGTGCCGTGCCATCATTACAACCGTCGTCTGGATAGTCGTGCAGTACTCTTTGTCAGGAGTCAGACGTTAGGTTCATTGCATGATTTGACCAGTTCATTCGAGGAATACGAAGCGTTCCTCGTACACTTCCATGCTGCATTAAAAGTGGATGAGTTTTACGCCATAAAGGCAGTGTGACAACCTTTGTAAGCTGAGGCAGCCTGAAAATACTGTATTACGCGGATTGTCCTTGAGCTTATATTTTACGCTGTACTTAGCAAAAAAGCTTTGTTGTACGCCGATGGCTTTGAAGTTATATTTTACGCCGCACAGCACTGAAACACTGCGTATAACTCTGTCGCGTATTTTTTATGCTTCTACAAGACCCCCTTCAAAGTTTTCAAATTCCTCGTAATTTGAAACACTTTGAATGAAGCATGAAATGGTCAAGTCTGACTCGTTCTTCAAGGCTGATTTCTTGGCGGATTATTGGGGATTTGTTGGGATTCGGTGTGTTCTCTTTTGCCTATATAAAGGCTGAGGAGTTAACCTGTTCTTCCCATATTTCCTTCACCACACAGAGATGATTGCCGGAGTTCGTCGGGTCGACTTGAGGAAGAAGAAGACCATGTTCTTCCAGCATGTAAGGAGCCAAAAAAGAAGGCATCTTCGAGCAAATGTCCTCTGCAACGATGGATCATGGAAGGATATCATAGCTTCCTTTGCTCGGGATAATCAGCAACTTCATATGGCGGTTCGTCCAGGAGAGAGGAAGGGTCACATTAGACCACACAGCTTGCAAGCTATATTTTCTCCTATCGTTCGTGGACAAGAGCAGACAAACTAGCTCTGTCCTCGAGTATTGAGTTGGGTCTAAAACCTCAACTCAATCTGTCATGGCGTATGGGGGATGGGCTCTGAATAATTTATACAGGCCTAGTTTTGTATCCTCCCGCCATTAATCATTTTTTTGTTAATCGGTCGCGAAAACCGACTAATTGCTGAAGAAGACAGAAGAAGATCTCCACCAATACGAGAACCTGGCAGAACAGATTCTGGGGGTAACCTTTTAATGAAGATGAGAAAACCCTTTGTAGACGGGATTTCCCTCATATATAATCATGAAGATGAAGAAAAATCTTTTGTAGACTGGATTTCTCTCATATGTAATCATGATTTAATAAAATCGTCTTCTTTTGTGCATTTGATTATTTACCATGTATTTTGCTGTGATGAAGTCTGAATATGTGTAGCTTCAACACGTCTGGATAACTTTACGCCGACTCTGATAGAAAGAGTAGTTGGTTCCGTCCTGTCTTTTACGTATAACTGAAGATTCGCAGAAAGCCGCTTAGCATTTAAGTCGAGTATTCGAACTGTCCTGCCGTTTGGAATGGGGAACTGCGTAGAATTCTGAACTGTCACTCCTGATAAGAAGAATTTTTGTTCAGACCATCATCTTCAAGAATGATTTCCCGAAAATCCCTTGAAATAGGGCGAGAAACGGCTGTCAAAACTGAGTCGCCATCTTGAACTATAGATGAAATGTTCAGACTGGATTCTGGATGAACATCCAATTAACCCAAGAAGAAGAGTCATTTTTAATGTTAAACTCTGTATGCTTTGGGTACTTGGGATATTTTGAGGTCAAGAAGGAGCATCTTCTGCGTGAACCCTTGCAATTGACCTCCTTGAGATTTGTTCATATACATACGCATACTCTGGCCTGCGTATTTTCAGATATGCGGAGAGTCATAGATCTGTAAATATGGATGAGCATAAAATCATAAGTCCGTAGCCTCTCGAGCGTAAAAGCTACTGAGAATAAAAGCATCCGGGCGTAGAAACTGTAGATTTGTAGCCTCTGAAAAGAAAATCTTCCGAGCGTGAAGTTGTGGATTTGTTGCCTCTGAGCGTAAAAGCTACTGAGCGTAAAATCATAGATTTGTAGCCTCTGAGCGTGAAGTCGTAGGTTTGTAATCTCTCGAGCGTGAAAGCTACCGAGCGTAAAAGCATCCGGGCGTAAAACCATAGACTTATAGCCTCTTAGCGTAAAACCGTAGATTTGTAGTTGCCAAGCGTAAAAAACTCCTTGGCGTAAAACCACGAATCTGCTTTGCACGAAAACTTTTTGAATTCGCTGACTGTCCGCCTTCCCTAAGTAATAGGCTGTCTTTTGCAAAAGAAAGCTTTCGTCTCTTCGAGTTCTCTCCTTCGTTTCCTCTCTGAGCAACCTAAATTTTTAGCAATGGCACCAAAACCAATCTCCCCCTCTAAGGGAAAGAAGGCTGACTCTTCTTCTCGCTCCTCTGCCCAAGCAAGAGCGACTCCCGTCGGGCAAGACGATCGTCATTCTGAACGAAGTATCCCACCGACGAGCTGTACACTGGGCGTTATAGGTAAAGCTTTTGGGACGACAAGAACGAAGAAAACCCTTCGCACGCGTTGTACGTGAACGTGCTAGGTCATCTTCTGTGCTGATAGCCTCTTTGAGAAAGATGATGCACAGAGATGTTTCATCTTTTACGCCCACATTTCTAATGTGTCAGCGTAAAAACTCCATATTTTCGCAGTCTGGCGTAAAAGCTTTGACTGTCGAAAATTGGCGTATACTACAAACTTTGAGTGTTACGCTCTGGATAAAAATTCCGGCGTAATAACTCAAACTTTGGCAGTCTGGCGTACAACACAGACTATCAGGTTTTTTGTGTATACTGCCAGTCTTGAATTTTACGCCTTGGAATAAGATTCTAGCGTAAAAGATCAAGTTTTTACAGTCTTGGCGTAAAAGCACAGACTGTTGCCTTTTGGCATAGGCTGCAAGATTGTGAGGTCTAGTATAGAAACTGACGTGTTTTTCTTGCACTTTGTAGTTAACTTGCATTTATCTCCGTTGGCTGAGGTGATGGGTTCTGCTGCTAGGATGCTGCATTCCAATTACCTGGAGGATTTGTCCCATGTGACATTTTTTATATCCGGACCCCAGTATCCTGAAGGAAGGGAAAAATCTGATATCGTCCCAAGGGGAACGAATGCTGTTGAGCATGATCAACTGGGAGCCCCTGACGCATATAGACGGGGCACAATATATAAAACCGACTTTTCTCTTCGGGGACATGATTGACAAACAATCCCAAACGAAGCCCAAGAAAGAACTCTGGGTTTTCCCTGCTGGGGGCTTGGTCCTGTATCTTTCCAAGATGCTGAGAGACTACCCTATTTCGGCATTCTTCTATGCCACATATTCCAGGAGGATGTCGTGGACCCTGAATCTCAATCTTCACGGCCAGCCGGGGAAGATATTTTACCAGAAAGGATCCGACCAAGGGTCATTTATCAGCCGCCCTTCCGGCTCTGTAATGCCGTTCAGGGGATTGTATCCGGGCAGTGTCCCGAGTGAAGACACTTCACTGCTCCAACCAGTCCAATTACCGACTTTCTGTAATGACTTAATGGGGCATGGAGGAGTATACCCCAAGGTTAATCCTCGGACCAATGGGTGGGTTACCCCTACAAATCTTCGATGGGCTCGTTTAGCTGACTGGGCCCTGAAGCATTTTCAGACTGAGCTGGAGAGCATTAGTCTGTACGCAGCTGTGAGTGCTACCAGTGTTGGGTTACCTCTCAACCCCAACCTGTTTCTGGCTTTGATGGAGCGATATATTTCGCTCACCGGGACTTTTGCCACTCCACTGGGGGAGTTGGGATTGGCCCTTCACGAAATGGCAGAGATTTCAAGATTGCCAATGGGGGATACTCCTTATGAAGAGTATGTTCCCACAAACCGGGAGCTGGGGGATACAGACCCTCGGGTAGTGGTAGTGTACCAGGAGCTGATGTGCCACTACCTTGCTTGCACCGCCTTTTATAATGAGCCCTCTGATTTGGCTCATACCAATAAATGGGCGTCCTACCTCTTCTTTCACCGGGCCAGGGCTGCTAAGCCAGAGAAAGTCTTGGATAGCAAGGATCAGCCTCTGAGCTTTCTGAGCGTGCTTAGTGCTCAAGTAGTCGATGACCTTATTAAAGATGCCGGGGCTTCGGATCAAATTCTCGATGAAGGGATATGGAAATATCCTGCAGGCACTAAGGCCTACAGTTATTTGAGGCATTGCCGAAGGCCTCTCTCAAGGGAAGCTCAACTGGCTGGCTTTCTCTCTGTATGGCTACACCGTCTGGTAGTACCTGGCATTGCATCTTTGGATTGCATTCACCGCAATACCTTATGGCCTGCAGTGCGTCTGGTGTTCGGGGCAAGACTGAGCTTGCTCCCTGCCATGGTATGCCGCATACAAGCTGGCCTGAGGGCCATTACTGATGGACTGCTCGCCGATGAAACACGGCGTGACAGCTTTCCCAGGGTGGAATTACCGTTCCTGTATTTGATGGGATGGTTAATTCTCCATAACCCCAGGGTGATGTCTCCTGGCTCTGGCAGTAGTTCGGGGAGTAATTTCTTGTTGAATTACAAGAATTCCACCTGGAACGTGACCACAGTTTTAGACTGTCGGCGAGCGTTAAATTTTTCTCACAGCTGGAAGCTCTTCTGCACCGTCCCCTCTGTACATCTCAATCAACAGGGGCACAGACTTCAGGATTTAGGTGACGGAAAGACCGTTCTTTCTCCTAAAGCATTTAATTGGTTGGTCTGCATTAGACCTTCCTATTTATTGTACAGAAGTGAAGACCAATGCTTCTTGGAACCCTACCTGCCTAGTCGGTTTGCCAGGCAGTTTGGGTATGACCAATTGCATGTAGGCAATGCCGTCACCAGCTTCAAGTCCAGGGGTGGACTTATTGACGGAGCGAGATGATGGCGATACTTCATAATGGGTTGCACTGGAGCAGTTTTTACTGTGCCCGCGACTTCACTCTCCATGGAGTTACGCATACTCCTTTTGTACGCCCAGTTTTATGTGGCCGTCAATACTTTCCATCGTGATTTTGATATGCGTGGAAGTTTTAGGGTGCCCACTTCTAAGTCCACGGGAAGAGACGATGTCCCCTCAGTCTCCTCTGACGAGGGTGAAGATTCTGTCAATCCAGATGAGCCTTTATTGGCAGTACCGAGAGGTGAAATACCTCCGCCTGCAGGACCTCTGGTTATCTCCGGTAAGCGAAGGGCTCCTGTTCTGAAGGAGACTTTCCCTCGCAAGAAGAAGAAGAAGACGGTTGGTCGTCCCATCAAGACTTCCCACCCTGAGGTTCCTAGAAGTGAACCTGCCGTTTCCCCTGTTGGAGACGATCCTTTGATTAGAGGTTCCTCGCCTTTTATAGAGGGAACCTCTACAATTCTGGTTGGCGGTGCCGGAGAATCCCTGCTTGAGGCTGCTGTCGCTGCTACCGCTTCAGGTAGTGGCACAAGATCGCCTTTGAGGCTGAGCCAAATAAGGATATCTTTATCCAGATCAGCAACGGAAGAAACCCCTGCCGTGTCTGTAAGTATACCCAGCGAGATTTCACCTGATGAACCTCGATTGGATCTGGGTGAAGACTTGGATGACTACCCTCAGTCGTCATTTGGTGCACCCTCCTCTCCAGGTATGACAGCTCGCTTAGCATCATTAAGAAATAATTTAGCTGTACTGGCTGCAGACGCGACATATATACCATCGGCCATGGGTAAATATTGTCTTTATGCCTCTTTTAGAAGAATTAACATCATGTTGATATTAACTTTCTCTTGTCTTCTTTTCAGGAGAAGACATCTACGGGGAGGGCAGTGTTGACGCGCCTTTTGGCTTTGTTTCAGCTTCTGTCGATGACATGGAGGTGCCCGACTTTGAAGAGGAAACATTTTCGGGTGCTGGCTCGCCCGAAATGGTTTCGATATCTCGGAAGGAGGATGAGCCTGTCATTACGACAATGCCTCTTTTGAGTACGCCGGTTACTTCGTCCGTTGTTGGCGCATCTTCTTTTGTCGCACCATCTATTGAGGCGACGACTGTGGCAACGTCGTCCGCAGTCATTCCTGGAGGGAGATTCGCCAATATTGCAGCCACTCCCAGCGTCCATTCGGATCTAGCCATGCTAACTGAGCAGTATACTAGTATCTTCAACACCACTTTGAGAACGCTGATATCAATGGTGTTGGAGAAGAATCTAGGCTTTGAGGCACTGAAGAGGTCCTCTCAGTTTGCGATAGTGCGGATTAGAGACTTCAACGACGCGGGGAGGGCTGATGCGCTAGAGCAGATAGTTAATGGTTTGGAACAACCCATTAACGAATATTTACAGCTATCTCAAGGCAGCATTGACGATCTCGTTCAAGCTAGGTATGACTCCTTAACTGCAGAGCTTGCTGGGCAAATAGAATCTCTGAACAAATCTGTCCAGGAACAGCAGCAGGAGATGGATCAAGAGCGTGCCAAATTGGAGTATATCATTCCCCAGCTGACTCAGTGCAAAGTCGAATATGAGGAAGAGACAACGAGGATCCGCGGATTGAAAGATGAACTTGCTCAAGCGGAGGAGAAGGCTCTCTCTTTGTCGGCCTCTCGAGATGTGCTAAAGAATCGAATGGAGACCGCTCAACAGAACCTGACACATGTGGGTGTCATCCATGCAGGTTTTGTACATACTTGGTCCGAGCTATCTGCCTTGAACAATGAGACGGCAAGGTTGGAGCGGGCTCGCGCCGACGTCTTGAACTCCAGGAATGAGAGGATGGTTACTCTGGCGCGACAGATTCGCGACTTAACTGCTCCTCCCAAATGATGTACCATTTTACTTTCATATGTAATTTTGCTCTTTCTGGGAATAATAGAGAGGCTTTTATCTGACTTTGTGGACCCATCATTTTGGAATATAAATGACAGGCTAGGGTGAAAGTGATATCAGAGGTAATATGGACGTGATATACCCTCAGTAAGCTTCAGCTGGACATATCGATTCAGAGGTTATATGGACAAGATAGAATATGCTCCAACTAAAATTTGTACACAAAACACTATCAGAGGTAATATGGACGTGATAGGTCTTGAAGTTCCAAATTAGTTAAACATATCTATTCAGAGGTTATATGGACATGATAGAATATGATCTAACTAGTCTTATTTTGGAAGTAGTATTGTCAGAATGAGATCTTCACCATACTCCATTTGAGCAAAGAAGGTTAAGCATGGTACCTCTTAAGGAATTTGCCGTTGATAGGAGCCATTAATAAGTCTCCATTAGGCTTAGCTAATCTGTAAGCGCCGTTTGAGAACGTCGTCTCGATCACATAAGGGCCTTCCCATTCGGGTTAGAATTTACCCTTACTCTTGTGAGTAATAATCATTGGCCTCCTCACAGCTAAAACTAGCTCGCCAACTTTGAATACTCTTTTCTTTACTTTTTGATTAAAAGCTTTGGAAATACGTGCCTGGTAGAGCGCGATGCGCTGTTGAGCTTGGAGGCATTTTTTTATCTAATCCTTCCAGCTCTTGAAGCCTTAATAGGTCATTCTTTTCTTGAGTCAACTCATTAGCCCCTGCTATCCTGAGTGATAAAATTTGGATTTCGATGGGGAGAACTGCTTCACTCCCGTAAACCAATAAGAATGGGGTACAACCTGTCGGTGCTCGTACCGTTGTGCGATATGCCCAGAGACATTCTCCTAGCTTCTCATTCCAATCTCTCTTGTTCGAAGAGACGAACTTTTTCAAGAGTTTGATAATGGTTTTGTTGAAAGCTTCCGCCAAACCATTAGCAGCAGGATTATATGCCGTAGAGGCCACATTTTGTATCCGATTTTTATCGCAAAATCGATAAAATGCTTGGCTGATGAATTGAGGCCCATTGTCATGAATTATCCTTCGGGGTATCCCAAAGCGATAAATGACATGATGCTTGATGAAGCTGATCACATTAGATATCTTCACCTCAGCAAGAGGGATCACCTCTGCCCATTTGGAGAAATAATCTGTGATGGCCAGTATGAACCGGTGACCTCTGGAAGAAGACGGGTGAATAGGACCAATGATATCCATACCCCATGCTTCGAAAGGCCAGGATGCAACCGTAGGATGTAAATGTTCAGAAGGTTGATGTATAAAGTCTGCATGAACCTGACAGGCTTTGCATTGTCTTACATACTTTATTGCATCTGTGATCATAGTAGGCCAGTAATAGCCCATCCTCCTGATACGATCCTGTAGCTTAGGACCGGGTTGATGCGCTCCGCATACGCTGTCGTAAGCTTCATGGATAATCCGCTGTTCCTCGTCATCGGAGAGACATCTCAATAGCAGTCCGTCGTACGTCCGGCGATATAGACATTGTGAAGAAGCATCATAATAGAAGCGTAATGATCGTCTTTTGACGGATACTGCTTCTTTTGGGTCCTCCGGTAAGATTTTGTATGCCACAAAATCTATAAAGGAACTTCTCCAGTCTCTCTTGGGAGGATCGGTGTTCACAACGTAGCTGTGTTCTATGTGAAAATTGTTTTTCACACAGAATAAATCTCTGTTAAGAAGGATCACCGAATTCTGCCTTCTTATAGGAATAGCTAAATCTGCAGCTAGACTGGCTAGGGCATCAGCTTCCAGATTTTGAGATCGAGGTACATGCTCTAGGAAGAATCCTTTGAATGTCATGGCTATCTCGACCGTTGCTCGGTGATAGGAAATAAGATCTGGATTACGGACTTCATATATTCCTCTGACTTGATTGACGATCAGCAGAGAATCACCGAAAGCTTCCAGAGATTCGACGTACAATTCTTTAGCGACTTGGAGCCCGATTAGTAGAGCATTATACTCTGCCACATTATTAGAATATGGCTCGCTAAGAGAATATGCTCGATAGATGATGAGTTTATCGGGAGTGACCAGGACAACCAGTCCTGGAGGCACCATCGAAGAATAGTTGCCATGCATCACTTTCCATTGAGGAATTACATTCGGTAACTTCGCCGGAAATGTCCTCGTATAGTTTGGAGGTCTCCGGAATCGGGTGAGCAGCTAGAAAATCAGCCAATGCTTGGCCTTTGATGGACTTCTGAGGGATATACACCATGTCATATGGTATTAATAATATCGCCTAAGTCGCGAGTCGGGAATTAAGAACACTTGGCTTGTTCATCAGTACCCGAAGAGGATTGATCCTGGAGATGATATGAATAGTTTGGCCTGTGACATAGTGTCGCATTTTCTGAATAGCGAACATCAGAGCCAAGCATTCTTTTTCCACTGGATTGTACCGGTGTTCAGCTCCGACCATCATCCTGCTTAAATAGTAGATAGCCTGTTCATGACCCTCATTGTTCTTCTGTGCCAGGAGAGCTTCCAGAGAATGATCCATCGCTCGAACATACAACAAGAATGGTCTTCCTATGACGGGAGGCACCAGAACTGGAGGATTAGTGAGGTAGCATTTGATATCATTAAACGCTTGCTGACAGGCTTCGTCCCATATGAAGGATACACCTTTCTTCAGGAGACGAGAAAAAGGCTGACATCTTCCAGAGAGGTTGGATATGAATCTCCGGATATAAGCCAGACGGCCTTGAAATCCCCTGAGTTCCCTCAGGTTATGGGGTGGTCGTATTTCTAAGATGGCCTTGACTTTATCGAGGTCCACTTGAATGCCTTTAGCGGTAATGACAAATCCCAGGAATTTGCTACTAGATACACCCAGAAAGGACTTTGTAGGATTTATTTTGAGTTGATGTTGGCGCATCAACTCAAATACTGTCTTCAAGTCTTGGATGTGATTATCCTTGAGGCAGCTTTTGACAGCTATATCGTCTACGTAACATTCTACTGTTTTGCATAAATACTCGTAGAATATGTTACTCATAGCCCGTTGGTACGTTGCCCCGGTATTCTTCAATCCGAAGGGCATGACCGTATAGCAATATACCCCCAATGGTGTCCAGAAGGCAGTATGTTTCTCGTCTTCAGGATGCATCTTGATTTGATTATTTCCTGAAAATCCGTCCATAAAAGACATGCGTTCAAAACCACATGTATTGTCGATCATGACGTCTATAATGGGAAGAGGAAACTCATCCTTGGGGCAGGCTGCGTTCAGATCTCGGTAATCGATGTAAATACGTACTTTCCCATTTTTCTTCATGACTGGGACGACATTGGCGACCCAGTCAGGATGTTGTTCTTCCCGGATGAAGCCGCAGGCTATCAATTTCTTGATTTCAGCTTCAATGGCATCCATCATATTCGGGCAAAATCGGCGCTGATGCTGCTTTACAGGCTTCGAATTGGGCAATATATTGAGTTTATGAGTAGCCACCTTTGGATCAAGACCTGGCATATCCTCATAATTCCACACAAAGACGTCGATATATTCTTTTATCAGCTGGATTATTTCTTCCCTTTCTTCTTCGGAAAGATTATTACTGATAAATATCGGCTTTGGTGAAAGTTCATCCCCAACATCAATCTGGATAAATTTATCTTCAGTAGAAGGTTCTCTCTGCTCAAATCGGAATTCCCATTGTGTATCCATTTATTGAGCCCAAGAGTCATTCTCAAACGGTTCAGATTCTTGTTCGTCTGCTTTGAAGGAATCTGCCAATACCGTATTTACTGATAATGTTCGTTCGAGAGCATCAGATGAGCCGGAGGGCGACGAGCCATTTTGAGAAGAGGAAAAGATATCCTCTTTGACTCAGAAGTTGCAAGGAAGGTGGTGTACCCTAACCCAAAACGAGTTCTTTGACAGTA